>JAHRHZ010000004.1:11369782-11391602 GCA_024137785.1 Ginglymostoma cirratum | reverse complement strand
CAGGAAAGCTTGACGTTTCAGGCCTAGACCCTTCATCAGAAAAATCAGATTTTCTGATGAAGGGTCTAGGCCCGAAACGTCAAGCTTTCCTGCTCCTATGATGCTGCTTGGCGTGCTGTGTTCATCCAGCCCCACACCTTGTTATCTACAACATAGAAGGCACACTGTTGTGATCCCAACTGATGGTAATGTTGAACAGGTGAAATTCCAGAGTAAAACCTGGCTTTATAGACCATCTGTTTTACATTTGCAAATTTGTCAGTTACTGAATACACTCTCATGAGACTGTTTATGTACTTTTAACATAAGTTTATTACGCAAAAAGGGTAAAAAGTTATAAAAGGCAATTTTGAAAAATCTTATCATAAGCAGCAAAAAAATAAGATTTTACCTTTTTTTCCCAGCAATATCCTTTACAAACACTCAACCCCAGTGAATTATCACTCATATCATCACTTTGTAATTTCTTACTGATCTGACAAGGTCACAAATGTTTCCTTCCAATGATTTTCTGTTCTTTTGCCTAAGGTTTATTGTCTCCTCTCTCCCAGTGACACACAGATAGGCTAACTCATTGATGTATTCTCACTGACCCAGACATAAAGCTAAAGGATTAGGACTTCTTTCCAACTCTATTCATCTGGAGACTGCCCAAAACTAAACTACCCAATTGCTGATAGATTTTTTTTCTTCTAAACTCAACCTACTTATGACCCTGGTCATTTCTCTCCCTCTGAGCCATTAAAAACTCAACTCGGGAACACTCCAGCAATGGTCTCACCAGTTAGGTTATGTAATCATTTAGCTTAAGTCATATCCTTTCTTCGAAATTTTGTCTTGACCCAATGCTTAAAAACAATCAGTTTCTTACTTTAAAAAAATGAATCACCCTCACAGAACCAAAAACTCAAAACTCATTTACCTCTATTTTAGAATCCAAGTTCCAAGCAATAATAGCTTACTACAAATCTACATCACAACACGTCTACAATAATAGAAATAACACGGTGTGGAGGTGGAGGAATACAGCAGGTCAGGCAGCATCAGAGGAGCAGGAAAGTTGACGTTTCTTTTCTGAAGAAGGGTCCCGACCTGAAATGTCGACTTTCCTGCTCCTCTGATGCTGCCTGGCCTGCTGCATTCCTCCAGCTCCATACTGTGTTATCTCTGACTCCAGCATCTGCAGTTCTTACTATCTCTGAATGACGTATACAACAATAATTTTATTGCAGCTGCTTGAGAGACTATGTCCTGTGTGGTTAATAGAATTAAACCAGTCAATATCTCAAATGAATATTACTACATTCTATTGGCATATGACAAATTCACATTCATCATGTGGAAAAGGACATTCCATTATAGTGTTGTGGCTAAGGTCTGGGAACTCATTCAGGTCAAG
Source organism: Ginglymostoma cirratum (assembly GCA_024137785.1). Taxonomy (NCBI): domain Eukaryota; kingdom Metazoa; phylum Chordata; class Chondrichthyes; order Orectolobiformes; family Ginglymostomatidae; genus Ginglymostoma; species Ginglymostoma cirratum. Next base: position 11,390,203 of record JAHRHZ010000004.1, on the reverse strand, counting down.
GATTAAACCAACAGATTTCATGCAGGCTAGTGCTGAGTAAGCCATTGCATTTAGTCTTATCCTTTAATGGAAGAATACTCTTGAGTTCGAGGAGAATGATAGATGTATTTTCAAATAAGCTGTTTGGACATGTTATGGCACATCTCCAAGATAGACGCAACTCAAACTCAGACTTTTGGGCCCAAAGATTGGAAACTACCACTGTGCCACAAGGTCCTGAGAAAAGATATATCCTCTAATGGTTGATACTTACATTTTTAATGAGATGAAACCTTACCTTATCAAACCTCGACTGTCTATAAATCTGTAAGATAACTACCCTTGAAGGTATCTCAAATAATTCTGGCATTATACTTGGTTTCTAGTCAAATCAACAGGGGCTACATATTTATCAGGTGTTAAATAAGCTTAACATCAAAACAAACTGTTTGCATGCCACTGTACAAAGCTGCGGAACATCGGGATTCCATTCAGAAAGCAGCGTCAGGCCTGCCCAAGCATTTTGTTAAGTTGGCCAGTGTTACATTCCACAAGCTGGACCACTAGAGGGTGCACTTCTTTGCTACCAGTATCAGGGGAAAGCCAAAAGGACCAACCATCATGGAGGATCCCATGGTGAAGCCCAGGTTTGTTTAACAGAGCACAGTTTGGTTTGTCGAGAAGTCCCATGCGACCCACCAAGATAAAGGGTAAGCGTGACTGGACGAATTTCAAAGGAGTTGTTCCTCCAATCAGAGGCTATTTCTCTCCTATATTATCTTCTGATAGACTCCCTAGTGAGCCTATTAGCAGCAAATGGAGGAGCAAAAACTCTGTAACTGGAAGAGCAGCAAGAGCGCAACGTGTGAACTTGAGGTTTTTAGGAAGACTCTGGATTGAGGAGGAGGGAATTAGTTGAGTCATTAAGTGTATTAAAGATAGAGATTGAAAATCTGTCAATCAGTAAGGGATTCAAGGGTTATGGGGAAATGGCAGGAAAGTGGAGGTGAAGTTTATCAGATTAACCATGATTGCATTGAAAAGCAGAGCAGACTGGATGGGCTCAATGGTCTTTTCTGTTCCTATGTCCTATGGTCTTATGGACAGCTAGTCTAACAGGGGTTGGGGGTCTAGTGGGATGTAGAGGGTAAGAGACCTACAGGCCATTGTAGGGAGGGGGTGAGAACTAAACAGGCCATTCGCAGGGGAAAGGTGTGAAGAACCAGGCAAGCCAGAGGTGGAGGGTGGCAGTGATGGAGACAAGTTAATTTTGCTTCTTGGCACTTTTTAATGATTCTATTTATGAATTAGTCCTTTACATGGAGAAGATGTTTCCACCAGTAGGAGAGACTAGTGCCTCAGGGCACAGACTCAGAGTGAAGAGACGACCCTTCAGAATTGAGGTGCGGAACAATTCTTTTCAGCCAGAGGGTGGTGAGTCTGTGGAAAGTATTGATGCAGAAGGCTGTGGAGGACAAGTCATTGACTGTCTTTAAGACAGAGATAGATAGTTTCTTGATTAGTAAGGGTGTCAGCGTTAATATCAGCCATGATCGAATGAGAGGTAGAATGTAGTCCATGTTTCCCTCAAGATGTAAATGGAAAATAATTCTGGATAACAATTGTGCTTTCCATCCCAAATGGTCCCGTGTCATAATTCCATCAATTAAGAGGAACAGGTTGGAAATGTGAGAGAAGATGAAAAGGAAGAGAATTGTGGGAAAAGAACTTCATCATTCAGGAGCTGTGATCCTTTGGAAACATATTCAATTATATAGAGACTTAATGGGCTGAATGGCCTAATTCTACTCCTATATCTTATGGTGTAAATGATCAATTTATCACTTTTGTTTTATTATTATTATATTTACAGTTGTGTCAAACTTTATCTTACTGAAAGTTGCTCACTGGCCCCTTGAATGAGGGAATAATTGAAATGTGTCCTCTGCTATGTAAATTGTTTGGACAGTCCAGGTTAGACATACCATCCTCTTGACTCAAGGAGGAAGTGTATTTTGGGGAAGCCTGCAGTGGGGGATTTTTACAAACTGACTGACCACTTTCTGGTCGTAGGAGTTTGATGTAGGTGAGAGGATGTACAATCGGTTTAAAATTATAACATGTAGTACGTGCAACAAGATCAGAGGAGCTGAATCATTTCCCAGATAGCACTGTATACCCATAAGCTGCAATGCATCTATCGCAAAAAACTGAAATCTCAAACTGGCATCTTTCAAGACCCATGAAAACTGCTGCAATTTTTCAACTCTGAAGTGCTGCACGTCTAGTCTTCAAATACATTAACAAACTAACACATAATTACAATTCAACAGTGATAAAAATGGGGTTTGATGATGTAACATTTAATAAGTATTTAGTACTTGGAATGCCAAGACATGCAAGGCTATGGGCCGAATGTTGCAAAATGGCATGGCAATAGTCAGGTGATGGCAAGAACTGCAGACGCTGGAAGTCAGAGTCAATACAGTGTGGAACTGGAGGAACACAGCAAGTCAGGTAACATCAGAGGAGCAGGAAAGTCAACATTTCAGGCTGGGACCCTTCATCAGTCCTGAGGAAGGGTCCCTACCCGAAACATCAACTTTCCTGCTCCTCTGATGCTGCCTGACCTGCTGTGTTCCTTCAGCTCCACACTGTATTGAATGAGAATAGTCAGGTTCTTGTTTTTGATCAGAACAGACCTGATGGGCTGACAGGCTTATTTCTGTGCTGTAGGCATCTATGATTCAATGACTTTATGATGGACAAATGTGACACACAGAGAAGATCCCCAAATGCCATTTTATAATTCTTTAGAAAAGTGCAGCTAATCTCAGTTCAACCTTTCTTTTGCCTCTTCCTCAACCTGCTTCAATTTACTTCCCTTTCCAAAAGGTACAGATTCTTACTGTTGTACCTTTGCACCAGTGCCAGCAGCTCTCTGTTTATGGGCAGTTAGCTAAATGCCCACTGTTGAGGTTATAGCATTCAAGTCTGGTTGTGACTTACCCAGCACCTATACCTGGGCATTTTCTGCTGGGGCCCATGGCAACCTAAAGCAAAAACCCTACTGTACCCAAGTAATAGCCCATACAGTGGATCAAACCTGGATCCTTTGCGTTTGTGCCCACCTACTTTTGACAAATTTCCTGTGCTAAAGCTGAATTCAAAGAAATGAGCTCAGAATCGAACTTCATTCGATAAATTCAAAACACATTGTGGAATCCCATCGCATCTTTTCACATTTGTTCTGAGAAAGCTATTAGGATTTGAGAAAATTTTCAATTTCTTCCAACATTAAGCATGGATATCAAATAATTATACCTCGACTCTTTTTCTCACTACAGGTAATGGAGGTATCTTACCTGTATACAAACTCTCCATCACGAACCTGAGTGACTTGGTCTAAGGTAATCCCTCTCCTCAGGGGAATGCAGATCTACTCGTGAGCTGTCCTAAACATGCTCAGCTCCTCGAGACATAAAATAAAGAGAATGAAGCAGCTGGGGACAGAAAGAGGAAGGAGTACAGGAAAAGAGACAAAGTTCCACAATCGATGTGGTCTCTATCTTTTCTGGGGCAGAAGCTTTTTGTACAAGAGGAACATTTGCTCAAGGTGGCTTAACCACTGTCACCTTTAGATAGTTTCCCTATTTTTAAGATTCCTTTTTCCTCTTTATTAAATTATTAATTGTTATTTAAAAACCAGCAAATTCACCATCATTCTGATTGCTAACTGATGTTGCTGCAAAATGTGTGTGCAGCCCAGTTAAAATGTTTGCTCCCCATTTTCTCTATTCCTCCCTATTTTCTGCATGTAAACTGACAGTTTTCCCAGCCACCATCAGTTCTGAGGAAGGGTCAGTGGACCCGAAACATTAACGCTAATTTTTTTCTTTCACAAATGCTGCCAGAACTGCTGAGCTTTTCCAGCAACTTTGTTTTTGTTCCTGATTTACAGCATCAGCAGTTCTTTCGGTTTTTAAAATGTTTGCTCTCATTCACGTTACATTTCCTCCCTATAGGAAGGATGTTGTGAAACTAGAAAGGGTTCAGAAAAGATCTTACGAGAATGTTGCCAGGGTCAGAGGGTTTGAGCTGTAGGGAAAGGCTGAATAGGCTGGGGCTATTTTCCCTGAAGTTTCAGAGGCTGAGGGGTGACCTTATAGAGGTTTATAAAATCATGAGGGGCTTGGATAGGGTAAATAGGCAAGCTCTTTTTTTTCAGGGTGAGGGAGTCCAAAACTAGCAGGCATGGGTTTAAGTTGAGAGGGGAAAGATTTAAAAGGGACCTAACAGGCAACTTTTTCACGCAGAGGGTGGCACGTGTATGGAATGAGCTGCCAGAGGAAGGCTGGTACAATTACAACATTTAAAAGGCACCTGGATGGGTACATGGATAGGAAGGGTTTAGAGGGATCAGGGCCAATTGCTGGCAGATGGCACAAGACATATGTAGAATATCTGGTCGGCATGGGCGAGTTGGACCGAAGAATCCGTTTCTATGCTGTATGCCTCTATGACTTATAATTTTTAGGGAAGTATCTAGGCCTATAGCTGAATAACTCAGATTGAATATTCTGTTCAGAGTACAGTACTGAGCATAGAGACTAAGCAGCTCAAAGTAGCAAATTGTTATATTCAAGTGACGCTTAACTGGGGTACAGCATCTGTGGATTAAGACGGAGAAAAGAATTTCCTGCTGGAAATTTTACCGTGGATGAGGCCACAATAAGATGTCTTGGTTTTTGAGAACCTCACATAAACATTTCAGAGAGAAGTTAGCATCAACAGAAGAGTAATCTGGCACCAAATCAGCATCTTCAGGAAAGAAGGAGAGAAAATTGGAAAACAAACAAAAAACAATTTTGGGCAACCAGTCCCAGGAGCCCAGAAATGACACGCCAGCAGTAGCACACATTTATTGCAATTGAAACCAATCGGCAAAAAGCTCTGCAGCAATAAAAAAGAAATCCAACAGAAATACACAGATAGCTGCAGTACAAACAGTCACAGTGCAGAAGATTAACCAAAGGCCTTTTCCACTGCGTAGACAAACCCTCTTAGAAATTAAGACAGGCTTGGTTTAACAACTGGTAGAAAATGGCACTACCTAGCACATTTCGATCCATACTAACAACTTAATTAGTCCAGACTTGCCCCTAGATTGAAAAACGGATTTTATACAAGAAGCATTTTCCTTTTGGAGCCTCTCATCAATCACTGTCCATCTGAATTCGCTGATGGGGTTTAACTATGCCATTAAGATGCAGTTCATATTTTTTCAAACAACAAAGGAAGGAGCCTGCACAGTGGCTGACATTTTAACTCATATCAGCCATGCCCATCCACGTGAGCCTGATTAATCAGCTGGAAAACACTGACAGTTCAGGAGTGGTTTAGATAATATTACTCTCCTACTTAACAGCATACTTTGAGCACTAGTCTGTATGTTTATCTCCAATTACTAAAAGACACATGGATTCGGAGCAGTGATGGCTGTGGGGGAGAGGTACTTAGCTGGCTCACTGAGTAAAGTGTTTGTATAGAATTCCTTTGCATGTTACCTAGTCATGGTCTATCCACCACGTAACAAGCTAGAAGTTCGTTAAATGGCAAAGCAGCTATCAGACAAATACGCAAATTAATGCAACACTAGAAACAAATCAAATCCAATCAGCATGTGTGACAGAGCAATATGTTCTCTATATGAATGGTGATCTGCATTAAACAAATAAGATTCCAGATTCAGTACGTGTTAGAGGACATTACAAGGTTTCTTATTTTGTAAGTTGGTTTTTTGTTATTGACCAGGTATCAGAGAAGGAATCAACATTTAACAAAAGTAACAGGGAATGCAGGATAGACACGCATAAAGAGGATTGTGACAACAATGTTAAGGTTTCAAAATCTGCAAGTCGTTGAAGAAAGGGAAAGCTGACAGTTAAGTTCTGGAACATTCAGACCTGGGACAGAATAGGTTAGATATGTGTAAAACTTCTAAGACTTGTCGGGATTAACACATAACTGGGGATAGAACCTTTGTTTTCTCCTTTTTGTTCTCAGACATGTCCCTGTCTCTGGCAAGGGCTGCATTTGTTATCCATTACTAACTGGTCTTGACCTGAGAGACTTGCTCCAGCAATTCCAGCTGTGAAGCTGGAATCACACATAGGCCAGGTAAGGAGAGGAAGATTTCCTTCCCTAAAGGATATGAAGGGAACTAAATATGATTTTATGAAGAACAGTAATCTTATCATCATCATCATCATCATCATCATCATCATCATCACAGGTAGTTTGCAATTCTAATTGAATTTCCTACACCTGGGATTGGAGTCCATACCCCGACAGCATTAGTCAGGATCACTGGATTATTGACATTACCACAATGCCACTCTGTCCCCTAAGATCAATTGGTTTCTCACATGTAGAAATGGTTGGCAAGTTTAAAAGACTGCCTTTGAAATCACTCAAAAGTTGCTAGATCCAATGTTGAGAATTTATTCAGTTTAATACTCATTTCTAACAATCAGTACACACCTTTAGGTATAGAAAGTTGGGTTGTACAGATTTGGATAATGTCTGCTACAGACTTAATGTGAAACAACTAGTGGAGAATTTATACTCAATACCCATTCTGCTCATTACTGAAAAACATTTGATTTGAGTCATAGTTCATTGTAAATGAACATATTGCTGTCAACACTTTGACTGGCATCCAAAGGCTTTTCACAACAGGGTAGCCAGTTTGTCCCCTTTCTTTTCACATGAAGGAACTTCTACAGGTGTAATGGTTCACAGAATCAGGTGGAAATGGGGAACCTCAACAAAGTAGTCATTCTTCACCTACATTAGCCTAAACGAAGCAAAGTCACCTTGTGTGGGGAGAGGTTCCTCCAACTAGGCATTCCCAGGAACAAACTTCACTCACGGATGAGAGTGAGGGCTGCAGAGCAGGTACCTGACAATGACACAGGAAGCCATTCAAATGAGGGAGTAAAAGGAAATGTAGAGACTATGGGATGATGAAGTGAGGGGGATGAAGTCTGTGTATCCAGCCAAGAGTGAATCCAAAAGGAAACCTTGCCTAGCCAGCATCAGAGTTTGGGACATCTGCTCAGAATTGGACGGAAACTTGAAATTAGCAGGGAAGGTTCCAATTATTGTGGCCCATATAAGTACCTATGGCATAGGCAGGACAAGAAAGAGGTTTAATTTTTCAACAGTTTTAAGAGCTAGGCACCAAATTGAAGAGCAAAACCTTAATAATAATAATTCCTAGAATATTCACAGCAATTGGCAGAGGGCACATAATATTAGTGAAATGAGTATGTGGCTCAAAGATAGATGTGGAATAGTGAGTTCAAGTTCATAGGACACTGGCATCAGCACTGGGGAAAGTGGGGCTATAGAGTTGAATGGTCTGCGCCTGACTCATGCTGGGACCAGTATTTTGGGAAACTGTATAACCAGAGAAATTGAGAAGGCAATAAAGTAAAAAATGGGGTAAGGAATCAAGCTTGGGTAGATGTAACAAATCAAAGGATAGTGTCAAGGTAGGAGATCAAAATAATAATATGGGAAATGAAGGTCAGACACTGGCAGGCAGGAACAATGAGAATGAAGCAAAGAATTCACCAAGGTGAGATTTCATAAAGATCTCAAAAAGACCCAACTAAAGTCTGTGTACTTAAATGCACATAGCATTCATAACAAATGTAAATGAATTAATGGTGTATGTTGTAGCAAATAAATATAAGCCAATAGTCATTTCAGAGAATTGGCTGCATGATGACAAGAGTCAAGTCCTAAATGTTAAGGGGATGTGACATTCGAGAAGAACAGGAAGCGAGGGAAAGATGGAGGGGTAACAGTGTTAATTAAGTATGGAATTGGTACAATAATTAGATATTATCTTATTTCAGAAGATCAGAATGTAGTTTGGGTAGAGATGAGGATTAGTACGGAACAGAAGTCACTAGTGTGAGTGGTTTTAGAATACTCAGAAAAACTATATTCCACCAATAAAGATAAATTTGAAACAGAGGACCCACCATTATGGGTAACTAAAGAAGTTAAGGAAAGAAGCAAACTTAATAAAGAAAATGTAATTGCGCAAAATTGTGGGTCAAATGATCAAACAGAACATAGATAATGCTCAAAAATAGCAGCTAGATTAATCAAAAGAAAGAAATTAAAATATGAGAGCAATCTGGCAAGAAACATCTTGAGGGATGTGCAAATTTGGAATTCTCTGTCTCAGAAGGTGATGCAGATAGGGGCCATCCAAAATCACTAAGGCGAAGGTAGGCTGATTCCCTCACCAAACAAGAATCCAAAGTTACTGGGGCTTAGATAGGAATATGAAATTCAAAGAACAAACAAATCAGCCATCATCTTTTTGAATGGTGGAGTAAGTTTGAAGGGCTGAATGACCAACTTCTGCTCCTAGTTCACATTTTTGAAAGCTGATCCAGATGAATACTTCTACAGCATTTCCACCTACCACAACAGATGAACAAATACTGGAATCAGAACACTGTTCTCTTTGCTGTACTTCAGAGCGAGTTAGCAGTTTTGAGTTGGAAAACACATAAAAAAACCAAGACATTTAAAGCATTAAACGGAGTTCACTTATGCCTTATCTGCACTTTCCTCAGTCTTTCCTTCCTGTTAAATCTTCAGACTTTTTCATTCCAATTTGACATCAACTAATAAGCACTTCCTGATTGACCTTGCCTTCTCCTTGAGGCTTTTCAATGCTGCTGTGTTGAACCCTGGACCTGCACTCCGTTTTCTCAGTGCAAACAACAGAACAACAGGAGAACTGACTCAGGTAAAATATAAAGGCTGTAATGTATTTGCAGATCCTAGTAGCACATTGAAAATATATAAAGAATGATGTTGAATGTCTTTAAGGGAGGTGCAGTGTTTACTGAACCAGTCATCAAGAAGTATGGCTGAAAGGCAGAATTTCAATTCTCAAGTCAGGAACGTGATTTTTCGAAATAAATCTATGTCCAAACCCATTGTTAGAATGCTCCTGACATGCCCAACCTTGGTTTTTAGATATTTTCCAATCAATCCGGTCAGAGATGTTATTACACACCTCAGAACTTGAACCTGGGCCTTGTAGTTCAGAGGCAGGGACACTACCACTGTATCATAAGAGCCCTTAGCCACTGCAATTCAAACCTCACTTCAGTGCAGGTAACTTTACGATTCCAGCTGAGGCACATGAATTTTCCCCTATCCTCCATTATCTCTTTGGTGTTGCTGTCTCTGTGGCTCCTATAACCTTTCAGCTCCCCCTATTTCTGTTCACCCCCTTTAAATAACTCTAGGTGGCCCCACCTCAGTCCCTGAGCTTATGACTTTGGAAATTCCTCAGCTTTTGTAGGCCCTTCCCACTCTTCATGTTGAGGTCAGAGTTATCATGTGAAGCCCCATTTCCAAAGGTCTTGCCCCCTCCCATTAGCTATGAGTTCTTCTCCTATTATATCAATTGTCCCCTTTTTCTGTTACCAGCCCTCATTGATCCCATACAATGAATCCCACACTAAGAATTGATTTGCCCACTGCCCTGAGGACCTTCCCCTGAGGACCTCCCCCTGATAAAACCCTCGACCATGACTGACCAAATGCCAAAGGCTGACTTGATAGGACGGCCCTGACTGACTACAAGCCAGCCCCTGGGCTGATATCTCCACAGCAGCTCAGCTGACCTCCTTGTAATTCTTGGACTGGTTGCACTTGACCTTCAGAACTGTTCACAGCCCATTCATAGGACTGCAAAGACATGGATCCCTGTACTCTAGTTGGGCCCAGTGCAACCATGGTTAACCTTGGAGTATACTCAGAAAAGTCCCTTGATTGTCTGTGGCAAAGCCCCTTGATTTATCATAATCTGTCTCCATTGCATTCAAGGCTGCTCCCTTTGACTTTCCCATTTGCTTGAGCAAACGCAGTGTGGGTGACATGTAGTGTGCAGGCACATGCTGTAGATGTAACATTGATGGAGCACAGTGCCATACAGCGATGTATCTACCTCTTTGACTGGTCAGTGCTTCACATCAGGACAAGCTGCTGCCCTCTCTTCACTAAAAACCAACGCAAGACACACAGAGGCTGGCAGCCCATAAGGCAGTGCTGAAATCAGTGAGAGTATGTTGTGAAAGTAGGTTGAGAGTCATAAGATACATTCTGAATCAATGCATGAAATGTGTGCTTGTTGCTGTGTGCAAAGTCACCTGGCAGAAGAATGTAAGTCGTCGGTGTCCCTGAGCTCCAAGGTAAAACATTGAAGGGCTAAGTGGTTTCAGAGAATGATGATGTGATGAAGTTAGTGGTTTGCCAATGCCAACTCTTCCAGGACAATAGAGCGAGGAGGCTGGTAGCCATGGTGCAAGCAACAACGCTGTTGTGAAACAACAGTTGGATGATGGCCGTACAAGTATTCAGTGAGCTGTAGCCTCTAGGAACCCACACTGATTTGCATTTTGGGAATATGCACCGTCCTTTTTCATGCAGGAACAAGAGGAGAATTGGAAGCTAAAGTGAGAGGTTGTATTGGAGAAGGGATTTGCCTGAAACAGGAAGATTCAATTCAGAATGTAAGTTTTCTAAGCAAAACTGGGATTTTTGATGAAATTTTAACTTTCGCAAATTGAATGTACAAATATAGCAAAGCATTTAAAACTGTTCAATTTTCTAAGAAAGCCTTACAACCTTTGAGCTTCAAACATACCCATTTTTTTCAATCTGCTCCCATACTTCCAGTTTCACCAAAACACAGTTCTACAGTCAAGTAGCCCAGGTCTAAAGCAGACAGTATTTCAAGGCTGTAACCTAAATGGTGGTTCAATAGTTCAATACTCTTGCTGTTGAGCAGGAAGATTATGCATTTAAATCCCACTTTACAGAATTGAGCACAAATTCTAGCCCAACATTTCAAATCACATTGACAAAGTGTTTGACATCACTGAAACAGTATTCACCAAGATTATTTGGTCATTATCACATTGTTGTTTGTGGAACCTTGCTGTGCACAAATAGGCTGTTATGTTTCTTACAATGCAACAGTGACTACACTTCAAAGGTATTTAATTGGCTGTAAAATGCTCTGGGCAGTATTGAAGTCATGAAAGGTGTTTTATAAACAAGTTCTACATTTCTTGAACTGGAAGCTAGACCTCTGTGGGTGTATAGGAGAACTAGGCTTACTTCTGCTTTCCACCTCCTATAATACAAGACAGCTATTACTGGAGGTCTACTTTAGTGATGAGCTGTAAAGGAAGCTGGAAACACAGCACAATATATAACATCACTACGGCATCTTGATTTTGCAGCTAGTGACAAACAAATAGCACTGGTTTATCTTAAATTTCCACTCACACATAGACTTTGGTGGACATTTCTTCACTGCAGTGGTTAGAAATTCATTCTCTTTGCAGTGGACTTGAGGCCCATGTTAATAGGATAAGCAATTGAATATCTTTAATCAATCAGGTTGAAGAATTTATGTGGACCCTGTGTTGTGAAGTGTCAGAATTCAATGCAAAACACATGCAGGAAGCAAAATGCAGAGATAAGAAACTAAATATGAATGGGAGTTGAAGCTTTTCACTGTACTTTTGCTGTATTATTCACTGTAAAATACAAGTGACAAAAAACCATTCAATAAAAGATAAGAGCCAAACATCCTTAAAATCTCCAACAATTATTGAAGTCTAACAGAATGAGACTCCAGACTTGTTAAAGTTAATTTTAAGTGCCAGAGAAGTTTTAAGGCATTAGTTAAGACTTTTCTTTGAAATTTTAAATTAGACTGGGACATACTCTAACATTCCTGTATATCTATCAGATGAATTGCTCAACTATCACATAGATCCAAATTGTTCAGCAAGGTACTGATATAGCAAAGCTGCTGGATGTTCAGGACAGCAATGTTCTGACTTCCGCATTTGTCTTTGCTTGTGCTGTTTTTGGAAGTTGTCATTTGATTTACCCTGAGCACTGTTAGCCTCACCGTCCTTTTTTATAGCAACAGATGGGTCCTTATCATTTGGGAGAGTTTGGCTACAGAATGTGAAAATAATAATTTTGTGCCGCCCTCAGTTTACTTGTAATGTAAAATTGTTTGCAGGACCTTGCTTATTCACTTTTGCATTACTCCTTTGCCAATTTTATTTTCATCGCTGCTGAGCTTGAAGATGTGCATTTACCTCAGAACTTAACAATAGAACAGATAACAACAAACAGCCCAACTTTCTTTTTGTTGGGACTAGTGAACATCTGTAATTAATTTACCATTAATTATTTTTTCTGTTTTTTTTCCAATTTTAATTGACTTTGCACAAAGAAAATGACAAAGAAATACACTTGATTTGATTAAATCAAACAACTTATCTTCAAATGCTCATCATCAACAGAATAGATTTCTGTTCAAAAAAGTTATTAAAAAATAAAATGCATTAGTTTCATGATGTGAACTGACCTAGAAATTGACAGATTTTAAATTTCAAACCTCAATTTATAATGAACCTCTTCATCTTTACTGATTAACTTTATAAAGAATTCATGAGGTAGGAGAGTTTAATGTGAGAACATGCTAGAGAGAAAGGGAGAGGGGCATTTTCATGCTGTCAGAGTTCTGCTTCCTTACCTGCGGTTAACTGGTCTGATACAAGGTGCTACGGTGCATTTAGTGTAGTGTTATGGGCAGTCGGAAAGTAGATGCACAGAATCGAAGCAGATTTCAATGTTTGCCTTTTGTTTCTAAAGGTAGTAGATTCCCTGGCATATCTGATCTGAGTGAGAATCCTTTGTATTGTGAGCCTTGAAGGTGAGTCTCAGCAGATCATTTTGCCAAAGGGAACATCACACCGTAAACTTGGTCTACAGGACATTGACTCACCCCCACTTTCTGGAAGGTCAGACAGGAGCTTACTTGCTTATTCAGTGATGTGGAGATCAATAATGGCAAATTTGTAGCTGGCTTGGTTAAAACCAGCTAATTCAGCACAAACCCAGGATTAAACATTCTGCCTGTATACTTACCTGCCAAACTGGGTACCAATATATGGTGTTCCAATTATAATCCAGTTTGCCAGGACTGGTTCAGAGACAAGGCAACAACTGTACCCATGAACCAAGACAGAGCTGCCAGGTTATTCCACTTAAACCACTTCTGTCAACAGAGTTCCTCACACATTAACCACACTCAACTGCCAAGCTAAAGGAAGCTGGCAATCAATATTTACAGAATAAGGCTGACAGAAACATTTCAGGCAATATTTAAGACGGAAATTGAATGTTCTATTATTCTTATTTGTTCTTTCAAAAATAATGCATAAACACAGTACAAATAAATCACTAGTTGAAAGGGGCCTGAGATCATTGCTAAGCAACTACATTAGATCCGCTTATAGGCTGGCACCAGATCAACTTAGTCACTTTTTGTGTTTCCCAATTCTCACCATTCTATCCAAACATTATTGGAAGATTTGATGAGAATTTGGTTGAATGTGCATAAAACAAATCTTATGCTTAACTGGTAGAAGATAGAATCGTTATGGATATGGATACTAGAGCCACATGAATCATCCTGTATCTATCCCATGTTTTCCTAAGTGGTAAGAGTTGCATTTCTATCTTCATTGTTCTGTGGTCTTATTTCTTCAGCTTTCATCTTCACAGGAACTGCTTTCTGTTGGGAGATCTTGGATTTTTCTTTCATTAGAAGTTTGATTTCGATGTGGAAAGTGAGAACTAAATAAAGTTAATTTCCGTTAAAGGAATTGTTGCATGGGAAAACAAACCTGGAGCTGAAATTTTAACCCTTTCTCTTTTTTCACAAAGCTTCCAAGCGACCTGCTGCTTATTTTTCATTTTTAATAGCCATCTATACACAACAGACTTCTTATAATGAGGGATTAAATTGCATTTGAAATGAATAAAACCAGATAAAACGTTTCAAATTTCACCCACACCCCCCCAACCCGCTACGTAAGGGCTTGAATTTTCAGGGTAGGTGATGGTTCAGTGGTATTATCACTGGACAGTTAATCTGCCCCCCATTGCAGATGATGGAATTTGATTTCATTTTTTAGAAATCTGGAATTAAAAGTGTAAGCTTGACCATGAATCTGTCGTCAGTTGCCGGGAAAAACCCATGTGGCTCACTCATTTCCTTTAGGGAAGGAAACTGCCGTCCTTACCTGGTCCGTCCTACATGTGTCTCCAGACCCACGCCAATGTGGTTTTCTCTTAACTGCCCTCTGTGCAATTAGGGATGGGCAATAAATGCTGGCCTAGCTAGTGATGCCCTCATCCCATGAATGAATTTTAAAAATCTTAGATAAAATTGGATTGATTTCAGGCCTGAACAATTATATGAAAAGCAGTAGTCCACTTCACCCCTTCAGCCTGCTCCGCTGTTCAATAAGATCATGGTTGATTTGATTACATCTTGCCCTCTATTTTTGGCATCCAAGCCACGAATATCTCAGCCTTAGATATCCATTTTCCAAACTCAACTAATCCAAGATACTGTCACATTTTGCCCCTCCTACTTAAGGGGCTGACTTTTCAGGTTCCATTTACATTAGGAATAGAGGAAGATGGAACCCAAATGTTGCCTGCCAACGGATGGTCCAGCTTCCCAAGCTAGTTCCTAACGTCAGTCATTAAAGGAAGCCAGCTTAGATTTTCCAATAGTTTCCCAACAAGACGGGGGGTGGGGGCTAGTTGGTGCAGACCAACCACCTTGTAATGGGCTTTGCATGGTAGCTGCATTTTCAACACCAGGTAGTCCTCTTTGGATATTGGGGTGCAAGCAAAAGCCACCCTGTATAAAGGCAGCCTCCTCACTGTCCTTCCTCCCCCAGTAACTTCTTCCTCACAACTCTACCAGCAACGTCACCACCCATCATTGCAATCCATGCCAATGCCCACCTATTCCACATTGTTTCCAATCTGTAGTTTTTTAAAAGATGGTTAAATAGGTACCTTCTTAATGAAGCACATTTCCAATTTCCTATGTTGCACTTCAGTTGAGTGCTCCTTGGAAAGTCTCTGATTGCTCCTCCAGTCTTGAGAGCTGACATGCTTCCCTTATTTGGACAATTAACGTACTTTCTTGCCAAATAGATAATTCCCTGGTCATTATTCCAGATCACGATTTCTCCCAAGTGAATTTGACCCAGAAACAATCCCCATTCCTGTTAATTGGCCTGGGTTGGAAATTCAGCCCAAGATCTCCAATATTGATCACCCTGAACATTGGCAATCTCCAGTAAACCGTTTTCAAGATCATCCATTGCCATTATCAATTTTCCCATGCTCTGCTCTGGGACATCTTCTCTTTTGTCATTACACCCTTGATTTCTCTCTCAGGATCATTGCTCACTTCCCCATTCTCTGCTCAGTCATTGAGGCCAAGTGTTGAGCTACCATATTGCTGCCTCCTCTGGCTCTTCCAAAGCTATTTTGTATTCCTATCTCCCTCTACCCATAAGTGCTTGCTAAAAAAGGTTTTCATCTAAGTTTTTGATATTCATTTTTTTTCAAGGTTTAGTATTCTTTTTTTCTCCCCATTTCTGTGTGGAGTGCATTGTAAATGTTACTTGTGAAGCATAGATTAGATGAAAGGCCAAGTATCTTGTTCCCTACTCAACGGTGTTAAGCCAACCCCTAAACCAGAAACATTAAGGCTAATTATAGTGCCTCAGAGTCATCAATGAGATCAGGTAAACCAGTACAGACTTTAGATTGATGCCAAAACCTCCCTGGTCTCCTTAATCATTGCATTGATTGGTGCATTTACTCACCGAGTCACTGGGTGAAGTTAAATACCTCTGGAAAGTGAAAAGTAGAGCAATGGGCAAAAGGTAGTCTTTGGAGTGTAGGATGCAAATTTCATTTATTGTCATATACTCCACTGAATTACGTTGTTCACTGAGCTATATTAGAAAAGGCACTGGGAGGAGGGGAAGTGGAGAGAATCATCATGGAGAAAGAAGCAAAGAGGAGATGTACTACAAATAGGCTGCCTATGAAGTTGAACGAGCAACTGGTGTTAGTAATGTTGCCATGCAATAGAAGATAAACATCTGGTGTTATTTCAGTAAAGTTAACTCAGATGTGTAAGCCTTTCACCTCAAACAGAGCTCTTTGTAAAAAAAACCTACTTCATTCTGATTCCCCTAATCATTGTCAGCACAAGCTTTGTGTATCCAAGTAAATGCTGTGTAGGCGCAAAGGAGAAAAAGATGTACATAAAACATTTGTTGAATTTTTAGCACGTCATGGTCAATTAATATGTTGCAGAAGGACCATCTCACATCTGGATCATTGGGATGGTGCAAATTAACAAGTGTTCCAAACTGATGGAAATATGTTATAATTCAGCATAGGATACAATTACACACAATAATTGTGAGATGTAATCACTCAAACAAAAATGTAAGCTCATCTAATTTGCCAGAGCAAATTTCTGTCTTTCTTCTGAAGGCATTGGCTCATTTTAGAGTATATTTTCCTGGATGGTATCCTAGGATAAGGCGGACTAGTTGGTGAGTATTGACTATTGTTCAACTTAAAACCTGTCTCCTGCATAATTCAAGACTCTTAAGAAAATGTAGGAGATAGGAAAGAAAACACATTTAGCACTAAATGTGGATTGCATACAATTTGAAGGACATTTTACAAACTGATGATAAATGGAACTCCTCTAATTAGAATGGGCAGAAGCTGGCACTGATGAGACCTGGCTGCTTTAGGCAATACTGTTAACTCAAATGGAATACATTTTCTCTTTCCACTGAAGCAGGAAACCAGAATTATAAACACAAAGTAAACAATTTTAAGCAACTCCTTACACTTGATTAAGAAAGTTAACATTTGTAGAACATTAAAAACAAAGTTACTTTAGATGGTGGGTAGTTCAGTGAAATTCAGGAATCTTGGGTCCAGCCAATTCACTTTATCAACTATGATATTGAAACCCCACTTCCTCTCAATGAATGTGGCAGTAGTAGGTCACAGAAGTAACTTTAATACAGTAATGATGAATTAAAGATCTGCTTTGAAGCACCATAATATCGCTGCTCTCTTCCACACGGTTGATTACCAGCCAATAAACATAGTCAACATTAAAAACTGACCTATATTTCAGTCAGGCCACATGATGCGCTTTTAAAAATTCTTCACACTTGCAAAAGGACAACCAAGTGCAAACCTTACCAGCCCATATTCATAGGCTGTGTGAGTGTAGAATTATTTGTATCACTGACTTTCAAATAAACGCTACATACTGGGACTTTGTGTTAGAGTTTCGTAATGCAAATCCTTGTGCTTCTCCAATTGTCACTTCTGGCTAATATTAGAAGCCTGGAAAGAGTTTTCCGTGTTGGAGTCTCAGCTGTTTTGGATCCACCATTTTGCTAATGTTGCTTTAAGAATGTATAGCCGGTCATAACATCCTATTAAACCTACAGGGCTTGTTTATAAACATTATCTGAGAGAGAAGGTTCAAGCTAGGCTGTACAGGAGGAGCACTGAAGTCCAATATCAATGCAACTTACAGCTTCTGTCTGATTAATTATGCACTGATCAATTTCCAAGATGCACACAAACATCAGAGAAAGTCCTCCAAACCAGGGAACTCATGCTTTCTTTTCTAATACATGTGGAACAAATTGCTGGAATAGCCATTATTGAAGCATTAGATATTTGAAGGAAGCCTGTAGCCTACCTGTTTACTCAATGGGGAGATCATTTCATCTCCCACCTGCTCAGAAAACATTCATTCAACAATGTAATGTTGGATTGGAGTCAAAAGTAAGTCAGAAGTAAAAGGTTTCTTTCTTGGATGGCATTAATGAAGTTTTAGCAATAAGAAGAAAAAAAATCTCCATTGTACCAGCTGATGCATTTTTGTGTGCTTCTTTATGGTAGCTATTCCACATTTCGGAAGGTGGAAAAGAAAATAAAGCAAGGGAAAAGATTCATTTGACAGCAATATCTCTGTATCCTTAAGATTGCCAATGAAAGTCCTCTGAGAATTCGAGAGAGGTTGCTTGATTCCTGTTGTTTGCTGCTTATGCAAATAACTATCCTTTCTTGGACAAAATTGACAAACTGGCATCATGGGTTCATTAGAAAAATTCACAGTAGCTCAGTTAAAAACTAACACTGTCCCATATTATCTCCTAATATACCGCAAGTTGGGTTAATGTGGAGTAAAGCTGCCTCAGACATATTTGGGAATGTGCAGCACAGGTGAAGTGCAAAACTCCTCTGTGCTAGTCTACCAACATAACTCAGTTCTAGCCTCATACTGCACCCATGTGGAAAGTGAATTTCTGACTTAATCCTTGCTCTGCAAGACTTGACTGAATGTTTTAATTAACAAACAACAAGGAAATCCAATTTAGCTATGAAGATGAAACCTAAAGCTACGAGTTAGTTTGCAATTATTTGATTTGGACTGCCAACAGATTAGAAAAGTGTGAGAGAAAGCAAAAGGGATTAAGAGTGCAATAGAGAAAAGAGCATGCATGGAAGAAAAGGAGAGGATAAAAGAAAAATAGCGAGGAGAAAGAGCAAAGCGAAGTATCTGTATTTTGCATTGGAACCCAGGTTGAAGGGCAGGAAGACAATGTACATGTAAAAGGAAACTTTAGTCAGTAAATTTAGCTTTTCCTTTGGCAGCACCTAAATCACAGGAATCAATATGTGGCTTTTATTTACAATGGAATTCCACACCAATAAATCCAAAACCTCACTCTGATTCTGAGAAAGCACAATGCCTGCAAGCCAATTTAAGGATTCTAAACACACACACAGCAACTGCAAGTTGAAAGTCTTCTTTCTAGCAAGAGGAGCAAAGAGATGACAATTTGTGGGATGGGGACAGATGTTGCCCTGAGTGGGGCCAAGGGGATAAAAGAGAAGCTCCTATGGGAAGGTGATGGCTGATTGGTATTGTCACAGTAGTATAGAGACCCAGGAAATATTCTTGCAACTGGGGTTCAAATCGCACATGGCAGATGGTGGTAGTTACATTCAATAAAAATCTGCAATTAAGAGTCTAACAACGACCCTAGATCCATTGCTGATTGTCAGAAAAACCCATCTGGTTTGCTAATGTCTTTTCAGGAAGAAAGCTGCCAACCGTACCTGGTCTGGCCTATATATCGTTCTGGACCCCTATCAATATGGCCGACTCTTAACTGGGCAATTACATCTTGTGAATGAATAAAAAAGAAATCACAGGTAGGAAGGTGAATAAAATTTTCCATTAAAAAGCATTTATGCAAAGTTCAGACATCATAGAAGAAACATTACACAGATTTGAAGTTTATCACTTTAATATTAAAATCTGTTTAAATATCATTTAATATTTGAAAGGAGCATTACTACTGCCTACAGATACCTTGAGAGAGGCGCTAAGCTCAGGTTAGTATCTCATAATGGCAAAAACGTTACAATTCTGACAGTCAAAGAGGTTAATGTAAAGCATACAATTGAGCATTATGGACAATCTCAGAGAGAGAGTGAGACTACATCCCTACATCAGGATCCTTTTCTCACAATGTAATATTCTGTCTAATACAGGGAATTCCCTATAGACCATTCAGAGTTTAGGCTGTCGGTAATGGACTGGTAATACCTACTTTAGCCTCTGGTCTGTTTGTATCAGGATAGTGTGGCAGAGGTGGAAGCAATTTAAAACTCCTGCCAGCCAAGCAAAGCTTCAGGAACGGTAAGAGTGATTCATTATCAAAGGCTGCTAACAGAGTAGGTCCAGGTGGTGCTGTAGAGCTGACCCTGAACAGTCATCCCTTGCAATTAGCAGAGATGATTCAATGCTGACGACAGCCTTTCACAGCACTGCAGAGCCCTCCAAGGAAACTTAGCTTTCAAAAAAAAACGACAAAGTTCAGTTGTTCTAAGAAAAATTCTTTTCTGATCTGCGGGTGTGAAGTGAGCGTCACAAGTTGCATTCAGAAAGCAATCTGTGTCACTTTTAATACAAGTATCCTTTCAAAATTAATATTAATAAAAGAAATTTTGTGCATTACGTTTAGTCTTCCCTTTGTCAAGACCGGAAAATAACAAAAACAATTTGCATTTATTTAGACCCATTAACATAATAAAACATCCTGAGGCACTTCACAATTGCGTTCTCAAACAAAATATTAAAAAAAACACAACAAGATAGTAGTGCAGATAGCTAAAAGCAGGGCCAAATAATTAGTTAGAGATAACAAGTTGTGGGGCTGGATGAACACAGCAGGCCAAGCAGCATCATAGGAGCAGGAAACCTGCCACTTTAACACACCACCCCATTCCCTGGCCAACATCTCTGTCTCTGTCTTGTTGCAGCATTCCAGTGAAGCTCAATGCAAGCTGGAAGAACAACACCTCATTTTC
>JAHRHZ010000004.1:11329064-11369382 GCA_024137785.1 Ginglymostoma cirratum | reverse complement strand
CCTGCTCCTATGATGCTGCTTGGCCTGCTGTGTTCATCCAGCCCCACAACTTGCTTTCTCGGATTCTCCAGCATCTGCAGTACCTTTTATCTCTGACCCAAATAAGTAGTTTTTCAAAAAAGGAACATCTTAGAGGAGGAAAGGGAGCTAGGCAATGTGGAAAGGTTTGGAGAAGGAATTGCAAAGCTTTGGGCCCTAGCAGCTAAGGACATGACCACCGAAGGGGTAACAGTTATAACTGGGGACGCTTGAGGCATCAGAACTGAAAGTGTAGAAATCTTGGAGTGTTATAGGGCTGGAGGAGATTACAGTGAGATGGGATGGGTGAGGCTATAGAGGGATTTGAAAACAAGGATGAAAATTTCAAAATTGATGTATTGCTTAGCTGGGAGCCAGTGTAGTTCAGTGAGCAGGAAGGTGTTGAGTGCAAAAGAACTAGATATGAGTTAGGGTAGGGGCAGCAGTGTTTTGGTCGCTTTGATGTTCATGATGGGTAGAACATGGAAGGTTATTTAGGACTGCATTGCAATAGCCAAGCCTCAATGTAAGAAAGACATGAATGAGTAATTCGCAACAGATGCCCTGAACCATGAATAGAGTTAGTCATGATATGGAGATAGAACAAGGTTACCTTAGTGACGGCACAGATATAAGATTGAGAGGTGTGTGTGTGTGTGTGTGGTCTATTAAGAAACTAGTAAATTATTCCAATAATAGTATTCCAGTGATTGATCAAGTTAGTATCAGGGTGGAACTGATTATGCATTCCATTTCTTGTCATCAATAGTAGGAGGAACAGAGAGTCTGACGGTAAGAAGTTAGACCAATAATGAGCACTTAAGCTAGGCTGAGCTAGTTACAGCAGGCATCAGACATGTGACATTTAGAAAGTGCTAAGAGTGCACAAAGTCATCTTTTAGCAAGCAGGACAAGTGGATCAAAAGATTGAGTCAAGATTTGACCCATTGAAATTTTGGGAGGCCAGGCAGTGTCAAAGTTAGAAGTAGGAAGTAAAATGACGGTGAAGGGTTGTGAAGCATGTCTCAAAATGAGAAGTGATCTACCCAAGGTTTCTTTCATTCCATGGTCAAACAGAAAAGAAACCATAGCAATGACTGCACGTCGATTCCTCTGAAGTGGAAAGGAAAAAATATCTTATTTTAGTCGCTAACTATAACAAATGGATAAACATTGAATCTATGCCCAATGCCACAAGTGCCAAAATTTTTTCTGGTTTTGAGAGTCAGTTTGCAATTTATGTACTTCTAGAGATGTTGGTGTCTATTAATAGTCTACAGTTTATGTCAGAAGAATTTGACATTTTTCTGAGTAAGAATGAATCAAATGCACTCCTGTATCATCACATCACCTAACATCAAATGATGCTACAGAAAGAAATCATTGTGAAAAGATCTACACAGAAATAATAGCTAATTGACAAGCTAGGCAATAATTTCCAAGTTCTATCCGATAGACTTTTTTTGTGTTTTCTTAAAGGATAACTTAAGAGTATACACCAAGTTTCTCAACTTATAATTTGGAGTTTAAACATGCTCCTAAGACTAGATTTAGTTTATTTAAGCTGGACCTCAATTACAAAGTAAGAGAAAAGCAAGACAATGGGAAGCCATCATTCATGATTCTCAAACATAAAGAGTTCATTGCTGGTCATGGTCCGTGGCCAGAAAACATTGTAATAAGGAGAGGTTTTTTTTTGAATTGTTAAACGAGTCATAAAGTCATACAACACGGAAACAGACCCTTTGATCCAACTCATCCGTGCCAACCAGACATGCGAGTCTGACCTAGTGCTATTGTAAAGAAACTAGTTGTGTTCACAAACTTAGTGATGATTTGAAAAAAACTCTATTTGTATCATGTGAATGATTTTTTAAAAGCAGTATTTTGACAAAGAGAGAGCATGAAAAACCCTGTAATCTGAGCTCGTACACTTGAACTGAAAGTCAAAAAGAAAATGATCATCACAAAGAAACTGAAGTTTGCTAATATGATAAAATTCACTGGTAGAGCAACATGAGCCATGGTCTTCAGTTAAGACAGTTCAATTAATATCAGAGTTTCAACCATTAACTAGAATTGATAGTCCAAAACAAAATTAAAATTTTACAACAAAAAAAATGAAAGAGCTGCGAATGCTGGAAATCAGGACGAAAAACAGAAGTTGCTGGAAAATCTCAACTGGTCTGGCAGCGTCTGCGAAGAAAAATCAGAGTTAATGTTTCAGGTCCAGTGACCTATCTTCAGAACAGACCCTTTCTCACAGGGTCCAAAACATTAACTCTGATTTTTCTTCACAGATGCTGCCAGGCCTGCTGAGCTTTTCCAGCAACTTCTGTTTTTGTTAATCTTTTACAATGTTGAGAGAGCAATCAAGCTAATGGAGCTGGAATTGAAAGAAGGTACCCAGACTGAAAGAGTTAGATTATTTAAATGAAAGTATGTGGGAAGAAAACATGAAAACATACTTCTTTTCATTTTTTTAATCACGTTATGATATTTTGTTAAACACAAACTAAAGTTAAACAAATATTTTTCACATGCAAGTTATTCTGGTAATATTGATCATATATACTTTAGTTGTGATACAGTAATACTAAATTTGCAACCTAACCTTTAAATTTAAGATATTGCTGATGTTGGTTCATTCATATTTTATTCTGCAAATTTATGCACATGTCATTTTGTATTTTCATGTTTAAGTTGCTTAAGTGGGGAGGGAGTGTGGTATATCATAGTGGCCTCTTCGCTGCCCTCTCTGTTTCTGTCAGGAATGTGTACAGTAAAGTTAGATCAATAATGAGTGCTTACAGGAAATCCACATGGTACGTTTCTTCTCAATGCAATACACAACAGAAAGTCGTGATGATATCACCAAGAAAGCTGTCATGGTACTTGGATGGATTAAAGTTTTCAAATGAGAGGTGACGTATATCAAGATGCTCAAAGGAAGAGAAGGTGTCACAAATAGTGAAAAAGGTCTGATTTAGTGATGAGAAAAATTGTTATGGTCTGGTGGAGCAATGGTTGGAGGTGGAGCCAGATGGGAAGGCTCCATCTCAGAGGAATGCGTTATCACCCTTCAGCCCATTTTCAATCAATGCCATGATGTCAATGCAACCACCCATAATAACCTCATGGAGGGCAAGATCTTTGTCCATTACGAAATGGACATGCTGAAGGGAGATATATGGTGGGACAGAATTCACTGTGTCAGTACTTGAAGTGATGAGTTATTTAGGAAGGAGATTGGTAACGTTAGCACCTAGCATGTTTATTGGAAAGGAAGCTTACAGAAAGAATTGAATGGGATTGTCAGGGTTGCTGCTTTTAAGTAGGCAGTGAAGAATACATCAATGGACCTTATAGAACATGCCAAAAGAGGCACTGAAGGAAGCTGTACTCTTAAATTATGGGAACCCAACATTGAGCCCACTACATCCACCATTCTTTTTATTGTTGCCTGGGTTACAAAAGGACACATTGTATGTGCATGGGAGCCATTCTTTATCCCTTTAAACAGTGCAGCAGGACAAAAACATGGAAATTCATGCATAGGCCAAGCACAAGTCAGCTCCTTTAATTCACTGCACAAATCTGGTCAAACAAAAGTATTTAAAGGTCTCGCACACTGTTATGACACAGGTACAGAATGCCAGACCAAATCTGACTCATTACCACTGGATGCACAACACAGTGAAATTTAACCATTCAATGACCCTCAAAATTGTTCAATTGTTCCTAATCAGCCTTTACAAGTAGAATATCTTAGACTTGTTTGAGTTCATAACTCAAACAAAAGTAACAATTTACTATTAATAATGTGACTTTAGCAGAACACAGATGAACAACAAGGCAACCTAATAAATAACTACAAACTAAGCCCAATCTTCTTACCGGCCCCTACTTACACACTGACAGACATAGTTAAGCAATAAATAAAAACAAAATCAGAAGTTGCCAGTTCATTAGCCATTTCACGATGAATACTAAGCCTTCATGAAATCCGATGGGTTGTATTAGAGGCACCTAGAATTGTATCTTAAAGAATTCCAAAGTCGCCAGTCAAAATAGACATCTTCTGTAGACCTACAAAGACATTTCTTGATTTCTTATAGAGTGAGATTCTTTCCCAGGACTTTGAACAATTTTACTACCGGAGAATAAATAGAGAAAAACCAAAAGGCCCAGTGCTGAAGCTTCCAAAGCAGTACTTGACTTCCTGCCCAAAAGCCCAGTCAAAGCCAGTTCACCTTTAGTTTTTCTTTTTCTTTCTCAACACTGTCTGTGATTGGCTGGCCAGCACCAGTCCTCCTTTGATTGATCAATTCAACACCCAATCAGCTACCAGTCCCTGAGCATAATGACATCTGGGTGCCAGTTCATCTACAGTGTCCTCAGAGCAGTAATTGACTTACTTCATCTTTCCAGGCCAGATCCCAACAGCAAACATCTCTTTCTTTTTGAAACCTGCTGCTGTTCAATGTTAAATTCTCAGTTGCAACTCACAGTTCCAACCAAAAATGAGAAAAAACAAAAGAAAAATAATAATGGTCTCAAAAGCACTTAAAAGAATAGACTAAAAGTTGGAGGGAATGTTGCGAATCCTCCAATGCTAGGAACTAATGTTTTCAAGTTCCAGGAGACTGTGGTTGTATCATTAGGCAGCACATACAAATTTTTGGCCAACGATTTTTGTCCGTGTTGAAGTGTCCTTGAGAAGCTCATACTGAGTCACCTTCTCAACCTGCTGCAGTTCATCTGGCCTGGGTAGTCCATAGAACTGTTAATAAGGGAGTTCCAGTAACATTGAAGGAGCAGTGATACAGTTCCAGGTCAGGACAGAGGACAGTGTGTGGGTTGGAGAGGTACTGACAGGTGGGTAGTGATCCCATACATCAGCTACCCTTGTCCTTCCAGCTGGTAGAGATGGCTGTTTTGGAAGGCACTGTAGATGGACTCTTGGCATGTTGGTGTTATATTTCTCATACATAATACACACCTCTGCAGCAGTGCATTGGAAATGGAAGGAGAGAATGTTTAAGCTGGTGATTGCTGACCATGTAAGCTGCATGATATTGACCTTCTTGACAATTATTGAAACTCCACTCATCCAGGCAAGTGTGTAGTATTCCATTCCATTTCAGATGTGTGCCTTTATAGATAGTAAACAGGTTTTGTGGAGTCATCAGGTGAATTATTGCATCAGAATATCCAGCTTCTGATCAACTCTTGTCATTAGTAAAGCTGGACCCAACTGTACAAATACTGTATCTGATCAGTGACTAGCCCCTGGATATTGTTGGCAGAGAATTCATGATGTGATGCCATTGAATGTCAAGCTGAGAAGGTTGAATTTCCCTTGTCTGAGGTGATCACTGCCTGGCACTTGTGTGGCACAAATGTTGCTTACGACATATCCTCCCAAGCCTTAAAGCTGAGGATGTCTTGCTGCATATGGATATGGAGTGTTTCAGTATCTGAGGAGTTGTGGATGGTATTGAAAATCCCCACTTCTGACTATAAGGTGGTAGAAAGGTCATTGATGAAGCCACTGAATGTGGTTTCATCCAGCACACACTGTAATTGGTTTCCAACAATTACTATTTACCTTTCTGCTTGGTATGTCGCCAAACAATGAAGAGCTCTCCTCCTGATATTTGTTGACTTGATTCTTGCCAGGACTCTTTGATGACTTAGTCAAATGTTGCCTTGATGGGCAGTTACTCCTATCTCTCCTTTTGAGATCAGCTCTTTTTTCATATTTAACCAAGACCATTATGGGGCCAGAAGATATGGTTTTACCTGTTTAAGTGGATAGTCTAAGGATATGTGATGTCTTATTACAATGAATGTCACATTAACTTTCTACTTTGTCAACATTAGAATGAAAATGAAAAGTTAAATGCATTTATTTTTCAAACCTTTCACATATTGTTATTCAGTTGGAGGAAGAAGCTGTGGGTAGGGGAGTGGCGAGATAGCACAGACTCCCACTTTTCTGTAATACAACCAGCTGTTAGAATGTGTAAGATAGTCCTCCAGAATAAGTTAAGGTTCCATCTTGACACTTTTTCTAACAGTCTGTGTGACAGCATGTTATAGTGCTGCATGTTGCCCAAAAACATATTTCAAATTCAGGAGAAATTCATCAGGGGCAATTCTCCAACATATCCTTCCATCAACCAAACATATCGGGCAAAGGGTTTCTGCTGTCTGTGATCTAGGTTTAAGTTTCACAGTGCAAGTATCTTTTCACAATTCCAAGAGACCTAAGAGAATGAATTTGGGGCATTTTCAGGCCACTTGAAAGTACTTGCCAATCTATATTAAAAACAATCCACAATACAGTAGTAGATAGAATTAACAAGCAATGCAAACATTGTAAATTACAAAACATATTTGTCTTTGCTGTGCAACAGACTTGCAGTGATTTAATATTGAACTGAATTCATCCAGGAAGGTCGGATATTAAAGAGTTAACCCTCGTCAGTACAAAACTGAGGAGAGTCCATTTTCAGCTTCTAAGACATTTTTGACATTCTTCCTCAAAATGATACTGGCAGCCATTGGGAGCATGAAACGGTAGGATGTTGACAGACCTTTTGAATGTGGGCTGATGGCGATATCACAGCCAAGGTCAATTTTGTCATTGCACAACATCCACACACACATTCGTTCTAGCTGCAAGGCATGACACAATGATCAAGAAGACCACTGGTTGAACATTGCTCGACCAAGTACAATGTCATCACAGCTGGTTGCAAGTGCCTTAGGTGAGTCAAGACTGTGCTTAGTACTTGTGACACATTCAATGGAGCCCACTGCTGTATTAATTTGTGGAGTTACCAACTGAACCCTGTGAGACATTCAAACTTGAAGGGCTACTATTGTAGTTATTTGAACAAGATGGGCAGTTGATAAAAATTTTAATCTTTAAACTTGGATAATGCTGGCAGAGTATGTATTTATAATCACTTAGAGGGCACTGAACCATATACAAATGGTGGACTGTGAGTCACATGAAGGTGAAACTGGAAAGAGATAACAAGTTCTCATCCATGAAAGACACTAGTAAAACTGTCTGGGGTTCTTCTTATTACAGAAATGGAGCAGACCTCAGTCTCACTTGTATGGTGCCAGCTCACAGGTTGTATTTGCTGTTGCTAAGTGGATGACACAACATATCCCTTCCTTATGCAGCAGATGATGCAGTGCTGATCAGACCATAATTTCTAAATTATGAAGAGACATTCATTAGTCAGCGCTTAAACATATTTTTCAGAAACATCTCCTAGAGCTTCAGATACAACGAGTGACGCTGAACTAAAGTTGATTACGGTTAAGGAGACAAATGTCACAGCTATATAATGTACAGCGAGATCCTGAAAACAGCAAGGAAGCAAGCAACCAGTTAATCTGTTTTTTGATGGCATTGACAGATGGAGGAATGTTGACTGAGACATTGGGTACTAGGTTTTCTCCTGGGATTTCATTTTGCCCAATAAGACAGATCTGATTGAATCTTGATTTAACGTCTCATCTAAAGATGACCTGACAATGCAATAGCTGGTGTCAGCCTAAATCATGGCCTCAAATTCTGAAGTGGGACTGAAAGCAACTGCTTTCAGACAAGAATACTAACAAATTAATTGCTTATTTGTCAATTCAGGCCTTGGAGAAAACAGTGCTTCACTAAAAGATTATGTTGGATCCAATTCAACGGACTTACATTTTCTCAATCAATTTAAGAATGCCATGATCAACGCTCACCTAACGATCAGCTAACTCAGTGCAGGCCCAGGATCAAACCTGCAGCCTTCATGTTCCCAATGTCTCAGCTACTCATTATGCAAAATTCCCAGCGCCAATGTTAATCTACACAAGTAAAGCTAACTACAGTCAATCTAATGCATATCGATGCTCTAATAACAGACTGAGTCAGCCATACAATAAAACAGAACACCAAAAAAACAACAGACGCAAAACAACATTAAAAACTATAGGTTGCACACTATTGAAATAATAATGTGTCTTTTTAGTGCTTGCAGGAAATAAAAATCCAAACCATAGAAAACATTTGGAAGTGTGTTTTATTTTTGTTGAACGTATTGCCCCTCTGGCTACAAATACTTCTTGACATTTTTAAGTGCCGAGACCACATTTGGCTAACATCACTCAACAGCGTCTGTGCAGACAAAAGAAGTTGGGAGATGGTTTCTTGATGTTGCTAGCAATAAATATGTAACGTGTTTTCATTGCTGATTTGCACATAATTGGGAACGGAGCTTTTTGCCAGCAAAGAGACCAAGCTAAGAAGGGAGTAAAAAAAACCTTCACAAGTGCCTGGACGAAAACAAATTCCAACTTTAATTCCACAATCTATTCCGCCTTGCGTATCCGAATGGTGCTGCCTCATAGTTGGGCATGTTTGTAAGGGCCGTCTGTAATAACCCTCTGTTCCTTCCCTGGGACCACAGGCAGATTATTCAACAAACTCTACTGACTCTTGTTCTCCCACATGCAATTTCCAACATGGGAACTCAAACTAACATTTTTCCTTTATCACGCTTCCTCCATCTGCAATCGAGCTTAGCTTCCTATTGCCCTAGTCAAGTCTGGCAAAAGAACGGGCAGAGATATTGAGCAAGAGATAAGAACAGAAAGTGCTGGAGAAACTCAACAAGTGTGGAGAGAGAAACAGAGTTAATGTTCTAAATTCGCTACGACTCTCTTTTGAAGTTCTGACACAAGTTATATTGGACTCAAAATGTTAACTTTCTTTCCCTCTCCACATATGCCGCCAGACCTGTTGAGTTTCTTCAGCACTTTGCTTTTATTTCACTTTTCAACACCTGTAGAACTTTGCTTTTATTGAACTTAAGTACTCGCTCTACCGAGATGGGTCAGCTCTTCAGAAGATTGTTCAAAGGTTGGAGGAAATTAACTATCTGAAAGCTATTTTCTGGAGAAAGTGCAAGCTTTTTAGAAGCTAAAAACAGACAGAAAAAAAACATGCAGAGACATTGTGTGAATATACTGGCCCCATATGGAGCATGGAATATAATTATATTAGAGAGTGTCCACTGTAGCTTGCACCAGTGAAATCAAATGCAAGCCATTAAGTGACCATAGGGGATTGTTACATTTACAAATGAAGGTAAATTATTTCAGTTAGATGGCTTTACAATATAAGTTATAAAAAGCTACTACCATGGCAATAATTAGACACACTTGAAATAAAAGAGAGATTTGGCAAAGATTGGCATATTAAAAAGTCTCAGCTCCTTTAAAAGATTGGTCCAGCTAAAAGTGTAGAAACAATTATCACAACAGTAACAAGTCAATTGCTACATTACAATTAGCGTTACATACTCACAAATATCCTCATAACCGAGAGAACTCCACGGGTCACACTCAAATGCAAATATTACAATTAAATCAACATAACTTCTATATTAACACCTGTTAAAATGGACCAAATCAAGTCAGACAAGTATCAATGTTAGATGGGATAACAAGGTGTAGAGCTGGATGAACACAGCAGGCCAAGCAGCATCAGAGGAGTCGGAAAGCTGACTTTTCGGGTCTGGACCCTTCTTCAGAAAACTCAATGTTAGATGGCATTTGTTCTGGGCTCATTTTCTTTAAAAACATTCAAATAATCAGTGTAAATATAATTTTAAAATATTTTGCATATATACCATTATACTTTAAAAAAGTGAGAGAGGATTAGTGGTGTGGGATAGTGGAGAAAGAGAAGAAACATTAAATCTCAGGCTGTTTTCTCCTGACCTGAAGCCAGGAATCTATAATCACCCACTAACCTACAACTCTTCTCACCAACAGTAAGATGTTCCAGTTTACAACAGCTACACTTTGTATGCTTGATAAAACAAATCACTTTTAATGAAGTAAGAATTTATTTCAATAGCACAATACAACATTGTGCGTTCCTTGTTTTAATGTTCCAATCACACAGTAGCACATATCTGCCTACAACGGGACAAATGTTAATAACGCGCAATAACATGAAATGATTTCCTTGCTGAGGAGAGAGGGGTGGTATTCGCAAGGATATTAATTATGGAATTATGTAAAATGGAAGCATACTAAAAGCCAAACTATTATCATCTCAGAAAAGAAAAGACTGTCCAAAAATAAAAGGAAGAGGAATGCATTCAAGTGTCAGAAAGGGAGTCAGAAAATGCACCACTTCAGAATTTTAACACTTCGTTTGCTTTAAAAAAACCACAAGCCTAATTGAAAAACCATTAGCCATAGTGTAGAATAACACAAAGGGTTGAAAATATTGAGGGAAATCAATGCAAATCCAGTCCTGATCCACTGGGTATTTGAACCTCAACAATTAAAAAAGGAAGAAAGACTGAGGAAGTCAAGAAGTTCACAATTTGATATAGTTTAATAGTCATCATTGCATCATGTGTTTAGCAAGTTCAATGAAAACTTGTGTCCCTTTAATAATAATGATATTTGCCTGTGAAACCTTCAACAGAATTGACTTTCAAACATTTTTATGCATACATGCATGTGTATGTACGGAATTGTGGCAGTGCAGGGGATGAATCAGACGTGTTTCTCTAAACATTGATACACTTCGAATCTTGCCTGTAATCACACAATCCTTAGGACTATCTGTCCGAGCTTCCAAGAATTATCTGTCCTAACTTCTGAGAGACAGTAACTCAGAGGAAAATTGTGTTATGCTTATTAGTGTTCAGCCATAAAAATAATGTTAAGAAGTCAATGAACGCAGAACAAATACCGCATAAATTTAATAACAGGCAGATAGAATTCTAATGACTGTGGTAACTCTAAATTCAGAGGATCATATTTTGAATGCCTAAGTTTGACTGACCTACATTTTATTTTTGTTACCAACTTTATTCTTTTTCCAGAAAAAAAAGAGTGGCAAGGTCAAAATGCTCGTCAGGCCACCAATGCAATGCTAATATCAGTCCACCCAAATATAATTCATGCTAATCAGATCTCACTGACAATGTAGGCACCCCAGAATAAATGATTGCACTCTTCACCCAAATAGGTAATTACATTTATTGAACTCCATAGTTTCGTATTCTATGCATTTTACAGCCTAGTACCTATCATATAAAAACAATGGTGACACAGTGAAATGTGACTAGATTACTCATCAAAAAGACCTGGCTAATGTTTTGGGGACTGCCACCATTGAGGCTGGTGGAATTTAAATTCAGTCTGTAATTGTATGGAATTGACAGTTAGTCCCAGTAATAGTCCCATGAAACTATTATTGATTGTTCCAAAAACTCTGTTGCATTCACTAATGTCCTTTAATAAAGGAAATCTGCTGTCCTTAAGTGGTCTGATCTACATGTCACTTCAGACCCATACCAATGTATTGGAACTTAACTGTTTTCAAGGGCAATTATGCAATGTACAACAAATGATAGTCTTCCCGGTAACTATCATCAAAAAAATCATTTTTCAACCATGATGATATGAAAATGAAGCAGGACAAAGCAGACAAACTTGAATTTCCCTTCAGATATGTATTCCACAATTCTTTTATGTCCTTTGCTTTCACTTAATGCAGCCACCCTGCTAATAGAGAGATTTCTATTTGTTGACATGAAACAATAACATGAAGACTTTTTCACAACAGTCAATAGGTCTAATAAGTGTGTCCCTTTTTGAAGGTTCTCAACAGGATCTTCAATACATTCTATATCCAAAGGTACAACCTAATAGCTCCTGAACTAATTTTAAAATGTTTACTTCAATTAGCTTCCATGGCAACTCTTGAGCAAAACTTTAAATACTGTTGAGTGAAAGAACTTTGATTGACATTATCTGCTTACGACTGACTTCCTAAATTGCTTTAAGGCTCAAAATCAAAATAGCTGACAACGTCAAGTCTAAAGCCTTTAGGTTGGAAGCTGAGCACCAAAACAATTGAGTTTGCAATCCCTCCATCACCAAAGCTGGAAATATCACATCCAGCCAAGAATATTTTGAAAAATATAGAATTAAATTGACTTCAGCCAAGCTTCACTATTAATTACTCCCAGACAGAGACATTTGGTTCACTCCACACCAAACCTCCAGCCCTTGTATTTAGTAAAAAAACAAAGTGCTAGATATTGTATCATAATAATGCATCTTGTCTTGGACAGAGCCTCATGTGGTAGAACATATGGTGTTATCAGCCCTTTTCTGTGTAGTTAAAATAACAATTTCCTTCTTTGTTCTAGATATTAAAACTTAATAACTCACTGAGGAATTCTAATGGCACTAAACTTACAAGAGGCATTTGAAAAAAAAACAAATCTTGCTATTTTTATCCCATCCT
Source organism: Ginglymostoma cirratum (assembly GCA_024137785.1). Taxonomy (NCBI): domain Eukaryota; kingdom Metazoa; phylum Chordata; class Chondrichthyes; order Orectolobiformes; family Ginglymostomatidae; genus Ginglymostoma; species Ginglymostoma cirratum. The sequence goes on along the minus strand of JAHRHZ010000004.1, from coordinate 11,357,012 downwards.
GTGGGGTTTATCTCCTTGCAAGGATTATGGCTCTCCAAATGCGGTGTAGCTCCTGTTACCTAAGTGGCCATCATCTATGTATGATGAGGATGAGGTTCAAAAAGGAATCATCTAAGCTAGCCCAGCACCTTACATATGCTCTTCCAAATGAGTTGTGAGAAACCTAACCAATTTCTATTAGTGTAATACAAGGAACGTTTAGGTCAATCGGCATTTCAAGCTGCTTATCTAGCTGGATTGCAAATTGAACCTGGGATATTCCTAGTCTGTACAGCTGAGCTACTCTTTGGATAACCTCACTGATACTTAATGAAGCCTAAGTATGAAAGTTGAGCCGCTTATAATTTTGATTTATATGATTTTATCTGTTCCAATGGTCTGAGGATGATATTATTAATTGTATATTTCCATAGATTATGATTACATGCAGATGTTTCACCCATATAAACATTCTTCAAATGCAAGACAGTGAGCACGCAGAAAGCTGTTCATTAAAATGAAACTAAGCTCAACATTTTACCAATCAAACAACAATAAATGCAAGCTTTCCGGCATTAGTAATGGATAAAGCATCCAATAGTTTCAACCCGGAGATTTCCTTCCCGAGCACCCATGGTCAAATGTTGTGCCATTACTGTCATTTCACCACATATAAGGAATTAATGCTGGGACTTCCTGATTGGTATAATTGATCTTTACCAACTGAAATTGAGGGAGCTCTAACATTTTTTTTCTGAAAAATTGTCATTTAAAGGTCCGTACTTCTCCATTTGGTGAGTGTTACAGCCAGTGCTGATACTGAAATGTTGCACTTAGTTAATGCATGATGACCTTATTAAAAATTTGTTGGGAAATAACATTGCTTTTTACCACTGAATGTAGAACAATCCTATTCAGAAGAGTACAACTAAAGAAGCTCAACTTGGGTCCAACTATAATGACCATTGCTTTGGTCTGTACCATTAAACTGCAGCTACAGCAAAACATTTCAATAGTAATATTTTCTTACCCCTTTGCTAATTGCTGGTATTCCTGGATCTCAAATTTAATACCACTAATTTTACTGACATCCTAACACTTTGTCAATTTTTATTGAGAGAGCTGAGACATTGCAGCTGTTATTAGTCTCAATTACCGAAATTCATACCATTATACAGTCATACACAAGGCAGCGGAGTCCCAAGCCTTTCAAACCTTCCTCTATTCCTTCAACATTTCAAGGCTCAATAATGCATACATGGGAAGGCCACACTAACAGCTGAATGGCTTCATAAGAGACTCTCCAGATTGGGTCTTTTTTTCACTGGTGTAAGAGGAATATTTAATATAGCATGTGGACCTTTTTATATGAGAAACAACAAGTCTAAGAAGTGCAACATGCTCTGATTCTGATTGAACTGTGCAATGTTCTCCTATTTTGTAAACTATCAAGAACCACTTTTTATTTACATATATGTAAAACATATGTGGTTAAAATTAGTCCGGGGCATTTGACTCTCTGCATCAAGTCATCTTCAGATTTCAACTTACATTCAAGCCCAATGTTGAAATATAGAAGGTGGGAGCAGGAAGGAGATCAGCACTCAACTGGTATCAGGTTTACAAAATGTTACACAGAAATTTGAGTATATCTGAATATTCTAAAAGCATTCTCATTAACAAATGGCTGTTGCAAATGAAGCATTTAACTGTAAATTAAGTCACTCATTTTGTCAGTGTCAAAATTTTTACAGATTATTTAAGATTTGTAAATTGCCCTCAATTCGATCTGTAGAATGAAAGATTTGATCAGAAAACTCTCAGTTAAACTGATTAAATATTTGGCCAAATGCTATTTTTGCTTCTTTCCTCCAGTCCCCTAGTGTCTGCATATTCGGCATGTTTCTGAATCTAGGGATCTGCCAATACGCCTCTAAGACTGCTACCAGGAATATTGGTTATTTGGCATCTTTGTCTCCCTGATTTTTGGTTCTGCCTACCTGATATAGCAGTGATTATGACTCAGAAATAGGCATTTTTACACAATCTCCCAATTTTCTTTATCATCTCAATTAAGGTAAAACACCTTCTATGGTTAGATGAGTGTTTAGTTTGGTCACCCAACTTCCTCAAGGATGACTTCTGAGTTTTGCCCCAATTTTTGAAAGTAATTTTTGGTTAAAGATGCTGATTAAAATCAATTGCTTTAAAACTCCAAACTAGGCACCCACATAATAATTTCTTTTCTCATTTCAACCCTGCTCTAACTACAGTGCTGACCTGTAGGATAGGCCAATGATTCTTCATCCAGGTGCTGACTAAAATGTTTGAGTAAACACATGATACAATATCCCTGAGGGTTGTGGATCAGTGTCTTAAATGCAGAAGGATGCTGTTGGTGAGGCATTATTTTGCAATGTCAACCGGTAGCTTGAAATCTGTGTAATTGTCACAAACAAGATAAACCAATTTTATAAGATCATTGTGTAGATTGATAGTCTAAAGGTACATTTGTCCATTTCCATAGCATTTTTGATTAGTTTCAAGTAAATTACTTTATGCTACACTGATTTATTTAAAGGAAAATTGGATAGTAACCTTGTAAGAGAATCTTGCCACTGCATTGAGAAACTGTTACTAGATATTAGTGATAATGTTGGATCAGAGATTCCTGCTCCTATGATGCTGCTTGACTTGCTGTGCTCACCCAGCCCCATGCTTGTTAACTAGATATTAGTGATAGCTTTTTACCAAAACACACTAAGATATTACTGGAAAATATCAATTGTAGACCATCATGAAAGTTCCTTCTGTCCATAAGCCATTCCAAGATTTTTGGGCAATTCGAAAACTTGGGTGTCAAGGTCATTTCAATCTTTCAGGAAAGTTTAAATGTGCAGGGTCAGGGAGATACAGGTCAGTGAAATACCGGGACTTGGCAACACAGGTCCCATGCATTAGTTCATAGAACATAGAACAATACAGCGCAGAACAGGCCCTTCGGCCCTCGATGTTGCGCTGACCTGTGAACTAATCTAAGCCCACCCCCTACACTATCCCATCATCATCCATATGCTTATCCAAGGACTGTTTAAATGCCCCTAATGCGGCTGAGTTAACTACATTGGCAGGCAGGGCATTCCACGCCTTTACCACTCTCTGAGTAAAGAACCTGAGTCTGACATCTGTCTTAAATCTATCACCCCTCAATTTGCAGCTATGCCCCCTCGTACTAGCCGACATCATCATCCGAGGAAAAAGACTCTCACTGTCCACCCTGTTCTGCAATGTCTTGTAATGCATAAAAACACAATGAATTAAAAATGGCTGGCAATATCAATATTTAGTCCAAATCTAACCCAGTGAGCCCACTTTATTTCCCCTGCCCCACCCCCAAAGGATCTGTGATTTAGGATGATTGCTGTATTGCTCACAATTTATTAGGTTAATGTCTAATGGAAGTCTTCAAGTCTCAATTATGAATTTAACTCTGACGCTCAACAGGCAACTGTCCAAATAATGGCGGATGAAATGCAAAGAAAAATAAATGGAAGTTGGGGAAATAGTAGGCAGTTGATAAAGAGTGATAACTTAGTGGTTGCTTTGGGGTTGAGAGAATGAGATCCTCAAATCAAGTACTCAGACTGGTGTACCGATTGTTAAAACATCTCATCCACTAGTACTCAACTTGTAAACACGGCTGCAGACATAACATTTTCTTTTCAGCTTCATTATCCAGACTCAAGCTGGCCCGGAATTCATCGTGAGGGTATTTATTTTTTAAAAATTCTGGCCAGAATAATTGCACGATTATTATGCATTCACGTGAGAAGTGGGTATGCTAGGTGTCGTTTCTTTTAAATTGGTGCTCAGCATTTTAAAATCTATCCGTTCTACTTATAGTAAAATATCATTGTTTTAAGATGTATTAAGTTAAACGAGGCCCCAACACGGAGATACCACGACGGGCGTCTGGAGTTGGGGGATCGGGGTTAGATCTGAAATTGTCAAAATGCTGCCTGAAATCGATAGGTTGCTCAGGTAATCCATATATTCGAAGGGGGTAAAAAGTTCGAAGACCATTAAAAACGGACAAAGTATCGAATAGGACACTAATTAAAACAGTGTTTGTTCTGCCAAGGCCCGAATAGATTAGTTTTCCCAATTTTTAAATAGGCTTCATATGTTTAAATATATTTCTTAACTAAGCCTTCCAACTGAACACAGCATCTTATATCCTATATTTAGAAGGTTACGTTGTAATTTGTTGGTCAGTCTTGTACTGCAATGACAGCTCCTCTGCTTATCCATTAGGTTGTGGGATGACTATAGAAATCGTTTTGCTGAATGCATTTCGAAAGCCTGCGTTCCACGCTGTAATGCCAGCACACGTACTCTCGCCGAAGACGGTAGCTTATGACCCAGCTCACTTCACATTGGGACATTGCAGGGAAAAATGAATAATGTACAGATTGGAGGCCACAAGCATGCAAACCGAAGTATCGGCTCTCAGCCTCAAAACACAACTGCAGCCTCGATATCTATATTTTTTTATGATACAATGTCATTCCTGAACCAATGTTCGAATGCATAAATTGTGCAATGAACTCAATGTCCATTAATATGTGGAAGGGCAACAGTTTGCAAATCTACCTCCCGAAATAACCTCAAAAAATTAACATAATCTCCATACGATTTCTGTATGTTTTGTACACAAGACTGCAAATAGGCAGGAACAGAGGGGAGAAAAGAACAGGATCAGTCACTCGTTACAATTCAGACGATTTCCATTTAGTTAATTTAGTGAAAATTCAGAAGTAGACTTCGAATTTTGAACTTTGCTACGCAAGCTAGCTTGAATCAGGTGCTTCCAGCTCCGACATATCTTTAATGTCCACCGGACTACCCCCAGTGTTACTAACAAAATGGGTACTTCTGAATTATTAAAAAATAAGTTAGGCGACTAAGGGAGAGAGAGAGAATGAAAACATAAAGCTGCATCAGCACTCAATATGTAAGTGCAAAAATAATACACCACACATGCAGTCTATTTTATAACTTTAACGTGTTGTCTGAAGGTGATTGGGAAGTGATATAGAACAAGTCTTACAACATTTAACGGGTATAACTTTTGTTTAGCGGAAATGCTGGGGAAATAAACACTCCATAAAATGACTGGCTATTGCGTTCGCAATGCCTATTGTATCATGAAGTGACTTCTACACATGCTTGACCTCAAAATGTAATCATGACGAAGGCAAAAAAATTCAAAGTCTAAATTTAAAGTAACACCTACCAGTTCTTTAGCAGTTTCAAGAGCAAAGTAGTAGAATAAGATGGCTTGGATAATGAAATGTGCGTGCGATTTAATGTATTGCTCTATATATACACATACAGGATGTGTTTTAGATAGACATTACCCTCCAATGCTTGTATATAGTTACGGTTGGAGCATTGGGAAATGTCTGTTGTTGGGAATGTTAAGACTTTAGCAGGTGCATTTAATGATCAACAAAACTTGCTCCCAAATTCCAAAAAAAAATTACACAAACCAACATGAGTTGATCACATTCACTAACACATGTGAAGGGGTGCAGAGACCAGGGGGTTAACCTTGGGCTGAGTTGAAAAAGAGTATTCCTAAAGGAAGGAGCAAAGCAAGTCTGAGTATCCTGTATGTTTCGGTGTACGTATAAAACCTGCTTATTTCCCGCAGCATCCGACAGAAAACTCACCTTAATCTTTACAATGAAAATTGCATTTCACTGGCATTACAACCCACCGACCACTCCTCAAAAAAACGAATAAAAATTACACAACATTGCGGAAAATAAATTACTTCTGACATTACAGACTCTGTTTACAAGTGGCATCACCGTTTTCAAAAAAAACTTGCTTTTCATTCAAAGATCATTAGGATGTCACATATCAGGATTCTTGTTGGAAATGGACTTTCAACAATGTGGAGACGTGTTTCATAAAATGGAGGAAAAAAATCTAATAAAATGTATCAAACGTGAGAAGACGCTGCACAACTGGGACCTGGTGCCTTAAAGGTATTTGAGGAAATTCCGAAAATAGTCCAATTTGGGAATGAATACCTTTTGAAAGTTCAGATCGCTGTGGTAAAATCACAGCACTCGCACGGCAAGCAGAAGGATAGGTATCGCCTAAAAATGTTTTTATGGTGGCGTTTTGCTTGAATTTGTAATTTTGTATTTGATGTTTATGCAATTTCCATTTCCTACCTCCTTATCGTGTTTTAAACTTTTATAAATGAAAAAGATTAGTGGGCAATTATCCATTATTTGTAGGTTTTAGTACGTATCGTGTATGGTATGGGTGTAATTTATAATAATCTCTAGCATCAATTATGCCTGAATACTATTTAGTACATATACATAGAACGAAAAGCCAACACCTTCTGTTACACGAACTGGAATAGTTATGAAGTTAGAGGTGTGTGAGTTCAAACCAAAACCACCAGCTTTCATACGGGAAGCTCACACCTGAAATTTGATCTGAGCATTTTCTCAGAAAGGGAAGTGTTAAATTGAAGCAAGCTTAAAAGTGTGTTACAAAGTTATATCTGAACCTGTGTTACAGAGTGTCTCCGGGATTGTGTGAGTTTGAATACTTCAGTGAATGTGAGAATTTCCATACATGTGTTCAGCATTTGATGTGATTCTATGTGCACGATTCTGCGTATATGCGTGTGTGTGTGTGTACTAATATATGTTTGGGGGTGAGTGTAAGTGCGTAGTCCATTTAGTGCGCCTGTGAGAGCGCATGCCTGTACAACTGCGCCTTTCTGCCGGTGATTTCGTGAATAGGGCTGCAACAGTGTGGATCTGTGAGTGAAAATGTTCAGGCAAGCACTATATCTCATTTGTCTAGTGAACAGTCCGGCATGAGTTCAGCTTCTACACACAAATCGCATCAACTTATATCAAAATCGTACTGAATGCATTTGGTAGCGGTCTTAGACATTCCTGATCTATCCAGAAGTAAGGTAGTCTCGCAAGCAGAAAACGATTACCTTTAATTTGCAACCCACTGCCTGACAAACTACACACACACACACGTCAGTCGCTGTGTGTATGAGAAAGATTGTGATGTATTCAGAGTGCGAAAGATTACACGAGTCAACGTGAAAACTGAAGGGTGAAAACTGGAATTGTCGCTGTGATGTGCAGTAAATTCGTGGTGATTTTTTTGTGTGTGAGACGGCGGGACAATTAATGAGCTGTTTCTGCTAGCGAAGAGAGAGAGAGAATGAAAGAAACTGTCAAGGTGGAGGTATGGGCAGAGACAACAAATATGTGTAAATAAAGGAGCGTTACCGACAATAAACGACTTGACGCAACGATTGAGAGAAAAATGAGTGGAAAGATGGTGTGCGAAATGTGGGGAAGATGGACAGCTATTGATAAAGATAAAATGGATTAAATGGGGAGGAAAAGCAGAGGAAGGGGAAATGGAGAGAAAGCAAACATGAGCGAAATAGTGAGAAAGCAAGAGAGGCGGGGAGATAAAGTGCGAGAGGTGGAAGAGAAACCTTGAGTGAAACGCCGGACGAGTGCAGGAAAGCAAAGAGAAAGTGCGCCCTAGCTCCACTCTGTGCCCCCTGCACTCTGACCCGATTACTATAGCAGCATATTTCCTCGCTTGTAACTCGGAAAAATGTCTGATTGCCAAGTCAGATTATTGTAAGGAAATCAAGCAAGGTGATGGGGTGTAGTGAGGGGGTGAGGGGAGGGCCGGTCTGTGTGTAGGGTGAGGGGGTGGGGGGAGCAACATTGGCACGGGCAGGAGTGGGAAAACACAAGAATACAGCCAGGGACAGAGCAACGTTCAATTCTGACAGTGAATTCTACAAGCCTAGCAAACACAGCTTCTCACGTTAGCTGCTTTCCTCTCAACTAGACATTCCCACACTCAAAACAATGTTTCCAGCGCATTTTGATTTCATTGAGCCTCACGCCGCAGCAACATCTACACAGTTCGGTTTACTCTCTGTCAGGCGTAGTGAAATCATGGTTACCCTATCAACGAGGATTGACTGTGTCAAGAAAATTAATATGCTTTTAAACCTGTCTAGGACGCGTTAAAAGTTCACACATAAAACTCAAACGCAGACAAATATGACGAAGCGTTCGCAGCTAATTGAGTATAAAATGTCTGTGTAGATGAAGAGATGTAACATTTGAATACTGGACTTCTTTAAAAAATTACATTAATTGAAATGACTAATTCTCCTAATCTAATATCCTCGTGAACTCCAGAAACAAACATTTATATGGTATTAATCTCCTCCATGTGTGAATAAAAACCTGTTTTAATGAGTGACGGGATTGAATTGTCATCTTGTGAGTACACAAACAAAAAGGTTCCCCATGAATTCGGACATTGTCATCACTTCGAAGGTCGGGAGGGTGGAAATAAAGTTTTCGACAACTTTTATTGAAACCGTCAATTTTCACATTGATCAGATGTGCTATTCCAATTTCCCTTAATTATCGAGAACTGTTGTTTTCCCAGCTCCCATTCTGTTTTGTCAGTTTCTCTTATTGTGACAAACAACTCGATTTCAAGTTAAGAGCATTCTAATCATTAGCTCCCTCCCCTGTATGTGAAATCTGTCCTGTCCGCATTGATTCCGGCCCCACAGCCCCCGGGTGCAGTAATTGCTTTATTGGAAACCCATTACCGTGGCCACTTTCCCCCGTGCAGCAGTTAAACATCCAAATCTTTCACAACTTCTTTGTTTACTGTTTCAATTACTTGGTTTTAATAAACAATTCATTATCTTCTAAACATCGAATCATAAAACGCTGGCAATTAGCACTTCCATCTGCTATTTAAAAATTCCCACATCTGATGGAAGAAATTTACAAGGGGCCGCTTGGTGCAGAACAGTCCTGATTCTTACTGAATTTGCAATCCAATCTACAATAAGCCATTGGCACGTTGTAATTACAACACCTATGATATTTGTTTCACTCGGGCCTTTAAGTCTGCACAAATACCTTCAGAGATTTGATAGATTAACGCTGATCCCAGTTTTAAATTATCTTGAAACTACAGAGAAATGTCCATTGCCTACCGAGATTAGAAAATACCTTTGTGGACTGATCTAGCTGGTAGTTGGAATTGGGTAGTGCACCATTTAATAAACATGTAGGTGTTTTAAAAGGACATTAAAACCTTAAAGGTCCCCTTGTTGTAAATCTTCCAGGTGTGCAAGGGTTTGACTGTATATGCGTGTACTTTAAACACACGGTGCTGGAGCATGAAAATACAACTGATGACTCCTTGAACTCCTTCATTTTAAACCTACCGAATGATCATGTTTAAAGCTGTTCAAGTTCACCTGAACGTGGAAAGTGAAATATCTGCTTAAATAAAACACCGAATTACTCCTTAAACGATAGTTAAACGATGGAGCATCGATTTACCCCTCTCTGTTCATTCAATTTATCAGTCTATTTTGTTTAAAAAATAGAGTACTATGATTGAAGTATTAAGCCCCCTTACAACAAACAGAAATGAAATACAAACAATTCTAATGTGGCAAAGTCTGAAATGTGTTTGTATATAGACGTGTTGTATGCATTTATTACACACATCTATAGGTGTACACAAAAAAAGCCAAGTCAGCCTTACTGTGTGGCCATACAGTATTATGCTGTTACATACAAGTTGAGTGCAATTGCAGAGGTGTCTCGCAATCTTATTTGTTTGTTTTTAGCTGTACGCTGAGTTGTATTGTGTTTTTTATTCCAACCCCCAACCTCCACCTCCCACACCCCCACAACCCCCACCAACTGCACAACGCCCAACATGAAAATCAGAGCGGAGGATGTTAATAGCGCAGAGGCACATATTATTAGTCTGGTTTGGGGAGCAGATATTTTTTATACATATTATTTTATATTTTTTATACATATATTTTATACATCTTGTACTCCCATTGTAAAACGTTCGGCCCTGTTTAATACGGTTGCTTGGGACGACAGGTTTTTTTTTCTTCCTCATCCTCAACACCGAATAGTACCTTTGAAATAAATCACTTCCAACCCATTTCTAGCTGCGAGCCCCGCGTAAATCTAATCGTAACTCCTGGTTCAAATAAATGCGCTTTCCTTACTGTCTGAAGTTGGCATTTAACACGCATCATTTTTAATGGTAATAATTAGTAACCCAAGCTCAGCGGGGACTGTAGCACGCAGACTAAACATCCATTTATTTACAAACAACTTGGAAAAATACTAGGACCCAGCCATTCACTAAATAACTTCGCTGCATGAAAGCGACAAAATCTACTGCAACACAAATGAATCGTGGTCTAAAATTATACGCAATTTCTAGAGGGAAAAAAATGATGTTTAAATCCATTAGCCAAATTGTTAATTAATATGGTTAATTGCGACTGTTAAATATTTATAAATGCCTTCACATCGTATACACGCAAGTAGACGCACGATAATTGCCTGCACACATTCTTGACACCGTATACACTTTCAAATACAATCACGCACATGAACAGACTATTTCAAATCTGCTCTAAATAATTCATTATTCTCTTTAGGGATTTGAAATCAGGGATCTCTGGATACCAAATCTTTCCAGTGAATAACTTAAACGGTATTTTCTCCGTGCGCCCAACACGGTGATATAAACGTGAATAATTTAACTTGGCCTAAATACCAGAAAAGAAACAATAAAGTCCTCTTGTTTTTGTAAATGACTCGGTATGTCAATCAATAAAGAGCAGAGCTTTATTAAAAGCTTCAAAGTACATACATATATAATGTCGAAAAAAATATAGAAACATTACTATGCACAGATGCTATTACATATATGTGGAGGCTTGTGTCTGTACACAGCAGTGACTGTTAATAAGATCGACAGTCCACACTTAAAAAAAAGTTTCATAATTTGCAACTTTTTTTTTCAGAAGCACTCGGTAAAGTTAAAGACAGTTCCTATTTTCCGTATAGTTTGAGAAAAATAAACTAACCAGAAAGATGAGATTTCAAAGTGAAAGTAGGAATGGGGCAAACTCACACGCATTCAGACTGAGCAGCGTGGTCATGTTAGTAGAGGCGGAAGCAGATAGCGAGCAAAATAAAAAAGATATTTTCCAACTACAGCAGGGCCCATCTTCTTAAAAAAAATACAGCAAGCTACTGAAACCTTGATAGATCTAAACTTCATACGGCCTCACAAAAACGCCTATACTCCTGGCACGTGAATATAATTTCATTTTACACACGCTCATACATGCTTTTCTTCCGGCTATGAGTTAAAGATTAATATTCAGCGCTGCTCCCAACATTTCGCACAACACGAACGACATAAAATACATTTTAGAGATTAAGATACTTTTTTTTTACGGCAACGCTTTGTAAAACACCCTCCAATCCTCCAGACTAGCTCCCCTTAAAATACCGTTTTCACGATCTGGGATTGTTAAATTGAAAGTTTAAACTTGTCAGTTGTGTTTCTCCAACCCGATCCTGCACGATTCTCTCCCGCATTACATCGACATTGCTAATTCCCCGAAGCAGCCCCCAAAAATATGATGCCTGGTTTCTCAGACACCCCGGTACGGCTCAGCTCCTAATGGTACTCAGTCTGTGAAACAGACTCCCTTCAGATATTTTGCCCCCCTTTCAAACAGAGACGGGTAGTTGGCCAGCAACTTTGAGCTCTTCAATGGTGCTCTAGCGCCCACTATTTAACACTGTGGAAAAAACTGTTTATACTTTGCAATGGCTCTCGTTATATTTTCTCTAACAAAAAGTTAAATATCTCTTCATCAACTTCGGTAACTTTCATTTTATTTGTTTTTTTTGTCGGTGTTTCTTTCCAACTTCTCAACCTCTCGGGTCGAGACGCGGGGAGGGGGGTTGGGTTGTATGGAAGTTTCTCTTGAAATGAGAGAAATAAACAAGGTATGGAAAAAAAACTTCTGCAAAGGGGGAGAGAGAAAAAGAGAGAGAGAGAGAGAGAGCTCCGCGCCGCTCTTGTGGCCAGAGCGTTCAACTCTGTAAGTTAGTGCGCTCCAGCCTTTTCGCGAGACCTTGAAGCACATCATTCTAATCGTTCCCCACTGCAACGACACATCGTCTGGAGGAGAACATACATCCCTGACCGCTCTTCACAAAGACTATGAGTGTATAGCGGATCGTTTGGAGTTGTTGGGTTTTATGGAGGGGCTTTTTGCAAACCTATACAGAGGATCTTTTTTTGTAGAAAAAAAAGGTGCGGAGAGATAGGAGAAGAAAATAGGGACCTACTTTTGGCCAGTTTTCTCGCTCTCGCCTTGGATCTCATGTTGTCTGTCGGCGTTGGTCGTGATTTCAGAGAATCGCACACGCTATCTCCCTGGCATTGTCAGTTTGGACACCTTCGCACATGCGCACAGAGCCTTCAATCTGACACCATCACGCAGGGAAAAGTTTGAATATATTCATCATTTGGCCGCGATCTGTCCTCAACTCCATCAGACCAATTATCTCTGCGTCCCTAACGCCATTTCACACATTATTCCTCGCTCACTGCGCGGCTCCCCTCCTCTAAAACCTCAGGAAGTTTCCACACTATGAAGACAGTGTACCTAAAAGAAATCACACAACCTTTTACTTTCTTTTAAAACATTAAAACTCACTTGCAGAGGATGTGCCGGAGAAACGTATTGAACAAAATGATCAGTTTGGGTAATTTTAATTCTGTGCACATGTTGCTCATTATTAAAGAAAAAATGCATGTTAATTGACTTCACTGATTTACAGTTTTAACACAACTGACAGTGACCGGGGAACAGAATGGCATGCTATCTTAACTCAATAATGCGCCCTAATAACCCCCATCAGTTATGACAGTATTAATTAAAGCTATCGATAGCTTGAGCTGATTGAATAGTTCTGTGTAACAGCAGTGATTTAACTCCCGGTGTTAGTGTGTTGGAAGAATAAAAGTGGGTTTAGGACTTTCTAGGACTAATTGGCGCTTAACACCGGACATTTAAACACTTTCTCCACCCCCCCTCTCGGTTTCTGAACTGCAACCTCAGCACCTTCTCCCCCTGCCGTAAGCCCAGCACAAAACTAATTTCATCTCATTTAGCATTGTTCTAGTAGAAGAACAAAACGGCTATTTTATATTGTCTTCTCAGCCGTTTGTCTTCACGTTCTTCCCTCAAAATGAATGGATCCTGTAGAATGTGTTTGTGTGTATGTGTGTGTGTGTGTGAGAGAGAGAGAGAGAGAGAGAGAGAAAGAGAGCGAAAGAGAGAGAAAGAGGAGAGAGGGGGATTGGGAGAAAGCACCGGAGTCGGAACGCAGTAAGTGCTATATATTACCATCGTCTCTTCTGGGCAGCGTTTATAATTTATTTAACTAGGGCATATTTTAACAGACTCATCGAAATATGTTTTGAAAATCGTACTGCAGGTAAAAGGAGACGATTAAAAAAAATTCTTTGCTAACCAACAGTGAAACAGATGAACTTGAAATCGCGACACAATGTGAATTATTTAGCTGTATTCCTGTTGGTTCAATTGATATGGTCCGTGAAAAGCAAGAGTCACTTGGGTTTTAAAAAATAGCAAACTGACAAAATCTATATTAATAATTCTGTCTTATTGGCAACATTCTCGGGCTATTGTTTGGGGGAGGGGGAGGGTGGAGGGTAGTTATATTAATGTCATGTTTCTATCCCTCTGCCAGTCTAAATATCTTTGAACTTCAGGGGAGAGACACATTGCGGGCTCGGCTGTACAATGATCTCTGGGACGATTGCCACATTATCAGTGTTCACCTCTTCACTCTCTGACATGCGTTTCAGAGGACGAGAAACTGTAACAGTCTATTTTAAATTTAGTGCCTGAGAATCGCTAGAGTGTGTTTGCATCTGTTATAACAGCGTCTCATGGCAAAAAGCTTCGTAGCGAATGTAAATGTAAATCGTATAGCATGACACGCATACTCAAAGTGGGCTCAGTTGTTGGTTGGAGGATGAAGTTCTCAAAGCTGTCCTTCAGATATTTCATATTCTGTATTAGCTTCGCCGTGCTTCTTTAGGTGAGATTGACTGTTACTATACAATGTTTTGTTTTGTAAAATTAGAAATGTTTCACAATGAGAAATGTTGAAGGAATTTGCACAAGAGACAGTGTTTGAGTATAGGTCTAATTAGAGTTTTTTTTTACTGGCATCTAGGAAGGGGAATTAAGGTTTTTTTTAGGAAGGAGAAGAAACGAACTATGTTTTATAGCGATGGAGGTATTTCCAAGTGAACTAACTGCACGATTGGGTGATTCACTCCAATTGATTGAAATAAAGTAGAAACTGCAAATCAGAATAAAACGTTAGTCTTCGAAAGTAGAATTGTGTTACAACCTCTGTAGAGTGCTGAATACCTCTGCAAAACCAATGAAGCGTCAGCACAGGCCAAAATTAAGCCAGCGAAATGCATCACTATAGATGGAATAAGTGCGGGGCAAATACTTCCGAGGGAAGGGTTAATTTTTGACGAGTAGACACCAGATGTCTGGTGGTATATGTACAAAGTATTCTCCCTCTCTCTGACACAATAGCAACACCTTTCTCTGAATATTATTCACGATTTTGTAGGGCTGGGTGTGATTGTTAAATTTAGCGCACTCTTTATCACCTAAACGAGGGTTTGCGATTTGCAATTGTAGGCATGTCGGAAACACCACCAAACTTGCTCTCCAGCAGTCGGAGCCGCGCTGGAAAGGAACAGAGGCCTCTATGTTCTGGGCTCGAACATGCAATCGAATTAGTTTTTACACTGCAACACGTTTGAGTGAAGGGAGACACAAATCGATTCATTGTTAGAACCCAAAAAAGATAACACGCATTAACCCAACTTTTTTATGTACGATAAATTTTAATTTCAATTACTCGGAATATCACGAGGGGCAGCAATTACAAAACGTCAATTCGTTCAGTAAAAGCTCAGGAGAAAATTGATGGATGTATTCAAAGTAACAATGCTTTTCTATAAATGTACATATATAAAAAGTTCAGGAATGAACAGGTAGCTGCAGATTATTTAATTAATACGATCATAATAGTGATGAAAGTTAGATGGATTCTGGTCGAAAATGTGTTGGAGAAAGCACTTGTTTAAATAATGTGATCTCAGTATAACCCGCACGTTATTTCTAATGCAGCACATGGGGCTTATTGTTAGTACAGTATTTAAAATCATGATTATAAGCAAGAAATTCATCTCGATAGTAATATACGCGATAGCGTAATTTTGAATTCGCTAACATTCGCACAGGTATTTTCATTTTATTTACAACTCAAACTACAACCGTGCAATGATTCGTGGCCATTTCTATCTTACTTTCAGTCAGAAACAATGTTTTGTCCGGCAGCATTAAGAGTTACGGCGCGTACAGGTCTGTAGAATGTAATAATATGCCCCTGAAATGTCCCTTCGTTTGAGATCTCAATTAATGGATTAACCCTTAATGTGGACAATTGAGTGCGTGCAAAATCTTGCTGCGGATGGACCTGCTCAGTTTGAAACCAAGCACCTCTCTGTGGAAGCAAGATATGGAATGTATAGAACGCATGACCTCCTCACCTGACGCAGCAATCTGACTGTCGCTCGCCTCATATAAAATACCTCGAGAATCTGTTTCAACTCTCTTGTGTTTTAATTGTGGACAAACCTGCGGAAGTAATATGACACGCTACTTACAGAGGCCCCTGGTAATATTTAAGTAATATTATCATCCGTGTTTGAATGTATTAATGAACACGCTACGTGCTACATGAGATAGAGAAAATAAGGTTTGTTTTTAGAAAGAAGGAAGGCCTATGCAGGTGTATTGCCAACATGGATTACATCGCTTGGGATCCTGACATCCCGTTTATACAAACACGCAATGGAAATCTAATTGAGAATCAGTTCTCCTCTGTAGCAACCAAATGGTCAGAATGGAACCCAAGCAATAACCGCACTTACAATTCAATTCGTACATTCCCCTTAATTGCGAGGCAAACTTCATAGTTCAGAATTAAAAACAAAGCGTTGAGTATGAGAGACCTCTGTCGGGTTGAGATTATGGTTTGGTAATAAGGGTTGAGAATGCAAGATTCTAATCGGGTTAGGGTTATTAATTAGAAAACCGTGTCTGACATTTATAAGTTCCACTCATACAGTCCCTAATTGTGTCAACTGGTAATTAAATTGCGTTAAACAGTGGCTGATGAAGGTCTTCGGGGGATATTTTTCTGCTCCATTTGAACAGCCATGTTTTCAAAATGAAAGGTGTTTCGAAATAATGATGTAGATATCTAAAATACTACAAATCGGTTTAGGTATTGAAATTGCCGCATATACACTGGAGCTAGAGCATGAGCCGAAACGCATGAATTCAGACCCGCTGGAAACTTGTGCTTTGCCTGTTCAGCTATCAGATGCGACTTGCTACCGATTCTCTACACCAGTATTTCCATTTTATTAATTACTTTGTGTTTTTTTTACTGCCTCGTTTGGAATTCAATTTATTTGCAAAAGTAAACTTTCCACACAGACATTTGCCAAAAGCATGCCTTGGCGATAACGTGTAACAAACGCATTCAATAGAGAAATGAAGAACATCCTTAGGAGATTCTGAAATAATACACATAATCTAACCTGCTGTAGACAAGGGATCACAATCTGAGAACAAAACAGCTCAGATTGAAAAATGATTTTAAATTGAATTGAGTGAAATTACAGACAATCTGTCACCAGCCTAAAGCCCTGTGAAATCTCATTTTACTCATCCATATTAGTCCCCATGTTTCCACGACTAAGCCTATTCCAATACCCCCAAGGGATATGTGGTCATCCTGGAACAGTTTCACCAACGTGATGCTATATCCATCTGAAGATTAAAACAGGTATAAAATGGGAGCCAGACCATGCAGTGGAGACTAGTTGCCAGTAGTAGTCAGCGAGTGTGCCCCCACTCTTCCTCTTACCACAGATTCAGTTCCAAAATCCCAGGAAAACCTTGGAGTCCTTTGTTTCTCTTCCGCTGTCCTAACCCCACATTCTTTTTAATCCCCGCTGTCAACTTTCAGTTACATTTGTGAACTATTTATTGATAAAGGAAAGTTCATTTTAAAAATGCCCGAATCAAAGGGATACACTAAACATAGGAACAAAAAATAAACATAGGAATACGAGTGAACCTTCAGCCAGTGCTCTGCCATTCAACTTGTACCTCAACTCCATTTACCCACGAGTTCCTTATCCTCTTATCTAAAACATACCTAGCAATCACAGTTTGAAATTTCCAATTGACTTGCTGCAAGGTCTTCTGAAGGGAAAAACAAAATCCGTATTTATTTTGTGTAAAGATGGGATTATTTTCTCTTTAATATCAGCCTTGAAAGGCCTAACTTTTTTTCAGGTTAGGAACTCATATTTTGGATTCTTGTAACAGAGGAAATAAGTTTTCTCCACTCACTCTATCAAATCCTTTACTTACATTAAATATATCATTTAGATCATCCCTTAATCTTGGTTTAAGGAGTACAAGTCTAGCCTCTGTAATCTGTTCTATAATATACAATTTTAAGCTCCAGTATAATTCTGCTGAATCTATCACTAAGGGCATATTTTTCTTCCTGATGTGCAGTGTTAGAAGTAAACTCAATGTTTCACATGCATTCTAAACAAAGCCTTGTACAATTCCAACATAAGTTTTATCTCTTCATATTCTCACTCATTTTATATAGAGTTTAAAATTCTATCACCCTTTTAAATAGCTTTAAGAAATTGATTTCTATACTTACATTTTTCTGCTACTGTGCAGTTCAATATTGAGAAAGCACTTCATTCACTTTTATACATTGAACTCCAGCTGCCACTATTTTGCCCACTCAGTTAAGCTATCAAAGCCACTTTTCAATTATATGCTTCCATTTGCGAAACAGAGAGAGGAACCAGGACATGTTGATAGACTTGGGCTGCAACCAATTCTATCCAAAGCTGAAAAGTCCCTGTTTTATTTGAAATTTGATACAGTTTCTTCTTTCACTTGTGCTGGCCTCAGCATGTTATTCTCATATTGTCAAACTGTGGGGATATAATCAAACATGAGTATCACAAGGCAATATTGGTCGAAAAGTAGTAGCCAATACTGGGGGGGATAAGGAGGTGATGTTCAAATAAATTGTTTTTGATTGAAGCATTTTGGACTTGTGTAAACTACAAGATGTGAAATTGACAAATAATTTTTATTGACAACTTTAAAATTTATGTCCTACTCATTGAAATCTACATGTTATGTTTCAAAATGCTTACAATTTTTGTGTCATAATTTGATCCCTTGTGCTTTATGATCTATTTTAGTTTCTTCAACATTCATCCTTTCTACTCTGTATGAAAAATATAACTTTCTGTAAGTAATTATGAAGTAAAATGTGATAGATTTAGAACCAGATTTCATCCTAGGCCACATCATCTTATATCTACAGTTTTCAGGAAATTACTGCAATTTTTACCATAAGCAAGGTGTGTTGATCCTGATATAAAGCAGTGATGATCAGTATAGTTAGAATATAATTGTGTTCACTAATGGAACAGTGAGTGCGTGTAATTTTTGTAAGTGGTCAGCACAGCTACAATGACCAATTTGGCTATGATCACTACAGGTAGAATGGTGAGCTTGGTCAGCTATCAATAGTGAAATGGTCAGCTAAGGCATATTTTCTGGATCCTTGTTGATGGTGGTATGGTCAGCCAAAGCAAGGTTTCTGGGTATGAGTTGATGGTGGAATGGACAGATGATGCAGGATGTCTAGGTGCCCATTGAAGATGGGAGGTCAGTCAAAGCAAAGTTTTGGGATAGCTGTTGGTGGTGTGGTTAGTATAAACACTGTTTGGATAGTCATTAATAGTGAGATAATCTGTGGAGGCAGTGGTTATGAATGACCAATAATTATTTGTATGGTTACTGGATGAAAGTGTGTGGATGATGATTGATTATAGGGTGGTCAGTAAATACAGGTATTATGAATGAAAACTAATGGCAAGACTGTCAGTAGATGCATAGTTTCTGAATGATAATTGTTATTGGGACAATCAGTTGATGAAAAGACAATTTGGATTAATCCGGAAAAACAGAGCAAATGGCCACTAATTCAATAAATCCTGATCTGTAGTCAAGGGATTCCAGATGATCACTTTTCAATAATATTTGAATTTAGGTGGATGCTAGAAGAAACTCTATGAACACATCTGAAACGAGTTCAGAGCAATAGTGACACGTTTTGGGAATTCAATTAAAATCGTTCTCAATTGCCTTTACCTTTTTTCCGTATCCTTAGTAACCTTGAACACTCCTGAAGTTTACTGAACCTGTTCAGGACGAATTTTGGGCGTCGCTGGTTTCTCGGAGACTTGCAGAACGTTACAGGTAAACCACAGCTATCGCTGGCTAACAGCTAATCTCATCGAATTAGCAGGCTCTGCACGTTTCCTCATTAACTGGTAGCTGTCAAGCCGATATTTGTTTTCCAAAAATGTACGCCACATCCAATATTTAATAGCTTATGTAAATCTCAATACTTTAAATTTTTCTCAGATCCCTGAGTCTTCCAGGTCTTAAATGCACATTTCCAGTTAATTCATGATTTCTACATGTACCTGTTTATTTTGTGTATTTGAGTATAGTACCACTCTGTATTTTTGTTCTGTATAATTGAGCTACATTTAATAATAAAATAGCATAAAATAGCTACGTAAAATAACATCATTTTATACTAAACAAGTATTTCATACATGGGAAAAATAAAATCTCAGGTTACTTTAGAATGTAGTTGGTTACTATCCACGGCCCTCTTTGTAATAAAAATTCTGCCCAACTGGTTACCTTAGTCCTATTTGCAAACACCTCACAGCTATAAAAGCTCAGTTAGACCAACGTGTCACCTACCGCTCCCACCCCCAAACAGCATAATGAGAACGGTAGACGGACCAAGTCAGTCAGGAGCTGGATCACAGTGGATCACGCTCATATCCGGAGCTCCAACTAATGATGCAGGGAGGGATTGTGGAGGAGTTTAGAGTGTAATTATTAGCCATTAATTGGGTTCAGGACCTTTGTGGTTGTGGTAAATGAGAAGTCTGACCGCTAATCCCAATCAGGATATACAGCTGGGGGCTAGAGAGAGCGGGACTGGTTGGACTCAGCCTGCAAAACTCCAGGGGGTCAAGCACACAGATAACAGCCACATCCAAGCCGTAAGCCAGAACAAAATGGCAAAGGGGGCATGAGAAAACACAAGCTATTCGACATATTTAGATCTGTATTTCAATGGGGCAAACTTTATTTGAGGGGAATGTAATGATTAGGTATAGCTTTATGGGTGAGACGGGAAAGCAGGCGCCAGGGATGCAATAAATGCTCAACTATTTACAGTACGTTCACCTGGTTCTGTTTTACCTAAACTCCGTTATAGGTTTTGCAAAACAATTAATTGCGACATAGATGGCAAAATGATCGTGGAAGGCAGGAGCAGGGAATCAATACAAACTGTTACACACTCGCACTGGTGACTCTCAAAGCCCCCAGATCTATCTCTCCATTACTGATGGGTTATTGAATGCTGTAATTGTGAACAAATATACTTGATACTCAGGAGGTTCGTTTACTATTTAGTTGATTATTTTCAAATTAATCCTTACTTTGCATTTCCTTCGAATGTCAGTCATTATAAAGCTCAACAAATGGGTTAGTATTGTTAGGATTTAAAATCCTATTGGTTACAATGGACCATATATCTCGTTCCATTTATAAAATGTGCTTTCAAAAAAAAACTTGCCAGCGAAAATAAGGGAAGGTGGAATACAATGTTGTTCCAGTGTTGCTAGTTCATTGGAATTAAGTAGACCCACTCTGAAATGCAGCAGCTCTGGGCTTTACGAAATTAAGACTCAATTCGTCAGTTTTATTTGCACCGGACTTGAGTTGTTCACTCTTGGAAAGACACTGAATGAATTCTGAGTGAGATACCAAAGATTCATTTAATTTAGCAGAAAGTACTTTCGAAAAGAAATAAATGATAGTCCATGATAGCAGCATATCCAAATTCTTCCTTACTTATTTTAAACTTAATTCTGTTTTTTTTTATATATTCCTGACGGCACGCATTGGAGATTACAGCTCTCCGCTGAGTAGTGAAGGTGTCACTTCTGATAAAATTCACTACTAAGAAGTTCATATTTTGTTCCAAATTCAGTGTAATTCTGGTGATCCATTGTTATTAAGACCATCGAGACAAACTGGAGTCCCATTAACATGATCAACGTACATTTAAAATGGACAGGTATCCCTAATACAAATAAACGTTTAAATAATCGGTTGTTTTCTGGAATAATAAAACGAAGTTGCAAATTATATGCACATTATATGTTATGAAACAGGGCAATGATCTCTAATACACATTGACTATTTTAAAGTTGATGTAGACCAGATCGATCTGGCTTGTTTTTTTTTTGCCTATGTCAGAAAATAAAGTCTACTGCAAGTGATTAAGACTCTGGATATACAACAAAATGTACGATAAAATATTATTAAAATATAGCGCCTCAACTCAGTGAAATGTTCTCAGATTCTTCACTGAAGTCGTGAAAGAAAATTTGGCACTGAGCAACGGGAGATTTTAGGGTAGCTGATATGAGCTTTGATTAAAGAGGTGGGTTTTAAGGAACCTGTTAGAGGCACAGAGCAGACTGAAGAAGGGAGATCCCAGAGCCTAGGAGCCTGGTAACTGAAAGCGTGGCTGCTGACGCTAGAGTACTTTAATCTAGAGGTCAGAATGACAAGATCGCAGATGTTTCGGAGGGTTTTGGGGCTAGAGAACAGTGCAAGATAGGGAGGGACAAGGCGGTAGTAGAATTACCTCACACTGCAACATCCAATATAGGGTAGGGGATATGTGGTAATCACATTTAAGTAGTGATGGATTGCTGCCAGCGGCTCAAGGCTCTTATTTCTGAAGTCGCAGTAGTATCCCCCTTCCAATGCTCTTTCACTCGCATCGCTCACCCTATCACAGTGTTGCAAACTTGTTCAATCCGAAAGCACCCTCGCCCTAATGGAGAAGGCGTCGTTCACAATGGTGACCAAAACTGATTCTGTTGAAGAGTTTGAGCACTTAAGAGCAGGCATCCCTTCCCTACCGGGTACCCAATCTACTGGATAGCGCCTGGCTCGAGACTAGGGAGTGGAATGTCGTGTGTGTTGGCGCCGCCTTTGATATAAAAAAAAGCCTCAGGCATCTCAATGAAATGTGCCTCAGCATTTATTTGAGTTTACCAACCTAATCACCGTGGTCCACGCCACCTAGCTCTGGACCACACCAGGCTTTTATTTACACCAGGACTTGTGCTTTTCCAGTATTTAACTGATTCTCGAATGTTTCCGGAAACACACATATTTCATAGCTGGAAAATAAAGGGGAAGACATAAACGGATAGAGAAACGCACAGGGAGAAAACAAAGGGAAGCTAAATTCACATAAAAATAAAATTACCTATGGATTAACAGAGGGAAAGGCACACGGAAAGGGGCAGAGCTAGAGGTGCAGGCATAAAGACGGAGCGACACGACCAAGTGCCATAGCGAGATGAGCTCTTTGCTGCCTTTGACAGAGAGTGTTCACATGTTGTCTATTCCCTCGGGGGGATTATAAGTTTTCGCTCAAATACTTTCGAGCGAGAGGTCCTGAGACGATTTCAGAATTTTTGAAAATGACAACCGTTCTCAGACCGCCTCTAAAAGCCGTCCCTGAACTTTGGTTTCAACAGAAGCACGTTTCCTCGCGTGGGATTGAAATATGTTGGATGTAAACAGTCAGATTTAAACAATTCTAGAATGCTTTATTGTGAAGTTTGTGCTATTGCCCCGAAGTTGTTAAATGCACACGTTTGCCTCTGTTTCCTTGTAGTTAGATTAACTATCTGGGAAACAACTGAGCCAAGGACTACACAGTGGTGTTACCTTCTCCACCCAGATCCCCAACTGTATTTGTCGTCAAATGGCTTGATGTGAAAAAGACATTTTAAATAACTGCAAGCTGGCGTTGAACTTTTGAGTAATGTTTTTACAAAAAAAATTACGAAGATCTGTCTCTAGTCACTTTTTAAGACCTGGATGTACATTTATGAAGGGAGCACTTCAGAGACACGTTTTCTTTATCATACTTGGACGCGGCCACCGTTGTAAACGCATCAAATCCTGTAGAGGGAGGATTCCGAGAGCTCCCCTTTCGGAGGTGTTTACCAGCAGCTAACATTAACCAGGCTGCATCTCCGTCAATGTTTTTGTGCTACTTCTGTTTTTGCTTGGGGATTGTGACCAAGGCATAACTGTTAACAATGCTGATAGATTCTTCTACAAGCAGTTATGTGTGCGCGCGCGTGTGTGTGCATGTGTGTGTGTTTGTGCGTGTATGTGTATGTGTGTATGTGTGGTATATGCATATACATGCATATAAATGTGTGTGTAGGAAGCGATATTTGATTTGAACTTCTGTATTTAAGCGATCGTTTCAACTGTGACAGTATAAGCACGTTTGTGTTTGAAACCTTACAAAGAATCCTCTTTTTTTTCCCTTAAAGACACAACATATTTGGTGACCAAGATTAGAATGTATATAAAGACCGTACATCTTCTTCCGTTTTACAAACATCGCATTTCCTCACCTTTTAACGATTGCGGACCACAAATATAGAAACAAATATGTCATATGTTATGTAGTTATTTGACTAAATTAATATGATACATCACTATTGGGTTGCACTTTGCCACGTAATAACATATGTTAATTTTATAGCTTTGACTATTATATTTTTTTCTGGTTGCATTTGCAGGAAACATTTCGGAAATTTGAAATTACATTAATATTTCAATGTGGATAAAAGACAATGAACCGTAAAGGTGTGTGAGTGTGTCAGGAGAGTTTGTCCCCTGTATTAAACGCGAGCTTTAAACCGTTACTAATACTGCAGATCCAGAGATGGAGAAAATGGGTGACTGTTACCACTTTAAGATCCATGTATTGGCTGTATAGGCAGCTCACCATTGCAATCCCTGTTTCACTTCATTGCACTGAAGTCATTAATCCATACGACTAAAACAACGAAGCTGCACGTCTCCAAAGCGTGCAATAAAAATGCGCGAATGCAGAGCCCCGGGGCAAGAAGAAAATTACCAGAAGTAGAAGTGACCTTAGGATGATGTAATCAATCAAACGACCCGTAGGGACACGTATCACAGTCTTAATCTTTCAAGGGAGGCTAGATGAGAAAGTCATGTGATCTTTTTTAAAAAAAACCTCTTTTTACCCCTTTAAAATATTGTTACCTCGGGCACGGGAGTTAGAGAATAGCTGGGGAGAGCTGCATAAATCTTTTATGAAAGAATAATATTGGAGTGAATAAAGCCCTTAGCACAGGGACACTGGGAGCTGGGTCATATTTGTGCTCGTTTTTTCCGCTGTAAACGGGATGACAAATATTTAATTTACTCTAATATGCCCGTGGTCAGGAAATGTGTTATTTAAAACCACTACGCTGCTTTTGAGAGGGAGTTTGGTGGTGGTGGTTGGGGGGGGGGGGGTGTGGTGGTGAATGGGTTGGAAAGCAGTCAAGCTATTTACTCCAAAATTGAAATGCAAAGTGGCGTCTACTTCAACTCGAGGATGTTACTTTGTACCCGCTATGGTATGGTGGCGTTCATAAACCAGGACATAGCAAGGTACAAATAAACAAGTTTTTGTTTTCTCTCTTGCGATCTCTCACCAAATCGGCTTCTTGAATCAAGTTTCCGGAGTTATTTCACATACTGTCCCCGAAATATTCTAGGTATTTAGAAAATGGAAACAGCGTGTATTGTAATATTTCAGTACTCCTTCGTAAACTGTCGAAATCCGTAATCTGTAAAATTCCGATTAAAGGGGTAAACGTCTTCTGGTGGATTATTTTCTAATCACAGTTTTCTCTGTCGCAATAATTCTTGTCTTTTTTCTACAAGAGGACCCAAAGTGAGTGTAGCAAGCCAATGTCAGGAATTGGTTGGGAGGTGTTCTGGAGGCTACGCCCTACCTCCTTGTCAATTCATGTTCCGGGCCTATATTTTACAGGGACTGAATTAATCCGTATATGGTTTAACTGCAGTTGAATTCCAGGACTTTGGATTCGCATTTCGAGTGACTCTGGCCAAATTGCCAAACAAACGGGGGTCTTAACTGTTTGCAGTTGCAAAAAAAGAAAATGGAATTCCAGCATTTTATAAATTAAAATGCTCGCGTAGAATATTAAATCTTAACACGATGATATGTAAAATGTTGGATGGTATTCATAAAGAGAATTTATTGAAGTCCATTTCCCACCTGGACACTTATAGGGAAAGTTTTTGGACACTTGAGGATTTCCTCCAACTCCAATTCCTTTTTAGTTCCGATTCTAGGTTAAACAGACTGATTCTAAAGTGGGATTATTTAAACGTAAACTGTTATCTCCCAGTTGCCTGTTGAAATGATCGTCACTATTAATCTATTTACGTGAAACGATGAATGGGATTCGCAACTCCCTCTTCTCAATCATAACCGCACCGGAGTGCATTTCAATCGCGTTACAAAGGTCGTGCAACAGATTTACACCATTTGTGGGCAGAAGGTGTACATACTAAAATAGGGCGGTTGAAGAGTACTGGTGAGTAATTTTTTGGGCACAATGGGCAGTTCACCATCTCTATTAATCCATAACCAGAATGATTGTCCATGGATTGAAACCTGCCTTTCTCCAAATATAGACTCTTCCATAAAGAGTCCCTTAACATAATTATATAAAAGATTATAATTTAATATCAGAATCCTTTCGTTTATCTCTGTGGATTTTATTTTAATTATTGTTAATGAAGTAATAGATTCTGATAATCTTGGGGAAACTTCCTTGACTGAGATATCGATCATCAGTAATAGGCGCTGAGTTAAAGCAGGCTTGAAATAATTCTTCAAATGATTAAGGGTTGTACGTACCTTTTGTGATATCTCCCTCATCCCCGTGATTCAGAATCTCATTCGAAATTAGTTTCTCAATTATTTAGTCAGATCTTCTCAGTATTCTACCAGAAAAAAACTATAGATGTTGACACAAACCAAACACACACAAACATTTTGCACTAAAACAAGGCCACTAATGATCAGATTCTCAAGTTGAAATTAAGCAAGCAATAGAGAATGGCTCAATGAGGATGCTGGCGGTCATGTCCTAATGGAGGGAAGCACATCATTTGACAAGTGTCAGGAGACACTGCTGCCCAACTTAGTGGAACATACCTGAACAAACCACCACCATTGTTTGGATTAAGGACAAGACAATAAGTTCAGAAAATAGGATTGTCTTAGGGGTGCAGTTTCCCTAAACTATCCGATATCGGGGTAAACCGATTAGATAGGATGAGTTATTTAATTTTTAAGCAACAGAATTCAGCCCGACCTATTTTCTGCGAAGGCTAACAAGGAATTCACTTGTCAGTGAAACAGTGCCACTCAACAGCAAGTTAATAAGATTCTAAATGTGTGAATATTTTGGACAACACATTTCGGAACCCATTGACATATTAGATGAAACGATACATGTCCCTTCCCATTTACAACAGTCTCCTGATATAAATATAATCCTATTTCACTGACAGGTATACCCCGGTTGTTGATTAAAAACGTCTTGCCTCAAGAAAAAAGAAACTCTAGGATTAATAGCTTGCTCATGCCTAGAGGGGTCGCATTAACCCTTTGAGATCTGCACCTGAGTTCTATAGAATATCTTGGAATAAGTTCCATTATCCCACTGAAGGAGGAATCCTTAAAAGGGGTCATTGTATAACTCCACTATATCACCGCGTCTCCCTTCGATAAATTCGGGAACTCTCAGGTTCATCGCGCTAATCGAAGCCATTTCTATACTTTTTGCATCCTTGCCTACCAAGTAATTGACATTGGAACAACTCATACAAACAGCGTTACCCTTTTCACTTCACAGAGTGCGCTATTGCTTTCACTACAATCTCACCAGGGGCGTTAAAACAAACAAGGCACCCACACACACACACACACACACACAAAACATGTTCTCGCTTCTTAGTTGACTTGACTGAAAGCAAAACAAAACGTTGGAGATCACAGCGGGTCAGGCAGCATCTATGGAGAGAAAGCAAGCTAACGTTTGAGTCTCGATACCCGAAAATTTGGGTGGACCTCTCTTCCTGTGGCTCGGCCACATTGACCAATCTCCGCCCATTCACCTACTTCAGTTTGAGAGACACAAATTCTTCCAACTGATATTGATCGGTCAATGTCAATGTGCTTGACAGAGGCAGAATCTTTGAATTTAACCCAAGTAAATGCTATAGTGTGTTGCTAGATATCACGTTTTATTAATAAAATCATGATGATTATTCAAATTTGAAGACTTCCCTCGCACATCCCCAACGAATGATTATATTTCGCGAATGTTTGCAATTGTCCACACTAGAACTGAATTATGTTGTATATGGGATAACAAGGTGTGGGGCTGGATGAACACAGCAGGCCAAGCAGCATCATAGGAGCAGGAAAGCTTGACGTTTCGGGCCTAGACCCTTCATCAGAAATGGGGGAGGGGAACGGGGTTCTGAAATAAATAGGGAGAGAGGGGGAGGCGGATAGAGGATGGATAGAGGAGAGGATAGGTGGAGAGGAGGCAGACAGGTCGAAGAGGCGGGGATGGAGCCAGTAAAGGTGAGTGTAGGTGTGGGGGTAGGGAGGAGATAGGTCAGTCCAGGGAGGACGGACAGGTCAAGGGGGCGGGATGATGTTAGTAGATAGGAGATGGGGGTGGGGCTTGAGATGGGAGGAGGGGATAGGTGAGAGGAAAAAC
>JAHRHZ010000004.1:11313675-11328964 GCA_024137785.1 Ginglymostoma cirratum | reverse complement strand
TTTCTGATGAAGGGTCTAGGCCCGAAACGTCAAGCTTTCCTGCTCCTATGATGCTGCTTGGCCTGCTGTGTTCATCCAGCCCCACACCTTGTTATCTCGGATTCTCCAGCATCTGCAGTACCTATTATCTCTTACCTATGTTGTATATGGATCCCGTTGTATATTTCCGCCCTTTAGAATCTATGGGTGAGCGCTGATATTTCAGATTCTATGAGTCCCTTTATATAGTCCTCAAAACTATCGAACTTATATTCTATCAGAACTAGCTTTACGATCAAAATACCTTTGTTAAAAGGGAAGGCGTGGAGGCCTTCAACAGAACCCGCCAATGCTTGCACCCTAAGTCATTTTAGTTCTGAATGAAATTTCTGATGTTCAAATAGATTCATTCAGGCTCATGCTTCGCATGGATGCCGCGTCATCTTCTCTCTCGAACGGCCAGTGATGTTTAATTTTCTTTCCAAACTTCTAAATACCAGCTTCAGTTCAGACTGTTAGCTGTTTATGTGTTTGCCAAGGGAAAATCGAATTTCTTTTATGTATTCATTTCCAAGCAAGTAATGTGCAGAGATCGTAGGCCTCTCGTAAATTGCAGATTTGAGACAATTGGTTTAGTTTTGTTGCACCATAAGTCCCTTTATTTTAGAGACGATATATATAGTAAAACAGGCAAAAACAAGAAATTGCTGGAAAAGCTCAGCAGGTCTAGTAGCATCTATGGAGAACCTTTAACGTTTCGAGTTCAGTGACTATTCTTCAGAATGTATATAGCAGATTTTGATGGTGGGGTGTGAATAGATCATATAAATTCCTATCTTTCCGCCACCCAGTCTTACGTAGGCAAATTTACACTCCACACCTACACATTCATCACACGCACAGACGAACACGGACTGGATACAAACTTAGCTACAGAGAAGCGCACAAGAATTGTTACTTACATTTACACACTGAAAGATTGAAGCATGTAGCACGTAGAATTATTAAGAAAAATAGAAATTTCTGTAGAAACTCAGCAGGTCTGGCAACATCCGTCGAGAGAAAACAGTTAATTTTTCGAGTGCCATGACCCTTCTTGAGAACAAAACTGGACTCGAAAGTTTAACTCTGCTTTCTCTCATAATATGCTGCCAGACCCGCTAAGTGTATCCAGCAATTTCTGGTATTGTTTCACATCTTCAGCATCATCAGTTTTACTTATAATTATTACACGCCTCATAAATGCATATACATACTCAACAAACATACACGCACATAAAAAGACTCCCGCTTGTACAAACGTATGCGTACTTTACAGACTTGTACATGGGTCCAGACTCAATTTTCTCAGTTTAAAACTATTTACACTCAAAGGTATACATCAGTTCTTGTTCTTGGAGTTGATGAGCAAAATCGGCTATTTGTTGATTTAATAATTTGTTTTGTTCATTAAAAATATCACGGTGTTGTCTTGATTTAATTTAAGCAAGCAGGTGTGCCATCATTAAGAATAAATTGCTGTAAAGCCCCTAACAATATCAAAATCATTAAAATAAATGGCTGAAAATGTTTCCCTGGTTCCTAGGAACTAAGTTCTAATTGCAGTCTCTTTTAAATTCCACACAATTAGGATCCACAATTACAGACGGTCAATTTGTTTAAAGTGATTAAGTGGAATTATTGAATCTTATTTCGGGAGATTAAAACAGCAGCGCAAGCTGAATTTCTGTCAGCTCCCTGAATTATTCTCTCAACCCCGTGAAACAAAGTCACGCCGCTCAAAATGTCTAATAAAGATAAAACAGAAGTGCTCGAGAAAATCAGCGGGTCTGGCAGGATCAATGGGGAGTGAAACAATGTTAAACATTGACCAACATGACTCTTCTTCGGAACTTCTCTCAAATTATTCCCTATTTACGTTCCAAATGTTCGCAGCATTGGCCGCACCTCGTGTCCATGGAAACTGTATGTTCCATAGTAACTGTATGTAACGTAGTAATTACATGTTACTATGGGCTATATAGCATATCGTCACCGTATATGTCTCATGAAAAGTGATTAGAAACTAATAATTTGTTTTAGGTTTGCATGAAGTTTGCATCTCGTATCGGAAGCAGGTTAACAAGCGATTG
This sequence comes from Ginglymostoma cirratum, assembly GCA_024137785.1. Classification (NCBI taxonomy): domain Eukaryota; kingdom Metazoa; phylum Chordata; class Chondrichthyes; order Orectolobiformes; family Ginglymostomatidae; genus Ginglymostoma; species Ginglymostoma cirratum. The sequence goes on along the minus strand of JAHRHZ010000004.1, from coordinate 11,326,853 downwards.
CATTCCTTTTTGTACTTGATGACAATTTGTAGGGTTAAAATACGTTAATTACAAGTTCCAAACTTTTGTTTTGGTTTGCTGCATAGGATAGCGATGCGGCTAGTTACATCTGTCTCTCCACCTGGGCCAGATGCCAGATCAGGTACCTGGTTTATTACATATTATTCTGCTAGTTTAGTAAAACTACCTTCTTAATTAGCCATCTCAAACCAGAAACAGCATGGCTACAACAAACAAAAGCAGAAGGAGCGCAGTAGGAAAGGATGGAAAAATGTAAAGAAAATCCAGTTATTTTGTTTAAGGAAAAGTTTTCGTATTACAAAACACCGTGCCATCTATTAAACCAATGTGGTTCAGTAAAAGTGCTATTAAATAAAGCATAATGCTGCCTCACTCGCCAGTGATTGTATTTTAGGATGGTTAGAGGTGATTTCTGTAGGATTTACTTACACTGAAGCAGAAATGCGAAATGCCTAACAGTTTATTAGTGTTAAAAATCATACCACAAAACAGCGGGGCCATTTCGCCGCTGCTGTAGTGGTTTATTTAAATATTTTTGTCTCGTGAAACTAAGTTCTAATTGAGAGGAGCAAAAACTACTGCAATTTGGAAATATAGTAACGTGTTGGAAGTTACAAATTACGACAGATGTTTCTAGGCCCTGTTCTTCAGGGTGAAATAGCTGGGGCAATATTGCATAAATATATTTTCGGGAATAAATCTGCCCAACCCGCGTTTATTAGCAAATCCCTCAGCTACACTGAGATGCACTAACAAGATCACCTTTGTTACGCAAGAGATACACGTATGGTGAAACGATGCTCCTTTATTGGAAATGTCTATTTTGTTAAAGGTAAAATAGTTTCATTTCTACATTGATTGTATTTAGATGATGGGTTGCAATTAATGTGAACCACATTTAAGGCTTGCTTGAAATATCATTTGACGAGTCATGTACCGGGTATCAATGGAAACACACTCGTGTGCCGCACATTTATACCCAACTTCGTAGACTGCAAAGATTGCGCATTGGAGACATTCCTAATTTTAAACATTGACCCTGCCACATAAACTCAAGCAGGGAATAAGATAACTAATATAAATAATTTCAATGTTTTCAAATTTATTGTGACAGCTATGTCTGTAGCAGGTTCGCATTGTTAAAGGATTAAATTAGTATCTATGCAAACAATAGTGAGATGGACAGAGAAAAGAGAAGGCGCAAGCGGTGGGGGCAGGGTGCGATAAAGTGGGGGCTGGGAGGTGTTTCTTACTATATGGAAATAAGGTGCATTTTAGGTTAAAAAAATGCCACAATTCAGCAGTCGCCTGCCAAAAGAGATAAACGAGGAAACAACGACACGAATTTGAAAGACAATAAATCCAGCCAGAGAAAGGAAAACCAACTTTTGGGCTGCAAATCTAGGGACTAGGTTTAAATTCTTTCGATGGAAGTGGAAGTGCACGAATGTAGATAGTTATGGAATAAGTAATATTCAAATGTTTTCCCTCCTCGGTCCATTTGATAGATTAATCTTTGAAGACGAACAGGCTGGAAGGCACACTATGAAGTGCGTTACAAGTTAAAATAGTCACGTTTTCACTAGTAATATTTTATCAGCGACATGTACAGATTTCGATCTTTTTGTTGCCATATATGTTGATATATCCCCATAGTCTATTCAGAAAATATACACATTGATATTTTAAGTCTCTTTGAACTAAATTGCCGTGTTAAAATTGAATACCGACCCTTCTGTCCAAAATTACATTTCCATTATTATATTTTCTAAATTTTTGTTCTTTTAGAACAATATTTCGACATTGTCTCCAGAAACAACTGACTCAGATTTATCTCAGTGATCAGGAAAACAAAAGGTTCGACACAAGCATTTAAGTGGCAGAGGTTGAATTATAATTAAAAGTTCAACCTAAGTAGATATTGATTTATACCAGAAAATAAGGCTTCTATGAAGGCTATTTACTAGACTTTGTCTTCATATGGTTAGAATTTGTAGGTTAGAAGTTGTAATCTTTCAGCTCTAGCCTGGCTGCATTCTCATTTGATTTACGACACAAAATGATTTCATAACATCTGGTCAACACTATTAGGCTCACTAAACTGGGTTAACTGGCATCTTTGATGGGCGATTTAATCGTTACAGAAAATTATGCACTTTTTTTTATCCTATCTGTGCAATTCAGGATTTGATTGTTCAGCACTCGAGGCGTATCGTCAATGTGTCTGGGACCATTTTTGAAGAATGTATATTTTAAAGGTAATTTGTTTATACCTCAGTAAAACTAACCCTAAAAGATGGTATTTTGGCTTTTTTAGACTTCTTTCCTGTGGATTTCGGATCAGAATTAATTAATTAACAAGTAGTAAATGCATTAAGTTTAATCTTACCCATTCACAATTAGGAGTGCCACCAATATCAAAATACTTAAGGAAATAAATTGAACAATTGTTCCAGATTTTCTTTGAACAAAAACAGAACAAGTTGTTTTGTTGTCTTTAACTGTCCGAAAACAAATTCTACCCTTAATTCGGAAACGCAGAGTCGTGGACGAAATTTCCCCATCGTAGAAATATCGCAAACAGAATCAGTGAGAAGGAAAACGTATAATTTTCTTTTTAACTCTCTTCTGCACTGGACAAGTTTGGAAAGTTTCCTGTTTATTTTGTAAATGGATTTCTTTTTTCTTTGCCCTTTGTAAAGGGTACATGACTTGAAACTGTACAATTAGTGCGTTTAAACCCACTGAGGTGTGAAGCCCTCCGGTGTTCATTTCCTGGTTTCTTGCTAGATCCGCCAGTTGTCCTTAATTGCCTTCATCGCTGTACAGAATCATCCTTTCTAACGAAACCAAGGGGTCCCTGCTGTTTCTTAACATTTTTTTTGAACGTGATATAATGTTTCCTCTGTATAATAACTCTCACGCTTACTTTCACTGGCCCAATGTTGAGGGGATGCCGCGTCTTCAACTATGGCAGCATCGGTGGAGAGAGAAACAAAGGTAACTTTTCTAGCCCCTTATGACTTTATGTGGAACTCAGTTCGTGTTCATTTCGCACTCCGGCGTTAACTCTGTTTTTCTCTCCATAGATGCTGCCAGAACTGCTGAGTCACTCCAGCGTTTTCTGTTTTCACTTCAGATCTCTAGCATCAGCAATCCTCTGATTTTATTTTAGTCTTCACCTATAATCAATATCACGCTCAAGGGGGGAGATCTTCCGTTGACAAGAACAGAGTGGTAGTGAATGATTTTTTAAAAAATGGTTTTAAGGAATGTGAATATTGCCGGCTGGGCAAACATTTATTGTTCATTGCCTGGGATAAGGTAGTGAGCTGCCTTCTTGAACTACTGCAGTCCTGCAGAGTGTGGGAACACCCTCTATTTGGAAGGGAGCTCCAGGATTCTGAGCCAGCCACAATGAAGGACTAATGATATAGTTCCAAGTCAGGGTGGTGCATGTTGGGGTAACATGCAGATGGTATATTTATTTCATGTATTTGCTGCCCTTATCCTTCTAGATGGTACAGCTCACAGGTTTAGCAAGTGCCATTGAGGGACCCTACAGTACATCTTTGGATGGTACACACTGCTGATACTGTGAGTTGGTGGTGGTGTAGAGAGCGAAGGTGGTGGATGGGTGCGAATGAAGTGGGCTTGCTTTGTCCTGGATGGTGTTCAGCTTGTTGAGTGCTGCTGGAGCTGCACCCATTAGGGAAGTGGAAAGTGTTCCACCACACTCCTGACTTACGCCTTGTAAATGATGGACTGGTATTGGAGAAGAAATAACTAAGTTATTTGTTCATCCTCGGGTCTTAAAAGAAATAGCCAGAAATAATTGATGCATTGCTCTTAATTTTCCAAAATTCATTAGATTCAGGGAAGTTTCCTTTAGATTAGAATATAGCTAATGTACCTCCTTTATCCTAACAGGAAGGAGACAATAGCAGGAAACCACAGGCCATTTAGTTTAACATATGTCATGGGGAAAATGTGAGAAGTTATTATTAAAAATGTTATAGCAGAACACCCTGATAAGTTCAATGTAATCAGACAGAGCCAACCTGGGAAATCACATTGAACTAATTGATAGAGTCATAGAGCATGGAAACAGACACTTCAGTGTAACTCATCCATCCTGACCAGGTTTCTCAAACTGAACCTGTCTGATTTGCATGCATTTGGCCCATGTCCCTCTAAATCTTTCCTATTCACATACCTGTCCAAATGTCCTTTAAATATAGTGACTACACCTGCATCTATCACTTTCTCTGGCATTTCATTCCACATCCAAATCGCTCACTGTGTGAAAAAGTTGCCTTTTAGGTTCCTTTGAATTCTTTCCCCTCTCACCTTAAAATTGTGCCTTCTAGTTTTGAACTCCCCTACCCTATTCACCTTTTCTATTCACCTTATCTCTGCCTCTCATGATTTTATGAACCTCTATAACCTCCATCCTCAACTTCCTACGCTCTGGGGAGAAAAGTCCCAGCCTAGTCAACCTCTCTTATAACTCAAACTCTCCAGTCTCGGTAACATCCTTGTAAATTTTTTTTGCACCCTTTCCAATTTAACAAAATCTTTCCTATTGCAGGGTGACCAAAACTGCACACAGTTGAAGTAGTAAATTTGATATAGTATGGAACTGGAGAAACACAGCAGGTCAGGCAGCATCAGAGGAGCAGGAAAGACCACATTTTGGGTTGGAACCCTTCATCAGGACCCGACCCGAAATGTTGACTTTCCTGCTCTTTTGATGCTGCCTGTCCCACTGTGTTCCTCCAACTAAACACTGTATTGACTCTGACTTCAAGCATCTGCAGTTCTTGCTATCTCCAAGTTGCAGAAATAACTTGTGCTGTAGATAAGGGGAGAACCAGTTGATGTGTTGTATTTAGATTTCCAGAAGGCATTTAATAAGGTACCAGATCAAAGGCTATTGCAGAAAGTAAAATCTCATACTGTAGGGTATAACGTATTGACATGGATCAAAGATTGGTTTGCTAACAGGAATCAGAGAGTAGGAATAAGTGATTCATTTCAGGCTGACAGGATGTCATGAGTGGTGTGCCACAGCGCTTGGTGTTCGATTCTTCACAAATTATGTATTTGATTTGGATGATGGGATTCAAGGTATTGTAGCTAAATTTACTGATGACACATAATTGGTACGAAAGTGGTTTGTGAAAAGGAGATTCTAAGAAGACTACAAAGGAACACGGATAGGATAAGTGAGTGGACAAGGTTCTGACAGATCTAATTTAATATAGGAAAGTGGGAAATTGTCCATATTAGCAGAAAGAATAAAATGAAGCATACTATCAAAATAGCAAGAGATTGCAGAGCTCTGAGATGCAGTGGGATCAGTGTGTGAATCACAGGTCAGTATGTAGGTACAGAAATGAATCAGGAAAACCAACAAAATTTTCTGTTCAATTGTGAGAGGAATTGGTACAAGAGTGGACAAGTGATGCTTCAGTTATAACAGGCCATTGGTGAGACTGCGTCTGGAGCACTGTATACAGTACTGGTTACTGTATATATGGAAGGATGTTAACTTGGTGGAAACAGTTTTGACAAGGTTTACTCGATTAAAACCTGGTCTGAATGGTTTACCTTATGAGAAAAGACTAGACAGTCGAGTCTGTATCCGTTGGAGTTTATAAGGGATGGAGGTACATTAACTGAAATATAAAAGATCCTGAGGGGACTTGACAGGCTAGATATTTAATGGACGTTTCTTCTTGTGGAAAAATCTGCAACTAGGAGTCATAGTTTAAAAACAAGGGGGTGACCATTTAAAAAGGCAGATGGTGGAATTTGAATTCAATAAATATCTAGAATTAAGAATCTAATGATGATCATGAATCCATTGTCGATTGTCAGAAAAAACCCATCTGGTTCACGAATGTCATTTAGGGAAGGAAACTGCCATCCTTACCTGGCCTGGCCTACATGTAACTCCAGACCCACAGCAATGTGGTTGGCTCTTAACTGCCCTCTGGCCAATTAGGGATGGGCAATGAATACTACCTAGGCAGCGACACCCTCATCCCGTTAAGGAATTAAGAAAAAAGCAACCTGCTCACTGGCACTCAGTTTGGTTTCCTCTGAAACTATTTGGGTTTTGAAGTGATTACAGATTTGGAATGAACATGGACTAAATTGTTGAATTACAGCAATGAGGTAAAAGATATCAAAGCTGCTTTCAACTTTTACTGTATCAAAGAGCCCAAAGAAAATGGAATCAGTTGGATAATTCTCTACAGGCTGGAGTCAACCAAGCATAAAGGAAGATGGTGAGATTGCTGGAGTTATTTCTTGGCAAGTGCCACTTAGTAGCACTGTCAATAACTTCTTGCATAATCTTGCTCATGACCGAAAGTAGACTAAGAGGGCAGTACTTGGCTGGATTACATTTGTCCTGCTTAGATAGCAGTGGTGCTCAGGTGGTGTAAAGGCCACATATTTTGGGATTGTTGGAGTTTAATCATCTCAGCTGCAAGACATCAATGCAGGACTTCCTCGGGGTAGTGCTTTAAACCCAATTATCTTCAGCTGCTTCATCAGCTTCCAGTCCCATCATAAAGGTCAGAAGTCAGGATGTTCACAGATGATTTCTCAATGTTCTTTACTATTTGCAACTCTTCGGGTACTGAAGCAATCCGTATCACTTGCAGCAGGATCTGGACAATATCCAGTTTTGGTCTGATAAATGGAAGGTATACTTGCACTACACAAATGCATGGCAATGAATACCACCAACAAGAGAGAATTTAACCATCAATCCTTCATGTTCAATGGCATTACCTTCTCTGAACTCCCCACTATATACATACTGAGGATTACCATTGACCTGAAATTCAACCAAACCAGCCATAACTGCAGTGTGGCTTCAAGGGCAGGTCAGAAGATATAAATTTCAAACACATAAACATACAAACAAGGTATAGCAATAGACTATTTGATCTTTTGAGCCTATTTTGTCATTCAATGAGGTCCTGGTTAATCTGAAATCTGAGAAACAAAATGTTTCCTCATCACTTTTTTAAATGATCATGCCCTTGTTTTTAAACTTTGACTCCCAACCCAGCCAAGAGCTGGCCTCTTAGTCTACCCTTGATCGTCAGAAAAGTTTTGCAAAAAGTTGTTTACAGTGCTACCAGTGGCACTTGCCTTGGAATAATTTAAACATGAAGAAGAATTGAGGGAGCTTGAGATAGAAAGGAATTTATGCTGCAGGAGATAGAAATTAAAATAACTTGAACATCGGAGAGAAGAGGAACAAAAACACATTTCAGAATAAAGAAAACACATGTCAAAGAGAATTTAAAGAGCTAGAACTAGAGAAAAAAGGGGAGAAGGAAATGGAAGAGGAGATCAGGAATACTGGCTGAAAATGATGCACTTTAAGAAAAGACCGGATGCTAAAGAAGACTCTAATGAGGAAAGTCTTAATCATAATCTAAAGTGTAGTAGGGAAATTTTTAAACATATACTGGCCTGACCAAAATATAAGGAAACAGATTTGGAGCCATTCTTTTTGCCATTTGAGAAAATAGCAAAACAAATGGAACAACTGAATGAAAACTGGACATTGTCCATGCAGACAGGTAAGCACCTAAAATTTATGCATTTCTGTCAGAGGAGGTTTCTATGGATTATGACATTGTATTTTAGGCTATTATCAGTGCATATTCATTAGTTCCTCAAGCATACAGGCAAAAGTTTCAAAAGTTGAGGAAGCATCTTGAGCAAAGCTACATTGAATTTGAAAAGATAAAGGGAAATAATTTTGACAGATGGATGTAGACATAGGGAGTAAATACAATGTATGAAGCTCTCGGAAATTATTCTTCATGAAGAATTTAAAGCTCATTACCTTTTGTAACAAGAGCTCATGTTGAAGACCAGAGTGTTGCAATTGCTAGACAGACAACAGTAGTGTCTGATGATTGTGAGCTGATCCATAGAACTAAATCTTTTTTCCTTCAATCCAAGAAGGATAGAGGATGAGAGAGTGAAAGGAAGGCAAACACAGCCAGCGTAAAGGAAAGACAGCTGGGAATGCCCCAAGATCCCTTCCTTGAAGCAGAAAAGAGTGTTCTGAGGGTGAAAATTGACGACTGTTGTGTTCCAATTAAGATATAAGGGGTCAACTTTGTTCAGATGCTGGAAGTTATGAACAAAGCCCAAGGGATTATTAGGGGCTTGTAAAAGTAAATCCAGTAAAGGAACTTGCAAGGAAAATACCAAAAAATCAAATTCTAGCTTTTAATTACAATCAAGAATATGGAGCTAAAGAGTGCCACGAGTACAGGAGAGGTATACAAGTAGTTGAGAGATATTTTTTGCCAAAAGGAAAGGTAACTCCTATTTCCTGAAATAATGCAGCCAAATCCATAACTACATTAAGTGACACAGAAACTACTCTAATTCTTTTTTGTTGGAGAAGAACATAGTTTTCACTCTAGAGAGATCAATGAACGTCAAAGTGCTAATAAGTGGAATAAATGGAAGTTATAGCTAGGTCTATAATAACAGACAGTCCAAGTTAGGTTAAAAGGATGGAAGAGTTACAGGAACAAGTTCCAGTTATTTTTTTCATCATGTGTGTAATCAGGGCACACAATGGCTGAACGAAACTCATCACCAGAGATCAAACTAATGCTGCAAACCAAATGTTGGTGTATACAAAGATGGGGATGATTCACGAAAAGTGTTCAACAAATCTTTGTTACTTGAAATCACTTTTAAGCAAATTAGTTCAGTTAGGTTGCACTGAAATTTAGACTAAAGGAGTTCCAAAGTGTTGTTTTATTAACAACAGAGTTCTGATGAAGTGAAGACATCTTCACAGATTTGTAGATGAGGAATGAATGGTTATTGATCAGATAGTGTTATTGTCCAAATATCTTAAGGAGATGTTATGCATTGCACATGAAATTCTTATGGCAGAACACGTAACAATATAGAAAACTTAAGCGCCAATAAACAGGCATTTTACTTCACTAAAGTGCCATTAGGACATAAAGCATTTATGTAAAGCATGCCATACCTTTGAGGTAGTAGAGAAACCTTAACATATAGTCAAACTGGCACCTTTAATACACACACCAGTTTATGAAGAAATATTCAATTGAGTGTGACTGGTGTGATGATACCATGGCTTCAAGAGGTGCATTTTGTCCTTTTTTTCATGAAGAAATGTTGAGACAGAGGTGACAGGCAGTCTGCTCAAAACCAATAAAGTAAACAGTTTGTGAGGACTTCTGTTTTTTTTTTAATTTGGAACAATAGAAGCAGCCTGAATGGGTGAGGTCATGTTCCCACAGAACCAATATTTTTAGTGTTAGCTTTCTGCAATTGCTGGGGTCCTGAAGCTACGTGTGGAAGATCTTATTCCTCTCTCTGGAGAGAGCAACAATACAGTGAGATAGAAGGAGAGGTAGATAGTCCACAAAGCAAACATGCCACAATCTGATTAGCCAATATTGAATAATGGAACAGTTAGATGATGTATTAACATATTTAGAGGAAGGAGAATAGAAGCTTTAATAAGATTTTGCGGAAAATTCGAAGAAATCTGTAGAGATATAGCTGGATGTGTTATGTTAACTAGACATAATATGGTCGTAGGAGATCCAGTATTGATGAAACAACATCCTTCTTTGTTAAGCTTTGAAAGACAAGCTCACTTGGAAATGAAGATTCAATCCATGCTCGATAAATACTTGATTGACCCTAGCCAAAGCAGTTGGAGTTCACTCATGATATTAGTTCCTAAACCAGATGGCTGAACAGAATTCTGCATAGATTATCGAAAGGTGAACGCAGTAACAAAAGCAGATTAATTCCTTGGTTGGAACATCGTATCAATAATGTTGGCAGTGCTTCAATTTTTCAAACATTGATCTGAGGAAGGGTTACTGGCTAGTACCACTGCCTTCAAAGCTAAAGAAATATCTGCCTTTATTATACCAAATGGATTATTTTCAATATCAGTGATACCATTTGGGTTTCAAAAAGAGCTCCAGCTATAGATGTGTGAGTCAAGTCAAAGCTAAAATGCTGAATTGTGTAATTTATTTAGATAGTGTTATGAGATACTGTAACACTGGTAAGTATATGTAAAGAGATGAGAGGACATGTTTAGAAAACTAAAGTTAGCTGGCTTACAATCAATCTTTTCAAAGGTAAGTTACCAAGGATACAGCAGGTTTGGTGGCTCACAGTGCCAGGGAGCTGGGTTCAATTCCACCCTTGGGTGACTGTGTGGAGTTTGCACATTCTCCCTGTGCCTGTGGGGGTTTTTCTCTGTGTGCTCTGGTTTCGTCATACAGTCCAAAGAAGTGTAGATTAGGTGGATTGACCATCCCATGTCCAGGGATGTGCAGGCTAGGTAGATCAGCCATGGGAAATGCAGGAATAGGGCAGTGGTGTGAATCTGGATGGGATGCTCTTCAGAGGGTTGGCGTGGACTTGAAGGGCAGAATGGCTTACTCCCACACTGTAGGGATTGTGATTCTATGAAGAATAGCATGCATAAAGGATTCTTTGCTCTTAAAACTCAATGGAAAATTAAAAGATTTTCAGGCATGTGAGGGATTCCCTGGAAATTCATGCCTAACTTCAGCACAATTCTGTTACGAAGATGTGAATTAGTATGGTCAGCAGGATGCCAAGGATCCTTCGATAAGCTAAAGACAACTCTAATAAATAAAACAGGATGGCCACTCCTGAATCTACAAAACCTTTTAAATGGGATTTGTTGGTAATGACTTGTGGGAGTTGCAAGATAAATTGGGAATAAAGAAGCCGGTGTTGTACTTCTGTCAGAAATTAAAACAATATAAGTATTCTACAGTAGAAAAGAAAAACAGGGTTATTATTGGCTCTTCAACATTTTGAAGACTCATTTACCAAAAAAAAACGACAACAATTCACTAATTTTTGTTGAGAAGTTTAAATAGTTCAGATGTAGCTTCTTCTAAGTTGTTTAGATTGTTCAGATGGATCTTCTTATTTCAACGTAAAAGAAAGATGTTCATACGCTGGAAGAAATAATGTAAATGTAAATGTACTGTCCAGTATGCGAAAATGATAGAGTAAGTTAAGAATTTGAGGGAAATATGAATGAGGATGAATAGATATGTTTTATATTTTGTAGTCTCTATGCCAGATAATTTGGAATGAAACATATTTACTAAGTATTATGACAATGCTGCCACTTTAAAAAAGGTTATTTTTGTCCTGGGTTTTTTTTAGAAGACAGGTTGTAAAAGCAGAGGGGTCAACTGGTTACTGAAAACAGCTTAAGAAATTAACTTAGGAGGCCTTTGGGTTTGTTTTTAAATACAGTTGGAACAATGGAAGAAGATTGGCCACTCTCACAGATCAAGCTTTGTAGTTTTTTTTCAGCTTCAGCAGTCAGAAGCTGTTTGGGGTCCCAGAAGAGGTGGAAGCTTCAGTAAATGATTTCTAGCTGCTAATTTCTCTGAACCTCTTTTTTCATGTTGTTTCCTCCTGAATTGGAGAACTGCATGTGAGAATCTGTAACAAAAATAGAAATTGCTGGAAAAGATTAACAGGTCTGGCAGCATCTGTGGAGAGAAATCAGAGTTAACATTTTGGGTCCAGTGATCCTTCCTCAGAACTGATGGTAACAAGGAAAATGTCAGCTCATATGCAGAAGATAGAATAGTGGGAGGGGGTAAGGAGTGAACAAAATGTGAGAATAGAGCCCAGAGAGAGAGAAGAGCAGTTAGACAGGCAAAGCAGTAGATGATGATCTGGCTAGGAGGATGAATAGCTGTTAATGAGGACTGTTAGTTGCTAATAATTGGTGGTATGGAATAGCAGGCTGTGTGGTAACAAGGCCTGGTTGTGGGCGGTTGGGGTAAGGACATGGGAGAGTTCATGCCTTAAAGCTATTGAATTTGATATCAAGTCTGGAAGGCTTCAGGGCCCCGAGGTGGAAAATGAGGTGCTGAAACATTAATTCTGATTTTTTTCTTCACAGATGCTGTCAGACCTGCTCAGCTTTTCCAGCGACTTCTGCTTTGTTTTTGATTTACAATTGGTTTCTGGGCTCTCTGGTTCTTTCTGGAACAAAGACCTGAATCTTCTCCATCCACCACCAGCCTCCTCTGCCTGGCCGAGCACTTCCTCACCCTGAACAAATTTCTTTTAACTCTTCTCAGTTTCTTAGTGTCAGAAGGGTGACCTTTGGTACACATATGGGACCCAGTTATGCCTGTTTCTTTGTAGGGTACATGGAACATTCCTTGTTCCAGTCATATTCCAGCCCCCACCCACAACTCTTTCTCCAATATATCTATGATATCATGGGTGCTGCTTCCCTCTCTGGAATTGGTTTATCAACTTCACTTCCAATTTCTATCTCACCTTAATCTGGTCCATCTCTGACTCCCACCACACCTCACGGCACCTTCCGATGCAACCGCAGAAGGTGTAATGCCTGTCTGTTTACTTCCTCCCTCCCCAGTATCCAAGGGCCCAAAATTACCTTTCAGCTGAAGCAGCACTTTACCTGCACTTCATACAATCTAATTTGTTGCATACACTGCTCACAATGTGGTCTCCTCTACATTGGGGGAATAAAGTGAAGACTACGTGACTGCTTCACAGAACACTTGCGTTTTGTTCGCAGAAAAGGACCCTGAGCTTCCAGTTGCCTGCCACTTCAACACATCACCCTGTTCCCTGGCTAGCATTTCTGTCTCAGGCTTGCTGCAGTGCTTCCAGTAAAGCTCAGCACAAGCTGGAAGAACAACACCTCAAATTCCACCTGGGGTCCCTGCAGCCTTCCAGACTCAATATCGAATTCAATAACTTTAGGGCTTGAGCTCTCCCATGTCCTTACCCCAACCCCCACAACCAGGCCTTGTTATCACACAGCCTGCTATTACATACAACCAAATATTAGTCACTAACGGTCCTCATTAACAGCTATTCACCCTCCTAGCCAGATCGTCATTCACTCCTTTGTCTAGCTGCTCTTCTCTCTGTTTGGACTCCAACCCAAACTATTATTACTCCTTACCCCCTACCCCACCCTATCTTCTGCATATGAACAAACATCTTCCTAGCTACTGAGATATCAAGGTGTAGAGCTGGATGAACACAGCAGGCCAAGC
>JAHRHZ010000004.1:11282353-11303675 GCA_024137785.1 Ginglymostoma cirratum | reverse complement strand
AAACATGTGGAAATAAACCCCATATACCAACCACTATGAAGCAGAACTGGAAATGAGGCCAACCCACATCAGACCGCACCTACATAAATAACTAGTGGGACAGACCAATAACGCTTCATCAGAGGCGCATTGATGGTGTTACTTAGTATAGTGACGAAACATCTGCAAACCAACCTATCAGTTTGGCAAACAAATCAACAACCTTATAATATTATATTTTTGACAGTTGATATGCAGGTGGAATCATTGTAATATTTGACTCTGTATCTCTCTTAGGGTGTTACCATTGAAGAGGTCGTGTGCAAGCCCCCAAAACTCATCCCCAGACATTGTTCTTTTCGGAACTTTCTTCCAGATGATACAACAACATTACAAATTTATTTGATCTTTGAAAAAAATAAATAATATTTCCCAAATGCTGATTTTGTCTGGACTCACGTCTTATCGAATATGCTATACAAAGAGAAGGAGGAATGCTAAAACAACCAAATCCCTGCAGACTGATATGGTAACACATGTTTAGAAAAAAACAAGAACGAGAAAAGGCCCCTTAAGATTCTCAGACTTTCCGACAAACTATTTGCTCTTGAGATGCACATCTCTATATTTGCCGTTCTCTTCAAATTTATTTTCTTACCCCCATGTTTGAATGTTTCACTTTGAGAACCATAGAGTAGGAAAAAGACATTTGACATTTAAGCTCAACTCCCCCTAACCCCTTATCACTCTACCCTACTCTAGGCTGACAATTTAGTGCAATACCTTTTGGAGGTGTCACCTTATTAATAGAAACATTAGCCAAGGACCAAATTGTCTGTAATATATGGAATAAAATCTCATGATAATTTTCAAATAATTGGATTTTCTTTTGGTGTCTTGACAAATTTCATCCCTCAATCAATGCTACCAAAAATTGACTGTTTGTTTCATTTCTGTTGGTGGAGTCTTTTGCATGAATAGACCGCTGCATTTCTTTACCTTTCAGCCTTGATGATGTTTTAAAAGTCCTTCATTGGTTTTCGAATCAGCAGCTGATGTGAAAGGTGTTACAAGTTCACAATGTCTTTCCTATTTTATTCAGAAATACAACTAATGTCCTATTAAAAAAATAACTTAGAAGCCTGTCCTTTATTGGAAGAACTTTTTTTCTTATATATTTTACGCCAAATTTAACCTGAATTAACTTTTTCAACTTCATTAATGACATTGAATCTATTGACCCGCTGATGTTTTGGTGTTTAGCATGTCTAGTTATTCTTGGGCACCCTGAATCCAGATATTTTGAGTGGGAGCATTGGAACAGTCTGTGTAGTTTTCTTTCAATAAATCTTTCTGCTCAATATGTGGGTTTTTTGTATTGATCGACACAATATTTATGGAAAAGATATTAACCTTTAATTGAACTACCTCCCCCCACTTTCCACTTTCACCCAACCTTGTAGAAATCAGAGGCAGACATTTAAAAAGTTCAAAGGGAAACATTTGTTGGTTACTGAGAATGCAGCACTGCGGAAAGCCTGGAGATGTATAAAAAGTGCGAGGGTGAAATTGAAAAGGAAATTAGGGAGGCAAAGCCAGACCATTAAAAATATCAGCAAGTAAAATCAAGGGAAAGCCAAGATAGAGTCATAGAGTTACACAGCATAGAAAGAAACCCTTCAGTCCCACACATCCATGCTGGCCAGATATCCTGAATTAATCTAGTCCCATTTGCCAGCATTTGGGCCATATCCTTCTAAACTCTTTTTATTCATATACCCACTCAGATGCCTTTGAAATGTTGTAATTGTACCAGCCTCCAGCACTTCCTCTAGCATCTCATTCCATACGTGCACCACCCTCTGCATGAAAAAATTTCCCCTTCGGTCCCCTTTAAATCTTTCCCCTGTCACCTTAAACCTATGACCTTTAGTTTTGAACTCCCCCTATCCTTGGAAAAATAACTTTGACTATTCACCCTATCCATGCCCTTTATGATTTTATTAACCACTATAAGGTCACCTCTCAGCCTCTGACTTCCAGGGAAAAAGCCCCAATTTATTCAGCCTCTTTATACAGCTTAAACGCTCCAACACCTTTGTATATCTTTGCTGCACCCTTTCAGGTTTAACAGCATCTTTCGTAGATGTTTTATAACTTTATAAAGAGCAAAGAGAAAACAAAGGAAAAGATAAGGCTCGTAAAGGTCAAAATGAATTGTGGTGGTTGGAGACATGTCATGGTACTTTGCATCCATCTTCATAAAGGAGGGAGGTGTTGCACATATTATAATTGAGGAAGAGGACTGAAAATATTGGATGAAACAAGCATAAGAAGGAAATATTAAGGAGTTTAGAATTGTTGAAACTGGGAACTCACCAGTCTGGATAAAACATATCTCAGACTGTAAAGCAAAGCAAGGAAGGAGAATAATGAAGGTTCTGATCATAATTTTCCAACTCTCTCCAGCTACTCGCATCATGCTAAAACCTTAGACAATTGCTAATATTGTAATGTTGTTTGAAAAGAGAGAAGATTAACAAACTAATTTTCAACACGAAGTTGGGTGGAACGTTGAGCTGTGAGGAGGAGGCAGAAATGTTTCAATGTGGTTTGGACAGGCTGAATGTGTGGAAAAATGCATAGCAGATGCAGTATAATGTGGATAAAAGTGACGTTATCCACCTTGGTATCAAAAATAGGAAGGTAGATTATTATCTGAATGACTAAATTGAGTGAGATGAATGATCAATGAGACCTGGGTGCCCTCCTGCACCAGTTGCTAAAATTAAGCATGCAGATGCAGCAGGCAGTAAAGATGGCAAACTAGGGACTCACAGTTCAACTCACTAACCCTTTCCTGATTCCTTTTTACCTAAACCATCCACCTGCTGGCTGATAGCTAGTGCTGGGTGATCAGCAATTTCTCCCAATAACAATTCTGGATGAGTGATGCCATCATTCTTCATTCCTGCTGCAAATCATTCTTTAGGCATCAATTCCAACCCACACCCAGGCAATTATCGGAGTCTGAACCAGGCATGATGCAACTTTGCTCTGATATTCGAATCCAAGATAAACCTTTAAACACATATCTGTATCATCACTAGGAGTTCCTATTTCCACTTGTTTAATGTTACCTAATGTTATCTCTGCTCCAGTTCCTACGCTGCTGAAATCCTCAGGTATGCCTCTGTTATTTCTGGCCTTGATTATTTCAGTGATTTCTGAGAAAGAATCCCACATTCCACCTTTGATGAATGCGAGATCATCAAAACTCTTCTGTCTGTGTTCAATCCATTCATTATCCCTGTACTTGCTAACATACATTGGTTTCAAGTTAAGCATGCCTTGGCTTAAAAACAAAATCATCTTTGCTTTCAGATATCTTTCTAGTCTCACTATATGTGTAACCTCTTCCAACTCTCAAAGATATCTGTCCTCCACAAATTGATCTCAGCTCCCCATTAATGGCAAATGTTATCAGTGCTGCTAATGCTTGGCACAAGCTTGAACCCATTAGCTTTATCCGTTGCTCAAACCTATGAGATACCTCTCCATTCCAGAGTATTCAGAGGTAGACTGGGCCAAGAGTGCTCACTTTATGGTATTCCATGAGTTTGAGTGATATACAGTGAAAAATTATCTGATCAGTGTAGTCATTATCCTGAAGAATGGCTTTGATGCGCTTATTTCATCATTAGTTTGCAGAGTAAACAAAACACTTGTGCCCTATTTACAAGACTTCCAATAAAGCCAACCTTAATGTCAGTGATCAGTGAAGATAGGTTTGTGACAGACAGCAGTAGAGAATTCCTGATCGATTTCTTAACCAGGACATTAAGGAAAGGGACCATGTTTAATTGCTCAATGTCAACCGTTAACTTGAACGTATAGCTCATTAAGACAGGGAAGGACAATTCTTACATGCTGCTCAGATCATGGGCAGCATGCATCCAAATTTGTGGACAATTACAAAAATTGCAACTCGATAGTGTCTTGCACAAGCACACCTCCCCAAAGTATTTTACATCCAATTAAGTACTTTTGAAGCAAATTCACTGCTACAATACGGGAAACTGTGGGTTGGCCTGGGTTCACAAATTTCGTTTTAAAAACTAATCATTTTTAAAATGTGGAATTAAAAGAGTAATGTTGACCATGAGACCATTGCCAACTGTCACAAAAACCTTTCTGATTCACTAATACCCTTTGGGAAGATGGTGGTGTAGTAGCAATGTCACTGAACTAGAGATGCAGAACCCCAGACTAATATTCTGTAGGGCATGGGTTTGAATCCCACCATGGCAGATGATAAAACATGGAATTAATTAAAAATCGATCTGGAATAATAACAAGAATACTTGTCCAGTGGTGACCATGTAACTATTGTCGATTGTTTTAAAAATTCTTCTAGTACATGAATGTCCATCAGAGATGGAACTCTGCCATCTTTAAATATTCTGGCCTACTTGTGACTCCACACCCATCGCAATGCAGTTGACTCCTAACTATCCTCGGGGCAATTAGGGCTGGACAATAAAAGCTGGCCTAGCCAGTGACATTCATATCCCAATGAACGATATGAAAAAAAATCCTAAGCAACCCCAATTTTATTTGTTCCAGCATTAGTTGCCATGCTTTCAGTTGCCAAAGTACTAGTGCTCTGGAATTTTCTTGGCCCTTCTTCCTCATTAAAGCTGTCCAGAAAACTGACTCCATTCACCAAAGCTTAGTCATTTGTCTCAATATTCTCTTAAGTAGGTCAGTCTCAAATTTTGCTTTTTGGTAACTCTATAAAGCCCCTTAGGACAATGCACTATATTAAAGTTGTTGTTATTGTTTGGTCAAGTATAGTCATTGTGCATTTGTCAAGGGAAGCTGCGTTAATAGGGTTAGTGATTTTTTTGAGGAGGCAACTGTTGAATAATGGGATTAAGAAGCATACATGAAGATGATGTAATAGTAAAGTCAGGGTCATATGACTAAGTAGAGAGAATTGGAGGGAGACCAAAGCTCAAACATAGGAACCCAACTACTAGGAGTAGAAATAGGCAACTCAGCCCCTCAGGTTTGCTCTGTCACTTAAGGTCACCGCTGGTCTCATCCTGGTCTCAACTCCACTTTCCTGACTCCTCTCCAAAACACTTCAACCCAATACTATTTAAAAATCCCGCTTAATTTTACTCAGAGTCCTGGCATCCATTGCACTCTGAAGTATTGAGTTCCACAGATTCATGACCCTTACAGAGAAGTAATTCTTCCCCATCTCTGCTTTAAATATGTTAATCCTTATGTGTGTTACCCTTTGTGTAAAGGTCAAACATAGGTAAATATTTAGCTGTAAATACACAGCTCTTGCATAAAAATGACTGTGTACATAAGCAGCAATCTTTGGGAGGTTAGACCAAATAACCCTCAAGAATCCAACCATGCAACAAAATTTGACGTCAGCAAGAAAAAAGGGGGAAAAAAGAGAAACTTGATGTTATGGAAGAAAAACTAAAAATTCAAAGACTCACCAAGATATTAGAAAATCGCCAGAACAATAGTAGAGACCTGGAATACCAGAGTAGGCAATGTCTGAAGCAGTACTAACAAATGTAGGAACAATTCTAGGGCTCAGAAGAAACATGGAATGTTTTCCAGAAATATTCCAGGCTATGGGATGTCCACAGCATTCCTAGGAAAGGGAAAATTAAAAGAGTTTACTGGCATAGAATGGCTTCAGGCTTGGATAAGAAAGAAAACAAAGGACCAGCTACTTAATACTGTGGGCACCATTGCTAATGATGTGTTGGTAAGGAATGTATTAAGTTATTAGTGTTCTTTATATGCTATAAGAAATCAGTACCAACAGAAGTTTAACTGTTAAATCCATTTAATCTGTGACTGAATCACTGACAGGGTTATCAGCCCTCTTGCAGGCTAGGAACTGTATTCTTTGGGCAAAGCAGTTCAAATTGTAAGATAAACAGAGGTCAGGAAACATAATTAGGTATTCCTGCATGAGACAGGAAAAGGCCCATGGAAGAAAAAAAATGACTGAAACAATTCAACTTGTAGGCCACAGAAGGGGAACAGCGTGAAAATCTCAGCCTGTCAACATGGGGAAAAGTGCACCCACTGTTTAAATTTCATTAGTGTGGTAAGAAAAAGCCACAAACATATGAGGAATATCCAGCAAGGGGTGCAGAGTGCCACAACTATGACTAAACCATTCACTTTAAAGCAGCCTATCACTGGAAATTACAGAAAACCTGCAAACAAAGGGAAAAATTCTTAAAGCAACAACATACCTTGAAGGCCCAAGATTGAAGAACCACAAGAATAGACCAGGATCTTCTTAAGGAAAGTATCAGAAACTGAAAACTAGTATTGGAGTGTTAAACGACATGTGGGTTGACACACCACAAAATTTAGATACAGTTTCTAGGGTTTCATTACCATCTACCCAAGTAAAATGGCCGAACCAAACAACATTGCAACTTTTGTCCATTAAGTTACAAGATCTTGGATGAATCTAACTTAAAGTAAAAGTCAAGAACTTGGTGATGCTGAAATAATAAAAAAAAGCCAAGAAATCCTTGAACCTCTCTGCATTATTCAAAATCAGGAATATTCTTGACTAAGTGGGAAGGCTGAGATTGATCTATACGATCAATGAGATTGTTGATGCTGAACACAAAAATTAATTTTAAAATTAGTTCTCAAAATTGTTGTTGGATTGGGAAACTTAAAGAAAAAAACACACTTTTCTGAGATGATAAAAATCCAATTTGCTTCTTCACTCTGAAGAAAGCCCCTCACCCACATTTGAACAAAACTTAAGTTGAACTAGGTAAGGTTCAATAGCAAGGGATTATCTCACGAGTTATAATGTCAATGAGATGACATTCAGGTATGGTTACCATTCCAAAGGGGAAAGTATCTATACATGGATTAAGCTTAGTTTAAATGAGACAGTTGAAAGAGGCACTCATCCAGTAACTTTAGCAAGTGAAAACCTAGCAAAGCTAACCAATTGTGCCCTATCTACCAAACTGAGTACTTACAATGGACTTTGCAGTCAACCTTGGATGAAGAATCCAGATTGCCAAACGCATTCAAAACATCTTTCTGACATTAGCTTTGGAGTTACATCGGCAGCAGAAATGTTTTAGAGAATGATGTTTAATAAAATAGAAGACAATAAGACATATGCATTATGGGTGACTTACTGATACATGCATCCAAGACAGAAAAATGTGACCAAAGTGTCAGAATATAATGCAATAACTATTAAGTAACAATTATAAATATAATTCTAATTAAAAATAATAATGATAATGTGAAATAAGATAGGATTAAGTAACTACCTCAACATGAAAGCACCCCAAGGTAGTGTAATCATAATATGGTGGAATATCACATTCAATTTGAGGGTGAGAAGAATGGATCTAAGACAACTATTTTAAACTTAAATAAGGACAATTATAATGGCATAAAGACAGAGCTAAGGTGACCTGCAAATTAGATTACCAATAGGATGGTAGAGATGCAGCAGTAGACATTTAAGGCGATGTTTCAGAATTATCAACAAAAGTTTATTTGAGTGAAAGAGAGAAAAGAAAAAACTCCAGGAAAAATGTACCTACTAAGAAAGTTAAAATAGTAAGAAATTGAAAGAAAATATTATAATTACACCAAAGTGAGTGGCAAGACAAGAGATTGAACAAAGTACAAAGAACAGTAAATAATGACAAATAGATTAATAAGGAGGGAGCAATTAGAGTGCAAGAAAAAGCTAGCTTGAAATATAAAAACAAACAGCAAGAGTTTCTATTTGCATTTTTTTGAAAAAATGTAAATAAAGTGAGAGTTTGTCCTCTGGAGTGTTGATCTTGTCATGGCTATGGAAAATGAAGAAATGTCATACAAATTGAACAGATAGTCAGCATCAATGATCACTGTACAGAATACAAATAACTTCAGAGAATGGATTGTGAATTAGGAGGTGTAAGAAAGGGTGAAAATTAAAACAATTACATTCACCAGGGAAAAGGTACTGAATAAGTATTAGAAGGTAACAGATCTCAAGGTCCTGATGAACTTTAACATATACAGCTGTTGATGTAATACATGAATTAGTTTGAATGTTCCAAAATGTCTAAAACCTATACCTATCCCATCAGATTGGAAAATAAAGAATGGGATTCCTCCATTCAATAAATGGGGAAGACAGAAAGCAGAAAACTGAAGAACAGTTGGCTTAACATCTGTCATATTGAATTTGCTGGGTTCTTATGTTGCCGTATATAGTGAGCACATATAAAAATCTCTTCAACACAGTTTTGTGAAAGGGAAATCATGTTAGACTAAATTTTAAATTCAATTTGAGGTAGGGCAATTGGGATCTCAAACAAGTATCCTGAACATAAATAAGGATGATAACAAATGTATGAAGAAAGAGTTATCTAGAGTGGTCTTCGAAGATAGGTTAAGGAGAAGTCAGTAGGTGAGCAGTGGCAAACATTTAAGCAGATATTTCGTAATGCTCAGCAAAAATTAATTCCAATCAAAAAAAGAATTCAATGAGGAACATGAACTACCTATGGCTAACAAAGGTGATCAAGGACAGTATCCAATCAAACAACAAAATACATGAAGTGATGAAATCTATGGCAGGCCAGAGAATTGGGAACTTTAAGGAATCAGTGGTGGATAATTAAATAACTACCAAAAAGGGAGAAAGTTGAGCATGGAAATAAATTGGCAAGAAATATAAAAAATAAACAATGAAAACTTCCGTAGGTATATCAAAAGAAAGAGAGCAGCTGATGTGAATGTGGGATCCTTGGAGGATACAACTGGGGAATTGGTAACAGAGAACTAGGAAATGGCAGATACCTTAAGCCAATATTTTGCACCTGTCTTCACTGTGGGGGACACTGTAAACATTCCAAAGACAACAGAAAAGTAAGGCACCAGTTGGAGAAAATGTTTTGGAACAGCCTCTATCATACGGGTCAAATTATTTCATAAACTAATGGGACTGAAGGTAGACAAGTCGACAGGACCTGATGGCCTACATCCAAGGATTTGAAGGAATGTTGCTGTAGTGATAGTGAAGGTGTTGGTTGAAATATTTTAGATTTCCCAGGAATCTGGGAGGATTCAAGATACCCCTATTCAAGAATGAAAGAAGAAAAATAGTGGTAAACTATAGGTCAGTTATCCCAACATCTGACATTATAAAAATGCTAGAGTCCATTATTAAACAAGAAATAGCAACCTAGTGATTAGAGCCAGGTGAATCTTATTGACTACGAGACCCTTGATTGTTGTTGTTAAACTGGGCCAATCAAGGAGCCCTGGCTGACAGATTTAAACAGGAATTCAGAATCTCCTCACTTCTCGGACTGGCTCCAAGCTGATTGGCCACAGCTAGTGTACTGAGTACGTGCAAATAAAGATTGACTTAGTGTTGGGATACAGGCACCTGTGCAGTTATTTCAAGCAATATATTTAGTAAAGGTAATTCAATCAAATTGACATTGTTTTCTGAAAGAGGAACCACATTTGATGAGTTTTCTAAAGGTCATTGAGGATTTAAAATGCAGAGTTCATAAAGGAAAATTGATGGATGTACTATATTTTGATTTTCTGAAAGTTTTCGAAAATATGGACCATAAGAGCTTATTGCACAAAATAGGAGCTCATTGTAAGGCATGTTTTGAGGATTGGTTAACAGGCAGAAAACAGAAAGGAGGTGATGTTATTATCACTGGACCATTAATCCAGAGACTCAAATGACATTCTGGGGACCCGAGTTCAAATCCCACCACAGCAGATTGTGGAGTTAGAGTTCAATAAATATCTGGAATTAAGAATTTAATGATGACCATGAATCCATTGTCAATTGTCAGAAAGACCCATCTGGTTCAGTAATGTCCTTTAGCGAAAGAAGCTGCCATCTTTACCTGGTCTGGCCCACATGTGAGTCCAGGTCCACAACAATGCAGTTGATTCTTATCTGCCCTCTGAGCAACTAGGAATGGGCAATAAATGCTGCCTAACCAGCGATTTCCACATCCAGTGACTGAATAAAGGGGAAAAAAGGTTGGACTTTATGGTTCTTTTTCCCATTCGGAAGTACGTAACTCGTGGAAGGTCACAAGGATCAATCTATAATGACAACTTGGAAGAGGGACAGGCAGGTAATGTATCCAAATTTGTAGATGATACAAAAATAAGTGTGAGGGCATACTGTAATGGGAACGTAAGGAATTTGCAAGGGGATATAGATAGTTTGTGAGTGGGCCATAACTTGTCAAATGGTGGTTAGTGTAGGAAAGTGTGATGTCATGCTCTTTAATAAGAAGAATTGAAGGGTAGACTATAATTTAAATAAGGAAAGACAGCAAAAGAGAACACACTGTGCCCTCAGCCAGGTTGAACCAATCTCTCACACTTCACCCCTTACTCTCTCTCTTCCTGCCCACAACAGCAATACAGTCCCCTTGTCCACACCTATCATCCCACAAGCATCCTAATCCAGAGGATCATTAGCTGCCATTTCTACCACCTGCAGCAGGATGCCACTACCAGACACATTTTATTCTCCATTCCCTTGTCAGCCTTCCGCATGGACTGTTCCCTGTGGGGCATCTGGGTCCACTCCTTCTTCACTCGCAACAGCCCCCCACAGCTCAATGCCACCTTCCTCTGCCACCACAGAAGGTGTAACACCTACCTGTTTGCTTCCTTCCTCCTCAGTATCCAAGGGCCCAAGCACACCTTCCAGGTGAAGCAGTGCTTTACCTGCACTTCACACAATCTAATTCACCGTATTGGCTGCTCATAATGTTGTCTCCTCTACACTGGGAAACAAAGTATAGATGAGTGACCACTTCACAGAACACCTACACTCTGTCTGCAAAAGAGGCCCTTAACTTCCAGTTGCCTGCCACTTTAACATACTACCTTGTTTGTCAGCCAACATCCTTGTGTCAGTCTTGGAAGAAAGCACCTCATTTTCCATTTTCTAACACTACAGCCTTCTGGACTCAATATCAAGTTCAATAATTCTACAGCTTGAAACACCTTCTCCACATCCTTACCACAACCATCACACCCCAGGCCTTGTTATCACCTGGTCTGCCGTTGCACACAACCCATTATTAGCCACTAACAGTCCCCATTTATAGCTATTCATTCTCCCAGGATGATCATTATCCACTCCTTTGTCTGTTCTTCTCTCTCTTAGGGGTCTATCTTCACCTATCATTTACTCCTTATCCCTTCCCCCCATATTCTGCATAAAAACCAACCTTTTCCTAGCCACCATCAGTTCTGAGGAATGGTCACTGTGCCTAAGACGTGAACTCTGATTTCTCTCCACAGATGCTGCCAGATAGGCTTAGCTTTTCCATCTATTTCCATTTGTGTTTCTGGCTTCCAGCATCTGCAATTCATTTAGCTTTTTTTAAAAAAAAAATGGTACATCATGGAGGCATATCGGTGTTCTTGAGCATGAAACACAAGAAGTTAGTGTTCAGGTGCAGCAAGCAGCCATGCAAATGGAATTGTGGCCTTTATTGTGAAGGGATTGAAGTTTATAAGTAGGGAAGTCTCGTCATATCTGTACAAGGTGTTGGTGAGGCCACACCTGAAGCACTATGTGTAGCTTAGGACCGTGTTTTTAAGAAAGGGTATGCTGTCTTGGTTGTTGATTGAAAGAGATTCACCAGGCTGTTTGCTGGTGTGAGGACCAGGCATTAAAGAGGAGTTGAGGACAATGGCAGATCAGGCATGACCATATAGAAGGGTGGGATAGATATAAAGGGCTGAATGGCCTATTCCTGCTCCTAATTTTTATTTCCTTATGTTCTAATGTATTAAGTTATTTGAGGAAGTTTGACTTGTCTGCCTCTTCTCCACCTATCCTCTCCTCTATCCATCCTCTATCCGCCTCCCCCTCTCTCCCTATTTATTTCAGAACCCTCTTCCCCTCCCCCATTTCTGATGAAGGATCTAGGCCCGAAACATCAAGTTTTCCTGCTCCTATGATGCTGCTTGGCCTGCTGTGTTCATCCAGCCCCACGCCTTGTTATCATGGATAAAGGGAACCTGTGTTAATGCTGCAGTTAGACTTCCTGAAGGTATCTGATGAGGCTACGACACAAAATAGGAGTTCATGGTGTAGGAGGTAACATAATAGAAGGGATAGCACATTATTAAGCCAATAGGAAAAAGAAAGTACTGCAACTATTGATTGAGGAAAGGTGTTTGGCTTTGCTGTTTCTAGTCCCCTTTCAATCAGTACAACAAATACATTTATTTTCCATTTTGGCACTCTTAATTAAACGTAGTCAACCAGATCAAAAATAAAAGCAAGCCAATTCCAAATAAATAGGAACTAAGGCCACAATTAGATTCACCGTGAACTTATTGAGCAAACTCAAGTGGCCAAATGGGTTGTTCCTGTCCCTAATTTATATGTTATTTTGTCATTTCATAGCTTTCAGCAAAACAATACTTGCTTGAAATAGCAGCCATTGCTAGAGAAGTCCAGAAAGGTAGGTTTTACACATTATTGCTTCTTTGTGTGTCCAATGAGAAAACATTGAGCCATCCTGCCATAGATATCCTTTCTTCCTTGTTCAGGATTCCCTTATTTGAACGTAGTTGAACCATGGTTAACCGACTTTAGCATGGACTGGGTTGAAGTTTGAGTTTAATTCTCATTCTAGGGACTTGAACACATAATCCAAGCTGACACTTTAACACAACACTGAGGGATTGCTGCGTGGTTGGAATTCACATGTTTTGAATGAAACAGTAAACCCTTGTCGGCCTTTTCAGCAATCCTCAAAACAGATGGGACAGCATATATATTTGTCCCCGAAAACAAAAAAAACCCACATTTAAACAACAATCATGAGGGCAAGCTTTCTGAGAAGAGTCACCCCCTCACATGAGGGAGAGGGGGAATGATTGAGGAGCTTCTTTTGCAATCCCAAGCTGTTTCTGACCATAGATGGAAGATATCTTATTGTTATGTTGTCTCCTTCAGTTATAGCCTTTCCCAAAGAGGAAACATCTTTTCAGAATCCTTGCTGGCAAGTTCTCTCAGGGTTAAATGTTTCAACAAGATCACCCTTTATTCTTCCATCCTCAACGATACAGGCCCAGCCTATCAAATCTGCTCGTAAGATAACCCCCCATGCCAATCCCTGATATCAGCCAAATGAATATTGTCTAAATTGCTTCTAGTGCATTCATATCATTTCTTGAAGCAGGGGTCCAAAACTGTACATTGTACCCTAGATGAGGTCTTACCAATATCCTGAACAACTGTAACAAAATATCACTGCTTATATATTCCATATACCTTGCAGTAAGACACAACTTTTCATCACTTCCTATACCTGCATAGTAAATGTATATTAAATATGTACCAGGGCACCACGATTCCTCTAACCCTCGGAGTTTTGCAATCTCTTTCTACTTAATGAATATGCTGTTTTTACTATTCTTCCTGCCAAAATGGACACGTTAACATTTTCTACATTATATTATGTCGAAAATAAATGCAGAATCTCATTTTAATGCTGTATAAAGAATTACTTGATGGGGAAGATATTAGTGAATGCCATTGTAATGAACATTTTGTCCGTTGTTAAATTTAAAGCTGAGATTGAGAACCGAGATGCAATTAAAAAGAATAGTAACTGCCTGGTTAAAATTTTCTAATTTTGAGCTAATGTGATGCAACTGCATGAACTGTGATCTCAGAAGTCTAGGGAAGGTGTGTTTCAAATGTTGACATTTTGTTGGTCAAAGTGTATGTTGAATATTTTGAAAAAAATCCTTCGTTATCAACTTATGCCTATTGTTTTATGCCATTTAAAATAACGTGGTGCTTAGGAATTAAAGCTTTCCTTGTGTATTGTTTAAAGAAAGTTTAAAGAAAGTTTGACAATTATTGATGATAATGATGAATTCTTCTGATCCTGCTGCTAAGTCCAATCAATCTGTATGTCAATACAGACACAGAAGATGTTATCGTTGACTGTATCAAATAATAAATAAGTTCATGAGAAAAATTAAAGTAAATTCCCAAAAACCAAAAGAAAGCCTCTGAAACCCAAAAAGTAGCAGTCCAGAAAATTTCAAGAAGATTCTCAGAGAGGAAACAAAAATCCTTCCCTCTCGCATGGGCGTAAAAGATCCAACGACATTATTCGAAGAAGGGACAGTGTGGTGATCCTTGGGTTAAACTACCAGTAGTTGTCACTCGAACCAGACAGCAGCCCTATGGTCTGGTGCGACTATGTTGACTTTACCTTTGCCTTATTGAGTGGAATCAGTTCTCTGTTGATTTGTAGTTAGAGGACAGGAAATGTTTTAATAATGTTGAGGTACAACGCTAATAATATATACTTGTTCACCAATTCAGTGTCACATTTTTTGTTCTAATTTATAAATATCAAATGTAAATTTGTCTAAAATTCAGTTTAGGAAACAGAATTACATTTGGTTGGAAAAGTTTCCTCCATTCTGTAGGTTTTAAAGCTTGCAGCTGTAACATTGAAGCGTTACACTGTAACCAATGGTGGGAGGTTACAATCACAAATATATAGGAAGTGTAAATACAGACACAGATTTATAATGGGAATAAGTTGACACAGAAATGTTACAAAAACACAACAGCAGGCATTAAAATTCCGTACACGAGGAATGCACATGGACATAAGCTTTTTAATAACTCATAAACATTTGGATATCTACCTGGGCAATGTCTTGTTACAATCTAACAGCAGTTAAAGTCAGAGCAACCCACAACCAAAGCCATTCAGAAATATGAGTTCCGGTCGTTTATTTTTCATTTAACATTAAGAAACCACGGCCGATTAAGGTATCTGCTATTCTTAGCGATAGTTGTAATCTTACAGGAGTTCCTAAAAACATTTTCTGTGAACCACACACGACCCCATCTCCAAGTATTCGCAAGCAGTAATCCACATTTCTTGAAAAGATGTCAAGCAGGTTAGAATGGAAGCCCCGATCCAGACGGAGTATTTCCTTTCTGGTGGGGCGATGACTTTGACCGGCACTCCAGTGGGAACCAGGAACTGCAGTTCCCTCAAAAGCCTTTCGTCCAGACCTGGGAAAAGCGTGGAGCCACCTGAAAGCAGCACGTTTGAATGGAGATACTTTCTCAGGTCGATGTCGCACTTCAAGATACTCTTGTAGACCAGCCTGTGAACACCAGGGCACTCGAAACCCACGCTGGCTGGACAGAAAAGGATCTCCGGGGCTCTGAAAAGCTGGCTTTGGATCTGAATGACATTTCCATCCGGCAGCTTATATTCCTTCTGAATGTCTTCTCGTTTCTTCCTGATCTCCAGCTGTGGGTCGACCGCTACATAGCACAGTTTCTCCTTAATGTCCTTCACAATTTCCCTCTCTGCCGAGGAGATGAATGTATGGCCAACTTCCATCAAAATCCTGACAAAGTACTGGGTGATATCTCTGCCGGCCAGGTCGAGCCTGTAGACGGCGTGGGGGAGGCAGTAACCTTCATAGATGGGCACGGTGTGGGTCACCCCATCCCCGCTGTCCATCACTAAGCCGGTGGTCCTCCCCGAAGCGTACAGAGCAAGGACAGCCTGCACCGCCACGTACATTGCAGGGACCTTGAAGCATTCAAACATCATCTCGGTCATGATCTCTCGGTTGTGTAAAGGGTTCAAGGGGGCTTCTGTCAACAGGACCGGCCTTTCGTGCGATTTTAAGCGCAGTTCACAATCGTAGACATGCCTCCAGATCTTTTCCATATCGTCCCAGGAGACCACTATGCCATGTTTAATTGGATATTTCAAACTCAAGACGCCCCTCTTGGCTTGTGCTTCTTCCCCGACGTAATACTCCTTGTGACCGGCGCCTAGCATTGTAGCCTTGGCTTTGGGACGTCCTACAATGGATGTAATCACCGACCTCGGGGCATTGTCCCCGGCTACTCCTGCCTTACAGATACCCGAGCCGTTGTCAATGATCACAGCAGAGTTGTCCATGGTTTTGGTCCCGTTCGGACCACTGGCGAAACTGGGGTGGGTCAGTATCACCTGAAGGAAGGTAACGGGATTGCAGAGTTCTCTCTTGATGAAGTCACAGAGCCAGGCCGGGTTCCTACCTTCTATGAAGCAACAAGAGGGCCGTAGCCAGGAGGCTGTTATTTCCTCTGCCCTCCGGACCCATTGTTACGCCGGATTGTTACGCAAAGGCGGACACACTGGCAACGCAAAGTAGCAAGTCATAGCGCTGGGTACAGACCAGTGCCCAAAAGCCAAAGAAGAACAACAACAAATACCAAGAACAGCTGGAAATAGGAGATAAACAACACAATAATGGGGAATAATGCCATACCAAGACAGGTGGTGGAGTTTGTCCAAAAGACAGACAATGGTGATTAATTCACATCATCATTAGAACAGGAGTAAGTCATTGAATTCATAGAACTTCATTCACTCATTCAGTAATGTCATGGCTGGCCTGTTTGTGGCCTTAGCTCTATTTTCCTGCCTGAACCTCCGCAACTCTCTGCTTCCCTGTCAATCAAAAATCTGACTCAACCTGGAATATATTCAATGAACCAACCAGTAATGCTCTGGGTGGAAGACATTTCTCAAGATTAAAGACCCGCTGAGAGAAGAAATTTGTCTTCAGTGCTCTTAAATAGAAGGCCCTTTACTTTGAAACTGTAAACGGGAGTCTTTGATTCTGCAGAGAGGAAATATTCAGCAACTATCCTGTCAAACCCTCTCAAAATCTTACATTTCAATAAGATTATTGCTTGTTCTTCTATGCTCCAGAAATCAGCCTAATAAACATTCTCTGAGCTGCTTTTAATGCAAGCATTTCCCTCTTTAAGTAAGGGGATCAAATCTGTGTACAGTACAGTACTTCAGGTATAGTCTCACCAATGTCATGTACAGTTGAACCAGGACTTCTCTACTTTTATACTCCATTCTCCTGGAAATAAAGGCCAACATTTAATTTTTCTTCCTAACTACTTGCTGTTCCTGTATTCCAACTTGTTTTTTTTAAATAATTCATGAACACAAGTACCCAGATCCTAGTCTGCCACAGCATTTTACAGTCTCTCCTCATCGAAAAATATTTTGCTTTCCTATTATCATCAAAGTGGGCAAGCTCACATTTTTTTCCAGATTATACTTAAACTGCTAATCGTTTTGCCCACCCACATAATTTGTCCAAGTTCATTTTTAAACCCTTTCTATCCTCTTCACAGCTTATGTTTTTATCAACCTTTGGTCCAACAAAACCTTTGGCTGCAACAAAGTTGGTACCTTCATCCAAGTCATGACTCTAGATCATAAATAGTTAAAGCCCTAGGATTGCAGTGTCCCACAAATACTGAGGGTGATCTGCTTACTCTGGCTCTCTTAGCTGCTTGTTAGCAATTCTTAAATCAGCAATCTTATATTCTGCATTAGCCTTTTACTTGGCACCTTATGAAGTGACTTTTGGACATTCAAATACTAGTTTCTCTTCATCCACCCAGCTTTTACATCCTCCAATAATTCTAAGTTTATTAAACATGCTTTCCCTTTCACAAAACCGTGTTAACTCTGCCTGATTGAATTATGATTTTCAAAATTTCCTGCCATTCCCTCCCTCAGAACTTTTTCTGTCATTTTTAGAATGGCAGATATTAGACTAAATGTTCTATAGGTTCCTGTTTCCTGTCTTCCTCCTTTTTCTGCTATTTGAGTTTAATAACTATTGTTGGAGTCCCTGCATATCAGCAAGCATCACTTTCTATAATATCACAGTAAATAAGAACAATAAACAGGTTAAGATTTCACCACTTCCTCAAGCATGCCAGAAATTACTGTCAGCTCATAGTCATTTGATATTACATCACGTCCCAGTGATCATACAAACTGTTATTTCTATGTTCATATTAACACATTATACCATATCTACCCCTAAACATTATATTTTATAATAATCTCCTTAACCTAAGTATTCCCTGAGTGTCTAACTTCATCTCCAATTCTCAGAGAAAACAGGTATGATGGCTTCACTATTCTATCCAATTGTATTCATAGAATCCCTACAGTGTGGAAACAGGCCCTTCGGCCCAACAAGTCCACACTGAACCCCAGAGCATCCTACCCAGACCCATCCCCCTATAACCCACCTAATCTACACATCCCTGAACACTACGGGCAATTTAGCATGGCCAATCCACCTAAACTGCACACCTTTGGACTGTGGGAAGAAACTGGAGCACTCAGAGGAAACCCACGCAGACACGGGGAGAATGTGCAAACTCCACACAGACAGTTGCCCGAGGCTGGAATCGAATGCGGGTCCCTGGCACTGTGAGGCAACAATGCTAACCACTGTGCCACCGTGCAGCCCCATGAGGTATTCTTAGCTCTCTCAGTGGAAGTTGAGGATTTGAGCTGTTTATGCATTCCCTTGAATTCTACTGAGAAAAGTGAGAATTGTCACTTGATACCAATTTACCATTCAGGTCATCTTCCATGTTTTCTAAATAACTCTGTAGATGTTTGCATCCTTGTGATACCTAGTGTGCACCCATTCCTTATCTCTGTCCCAATTTGTGTCTGTGCAAGATAGGATTATGAATGTAGTCTTTCCAGATGGTGTGGTGGTCAGGGGTGGGGTCATATTCGAGGGGGTAGTGTTTTCTTCAAGTTATTAACCTTGATGGTTTAATCGCAATTCCATTCTGTCTCCAGCCGACAGGTCTGGTAACTTGAGTACTCTCTAATGATTATTGAAACACCAAATTAGATTGGAAACATTTATCTTAACCTAAGGTTGAATAGTTTGGAGAGATCAGGTGGATCAGAGCCATTAAATGGATATGATGCATGTAACAGTGAGAGTTGTAGTCCAAGTGAGATGCATGTGCAGTGGCGGCGTTAGTGATGGCCCTGTGAATTTGAGACAGCAGAAAGAAGAGGGTGGCCCTTACCCTGCTTCCTGAACTCGTGGGCACCCTGTTTCACCCAGGAGACAGCAGTAGACCTAGTCTGCTATTTTCATCTAAGCTGGCTTGGTTTGGCAGCATGGCCTCCACTGTTGGTCACTGGGAAAAAGTACTCCACTCTTCAGCAAAGGCTAAGGGCACTAACAAGTTTCCGACAATAATACTGATGACTTGTGCATCAGCCCCAGTCACTACCCTAACTAAGTCCAGCAATAGCATTGGTGATTACCTGGTAAAGTAGACAATTCCACAGGTACATCCTGCATACTAAAAACAAGATAATTTTAACCAGTCAGTTTGCTGCCTGATCGGTCTACTCTCAATCATAAGAACATAAGAACTAAGAGCAGGAATAGGAAAATCAGCCCCTCAGTTCTGCTCCATCATTTGATATGATCATAGCTGATGTCACCTTGACCTCAACTCCACTTTCCTGTCTACTCCCCACGATCCTTTAACCTGTTATGAATTAAAAATCTGTCTAGTTTCTCTTTAAATTTACTCAATGTCCCAGCATCCACTGTACTCTGGGGTACTAAATTCCACAGATTCACGATCCTTTGGGAGAAGTGATTTCTCCTCATCTCTGTTTCCAATCCGTTACCTCTTATCCTAAAACTATAACCTCTCATTCTAGATTGCTCCACAAGAGAAAACATCCTCATCACATCTACTTTGAGCACCAGTAAAGTGATGGAAGTGATCATGGACAATGTTTTCAGGCAGCATTTTCTAAGCAATAACCTGCTCACTGATGTTTAGATTGGGTTCCATCAGTGCCACTCAGTCTCTAGCCTCATTCCAGCCTTGGTCCAAACAAGGACAAAAGAGCTAAACTTCAGAAGTGAGGTGAGAGTGACAAACCTTGACATCAAGGCCACATTTGACTGAGGGTGGTATAAAGCAGGACTAAAGTCAATGGGAATCGAGGAATAGTGGTGGGGGAATGGGAGTGATCTCTCCAGTTCTTGCTAGGCACATAGGAAGATGATTGTGGTTGTTGGAGGTCTGTCATCTCACCCTCCCAGGATATGTCTGCAGGAGTTCCTCAGGCTAATGTCCTAGGTCGAACCATCTTCAGCTGCTCCGTCACTGACTATCCTCCAT
The DNA here is from genome assembly GCA_024137785.1 of Ginglymostoma cirratum. Taxonomy (NCBI): domain Eukaryota; kingdom Metazoa; phylum Chordata; class Chondrichthyes; order Orectolobiformes; family Ginglymostomatidae; genus Ginglymostoma; species Ginglymostoma cirratum. Next base: position 11,283,553 of record JAHRHZ010000004.1, on the reverse strand, counting down.
CACGAGGTCAGTGTTAAGGATATTTGCTGATGATTACATAATGTTTCAATACCATTTGTAACTCCTCAGACACTGAAGCAGTTAATGTCCACGTGCAGCAAGACCTGGACAATATCCAAGCTTAGACTAATAATTGGCAAGTAACAACCATGCCAGGAAATGACCAACAAAAGAGAATCTAACTATCGTCCCTTGATTTTCAATGGCATTACGATCACTGAATTCTCAATATCAACATTCTCGGGATTACAATTGACCAGAAACGGAACTGAATGAGACATATGAATATGCTGGTCAGAAGAACTCAGGCTGGAATCCTGCAATGAATATCTCACCTCCTGGCTCCCCAAAACATATCTGCCATCTACATAGCACAAGTCAGGAGTGTGATCGAATATTCCCCATTTTCCTGGATGAGTGTAGCCTCAACAACATGCAAGAAGGTTGACATGGTTCAGGACAAAGCAACTTGCTGGATTGGCACCACATCCATAAATATTTATTCCCTTCACCACTGATGCATCTACTAGCTGTGCTATAGAAATTCACCAAGACTCCCGAGATAGCACCTTCCAAACCTACAGCCATTACCACCTAGGATTCAGGGGGAACACATACATGGGAATGCAGGCTCCTCTCCAAGCCACTAACCACTTTGACTTGGATATATATTGCCCTTTTTCAGTATTGCTATGTCAAAATTCTGCAACTCCCTCACTGAAAGCATTGTGGGTAATACTGCATCAAATGGACCACAGTCTGAAAGGCAGCTCGCCGTTACCTTCTCAAGCATATTTGGGATAGGCAATAATTCTTGGCCCAGCGAGAAAATTCCACTTACCCTGAAGGAATTAAAAAAATCAGACCAAGAGGGTTGATTGTATTGAAATGCAATTATTTACAATTTTCCCTTCTGGTCTGCCGTAGAAATCTGAACTTCACTTTAAAAAAGTCCTCATGTTGAGCACACTGCTGTGATGTACCATTGAAACATGGTATCAGAAGTGGCATTGATGTGATTATTACAAAGGTGTAAGAATGTTCAGCTACTGAGAGATATGTGCTGAACTGTGACCTGTCACTGGAGGAAAAAAAAACCAATAACGTAAGAGATAACTCAGTGTGGAGCTGGAGGAGCACAGCAGGCCAGGCAGCATCAGGGGAGCAGGAAAGTTGACGTTTCAGGTCGGGACCCTTCTT
>JAHRHZ010000004.1:11239259-11281953 GCA_024137785.1 Ginglymostoma cirratum | reverse complement strand
AAATCCCTCACATTCAGGGCCTGCACTGAATTGTTTTATCCAAGGGTGCTCAGCATCATTATGAAAATGACTTAGAGATGAGCGTCCCTGACTTTATTCCAGGTGCCACTTCCTCTCAGGGAGACAGAGTGATGCCAGCTGGCATTCAGTGAGATCATGAGCAACAGACAAGACCCATTATAAGATTCTTCTTGGGGCACTGCAGAGGTGCCTGGCCCTCCTACATCTCCCCTCTATGTGGTTTCAAAAACAGCAGCGGTTCAATTTTTGGTTGCCATATTACTCTGTGATGCATCCAGATAGGATGCTTTCTATGGTGCATCAATAAAATTTTGTGAGAATCCTTGTGGACATGCCGAATTTCCTCAGTCTCCTGAGGAAGTAGAGATGTCACTGTGCTTTCTTGACTGTCGCATTGATATAGGTGGACCAGGACAAATTGTTGGTGATCATCCCTCCCAGGACTTTGATGCTGTTGACCATCTCCACCTCAGCACCATTGATACAGACAGGGGCGCACCCTCCACTCCATTTCCTGAAGTCAATGGCCACCTCTTTCATTGTTGATGGAGAGATGTTGTCTTTGCACCATGCCACTAAGTACTCAATCTCTCTCCTGTACTCTGACTGTCATTGTTGGAGATCTGATCTAAAATGGTGGTGTTGACAGCAAACTTGCAAATGTGCTGGAATTTGGCCACACAGTCACACCATGGCTGAATATGCAGACTTGTGGGCAATGGCGTTGTGCATGATGGTGGAGATGGCGTTGTTGCTTTTTCTTACCGATTACGATTGATGAGTCAGGAAGTTGAGGATCCAGTTACAGAGAGGGAAGCGACAGGACACCTCATTGAACCCTGTGGACTACTGCTGTTGAACTGTGTTCCCCCAATTTTTTTTTCTCCAGCCATATTCTCTGTAACGTTTTGTTTATCTATGTCAGGGAGCAGGTGATGGATGCATTAATTAAGATTAGATTGGGTTTGAAATAATTGTGTAAATATGGGGAGATAGTAATCAGTGAGAGTTTGATGGAGTGTAGCTAACTGAAATAAAATGTTCACATCAAAGTATTGAGTTTGTTTCTGTTTAAAGAGTTTTTTAAAAAGTATAACTCGACTGATATGCAGGTTCTGCGTCTGATATATGTATATCCTCCCCATCCTTCATGTTCTGTGTTGAATTGCTATCCATGTGGCCTCTTTGACTTGCAACTTTTTCCTGTTTTTGTTGAGCCTCTTTATATAAGTAATAATGTATCCACTTTACCTATGCCTTTGTTAGCCCTTGCCCATATAGAGGTACCCTTTTCAGAGATCCCACTCCCCTCCTATTCATTGTGAGGTGCCATCCTACTACCTCCATCTGCCCCCTTGCACTGTCACCATTCCTTCAATGAGCCAATATAATGAAGTTTATACCAAGACTCGAGTTGCCTGCTTTCCCTCGAATACCATGAACTACCTTCTGAAAAGCTCCTTGACCATCACTGAGTAAGACCTCAGGACTATGTGCACACACACACCACCTCCTCCCTCCCCCTGCCCACCATGACTGACTTTATAGGACAGCCCTGACTGACCATGGGCCAGACCCTGAATATCTCCATAGCACCGAAACTGATTTATCTGTAATCCCCAGATTAGTTGCAAGTGTCCTGCAAGATTGACTGTGTCCCAGTCCTTGGATTGCAAGGACGCAGAACCCCAGACTCTGGTAGGAAAAATTGCCTGGCTAACCATGGTTAATCCCCACATTAGAATCAGATGAGTCTCTTGCCTGGTTGTGGCAGCATCTTCTGATTGACTGTAATCCCCTCACAACATTAAGGAATGCTCCCCTTTGAGTTCCACATGGCCATTTGCTTAAAGCACATGAGGTGTGTTTGCTGGCATATAGTTCAGGACGTACACTGACATGTTTGTCCACTTGGTTTTCCATGCTCACCATTGTGACAAGCTGCCTGTCTCTTATTTTGTGTTGAAAAGCAATGCAAGCTAAAAGGCTGTCAGGCTGTAACTGAGCAATAAAAGCCCCTGCGGACTCAAAAAGCAAGGTAACCTGCAGAGAACCTGGTAGCCTGTAAGTCTTCACGTCAGGCAATGTTCCCTAAGGAAGCAATGAGAAGTACACAGAGGATGGCAGCCTCAGGTAAATACAAAATAAGTGAGCACTAAGAAAGCAAGATAAGATCCATAAGATGCATCCTGTGCAGATGGATGAGGTGTGTGTGTGTGTGCGCGCGTGTGTGTGTGTGTGTGTGTGTGTGTGTGTGTCCCTGCATGCAAAGTAAACTGGCAGAAGCATGCAAACTATAGGTATTCTTCAGCACCAAAGTAAAGTGTTAAGGACTGAGGTGGTGTGTGAGTTGGTCCAAGAGCATGCATTATAATGTGGTGAGGATGGTATTTTGCCAATATTGTGCGTGTCTGATGGGTCAAGGAGGTTTAAGACCATGAAGCATGCAGATATGTTATTATGGGAAGCAGATGATGCCTGGGACGAGTATTCAGTGAGCTGCAGTGGCCAGGTATCCACATTGATCTACATGTCAGACTCTCTAGTTTCTTGGGAAAGGAGAGGATAATTGGAAGTGCTTCATAAATAAGGTAAATTGGGGCTTTGATGAGAAGCAAATGCCTTGAAATAAGATAGTTGCTGCTTATTGGCAAGATTCTAAAGTCAAAAGTTCAGACTTGAGGGGAAGATTTCAAAGATTTTTCTCGATGTCGGTATTCTGATTTTTTTCATTCTCCCCATTATTTTCTCACCTTTCCTGTTGTTGCTTATAGCAAACAGGGAGAGGACAGCTTTACTCATGTGTTGACTTTAACGGTCATTACAGGCCAGGGAGTTACCCTGGAAACTTCTAACCTGTGTGAAATGGTCATATACCAAGCTATGCTATTAATGAACAGTGCTTCTGAATTTTTAAATGAATCCTGCAAGTTTTGAACTTTTATCCTTGCCTTCAAATTCTTTCAAAGCCTTGTCACCCCACATCCCAATAACCTCCTCCAGCCTTATCACATCCCCAGAATGCAAGCACTGAGGAAGGATCACCGGGCCAGAAACGTTAACTCTGATTTTTTCTTCACAGATGCTGCCAGACCTGCTGAGCTTTTCCATTAACTTCTATTTTGCTCCTGATTTACAGCATCTGCAGTTATTTTGGTTTTTACAATTTCTCTTGTTCATCCCCACTTCTTCTTACTGTCTTGAAGTGACTATGCCTTTAAATGCCCAGCCCCAATGTTCCCGAAATTTCTCTCTTCTCCAACCTCTCTTCCATGAGAAGCCCTCTCTTTTACTAAATTGCTGGCCACCTTCCTTCTTAAGGATGACATTCCTCCTACATCTGAGGGATAATTTACAACATTAAAGACATTTGCAAACATAATTTATTGCTGTTGATTAGCAATAACTTCTAATCATTCTCCTCATTGAAATATTACTCTTTGCTTGCTGGGAAGTACATAAAAATATGCTCCAATTCTGTGTCTGTACATTTTTGCAGGGAGTTTCCCATGTGGAAGAAAAATTTATGTAGCAATTTTGGTTGAAGTTTTAACCAAAAAAAATTGATCATTTTAGATTTCATTATCTTCAAAGAATATAAAACATTTATAAGGTTTATATTTCCCATGTTTTTCTTTGTCAGTGCAACCTCAATAAGGAGATCTAAGTGACTTGTTTCATTGCAAGCTATATTTTCTTAACGTGCCAGTTCATGCCAACTCATTAGATCAATTTTTAATTGGTCAACTGACCCAAGAGCTTACACTTTGTGAAGCCTGTTTAAAATAGGTGATGTTTAGAATCATGTTTGGAATAAAGATTTTGATTTAATTCCATGACTTCTCTTCCTTTCTACCTAAAGCCTCATAGATTCTGGAAAAGTCCCAGAGGTTTGGAAAACTGCCAATGTCACACATTTATTTAAAGAAGGAAACAAGACAAAAAGTAGTTAACGATAGGCCAGTTAGCTTAACATCTGTTATTGGGAAGATGTTAGTATCTATTATAAAGTATAAAATAGCAGAACAATTAGTAATCAATAATGTGATCAGGGTCAGCTTGGTCTCATGAAGGGAAAATCATACGTTAAAAAATTACAATAATTCTTTGAGCAGGTAACAAGTAGAATAGATGAAGGGGAAGCAGTGGATGTAATATATTTGGATTTTCAGAATGTGTTTGGTAAGGTACTACACATTAGGCTACATAATATGATGAGAACCCATGATGTTGGAGACAATGGTTCGAGGATTGGCTAACTAATTATAAGACAGAGTTAGGATAAGGATGGCAAACTGTAATGAATTGTATGCCACAGGGACACAATTATTTCCAAGATATACTAATGACTTGGATGAGGAGAGTGAATGTGCAATAGCCAAGATTTCAGATGACATGAAAATAGTTAGAAAGGCAAGTAGCAAGGATGACAGAAAGAACCTGAAGAGAGATTTGACAGGTTAAACAAATGAGTGAAAACTTGGTAGATGGAATATAATGTAGGGAAATGTAAGGTTATGCACTTTGGCAGGAAGGGTAGAGGAGTTGAATATTATTTAAATGGTAAAAGACTGCAGAAAGGAAAGGGATTTGGGAGTCATTGTTCATGAATCACAAGAAACTGGCATCCAATTTCAGCTGGTAATAGGGAAGGCAAATGGAATGTTGGCCTTTATTACAAAGGCAATGGAATACAAAAGCATGGAGGTTTTGTTAAAGCTATAAAATGACTAGTCAAGTCACAGCTGGAACGCTATGAACAGTTTTGGTAGAAAGGAAGAGAAGGTAGCCTTATCTAAAGATACCTAGAAATTGAATAATGAGAAGAGCTCAATGTAATAAAGTAAACAGGCCTTGGATATTGCTCATGCTCAGATTTAGTTTTAGGTTTTTGATTTTAGATTTTGTCACAGGTGCTCAAGTACAGGAAAACAGTGAAAAGTATAATGTCACCACACATCGCACCATCTTAGGTACCAAGGTACCTAGGTACAAAAAAAAACATAGGTACAAAGTAATAAGGGAAACGAGAGTTAAGAAGTAAGCATTTTTTCATAGAATAGTAGAAAAAAAAAGTAACAGTTTACATTGAAGTCTTTAGTAGTTTAAACTAGGAAAATAAAGGAGTAAGTCAAGAGTTCAACAAGCTTTGATGAGTCATCCGCTTATCCCGCTCTCCAGGGAGATCCCAGCTGTCTGTTCTCGACACCACCACCACCACAGATGTCATCGCTACTGCTGAAACTGCCAGCTCTCTGATCTCCCTCAGTGCCTCTGAAATGTGCCCAGGCAGGATCCATTCACACACCGAACCGAGACACCTCCATGAGCCAACAGGACACCAGCCAACATACTGCCAAGAAACCAGGCTGAGAGCCGCTTATCTCTATTGGAGTAATGTCAGTGCTCTGGTGCCCTTGGAGAGGGAGTAAGCAGTGCCCACTGGCTCACTTAAAGGTTTTCATGATTGGTGGGCACCACAGGTTCTGGGGTATATTAATAATCTTTCCGAAGACATTTTAATTTAAAATTCTCTCAGCTTCTTTTGAAATCTTGAATTAAGTTACAGTTCTCCTTATGGTTTATTTAAATTTGGATTGAATTAGTCAAATTTATGGTTTATTAAAAGAATATTTAGGTGTGCATACAAAGAACAGTTAGCCAATCAGCCTGCTAGTTTGTGAAGTGAAACCTTATGATTAGTAGAAAATAGACATCGATCATAGAGGAAGCAAGGAAAACTCCTTGTACTTCTGCTTCTTATCAGAAGCAGGATCAGACATTCAGCAACTGGACACTGAAGAAGGTTTCAGCATTTTGTTAAACTTTATTGGAAAATATAAATGAAAGATTACTTATTGAATGACTATGGGGCTTGGTCATGCATTAATAAATTCAGAAAATTGGATAATTCTTCCAAAGAAGACTGCATCATGGAGTTTATTGATAAGATCACACCAATTCCATGAGGAAGTTCTTCTATGTATACCAGCTGAAAGTTCCACCTTCATAACCTCTCCTCTCATCTGAGGTGGATGACTCTCAGGTTAAACCACCACCAGCCATTTCTATCTCATGAGAGAGTAGACTAATGGTCCCCTGGTACTGTGGGGACTTTGTCTTGATGGTTATTCAACTTCTGCAGGATTTATTATATTTTCAGTGGGAAGAAATGATAAATTTTGTCTATTAACCTGATCACTGAATGACTAGACGGAGGAGTTAAAAGCACTTAGGCTATGGAGACATTTTATCATTTTAAAATATCACTTAGATAAAGGACAATTGAAGAAGGCAATGTACCTATATAAAGTTATATTGATAACCACTTGTCATGGGACAATCTCCATTTGACAAAGTGTACTGGAAGAGAGGTTGACAATTGAGTATAAAAGAGATGTTGGAAAGAAAATAAACTTTATTTTTAAAATGTAGTCAAAGATAGCTGTCTTAGCATCTATGCAAAGAAAACACCTACGTTTCGAGTCCAGTGATGTTTCATCAAAACTTCATTATCAAGATGGTTTACAATAAGAAGCGCATATACAAAGAAATTATTGGATGTACTGAAGAGGGGCATCTTGCGTTAAAGTGAAGGATGAGGACATGAAAATATTCATGTTATAACCTTATTGATTTTTTTAAATGTTTGAGGCAAGAAAAATGGAATTTTTCACTGACTGATTGCAAACTAAATATATTAACATTTGGTATTTTCTCTTATTAATGCTGTTTTGTTATGATCCCAGCTGGCGGTAGTGTTTAACAAGGTTAATGCTGAACAAATCCCAGAGTAAAACTTGGCTTGATAGAACATAAGTTTTATTTTTGTAATTTAGTTTCTATGGTGATCAGTTACTGAACATATTCACAACAGGCTACCATTCTTATTGTATTCTTATCAAAAGAGCCCAAGTTTATTACATAGAAGATTTTTTTATATAGCTGGATATATATGACAATTTAGGAAGATGCTATCATAAACACAAAAACAAAGACTCATTCCCTTTTTCCAACAAAATCCTTCATAGACACACAACCCCAGTGAAGTATCACTTTACTGTGTCCTACTCAACCTACAAGATGGTAAGCATTTCCTTTTGGTGTTCTGCTACACCTTCAGAAATAGAGGCCGGATAATAGAGGCATTGACTTTTCCTCAACCAACTCTGAATAAAAGGCTCAAGGCTTTTTTCAGCTCCATCTATTTGGAACCCAAATACCACTTTAGGCTTATTTCAGGCCCTGTTTGCTCGAAAACGGACAAAACTAAGCTGCTAAACATGGAAGTTGCTGAAAAAGCTCAGCGGGTCTGATAGCATTTGTGAAGAGAAATCAAAGTTAACGTTTCGTGTCCGGTGACCCCTCCTCCAGTTCTGAGGAAGGGTCACCTGACCCCGAAATGAAACCTTTGATTTCTCTTCACGGATGCTGCCAGACCTGCTAAGCTTTTCCAGCACCATCTGTTTTTGTTTCTGATTTTTAGCATCTGCGGTTCTTTCAGTTTTTAAATCTAAGCTGCCCATCTGCTGGTATGGGCCTTTTCTTCTGAATTAAACTTCCTTGTTGCTGCTGGTCTCTATTTCTGTCACTTAGAAAAATTCAACATTTCATAAATTCAACAAATTCACAAATATTCCATCAATTATCTCACCAGGTAGCTTATCTTGCCGTTTAGCTTAAGTCACATGTTTTCTTGGAAATACTGTTTTGAATTCTAGCAATGGGTAAAAAAATGCAGCCCTGTCCAGTGCCACCCACATTCCATGAATAAATAAATACAATAGTTAAGGAATAAAGGACCAGGCCTTTGAGCCTGCCCTGCCATTCTGGATCATGGTTGATCACCTCATTTTTGCCATTTTCCTGCATTAGCACTATTTCCCTGAAAGACATTAAGCTCCAGAAATATATTGATTTTTATCTTGAACATGTTCAATGATTGAGCTTCCGTAGCTCTCTGGGGTAGAAAATTCCAAAGATTCATCATATTCTAAGTGAAGACATTTCTCCTCATGTCAGTGGCTTTCTCCTTATCTTGCAATTATGCTCCCAGGTTGTAGAGTCACCAGATAGATGAGACATCCAATCTACATCCATACAGTCATGCCCTGAAAAAACTTTATGGATTTCAATGAGACACCCTTCCTTCTTTGAAACTCGACTGAATGCAAACCTAGTTTTCCAATATCACCTCAAAATATAATCCTGCCATCCCAGGAATTAGTCTGGTGAAATCCCTCATTGGCAAGCATATCCTTCCTTTGAACCATTCACAATGCTCCAGGTGGGGTCTCGCCAAGTCTCTGTAAAACTGGACTAGGATATCTGTACTCAAATCACATTGGAATAAATGCCAGCATCCTGTTTGTATTTCTAATTTCTTGCTGCACTTGCAGGCTAGATATTAGTGAATTCTTTTGTATGACTTTATCAAAAGCCTTCTGAAAATCTGAAATACACCACATCCACTGGTTCTCCTTTGTCTATGCTAAAAGTAACATGCTCAAATAACTACAACAAGTCTTCACAGTTCACAGGAAAAAAACCAAGGAAAATCAATTCATTCAAACTTAAAAATTCAATGCAGAGGAGTAATTTTGCTGCATTTGAGTTAATTGAACAATAGTTTTGGGAAATAGGGATAGATTTTGTTTTGCTGTGTGCCTTATTATTCAGATAGCTCACCTTATTTAAAAAAAAACTTTTGTTTTATTGTTTGAGAACTTTAAAATCTGGTATGACGATGCTTCAGTGACTGACCACCACGTTGACTCAAACTAAAAGAAAATGAACATATAATCTAATTTGGGATCAGACTCATCCAATTGGTAAATCAGCTTAGAGATCCTTATCAATAAAGTTTCCTCCAGCACAAGCTCAGAACTGGGAAACTGGAAATTTCCAGTAGGTCAAGCAACATCTGCAGACAGAAACAGAGTTAACATTTCAGATTGATGTTCTTTCATCTGAGTCTGATTTGCTGAATACTCCTGATTTTCTTTGTTTTTATTTTGGATTTCCAGCATTTGCAGTATTTTTCCTTTGTCTTTTGCTGTTTATCTAAATGGCAGCAGCTCTGACAGTGCAGCATTCTGATTATTCAATTGGAATGTTAGCCTGGGTCATATCCTTATGTTAATGGCATGGAAGTTGAGTCTACAGACTTATGAGGCAGAACAATACTCAGTGAAGGTTTATTTTGTGAGAGAAAGAGCAAGTTATCATTTTATGTGTAGATCTTTTGTTAGTTCTTAATCTGCTTGCTTAACTTTAAACTCATATGATGAAAAACATTATGTAATATTAGCTAAGGTCTTAGTGACAAAAAGTCATGGCAATCGGTACGATTCCAAATGGGAAAAAGCAGATCCATGTCCTAAACTGGTACCAGGACTTTACCCACTATTTATTATTGATTTAGAAAATGCAATTTTGTGTCTTAAATAAAAGATTGCCAATTGCACAAAACTAGATTGTATATGCAGCAATTTTGACAGAAACATGAAATTAAGAAGATGGATTGTCTGCAGGTATGAAATAATTTTAGGGGTTCATGCACAATGATCGCAAAGATATATAGGCTACCTAGAAATGTTATCATCAAAAACCTAATGGAATATTTGCCTTTTTAAATAGGTGTTGGAATATAAAGTGGAGGACGCTTTGCTACATCAGTAATAAAAATTTGATTAGACCACATCTGGTATATTATGTTCAATTCTGGGCGCCACACCTCAGCAAGGATATAATGGTTTTGAAAATAGTGTTGTGTGGTTTCAACAACATGTCACAGGATTTCAAAGGTTAGATTTTGAAGAAAGATTAAAAACATAAATTAGACTTGTATTCCCTGAATAATAAAATACTTTAGATGTTTCTTAAAAAAACACTATAGACAGATAAGGGAATCTTTCTCCTCTAAGGTAGAAGCCCTGAGCCAGCCCATGTAGGAGAGTAGTCAGGACTACAGCCCTTCAGACAATGCACAGTAAAAGTAATAAACTGTCTCTCACAAAATGTAGCTCATAATTTAAATCTGGGACAATTAGATTTTGGTAGACAGTGTGTAAAAAACATAAAGAGTCAAGGCAGGTAGACAATGGGAAGATACCAATTGGATGATGGTAGAGGCTCAAAGGGCTGAATAGCATATTCCTGTCCATTCTGATGTTCTTCACAAGATGTTGAACAATGCAAAATCAAAAAAGAAATCTGCAATATCAGAAACCATGATAAATAAAATCAAATTGCTGGAAAAATGCAGCAAGTCATGAGGCATCTGTGGAGAGAAGTAGTTAATATTTCAGACTGAGGTAACCTCTCAATTCAGCAGATCCACACCAATTCCCCTCACTCCCATCCCATATCCCATGTAGCGTTAGTGCAAGCTGCCAGCATTTCAGTCATCAGTGTGAATAGATGGTTAACCATGTCGCATACTGACACAAGATGAATGCATGATATCCTTTTTTAGAATGATTGAGTTTTATTGTCATGTACATTTTACAGTGAGAAAAACAGTAAAATATTCTGAAAAGCTTTTCCACTGTCGCTGTGATTTGGCGCTACTTTGAACAGTTTAAAAATAGGGGAAAAAAAATATAGCTTGAAGAAAGTCTGTCAGTCCTGACCCAGGTCATCATCAATGATGCCTGCACCACCATACCTCCTCCACAGCCTCACTGCCATCTATACCGGACCAAACCTCACTGCCATCTACACCGGACCAAATCTCACTACCATCTACACTGGACCAAAACTTCACTGCTATCTACACCGGACCAGACTTCACTGTCATCTACACCAGACCAAAACTGACTGCCATCTACACTGGACCAAAACTGACTGCCATCTACACCCGACCAAACCTCACTGCCATCTACACCGGACCAAAATTCACTGTCATCTACACCAGACCAAACCTCACTGCTGTCTAGGCCAGACCAAACCTCACTGTCATCTGCAGCAGACCAAACCTCACTGCTCCGGACCAAACCTCACTGCCATCTACACCTGACCAAACCTCACTGATACCTACACCGGACCAAACCTCACTGCTACCTACACCGGACCAAACCTCACTGCCATCTACACCTGACGAAACCTCACTGATACCTACACCGGACCAAACCTCACTGCTACCTACACCGGACCAAACCTCACTGCCATCTACACTGGACCAAACCTCACTGCTACCTACACCGGACCAAACCTCACTGCTACCTACACAGGACCAAACCTCACTGATACCTACACCGGACCAAACCTCACTGCTACCTACACCGGACCAAACCTCACTGCTACCTACAGCAGACCAAACCTCACTGCTACCTACACCGGACCAAACCTCACTGATACCTACAGCAGACCAAACCTCACTGATACCTACACCGGACCAAACCTCACTGCCGTCTTCACCAGACTAAACCTCACTGCCGTCTTCACCAGACCAAACCAACTTTGATATTGCCACCCTTCAGTCACCATCTTTTGCCGCTAGGCCTACCTCACCAATCTCACCTCTGCTGATGTAGCCACCTCTGAACCTGATACCAGTCCGTACTAGATCAGGAAAAGTAAGTAAATGCTCACTCGAGTGCACTCTGGGCTCTCCTACTGCTGTCATGATGTCCACACTTTGATCCCTCATGTCTGCTCTGGGCTTACTCAAGTCCATGCTGGGTCTACTCGATTTTGTACTGGGACTACTCAAGTCTGCACTGGCCACATTTCATTCCATGTTGGGTCACTCGAATCCGCCGTGGGCCCATTTGAATCCGAACTGGGATCACTTGAACCTGTGCTGGGATCACTCAGATCCGCATTGGAATTACTGGAATTGGCACTGGGATGACTCAAGTCCACAATGGGATCACTTGAATCCGTGCTGGGATCACTCGAACCCACACAGGGATCACTCGAATCCGCACTGGGCCCACTGGAATGCCCACTGGGATCACTCGAATCTGCAATGGGATCACTCAAATCCACACTGGGATTACTGGAATCCCCACTGGGATTACACGAATCTGCACTGGGATTACACGAATCTGCACTGGGATCACTCAAATCCCCACTGGGATTACTCGAATCCACACTGGGATCACTTGATTCTGTACTGGGATCAGTCAAAACCGCGCTGGGATCACTCAAATCCTCGCTGGGATCACTCGAACCTGTGCTGGTATCACTTGAACCCGCGCTGGGATCACTTGAATCTGCACGGGGTTCACTCAAATCTGCCATGGGATCTCTCGAATCTGCACTGGGCCCACTCAAATCCATGCTGGGATCACATGAATCTGCACTGGGATCACATGGATCTGCACTGGGATCGCACGAACCTGCACTGGGATCACTCAAATCCACACTGGGATCAGTTGAGTCCAAACTGGAATCACTCGAACCAGCACTGGGATCACTCAAATTCGCACTGGGTCCACTCGAATCCGCACTGGGATCATTCAAACCTGCGCTGGGATCACTCGAATCTGCACTGGGATCGCTGGAACCTGTGCTGGGATCACTCGAACCCGCACTGGGATCACTCAAATCTGCACTGGGCCCACTCGAATCCCCACTGGGATTACTCGAATTCGCACTGGGATCATTCAAATCCACACTGGCCCCACTTGAATCCGCATTGGGATCATTCAAACCTGCTCTGGGATCACTTGAATCTGCCCTGGGATCACTCGAACACGTACTGGGATCACTCAAATCTGCACTGGGCCCACTCAAATCCCCACTGGGATTACTCGAATCCGCGCTGGGATCACTCGAACCTGTGCTGGTTTCACTTGAACCCAAGCTGGGATCACTTGAATCCGCACTGAGTTCACTCAAATCCGCTATGGGATCTCTCAAATCTGCTTTGGGCTCACTCAAATCCATGCTGACATCACTCGAATCCGCACTGGGATTACTCGAACCTGTGCTGGGATCACTCAAACCTATGCTGGGATCACTCAAATCCGCACGGGGATCACTCAATTCTGTACTGGACCCACTAGATTACACACTGGGATCACTCAAACCTGTGCTGGGATCACTCAAATCCACACTGGTATAACTCGAACCCATGCTGGGATCACTCGAATCCACACAAAGATCACTCGAACCCGCTCCAGGATCACTCGAATGCACTCTGGGATGACTCGAACCCGCACTGGGATCACTTAAATCCACACTGGGATCACTCAAATTCACACTGGGCCTACTTGTGTTCGGACTGGAATCACTCAAATCTGTGCTGGGATCACTTGAGTCCGCACTGAGATCACTCGAACCCGTGTTGGGATCACTCGAATCCACACAAGGATCACTCGAACCCGTGCTAGGATCACTCGAACCTGCACTGAGGTCACTTGAACCCGCACTGGGATCACTTGAATCCACACTGGGATCACTCAAATCCACACTGAGATCACTTGAATCCCCACTGGGATCACTCAAACCCGCGCTGGGATCACTTGAATCCACACTGGGATGGCTCGAATCCACACTGGGATCGCTCGAATCCCCACTGGGATCACTCGAACCTGTGCTGGGATCACTTGAATCCCCACTGGGATCAATCGAACCAGCGCTGGGATCACTCAAACCCATGCTGGGATCACTTGAACCCACACTGGGATCACTCAGACCCGAACTGGGATCACTTGAATCCACACTGGGATCACTCGAACCCGCACTGGTATCACTTGAATCCACACTGGGATCAGTCGAACCTGCGCTGGGATCACTTGAGTCTGCACTGGGATGACTTGAGTTTGCACTGGGATGACTTGAGTCCATGCTGGGAATGTTTGAACCCACGTTGGGACCGTGCGAGTCCGCACTGGGATCACTCGAGTCCATGCTGGGATCACACACCACTGCCAATGCTGTCCAAGCTCAAGACAAGAGATAAGTAAAGGAAATAAGGAAAAAACGCAAAAAGAGGAATAAAAAGAAAAGTGGTCAGAGCAGACAAACCCTGACTCAGGTGCCCCTAATTTGCCCCAGTTGTGGGGGAGAGCGAAGAGGGGCTCATATTTGCAACTTGTCATCCTTGTGTACATCTGGCATTATAGAGTGTCTGTTTGTGAAACCACCAGATTTACATCTCAAGTAACTGCAGTATCGGATATTTTTAAACACTACTTTGGTTTCTTTAATATCAAAATGCACTCCAGTCTGCAAGTGGAGTTCAAGCGCAAGGAAAGAAGAATTTCTTATAAAAGAGTTAAACCAAGCTGAAAATAGAATTACAGTTTTTCAAGCTGCCCATTTTAGGTACAGACTTGTTTGTAATAATCTTTAACAGAATCCGATGTTATTGCTTAAAATGTACCATATTAAAAGTGGAATTTGATCAGTCCTTAACAATGTTCAAGATTAGACTTTTTTTTACAAAGAGAAATCATTTTAAAAGGAACACTAGCTAACTACAAGCAATGAAACTTCTATCATTCCATAAGCAATAAATTCCCCGGAGAGCAAGTACCGCAGAGGCACAGCAGTGGGCTAGGCAAACGGTACATGTTTCAATTAAACTCAAGACTCTTAGAATTTCCAGACAAATACATATTAAATGTTTCAATTTGCTCACTTTCTTCAAAGCTTTTTACAATTGGCATATATATCTGTTTAGTTTTACAACACTGAAAAAAGTCACATTGCTGTTACAATGTCACTTGATACCGCTCTACTACAAATCTCCATTTGAATTTGACGTGCTTAGGTTGATACAAAGTCAGCGAAAGCTGGGAGTTCTGAAGAAGGGTCGAAAGAAGGGCTCGAAACATGAACCGTTTTTTCTCTCTACAGATGCTGCCAGACCTGCTGAGTTTCTCCAGCAATTTCTGTTTTTGTTTTTAACTCAGGTCATATGTTGACTAGGTAATTTGAGACATTAATTGCAAATCTATGCTCAATACCTTCGAGTGCCAGTTATGTTTCTATGGTTAGGTAACAACTAACAGGTGAGTCAGCTCTTGGCTGAAATGAAACAGCCTAAAGTCAAAATGTTAAAAACCTTACAATGTCCAATTGAGCATGTAGAAAACTTTTAAAGTCTGCTTCAAATTGGGGTTGGTTACCTCTATTGTCTGGATAACAATTTGGCCAAGTGATACAAAAAGTGTGGATTCAATTCCTGTACGAGTTGAAGTTACCATGTGGGATTCTAATTCTCAATCTCTCCCCCCGCCTGAGATGTGATAATCCTTAGGTTAAACCACTACCAATCATCTCTTGCTAGTGAGGTCGTAGTCCAATGGCTACTCCACACAATACATTTTAATGTTTTAATGAAGATCTGTAGCTTGGGTTATGATTGCAGTTGTTGGTTGGTTCGCCCAGCTGACTGGTTTTCATGCAAATGTTTCGTCTCCCTTCTAGGTAACATCGTCAGTGCTGTGCAACCTCTGTTCTGTCCCACTCTGAATTTATATGGTCTGGTCTGTCATGGTGGGCAGTCTTGTTTCCCGTTTTCCTATAATAGTGTGTAGATGAGTCTATTTCAACATGTTTGTTTATCGCATCAATAGTTGAAAACCAGGCTTCCAGGAATTCTTGTGCTTGTCTTTGTTTTGCTCGTTCTAGTACTGTAACTTTGTCCCAGTTAAACTGAAGTCCTTCTATGGTGGAGTGTATTGAAACGAGGGAAAGTTGGTCGTGCTGGTTTGCTGCGAGTTGGTGTTCATGTATCCTGGTGGTGAGTTTTCTGCCCGTCTGTCCTATGTAGTGTTTCTTGCAGTTGCTGCATGGTATTTTGTATATCACACTTGTCCTGCTCATTGTGGGTATAGGGTCTTTCGTCTTTGAGAGTAACTGATGAAGTGTGCCTGTTGGCTTGTGTGCTATTCTTATTCCAAGACTCCTATGGCCAGACCAAATAAATTCTGAGCTGGACAGAGCCAACAGCACGTCAATAGAGGCTTGGCAACACTGACGTTGTCACCTCGAAAGGAGACAAAATGTTTGCATGAAAACCAGTCAGCTAGGTGAACCAACCAACAGCTCATGCCACATTTTCCCTGATTATTTTACTAGATGGGAAAACATCACAGTTTCAAGACCCTGCATCAGACCAAAACTGGAAGAACAGTTTGTTTTGAATAAAATTAACATGGAAGGAAAGAGCAGAACAGTATCAGACTCACAAACAATGGATTTGTTGACAAGAAAGTAACAAAGTATTCCAGAATAGAAGAATATCTTATTGAATTCATTAATCTATTCATAAAAGAGAAGTGTGCGAAAATCACAAATTGTCTCACAAACTAAAAATGATCATCCAAGTGGATGGGAAATATACACTAGTTGCTTCTGCCCTCACAATCAGGAGAACAGATATATCAGCTAGATCTTCCCAGAAGATCACAGGAAACCTTATTTTTTCCCTATATTCCTAAGCAAATATGGGAGCAGACTCACTCCTCACCATACACATCCAGCCCTGTCCCTACCAAAGGATTGTTTCTCTGAGGAGATTCAGGGTGACTTGTCTAATTAGCATCTGATGACCAGTCAAGATTTTATACTGTCATTAACCGTGCAGCTACAGAAGGCTGAGTCATAATCAAAATGTCATAAGGTCAAAATGGACTAAGGGTGAGACATCTATCATTCAGAATTCATCTGTCTGCTTCAACTTTCCCTTATGCTAGTCATTTTGTTTTCTTTGATCATGAGTTGTAGGTCCCACTGGCTAGGCCAACATCAATCAACAAAAGTTACCACTGAGAAAGAAATTCGTGGTGAGCTGGCTTCTTGCACTGCTGTAGTCCATGTGGGTAGGTATGTCTATAGTGATTTGATGGAGGGAATTTTGACTCAACAACAGTGAAGGAGCAACAATATCATTGCAGGTCAGGAGGCTGGATGGCTTGAAGGAAACTTGTTGGTAGGGGTTTATTTAAAATATAACAGTAAGGTGTGGACTGATGAGTGGCAACTATCACTCTGTGATACTTATACTAGCTACTATAATATAAACACAAATGAGATGTAGATCACATAGTACTGAAGAATTCAATGAACTTTTATTATAGCTCCTGGCAATTATATACGTACGCTATGTTCACAGGCGCTAGCATGTTTGGGCTCAATCTAATTCAAATGTAGCTTGCCTCCCTTTAGCATGTCATGCAGCAAGAGGACAGATGAACACTGAGAATTTTATACCATCAGGTCACACATCATGATATTGTGATGACATCATTAGCAAACTCCCTTAAGGTATTTCACATATCAGTTATGATGCATGATCGGTTATGATTGCCCATAGTGCCCAGGGATATTTAGGTTAGGTGGGTTAGACATGGAAAATACAGGGGTAGGGGAATGGGTCTGGGTGGGATGCTCTTTGGAGGGGCGGTGGGGACTTGTTGGGCCAAATGGCCTGTTTCCATACTGTAGGAATTCTATGATTCGATGAAAAGACAACATCCCCCTTTTCTTCAAAGAAAAGAAATCCCAATCAAATACACATCATTGACCATAATCATTGGAATTTAGGAGCATGAGAGGGGATCTTAGAGAAACATAAACTTACGAAGGGAATAGATAAGATTGATGCAGGAAGGTTCTTTCCACTGGTGGGTGAAATTAGAGCTGAGGGGCATGGCCACAAAATAAGGGGAGCAGATTTAGGACTAAGTTGAGGAGGAACTTCTTCACCCAAAGGGTTGTGAATCTGTGGAATTCCTTGCCCAATGAAGCAGTTGAGGCTACCTCATTGAATGTCTTTAAGGCAAAGATAGATAGATTCTGAACAGTAAAGGAATTAAGGGTTATAGTGAGCAGGCTGGTAAGTGGTGCTGAGTCCGAGAAAAGATCAGCCCTGATTTTATTGAATGGTGGAGCAGGCTCAATGGGCCAGATGGCCTACTGCTGCTTCCATTTTTATGTTCTTATTGTACATAGGCATGTGCAGTCAGTAAACAGACATGTAAAAACAGAGTTAAAAGAATAATGATTCAGACTTAAGTATAATGTTTTGGAGGTTTGACAACTAAACTCGATCTGGTGATCCTACACCTGTTTGGAGGGATGCATGTTATTCTTGGCTAACTTTTTGGTTGTCTTTCTGTCGGTTGTGGTCATTCAACATCATCATGCAATTCTTGTCATCAGAGTGTTTTCTCACTCCCAGTGGCATGTCACACATTAGTCTAAGCTGGTATCTGTTCCCTCCCAATGTGACTCCGTGATTGATAAACAGGCTGATCTTAGAAACCTTTGCAGGTTTCCACCTATTTGTCACTGGACTTCTAACTGGTGCTTTCTGTCTGGTACATAGTTGTGATAGTTCTTTAGTTGCTGACTGATGATGAATCTGTTTCATACTCCTCTGTCTTTGAAGAGGTAAGTCCTGTTGCTCTCTCAATCTAATTATGGGTGAGGTTTCAATCTTGTGAATGGTTATAATGCTGAGATCAGTGCATACAAATAGTCTTGCCAGCACTGGGCTATTAGGTATCCACCAAGCAGGAGATTTCAGACATCCAAGCTGAGCTTGCGCTGTGGCACTGCAGTGTGATTGTGTCATGACAGAAAATTGATAATCCATTATACGCAGAGAGACAGTCCTTTTATGAGTTGTACCATAAAGTGCCACTTGTTGGAATGAATGTTTATTTTCGGATAGATATGACAGTTGACACAAGCTCCTATATTAGTTTTAGCTTTCAGGGTGTGTTGACCTTTCTTTCGGAAACATATGATGTTACCAGTCATAAAAACTTCTGATCTTTGAGTTTGACAATATGAAAGATTTAGTCATCTTCCAAGGATTTCTTTTCTAATCATTGGCTGTTTACTGGGTTAATATGTTTGTGTATATATGAATGAACTTCTGTGCTACTAGTGTTGCTGTGTAGGACCACCTTGTTGGTCACCAAGGTCTTGTTCTGGGGTTTGATTTAACTTTTGGAACCAGACTTTCTGCACAAATGTCCCTCTGTCCTTTGATGCTACATCCTTTGCATAATTGAAGAAAAGCTGGACAATGTCTGGACGGGTGTGACAAATGTAAGGCTTGTTTGTTCCTTTCTCCTACTTACTTTAGTTTTAAGTCCTTTTATTTTTCTCCTTCGTTTGCTTCCATTTTATTTACTTTTTTTACACTTGTGGCCTTTTAACTTGTCTTACTGAGAATTTTTCTGTACCTTTACGAGGTAAAGGCCTGCAGTAGCAGGTTTCTTTTAGCCCCCAAAGAGAGTGGTGACATCATACTAACTTTGATGTCAATTGAAGGCACCCAATTGATCACTGCACACAGGTAAGCTTCTCTAGGTTAGAAAGTAACTTATTAGGGCTCAAAATATGAGTTATTTGAACAGGAGGGTGGTGTAGTTAAGTGGATAGTATCCCTTGACTATTCGTATTAGTTTTAAGCCTCTAGGTAGCTTTTTAGCCTGTAAGAGTGCTTTGACTGGGTGGGTATGTGAGAAAACAGACTGAAACTTTTTTTTGTAGAGGTAAAGGTCTTATAGCTCAGAAGATTTTTAATTTTAAATAGCACTAGGTAGTTCTGCCTCCTGGCTACTCAAGATGCAGATCTGTACTCAGGTAAACTTATTATAGTTGGTCATTTAAATGCTTTATGATCCAGGCAGCTTCTAAACTTCAGTGAGGATTCTTGGATAAACAGTTCTGGTGCTTCATACATGCTGCCACCATGATGTGAAGATAAGGCAGGATAGCTGATGATCTGTCATCCTGTGACACTCATGATTGCAGGCAACAAGTGCTCAGCACTCAAATCCAACAGGGAAAACCATAATACGAGAGACCAGGATTGGGGAAGTGAAGCTGTAATTCGAAGGCCAGCGTGGACAATAGCCAAGAATGGGACCGAATAGCATATGACGAAAATAGAAACGCACGGGTGCAAGACATAGTCCTTCCTTGCAGCTCAGATGTCAAATTCCTGGCATCAACTCAGTTGCCTAGAACTGTTTGGGTTCGACCAATAAATGATCTCTGTCAGCAGTTTGACATGTGGAAAAATTGGTTGGTGTTAATATTTCTTGTAAAGCTTATATTGTGGGGTGGGAAAGGAATGTTATCACCATAAGTGCTTCGAAATGATTATTATCTTTGAATTGTAGTGTTCTTGTTTGTCCCGTTTCACAAGGGAATATCCTTTGTCATTCACTGGGGAAGTTTTATACTCTACATCTGTGTAGCGGATGGTGTGACAGTGTGATTTATTTTATTCTTCAATGTGGCTAAACAGCAACTTTTGCATTTCATCACAGCTTCAAAGGGAGCAAGATTTTGTGGTTGTGGCATTTCCTTGTGGTTGCGCCAATATTTTGCAGACTTGCTTAAGCCTTAATAAAGACAGACTCCTTGCCATTCAAACATGTGACTTCCTGATTAGGAAAATGATTTTTTTTCTCATGTAGTACGACACAATGCAAATGTCCCCACAAAGTGTTTGGAAATGGAAACCAGCTGCAAAAAAAAAGGAGCGAGCTGCCTGCTGTGAAAAACAATTTGTTAGACTGAGAAGTCATATTGCAATAATGAGCCCAAACATTTGAGAAAGCACAGATGGCTTATATGAACATTCTCATCCTTGGTTCACAAGTGTATGATGCCAAGGTGTTATTGCACAAGTGTAATTTCACAAAATGCTCAGAAGAATCATAGAATCCCTACAGTTTGGAAGCTGGCCATTTGTCCCATTGAGTACACACTGAACCTCCGAAGAGTGTTCCACCCAGCCACACCCACTCTTCCCCTGTAACCCTGTAATCCCCACGGCTAATCCATCTAGCCTGCACATCCCTGGACGCTATGGACAATTTAGCATGGCCAATCCACCTAACCTGCATATTTTCGCACTGTGGGAGGAAACCGGAGCACCCGGAGGAAACCCACACAGACACAGGGAGAATGTGCAAACTCCACACAGACAGGCACCTGACGGTAGAATTGAATATGGGCCCCTGGTGCTGTGAGGCAACAGTGCCAACCATTGAGCCACTGTGCCATTCTTTTGTAGAGGAAGGCATTTCACAGAAGTGCAACAGAACAATTCCCACACAAAGGTGCATGAACTGATTTACTTCAAAAGTGTGTAAGCAGGTGTTTCACAAGTGTGCAATTCAGAAATAGGTGTTTTACAAGCATACAATCACTTGCTACATCTTAAGTGTGTAACCAACTGCGTATTTTACAAGAATGTAATTAGGTAGTCGATCGGCAAGTTTGTAGTTATGAGATTAATTTACAAAGGTACAATTGTACAATTCACTAGTGGGCAATGAGAAACTGTTTTACAGCATGAATTGGAATGATGCTTTCCAAGCGTGTAGTGAGGAAGGATAAGTTTCTAAGTACTTGTGTTAAATAGTTGTTTTAGAGCCTCAAAACGGCATTGCTAGTTTTCCGATTTGATTTTATTTAAAAATTGATGGGTTTTGAATGAGTTAACATTTTGGTTATTATATCTAATTAAATAATTTCACAATTGTATGAACCTAAAATTGGGGAATATTTCTACGGAGGTGACAGTAATGAAGGGCTCTTATGACAAAATAGTTCGGTCTCTACCATTGGGTTCGAAGTCCTGTGTTCAAGTCCTAACCTGGAGGTACATCATTACACATCTGAGCAGATTGAGTAAAAATAGCTACAAAAGGAAATGTTAGGAGTTTTGTGGTGCAGTGGTAGTGTCCCTAACTCTGAGATCAGAATGTTCAAGTCCTACCTATTCCAGAAAATTGTCATAACGCCTTCTGAAGAAGTGTTACTGGACCCGAAACATTGACTGTTTTCTCTCCGCTGATACTGCCAAATCATCTGAGTTTATCGTGTCATAACAAATCTCAAAAGCTGATTAAAAATATCCACAACATTATGTCACAAGCAATAATTCAAAGTTAACACGGCCATAACATTGTCTTCCTCACCCTGTTCTATCACCCTGTGAACGTTTATGATATGATCTGGCGATACTGCGCGCAAAACAAAACTTTTCACTGTACCTAGGTACATCAAATCAAATCAAATCAAATATATTAATGCTCATAATGACTCATTCCTATAGAACAGTTACTGGGTAGGATTGAAAAGGTGATTTTAACAATGCTTAATAAATGCATCATAGGAATAACGCCACTTTACAAAATGAAGAATCATTGAGCAAGTCATTCAGAAACATGTAGCAGCAGCATCATCAAAATTGTCGAAGTGAAGACAGTTCATACAGCTCTTAAATCAAGGTTAGATAAACTTGAAGCTATAGCTCGAGCAACTGTGTTACAAAATATTTGGAAGAATGAAATGTGAGATAAAGGCTGGTGTGTTACGGGATGCCATACTGCAGTTTATCTGTATAAAATTTTGTTTAAGCTTGCTAGGGTGGTGGGTAGGTGGCTACAGAAAGGAAACTAAAATGGCAGGATAGTAAGAAATGCAATTCATGTTGTTTAGGGAATAATTCAACAGGCAGCAAATCTAAAATCATAACTCAAAGAGGCTGTTGTGGGTCCACTACCTCATGGGATCTGAACTTAATACTTGATGATTATTAATATTTGCCTGATGATTTTGTTCCAGGTTTTTCTAAGGTCTGGCTTCATTGTAAAGCCACATTTGAATGGAATACAGGAACTTTGGAAAAGCACTAAAGAAAGGAGGTATTTTAGAAAAGGTTACTTGGGTTATTACTTATTTATTTACTACTGTACATTTCACTTGGCCTCCAAAGTCATGCCCCACCAGAAACAGATCAAAGCTATTTTTCAAAGCTCTGCCTTTCTACTGTCAATAATCACAATGTTATGACCCGTTATGCTCCAATCTAAGGTAATCTAACTCAACAAATGTCAGTGAGTGAATTTTTTAAGATTAGAAATATTGTAAATATAGCACAGTTATATCACAAGTGACAAATGTGCCAATTTAGTTGGTGATGAATTTTTCAGAAATACTGGGAGGAATGCACACTAAATGGTAAAAAAATTAAAAGTTATAAAGTAGACAGGATCATTGATTTAATATCAAGTCTCATAGTCAGCTGCTTCCAGTCCAAAAATTAGCCTCTAACTTTGTTTTCCTATCCTTAGACAACTATTTGTTTATGTTGACATACTGCACTGCAACTATTATCCTTTGCATAGACTATCTATGAGAGACCGTCTCAAAAACCATTTAAAATCCATATTCACCACATTCGCAGCATTTTCTCAGTAATTCTCATTGATAGTTTATCAGGAATCCTGATCAAATTTATAAGGCATTTTTTAAAGTTATAAGACTGTTGTTAATTAATCCACATGCTTAGTTGCTGGCTTTACCTCACTCGCTTCTTGACCAAGTCTGACATTGATAGTTCTCCAGCCTTCTGGTAAAACTCCAATATCAAACACTGTTTGAAAGATTATGCTCAGAATGTACAAAAACTAACAATTTAACAGGAAGAGGAAACAAAGCTGGGTGGAGAATGGTAGAGGGTAGAATGAAAGCTTGATTCAATTCTTCCTCAATTCTTTCCGGTAACTTGTCAAACAATGTACTATGTACACAAGCATATAGGAACATAGGAACAGGGGTCTGTCCTACCATTTAATGAGATCATGCTTGATCTGTGATGTCATCTATATACCTGCCTTTGGCCCTTGTCTCTTAATACCTTCGCTTAACAAAAATTCATCTCTCACAGATTTAAAATTAACAACTGATCCAACATTCACTGCCTTTTGTGGAAGAGAGTTCCAAACATTTATCACCCTTTGTGTACTTCCTGACATCTCTCCTGAATGGTCTGGCCTAATCCTTGGCCTCTGCCCCCTAGTTCTCGACTGTTTATCTTGATCTACCCCGTCTTTTCCTATTAATATCTTCAATAAATTCAATAAACATTTGAGTGACCATGGGACCTTGAGATGTTCAGGAGCCAACAGGAGTGTAGAGATGAAAGTTTTGTCTCATGGGTCCCAAATCAGGCTGTCTGCATTGCTGGGTTAATTATTAAGGTACAAACATGTAGCTTATAACCACATTTTAATTTACTAGATGCAATAATTACAATTTTACAAGCACATCAACAAAGTTGAAACTTATTTTTGTGATAACTTGAACATCTTGCCCAGGTTCTTTGATTTGGAAAAGTCACAGTGCTTTGGGATTCCAAGAACTGCAGATGCTGAAGTCAGAGTCAACACAGTGTGGAGCTGGAGGGACACAGCAGGTCAGGCAGCGTCAGAGGAGCAGGAAAGTCGATGTTTCAGGTTGGGACCCTTGTCCTCTGATGCTGCCTGACCTGCTGTGTTCCTCCAGCTCTACACTGTATTGACTTGCAGTGCTTTGTATTCACATGGTGTCAGTCTCAGTTTTGAGGAAACCAATGCAAGTCTTCAAAAATTGCAAAGCAGTTTGTTGGGAAAAAAAGTGGGCAGAGGAACTGTGGAAGTTTGTAGCTATCAGGATGCCAACTGTTATCACTAAGCCAGCATCATCAAAACAGATCATCTAATCAATTATTCAGTTGCTGCTGTGGGGCATTGTTATATGCAGGTTTCCTTACAGTGCAAAAACAACTGGCATTTACATAGTGCTTTTAATGTAGTAAAATGCACCAAAGAAGAGAAGATTGAGGAGAAATTTGAAAGATGTATTAAAAATCAAGAGGAGTCTGGACCGAGTCGATAAGCAGAAACTTCCCGTTTGTGGAATGATTGAGAACCAAAGAGTGAACAAACCAATGGTACATGAGGAAAATCCTTTTCATGCAGCACGTTGTTGGAATGCACAGCTTAAAGATATGATGGAGGTAGGTTCATTCAAGACATTCAAAAGGGAATTATGCTGATGATTGAAAAAGAAGAAAATGCAGGGGAGAATCTCTCCGGTGTAGAAACGGGTTATCAGCCCATCAAGGCCACACTAATCTTCCAAAAGGCATCTCCACTCCCACTCTATTTCTAACAACCTGCATTTTCTACGGCTAATCCACCTAGCCTGCACATCTCCGGACACCATGGTGCAATTTGGCATGACCAGTTCACCTAATCTGCACATCTTTGGATTGTGGGAGGAAGCCGGAGCACCCTGAGGAAACCCACGCAGACACGGGGAGAATGTGTAAACTCCACACAGACAGTCACCCGAGAGTGGAATCAAACCCGGGTCCCTGTGAGGCAGCAGGCTAACCACTGGGCCACCATGCCACCCTGAACAAATGGCACTGGTGAGTTCATTTTTCAGAGAACCTGACCAGATACAATGGACCGAATGGCCTGCTTCTTTGCTGTAGCCATTCTGTGATTCGGAGGAGATGGTTCACAGAAAGACTCTAAAGAAAAAACAACACTTAACTACCATAAGGAAAGATTAATGTAGGTAACATAGGAATGTCTAAACAAATGTCTTAAAGGAAGAGCAGAGAGGCTTGTGGAACAGAAATCAAACCTCCCAGTGGTGGCACAATTACATTTGAATGCGCCAGGCACCAGATGGTGGAGAACATATCTTGTTGAGTTTAAGGTTGGAGGGCATTACAGAGATAGAAACAGTTCGGGGGATTTGGAAACAAGGATAGTAGTTTTAACGTAGAGACTTTTCTGGACTGGGAACTAAGGTAGGTAAGTGAACTCAGAGGTGACTTATGAATGGGAATAGGATAAGTGAATATAGAGGCAGCAGAGTTTTGGACCATGAACACATGAGGAATGTCCTGCCTTTGTAAGTGTTATAAAAACTCTTCACTCTCTTCTGTCTTCTATCCCTCTCTTTCAACACTTCCCATTAGCCTATTCTTGATCATTGGCAAAGTGATAGCGGGACAAGCTGACAGTATAATCAAGAAAAATTTATTAAAAAATAACCTGCTCACTGCTGCTCAGTTTGGATTCTGTTGGGGCAGGTTGGCTCCTGCCCTAGTAATAGCCTTAGTCCAAGCATAGTAGAGTGCTAAACTGAAGGGCTGAAGTGACAGTGACAGTTTCTTTATTTCAGGACAGTATTTGATCGAGTATGGCATCAAGGAGCCCTGGCAAAATTGAAATCATGAGGAATCAGGGTAATCAGGAGTCAGACCTAGCACAAAAGAAGGTGATGTGGTCTTGGAAGCTCAAGGCCAGGACATTGGTGCAGAGGTTCCCAAGCCTAAACATCTCCAGATACTTCCTCAATGACTTTGCTTCCATCATGGAGTCAGAATTGGGAATGTTTGATGATTATTGTGTGGTTTTCTGGAATCGTCACACTTCCTCAAACTCTGAAACAGTCCATGCCTCATGAGCAGCAAGACCTGCATAAGATTCAAGTTATAGCTGATGAGTGGCAGCTAACATTTACACCTTGCAAACGACCATCTCTGGCAAGAGAAATTCTAAGTAGCTCTTCTTGACATTCAATGGCATTGCCAATGCTGAATCCCTTACCATCAACTGGAAGTTGTTATTGACCAGAACCTGAACTAGCCCAGCCATATAAATGCAATGGCTGCAAGAACAGTTCAGGAGCTAAGAATTTTGGCCTGAGTAACTCATTTTGTCAATCTTGAAAGCCTGTCCTCCATCTACAATGCACAGGTCAGGCATGTGATGAAATATTCTCTGCTTGCCCGGATGAGTGCAGCTCCAACAAATCTCAAAATGTTTGATGCCATCCAAGGCAAAGTAGCCTGCTTAATCGCTACCTGTTCCACCACCTTCAAAATTCAAACCCTTTTCCACTGATGGGCATTAGCATCAATATAAATTGTGTACAAGGTGCTTGACATCAACTCACTAAGAAACCCTTAACTGCAACTTCCAGATTTGCATCCTCTACCTTTGCATCTAGACACACAGCAATACGACAACCCTCCTAATCACACACACTGACTTGGAACAATATCACTGTCCCTTCTGTGTTGTTGTATGAAAATCCAGGAACTCCCTTCCAACAGCACTATGGGTGAGTTGATACTAGATGGACTGTAAAAGTTCACTGAGGTGGCTCACCGTGACCTTCTCATGGACAATTAAGGATGGGCAGAAAATGCTGGTCTTGCCAGTGACACTTCTATCCATGAGAGGAGAATGAACTGCTTGGGTGGAGTATTATAGGAGTCTGATCCATGTGAGCACTGGTGGGATTTGTGGCAGAATCAGGTGACCAGACCAGTGATACTTATCTTAACATTGGCAACATAAGTGGCATGGGGAGTATTTTGCTAGGCAGTGGCAAGATGCCAATTAAGGGAGATTATTGCTTGTTACACCGAACTGTCCAACTTGCACTATTAATATTCAGCTATTTCTACTACCAAACTCACCAAGCAATCTGGACTTCAAGAAAACTTGATGTGGAAACCAAAGCAGGTATCTGACAACTACAGCTTGCTGCTTGCTCTAAAGACCCCCTAAGTTGGATACTCGACTCCAGCATCTCAAGGTATGCCCAATGGGCACCAGCTACACACACCCCACATCTACATTGGCATCTGACACATGCAGCAATTCCTTCATGGCACATCCTTGATCTGCTTACAGGACATTTCTGCACTTTAGCTTCACTTGGGCTGTAGCAGTAACCCTCATTGTAATGCTACAACTAGGACACTGTGTACTCAGGAACACACACCCAGCTCATTGGCTGGATCAGGCTGTATCCCTGAGCTCTTCACTCCCTGACAAAACGCTCGCTCACTCTGAGGCCACCCGGATGCTCACAGCATCCTTGCTTTGCACTGCCTTCTTGTGCTTTACCCCTTCAACAAGAGAAACCATGCTCATTTTGCTTGGGTTTCACTTTGCTATTTAATGCAGGCGCGAAGGAAGGAAGTTTATCATGGTTGTCATCTGACTTCAGCCAAGTCAGGAGTATAGCTTCTGTTCAGGGGGCCCTGTCATAGTTTCTCAAGGGCATCCTCCAATAACAGGCTTGGAAACAGTCAGTTAGCTACTCAGAGCTGCCAAAATTAGGATGATCTACCCATAATGGATGAGGAGCTGAATGTCAGGCAACTGACTGTCTGTCCTGAGTCTTTTTGACCTACCCTGGTATGAGCAACCTAACCCTATTACAGGGGATGAGAGAGGGTAGTACAGCTGATTCTGTGGGTGCAAGTGGGGAGGTGTCCTGAGCGAGTAAGTAGGAAGCACTGAGGGCATCAGGTTTGGTGGTATCAGGGGTTAAGGTGGATGAAGGAAGATGTTGCAGGCAGCAATGAGAGTGGTAAACCATGAGCGATGGTGGGATGTGGGTACAGTAGCAGAGACTAAGTGAGCGTGGTGTATCGGAGAGAAGATGGAGAAGGTAGAATAGAGAAGGTTATTAACTTTCTCCCAAGAGTGCTGGGCATTTCTGCAGATGACCGAGGCTTTAATCCAGGTGGCAACCTCAGCCCAGGCTAGTACAGTCTCGTGTCATAGTCTCTGCGCTTGGTCGTGGGAAAGATGACCTCTACCACCCCATCCAGCATCACCTCTAGTACCTGCCAGCAAAGATTGGCACAAATTTCCCCAAGTCTGTTATGTCCAGGACAAATATCAGCCACCATACAGGGTGACTCTGGACTGACAGTGTATGTCCGGCTGCACAATGGTCTTTTCAAGATCACATCAGAGCAAGAGATGTCAATGAATTGCAGGATACCTGCTGAGTGGTGAGTTGTTCTAGGAACGTTGGGTAGTAAAATAGGACTGCAATTGGATGTGAGCGACACTATGGGGTGGAGTCGGCATGGTAATAAGTTGAGTTTGGTAAGATACAACGAGAAAACCTGCTAGGTCTCCTGGCAGAAACCCCTCCAAAAAACTCGGCACAAGTCAGACATAATCAAAAAAAGTCAGTTTCAGCCCTTAAAATCACTTTATATGCCTAAGTGTAATGTCTCTATATATGTTGTCTGTTGGTCATTATCTTCATGCATTTCCCAATAAAACAAATTTTGGTTTTGTTTGTAGAGATGCTTATGAGTTATATTCCTCTGGATATATCTCTGAATGACTCTTGCAACATCATTCTTCACCAATGTGTGAAATCAAAAAAAATCTAAATTTTGGAGTAGATTTGTAGCTCGGGTTGTGGGTGTTGAGGTTGGTTGGCTCACCGAGCTGGTTTGTTGTTTCGCAGACATTTCATTACCATGCTGGGTAACATCCTCAGTGCAGCCTCCAATGAAGGGTCGGTGTGTTTTCCCTAGGCAGAGACAAGCACAAGAATTCCTAGAAGCCTGGCACTCCACAAAACAGGCTATTAATAAACACAGTGAACTCAACCCCATAAACATTCCACTACGAAGGAAAACTGGAAGTGAGGCAATCCATCTCAACGGGCCACAGAGTTTAAAAACCAGGCCGGAAAACACATTGACGTTCCATCGGAGGCTGCACTGAGGATGTTACCCAGCATGGTAACGAAACGTCTGCGAAACAAGAAACCAGCTCAGCGAGCCAACCAACCTCAAAGTCTAAATTTCTCAATTAAATTGTTGTACATTTATTTGCTGAGACCTACCTGATGGCATCAGCGTTTTCTTTCAAATAGGATGTTAATAAACCATTAAAAATGTTTTTACAGGAATAGTTTTGACTTTCAAATGGATTTACAAAACAGGAGTTCTCGTCCACTTTGTTAGTCTAAGCATAATATATTTCACCGAATCCTACTGTTAAACATTTTTAACGTCTGCATTCTCAGCAATTCTGTTCAGGTATTTCTGTGTACATTGTGGTGAAAGAGTCAGGCAGAAGTCAATTCTACTCAAATTTGAATATTTTGTTTAATGTTTTGGTGATTCTACATTCAGCATTTTCTCAATAATATAAATGATGAGCCTAATTTGGCAAAAAGACCTCCCCTCTGGTTGTTTGGATCTCATGTGACTGAGTTTGGATGGTCTCAATCTGAACTCTAACAGACAGAAAAGCATGGCACAAAACTGCCTCAAATGAGAGATCTCACTTTTGTTTACTGGACAACTGGTGCGAGGGAACGGAATAAAAAACCAAAGTGATTGGAGGAGAGTTCCAGAGTAAAGGAAACTCAAATCTGCAGGTACTAAACCAGATTATTCAAAATGAAAAAATCTTCTAATCCCCAACATGAACAGTACCTTACTTTGACAATTGAAGCTCACAACAATAATATCAATCAGATCAACATGGGAGCAGATAAATTTGATGGTGAGAAAATCCATAGCAGACACCCCCCATCCCCAACGATAACAGGATGTCACACGGTGAAGTGCTCAAACAATAACTAACCGAACCTTGCTCAGTGAAATTAGATTCACTAAGGACTTTCACTTCCAAAAATGTGCAATGTCTGGCAAGCATGTGATCCAAGCTCTGCACTGCACCCCCGTGATAGTTATCTGAAAACTGATGCCACACAGCAACCGATCAAAAGACCATCAAGGATCATATTATTTGCATACCAGCGAGGCTGAATTAAAACAATCTTCTCACAAGGAAAATGCATAGGTTGCACTGGAACATGGAGAACCAATTCCCCCCGAAAGCCGCTCAGGAAACTAGTATCTAGTTACATTTTAATTTGTACGTTATCTGCACAATGTTTTCCTAACCACTTAAAAAACATAAGAGGGGCCAGATATAAGCACCCTGTATAAATGCTGGTGAGTTTCTTCCCTTATTTTTACCAGCATGTTTTCTCCTAACATTTATTTTGCAGTTCAGTAGGAATAGATCGGTCCCCTGGGTGTTATGGCCTCTTTGATTTGAGACATGCCTGAGATTACTCTGTTCTCCTGCCTATCCCAATTCAAAGGTTTCTCATTTACAGCGTTTTCAATTAAAGCCCAAGTAATAAATCATAACTGTCACAATGAAATGAGAATGCAGCAAAGTCCTGTTAAAGACTAGGAGGAACACATCTCTTCAAGTCATTGTTGGATTGATTGTTCACTTTGTAGACCAACAACCTCCCATTTAATGCTTTAACTCAAAAAAACAAACAAACATGTAGCATTTACAGTATCCTTTATCAGATATTTGTTCCCACACCTGTTATCAACGCCTTTCCCCCAGTCACTTGTTGTATTCGTCTTGGGGATGTGGGCTTTGCTGGATGAGCCATCATTTATTTCCCAACCTTAATTGCCTTTGACAAGGTAGTACTTAGCTGCCTTCTTGATGTCAATGTTGGTGGTTGTGGTGAACTCCAGGATTTTGACCCAATGACACAGATTGATGGGCAATATATTTCCGATTCAGGTTGGTAAGAGGCTTGGGGGTGATGGTGCCCCCTGTACCTGCTGCCTTTGTCCTAGCTTTTAGATGGTAGTGGTTGTGAGTTTGGAGGGTGCTGTCTAAGGAACCTGGGTAAATTTTTGTTGTGCATTTTATAGGTGGTACACACTGCTGCCCATCTCTATCAATGGTGAAGGTAGTGTCTGTGGACATGGCACAAATCAAATTGGTTGCTTCACCCTAGATGCAGTCAAGCTTGCTGAGTTAGTTTGGAGCTGCACTCATCCAGTGATGCACAGAGTATTCCATCACACTACTGTCTTGTGCCTTGTTGATGGTGGACAGGCTTTAGGGGGTGAAGAAATGAATTATGCCCCACAGTATTCCTTACCTTTGAGCTGCTCTTGTCATTACATGGCTAGTTCAGTTCTGTTTCTGATCAAAGGCAGCCTCCAGGATGTTGATAGTTGTGGATTCAGTGATGATAATGCCACTGAACATCAAGGGGCAATGGTTAGGTTGTCTCTTATTGGAGGTAACTTACCCCTTGTCAGCCCAAGCCTGGATATTGTCCAGATCTTTTTGCATTTAGATGTGGACTGCTTAAGTACCTTTCTTGTTCACCAACATTCATATTCACAGAGGCCTGTTTTTATTTTTGAACTCAGATGAAAATAAATTCCACTGGAGCTCTGTTACTCTGTGATGCCTACTGGATTGTAGGGTGGCTAGGACTTGCCTTAGGTTTGAGTAAGAGCAGGATGGAGCTTGGCTATGATGCCCATTAAGGGCATCATTTAATTATTTTGGAATAGTGTAGTTTTCCATTGTGTGGAGACTTTGTACTGAATAAACAATGTGCCTCAGTGGAAGCAATCTCAAATTTGAGATAGAAAATTGCAAGTTGAAACCTGTTATAGAGGCTTCAGAACAAAATCTAGGCTGAGACTTCTTTGCCATTCTGAGCATGTGCTGCATTGCCAGAAGACCGGTGTTTTAGACGAGGGGACTGGTACCTTGACTGCCTTTTAGGTGGATATAGCAGATTCCACTGTATCATCCAGGGTATAAATAGTAAGTTCTCCAGGTGCCCTAGCCAATATTTGCCCCTCAATCAACATCACTAAAAATACTATTTAGCCATTTACCACATTGCTATTTGCGGATCTGACTGTGCTCAAATTGGTATTTGCATTTTCTCCAAAAAGTAGACACTTAATTAGTTTACTGACTGTAAAACATCATGGGTTGGTAAGTTTATGAAAGGTGTTAGAGAAATACTGTCCTTTATTTTTATTCAGTTACCACTTTTACCTTTTCCTACTTGATTCTACCTCAAAAGTATACTTTATTTTCCCATGCATTTAAATCAATAGTTGTTGAGGAGATGAATAAGGTAAGGGATAAGAGAATATTGTAAGACATTAAGTAGTCGGATACATAAATACATAAAAACAAAATCCAAATAGTTGAGACGATTTGAAAATAAAAGTAATCATGCAGCCCTCAATGAATGCTTTAGAGACAAATGGTATCATCCCAACTAATGGTAACACCGGACAAGTCAGATCCCAGAGTGAAAGCTGACTTCATAGAATAGATTAAGAAAGCCTTTATTGCCATGTGGACTTGAATGAGTGCAGTGAAAATTTTGTAATGTCGCCTTTCAGCGCCACCTTAGGTACAGAGGAACTAGGTATGAATAGTTTAAAGTGTAGTTACAGAGTAAAAAAATGGGGAAAAAATATAGAATATCGTGGGAACAGGTGAAACAGTCCAGAATGATAATAAGTGACAGTAAGTTCTTAAATTCTAGTCCATGTCCACCAGCCCCAGTGCACAAGGCCATACTGCCTCCAATTACCATCCTCCATCCAAGACTAACTCCACTGCTACTTTGGGAATCGGCCCATTCGCTCCACCACAGGACTCAGCAATAAGTCATGGCTGCATCCCCATTATTGTTAAAAGAATTGTGCATCCTTCAAGACTCTATTCAATAATAAATTAATTAATGCAGTCACATAACTTGAGAAAATCTGACTTTGCAAGACAGATTTTCAACTTGATGTCCAGGCATAGGACTGATAATATATATTAGTCAACTATTGCAGAAATTGTCCCAACAAAACTGATCAATCTCTGAATCATGTTGGCATTCCAGAATGCTGGTTTTTGTACCTTGGTATTGAATTCATACTCTGTCTCAATTAACCTTTCTACACATTGTCTGGTAGTCCCTTGGAAAAAGAATGATGCTTGCTCATGTCAGAAACTTGTACATGCAGTCTGTAAATGTGGGGAGACATTCAGGAAACTTTGTTGCTCCTACCCCTGACTAATTTAGAAGGACTTACAATTGGTAATCAATTTGTTTGGCCACGGTGGGAATCACCTCGCAAGTCTTCATGTTCTGTGATGGGATCTGAACATAGAGTTTGTGACCCAGAGGTAGTGATGTTGCTATGAGGATAGAAGACCTTTGTTCAGCATTACTGCTAGGGAGAAATAATAGGAATAATCTCAGTATATGAACATCCTCTTTCTGACTTCTATCCATGCCTGGCACCGAAATCATGGCAACATGGCATCAGCATCTTCCAACCAGTGGAGGGCTGCAAAGATGCTGATTGGTGGTGGGGCTGAAGATTTGCATCAGTGCAGTCACCACTACCAGAAGGAGGACCTCAGCAAGACACCCTTCAAGTTCAAATGAAGATAAATATCCAGCAGGGAGCTGTGAAGTCATTGAGTGGATTTTGGGATGAAGATTTGCATTGGTGCAGTCACCGCTACCAAACAGTGGTTTGTAGGGAGAGTGTTGTCAAGGGACCGTTAACTCTGTGAGCACTATTTTGGTGCTTTCTTTTTCTAAAAGAGGTTGCTGTGGGGGAAATAGCGAGTGAGGTTCCCCCCCTCACCCCACCCCACCCCACCCCACCCCCCTGTGGTGACTATGTGGTAGAGGGCTGATTGGTAAGTAATGGGTAAGGCTGGTAAGTCTTTACAACTTCTATTGCTTGTAGTTTTTTTTTGACTTCTAATCTGCAAGGGTAGCATGTAGTGTTCCCAGAAGAGATGTGGCAGTGAGTTAAATTCTGAATAAAAACTGAAAGTTGTGAGGAAGGGTCACTGGACCTGAAATGTTAACTCTGCTTTCTTTTCTTCATAGATGCTGCCAAGCCTGCTGAGCTTTTTCCAACAACTTTTGTTTTTGTTTGTGATTGGGACTGATGTCCTTGAATGTTTGCTAGAGGAGTTGGGAGGGTTTAAACTAATATGCGAGGGAGTTGGGAACCTATGTAAGGAGTCAGAGAAGGAGGGAACAAGGACAAAAACAAAAGGTAGAAAAGGGAATAAGAAAAGTAATAGGCAGAGAAACCAATGACAAAATTCAAATAGAGCTATTGAGAAAAGTAAGATCGAGACAAACTATAGTAAAAAGGCAAGCTTAGTGCCTTAATGCATGGAGCATTTGCAATAAGGTGGATGAACTAATTATGTGCATAGGTGTAAATGGGTATGATATAATTGGGGTTACTGGGACATGGCTGTGGGGTAACCAGGGATGGGAACTGAATGTCCCAGGATACTCAGTATTTAGGAAACACAGGCAAAAAGGAAAAGGTGGTGGGGTGGCATTGCTGGTTAAAGAGTAAATAGTGTGGGGAAAACAAAATCACAATGGTGAGAAAGGATATTACCTCTGAAAATGTGCAGTCTGTATGGGTAGAGTTGAGAAATACCAATGGACAAAAAACATTAGTGGGTGTTATATATAGACTCCCAAACTGCAGTGGTGATGTTGGGAATGGCATTAAACAGGAAATTAGAAATGAATGTGGTAAGGAAATATTGGTGATCATGGGTGACTTTAACCTGCACATAGACTGGGCAAATCAAATGAGCTACAAGAGGAGGAATTCCTGGAATGTATACGGGATGGTTTTCTTGACCAATATGTGGAGGAACCAGCTAGAGAGCAGGCCATCTTAGCCTGTGTAATGAGAAGGGAATCATTGCCAATCTAGCTGTGCAAGACCCTTTAGGGATGAGTGACCATAACATGATAGAAATTTTTATCAAGATGAAGAATGAGGGAGTTGATTTGGAGATGAGGGTGCTGAATTCTTAATAAAGGAAACTATGAAGATATGATGCATGAGTTGGCCTTGATAGACTGGGGAGAGTTACTGAAAGGCATGACAGTAGATAGGCAATGGCAAACATTCAAGGAATGCATGGGGGAACTGCAACAACTGTTTATTCCTGTCTTGTAGAAAAGCAAAATGACTCAGAGGGCCAGTCATGGCTTACAAAGGAAATTAGAGGTAGTATCTAATCCAAGGTAGAAACATATAGATTGGCCAAGAAAAATAACGAGTGAGGTTTGGGAGCAGTCTAGAATTCAGCAAAGAAGGGCCAAGGGATTGATTAAGAAGGGGAAAATACAGTATTAAATTAAGCTTGCAGGGAACATAAAGACTGACACTAAGTTTCTGTAAGTACATGAAGAGAAAGAGATTGGCGATAAATGTAGGCCCCCACAGACACAAATGAGGGAATGTATAAAAGAGGACAAAGAAATGGCTGAGCAACTGAATACATACTTTGGTTCTGCCTTCACAAAAAAGGACACACATCAGATGTCAGAA
Source organism: Ginglymostoma cirratum (assembly GCA_024137785.1). Taxonomy (NCBI): domain Eukaryota; kingdom Metazoa; phylum Chordata; class Chondrichthyes; order Orectolobiformes; family Ginglymostomatidae; genus Ginglymostoma; species Ginglymostoma cirratum. Next base: position 11,246,123 of record JAHRHZ010000004.1, on the reverse strand, counting down.
ATATTGCAGAATGCACGATTTAGTGAGAGGGAAGAATTGAGGGAGATCAATATTAGTAGAGAATGGTATTGGGAGAATTGATGGGATTGAAGGCAGGTTAATCCGCAGGGCCTGATAATCTACATCCCCAGACTACTTAAGGAAGTGACTCTAGAAATAGTGGATGCATTGGTGGTCATCTTCCAGGATTCTATAGATTCTGGAACAGTCCCTGTAGATTGGAGTGTAGCTAATGTCACTCTAATTTTTAAAGAGGGAGATAGAGAGAAAACAGGGAATTTATAGACCAGTAAGTCTAACATCAGTAGTGGGAAAAATTCTCAAATCCATTATCAAGGACTTTATAGCAGAGCATTTAGAAAGCAGTGGCAGGATCAGATGGAGTCAGCATGGATTTATGAAGGGAAAATCATGCTTGACAAATCTTTTGGAATTCTATGAAGATGTAACTAGTAGAGGTGACAAGGGGGAGCCAGTCAATGTAGTATATTTGGAATTTCAGAAAGTATTTGGCAAAGTCCCAGATGAAGAGGTTATTGTGCAAGATTAAAACATATGGGATTAGGGGAGTATATTTAGATGGATAGAAAACTGGCTGGCAGAGAAGAAACAGAAGGAATTAATGGGTCCTTTTCAAATTGGAAGGCAGTAACTAGTGGGGTGCCACAGGGATCGGTGTTGGGACCCCAGCTAGTCACAATATATATTAATGACTTGGATGAGGAAACAAAATGTAACATCTAAGTTTGCAGATGATACCAAGTTGGGTGGGAGGGTGAACTGAGAGGATGCAGAGATTCTTCAGCATGATCTGGCCAGGTTAGATGAGTGGGAAAATCAATGGCAGATGCAGTATATTTTGGATAAATATGAGGCTATTGACTTTGGAAGCAAAAACAAGAAGGCGGATTCCTACCTGGATGGCTGTGAATTGGGAGAGGGGAGTGTGCAGTGGGACTTGGGTGTTCTTGTACGCCAGTCGCTGAAGGTAAGCATGCAGGTGCAGCAGGTGGTAAAGAAGGCAAATGGTATATTGGCCTTCATTGTGAGAGGTTTTGTGTACAGGAGCAGGGATGTGTTGTTGCAGTTATACAGCGCCTTGGTGAGGCCACACCTAGAATAGTGTGCAGTTTTGGTCTCCTTTTCCGAGGAAGGATGCTCTTGCTCTCAAGAGAGTGCAGTGAATGTTTACCAGGCTGATTCCATGCATGGCGGGACTGATATGAGGAGAGATTGACTGACTAGGTTAGGATTGTTTTTGCTGGCGTTTGGATGAATGAGGAGGGATCTCAGACTTTTAAAATCATCACAGGACTATACAGGGTAGATGCCGGGAGGATGTTCCCGATGGTGGGTGTGTCCAGAACAAAGGGTCACTGTGAGGATTCGGGGTAGACCATTTAGGACGGAGATGAGGAGATACTTCTTCACTCAGGGTAGTGAGCCTGTGGAAATCGTTACCACAGGAAGTAGTTGAGGCCAAAACATTGAATGTACTCAAAAGGCAGATAGTTATAACACTTTGGGCAAATGGGATTAAAAGTTATGGGGAGAAAGCAGGATTAGGCTATTGAGTTGGATAATTATCCATGAATGGTGGAGCAGGCTCGAAGTTCCGAATGACCACCTCCTGCTCCTACTTTCTATGTTTCTATGTAATATTTGCTGATGTCGAAGTGATTTTACATCACCACCTTTAGCAGCAGATAAAATCAGAGTTTACGGCATGGAAACAGACCCTTTGGTTCAATTTGTTCTCACCAACCAGTTATCCTAGTCCCATTTGCCAGCATTTGGCCCATGTCATTTAAATCCTTTTGATGTATCCAAATGTCTCTTTAATGTTGTAACTGTACCAGCTTCCACAACCTCCTCTGGCAGCTCATTCCATACACACACCACTCTCTGCCTGAAAAGGTTGCCCCTTAGATTCCTTTTAAATCTTTCCCCTCTCACTTTAAACCTATACTGTCTAGTTTTGGATTCTCCGACCTGGAAAGAAGACCTTGACTATTCATCCTATCCATGGCCCTCATTATTTTATAAATCTCTATAAGGTCACCCCTCAGCCTCCGATGCTAGAGGGGGAAAAAAAATCCCAGTTTATTCAGCCTCTCCCTATAACTCAAACCCTCCATACCTAGCAACATCCTTGTAAACCTTTTCTGAACCCTTTCAGGTGTAACATCTTTCCTATAGCAGGGAGACCATTTTTGAATGCGACTTTTTAAAAAGTAGCCTAACCAATGCCCTGTATAGGGGCAACATGATGCCCCAACTCTGATACTCAATGCACTAACCAATGAAGGTAAGCATGCCAAATTTCATCTTCACCATCCTGTCTACCTGCGTTTCCACTTTTGAAGAACTATGCATCTGTACCTCTAGCTCCCTTTGTCTGGCAACTTTCCCTAGCACCTTACCATCAAGTGTATAAGTCCTGCCCTGATTTGGCTTTCCAAAATGCAGCACCTCACATTTATCCAAATCAAATTGCATCTGCCACTCTTCCACCCATTTGCCCATCTGATCAAAGTCCCATTGTACTCTGAGAAAATGTTCTTCACTGTCCACTACACCACCAACTTTGGTGCCATCTGGAAACTTACTAACCATATCCCCTATATTCACATCTAAATCATTTATATGAATGATGAAAAGCAGTGGACTCGGCACCAATCCTTTTGGCACACCTCTGGTCACAGGCCTCCCATCTGAGAAACAACCCTTCACCCCCTCGGTCTCCCACCCTCAAGCCAAATTTGTATTCAGTTGGCTAGCTCCTCCTGGATTCCTTGCTAGCCAATCTCCCATGTGGAACATTGTCTATATGTATTTCAGCAAGGCGTTTGACAATGTCGACTGGATCTCTTCAAAAAGCTGTGATTGAACAGAGAGAGTAGGATAGTGTGTCATCGGGTCACACAGCATGGAAGCAGGCTCTTCAGCCCACTTGGCCATGCCAACCAGGTTTCCGAAACTGAACTAGTCCTATATGACTGCATTTGGCCCATATCCTCTAAACATTTCCCATCCATGTACCAGTACAAATGTCTTTTGAATGTTGTAATTGTAATCACCTCAACCACTTCGTCTGGTAGCTCGTTCCACATATACACCACCCTCTGTGTGAAAACGTTGCTGCTCAGTTCCTTTTCAATCTTACTCCTCTCACTTCAAAACCATGTCCCGTTGTTTTAGATGCCCCTATCCTGGATAAAAATACTTGGCTATTCACCTTATCAATGCCCCTTATGATTTTATAAACCTTTAAAAGATCACCCTTCAGCCTCCTACACTCCAGAGTAAAAATTCTCAGCCAATCCAGCCTCTCATAATTCAGACATTCCAGACTCGGTAACATACTTGTAAATTTTTTTTTTCGTTTTTGCACCCTTTCCAGTTTAAGAACATCTTTCCTATAGCAGGGTGAACCAAATTGTACACAGTACTCCAAATGTAGCTTTACCAATGTCTTGTACAGCTGTAACATGACATCCCAACTCCTGTACTCAACGCTCTGAAGGCAAGCCTGCCAAACACCACCTTCACCATTCCTGATAACCTGAGATGCCATTTTTATATTAATTGTGTAAGCCCTGTCCTGATTTGTCTTATCAAAATGCAACACCTCCCATTTATTTGCATTAAACTTGATCTGCTTTTCCTTGGCCCAATGGCTCAGTTGATCAAGACCATGTTGTAGCCTTAGATAACCTTCTTCACCATCCACTATACCATCAATTTTGATGTCATCCGCAAACCTACAAATTGTGCTTCCTATATTCTGATCCGAATTGTTCATATCAGTGATGAACAACAGTAGACCCAGCTCTGTTCCTTGTGTCACACCGCTGGTCACAAGCCTCCAGTCTGAGCAACAACCCTCTATAACCATCCTCTGTCTCCTATCATCAAGCCAATTTTGTCTAATTGGCCACCTCTTCCTGGATCCCATGTGATCTAACCTTACTAACCAGTTTACCATACAGAACCCTGCTAAGGTCCACATAGACAACATATACTACTGTGTCTTCGTCTATCTTCTCGATCACCACTTCAAAAACACAATCAAATTTGTGAGACATAATTTCCTATGCACAAAACCACGCTGAATATCCCTTATCAGTCCCCATGTTTCCAAATGCATGTATATCCTGTTTCTCTCAGAATCTCCTCCAACAACTTACCCACCGTGTTAGGTTCACCTGTCTGTAGTACCCTGAGTTTCCTTGCAGCTTTTCTTAAATAATGATACAGCATTAGCCACCCTCCAGTCTCCGGCACCTCACCTGTGGCTGTTGATGATACAAGTATCTTTGCTATGGGCCCCACAGTTTCTTTCCTAGCTTCCAACAATGTCCTTGAATACGTGTATACAGTCATAGTCATATAGCTCAGAAGCAGACCGTTCGGTCTAATTAGTCCATGCCATCATAATCCCAAACTAAACTAGCCCCACCTGCCTGCTCCTGGCCCAAATCCCTCCAAACCTTTCCAACGCACGTATTTATCTAAGTTGCAATTGAACCTGCATCCATCACTTCCTTAGGAAGTTCATTCCACACGTGAACCACCCTCTGTCTAAAATATTTGCCCCTCGCATCTTTTTTAAATCTCTCTTATCTCACCCTAAAAATGCCCCCTAATCTTGAAATCCCCTTTCCTAGGGAAAAGACACCTACCATTAGCCTCATGTTTTTATAAATCTCCACAAGGTCACCTCTTAACTTCCCATATGCCAGTGAAAAACATCCCGGCCTATCCAGTCTTTCTTTATAATTCAAACCTTCCATACTAAGCAACATTCTGATAAATCTCTTCAGAACCTTCTCTAACTTAATGTGTTTTAAGACATCCAGCACCTCTTCCTTTGTAATATGGGCACTTTTCAAGACATCACTTTATTTCCCTGAGTCCCTTGCTTCCAAGTCTCTCTTCACGATAAATACTGATGAGAAATATTTGTTTATTGTCTCATGTTGCTCTTGATGACCTTGTAAATCTTTAATGGCCCCTCTTCACTCCCTTGTTACTCTTTTTTGCCCTTAATATACTTGCCAAATCTGTTTGGATTTTCCTTTACCTTATCTGCCAAAGCTATCTCATGTCCCTTTTATTGCCCTCCTGATTTCTCTTTTAAATGTACTCCTACACCCCCTGCACTCCTCAAAGGATTCTGTTGTTCCCAGCTGCCCTTGTCTGACACATGTTTCCTTTTTTTTCCACCAGAGCCTCAATATCTCTAGTCATCCAGTGTTCCCTACTCCTGCCAGCCTTGCCCTTCTCGCCAACACGAATATGCTGGCCCTGAACTCTCATCTCGCTTTTGAAAATCTTCCACTTGCCAAGTGTTCCTTTACCTGCGAACAGCCTCCCCAAAACAACTTTTGAAGGTTCCTGTCTAATATCATTGAAATTGGCCTTGCCCCATTGTCAAACTTTAACCTGTGGACCAGACCTATCCTTTTCCATAAAAACTAAACCTATTCTCTTCCATAACTATTTTTAAGCTAATATAATTATGATCACTTTTTTGTCTGATCTGCTGAGTACTTCCAGCATTTTGTTTCTCACATTTCACACTTAAAAACAATTCTCTTTTCTCAAGGTGTTGACTCGCTCACGCTAACTCACTCCAGTAGCCACTTGTCATGTGCAAGTCTTCATAGTTAATCACATCTTCAGAAATATTATCTCTGGAGCAGGGGGGACTTGAAACTGGGCTTTCTGGATCAGAGATAGGGATACTACCAAGCAGCTCTAGTATCAGTTGTGCATGTGAATAAAATGCTCATCCAGTGATATTGTGATTTTGGGGGTCATAGGTGCAAAATCACCTGTTCCTCCCAGATACCACAACGTGACAATTTGTGAAATGTGGCTGTGGCTACACAATTGTTGAATATATTTAAGACCAAGATTAATTGATAGTTGTACAGTCAGGAAAATCAAGCTATATTGGGGTAGGGTATGAAAGTAAACTTGTTGCAGAAGAGCAGCTTGCCACAGGAAGGATATTATTAAACTGGAGAAGGCTCAGAAAAGATTTACTAGGATATTGCCGGGAATGGAAGTTTTCAGTTATTAAAAATAGGCTGGAAAGACTGGGACTACTTTCACTGGAGTGTGAGGTTGCGGGGTGATTTTATAGAGGTTTATTAAATCCTGAGGAGCTTAGATAAGAGTCTTTTCCCTCAGGTGGGGGAGTTCAAAACTAGGGGGTGTACTTTTAAGGTGAGTAGAAAGTTTTAAAAAAGACATGAGCGACATCTCTTTTTACAGAGTGGTTCATGTGTGGAATGAACTACCAGAGAAAGTGATGGATGCAGGTAGAGCTGCAAAATTTAAAAGACACTTGGACAAGGACATGAATAGGAAAGGTTTTGGAGGGATATGGGCAAACGCAGGCAGGTGGGACTAGTTTAGTTTCACAGCATAGACCAGCTGGACCAAAGGGTCTGTTTCCATGCTGTATGACTATGATTCTATGGCTCCATGTCAGTGCTCTATTCACTGATGTCAGGCATCACAACCACGTCCAATCCAGTCCTCCTATAACATACAGGAGGTGGCAGGGTGGCTCAGTGGTTAGCACTACTGCCTCAAGCGCCAGGGTCCCGGGTTCAATTCCAGCCCCAGGTGACCGTCTGTGTGGAGTTTGCACATTCTCCCCGTGTCTGTGTGGATTTCCTCCGGGTGCTCCGGTTTCCTCCCACAGTCCAAAGATGTGCAGGCTAGGTGGATTGGCCATGCTAAATTGCCCATAGTGTTCAGGGGTGTGGGTTATAGGGGGATGGGTCTGGGTGGGATGCTCCAAGGGTCAGTGTGGACTTGTTGGGCCGAAGGGCCTGTTTCCTCACT
>JAHRHZ010000004.1:11179825-11239159 GCA_024137785.1 Ginglymostoma cirratum | reverse complement strand
CACAGTCCAAAGATGTGCAGGCTAGGTGGATTGGCCATGCTAAATTGCCCATAGTGTTCAGGGGTGTGGGTTATAGGGGGATGGGTCTGGGTGGGATGCTCCAAGGGTCAGTGTGGACTTGTTGGGCCGAAGGGCCTGTTTCCACACTGTAGGGATTCTAAAAATACTTACATGTTTTTGAGTGTGCTATCTTGTTACGAGTGAACATAGGTAACCTCATTTTTCTTCCTATTTGATGCTGAAGAATGCTAAGGCTCTGCCCCAACTACCAGCCCATACCTAACTCAGCTTGAGCCTTGGATGAATGATTGATTAAATGAGTCGTGGAGTCATGCAGCATAGAAACAGGCTCTTTGGTCAACATTGAGCATGACAGCATCAGCTAAAACAGTGAAAGCAAGAAGCACAGGAAATATTCAGCATGTCTGCAAGCACCTGAGGAGGAGAAAGAAAATATTTAATGAAGGAAAGGCACTTGAGGAATTCAAAACACCAATGATAACCAGCTGAGCTGTCCTAAATACTTTAGATCAAGACAAAAGTTTATCAACTTCTTAATGTACTCTACAATTTAAATGTTCCAGTTAGTTTGCTTAAAAAAAAAATCAAAAACTTGTATCAAATGCTGGAAATCTGAAATGAAAAGTGAAATTACTGGATGCTCAAGACAAATTATGAAGGGTTAAATCATTAGCTAGATTTCTCTCTTCACTGCTGGTGACTAGTGTGTTATGTTTTTTCAGCACTTTTTCTAAATATTTTGCTATTTTAGGCCTTCATTATGACAAATCAACCTTATTATAAAATCCCCCAAAGTGTCTTCAGATTAATCCTTTTCAGCAGACATCTGAAAACACAAGGGTATAACTTAGCCTTGGGCAGTGGAGTAATACAGGCAATGGGAATCATCAGTCCATTTCACACCCTGCCTGACTTTCTCTTCCACGAACATCAATTGAAGACAATATCTAGTGGAGTGCAAAATGAGCTGCAGTTTCACCAGCACACAAGGCAAATTGATATCCCATTGATCTCATGTAATGCAACTCACCAGTCTTTGGAGCCTCAGGTTATTCTTAATTCTTGGATGATAAGTTACATTGATATTAATGGGGAGTAGGGAAGAAACAGGATGGTAGTTTTGTAACGAGGAATCCCATAAAAAGGAACTTATTGGCAAGACCTGAGCACCATATTTGGGCTCCCATTTAAGGTCACAACCACAACGAGTGAGAAGTGATCAAAACAAATACTGCAGATGCTGGAAATCTGAAACAAACACAGAATACTGGTGGAACTCAGCATGTCTGCACCATCTGTGAAGAGAAAACAGTTAATGTTTCCACTGAGCCTTCATCAGAACTGGTGTTCTTTAGTTCTGAAGAAGTATCAATGCACTCAAAATGCTGACTCTGTTTTTCTCTTTACCCCAGTAAATTTTGTTTTTGCTGCCTTTGAGACAAAGACTAGGCTCAGTGGTTAGCACTGTTGCCTCACAGTGCCAGTGCCCTGGGTTTGATTGCACCTTCGGGCAACTGTCTGTGTGGAGTTTGCACATTCTGTCCATGTCTGTGTGGGTTTCATCTGGGTGCTCTGGTTTTGTCCCGCAGTCCAAAGATGTGCCGATTAGGTGGATTGGCCATGCTAAATTACCTCAGTATCAAGGGAAGTGTAGGTTAGGTGGATTAGCCATTGGAAATCCAGAGTTAGGTCTGGGTGGAATGCTCTTTGGAGGGTTAGTGTGAATGCGATGGGCTGAATGGCTGCTTCCGCACTGTAGAGAGTTTGAGACTGATTGCACTATATTTACCCAGTTTTTTAATATAAATTTATTTCGAGCTTTCCAGACTGGTTTCAACCCAATGCAAGTCCAAGTAAACCAAATGGTATGTCTAAACCCTCCAGCACTCATAGCAACATCCAGTCACACTCCTGACAATATCCAACTCCCTTGTCCATCTCTAGCCATTTTCGCTGTCTATCCTGACAATGTTCACACCCTCCATGTCCTTCTGCGCAGAATTGTTCAGTCCCCTCCTGACAATGTTTGTCAGTTTCCCAGCAATTTTTACTTAACCGTTTCTCTGCCACAAAAGCAATAATAAGCACCCCACCCGCCATGAACACTAGCCCTACCCCCAACCCCATGCTGTCTTCTATTTCCTAACAACATTTTATCCCCATCTTCTGGCAGTGTTTACCTCTTGGAGTGTCTACCAACCCTTACAGCAATGTGCACCTCTTTCCTGCAAATAATTGTCCCTGCTTCCCCCCCCCACCATTTGAGTCTTTGGAACTCCTTGTCACAGAGGTGTGGGGGTAGACCTCTGGGGTATATTTCGGTTGCGATAGATTCTTGATCAGTTGGGGAATCAAGGGTTACAGGGAAACATACAAAGAATCATAGGGGATAGGAGCAGGAGTAGGCCATTTGACTGTTTGAGCTGCCTCCACCATTGAAGATAAACATGGCTGATCATAGAAATCAATAGACTAAAACCTGTGCCCCCCACCCCTCCATATCCCTTGAACCTTTTAGCCACAAGAGCTATATCTTAAAAACACAATGATTTTGCCTCAACCACTTTCTGTGGTAATGGATTCCATAGGCTCATCATTCTCTGGGTGAAGAAATTTCTCCTCATCTCAGTCCCAAAAGGTTTATCCTTTACCTTTATTATATAACCTTTGTTCTGGACTCCCTCACAATTGGGAACATCCTTCCTGCATCTAACTTGTCTATTCCTGTTAGAATTTTATAAAATTCTATGCAATCCTCCCTCATTCTTCTAAATTCCGGTGGATTCAATCTCTCCTCATAAGTCAGTCCTGCTTTCCAAGAATCAATTTGGTAAACCTTGTCCACGTTCCCTCGGTTGCAAGTACATCCTTCGTCAGATAAGGAGACCGAAACTGTACACAATATTCAAGATGTGGTCTCACCAATGCCATGTATAATTGCAGCAAGACATCCGGTTCCTGTACTTCTCTTGCTGTGAAGGTCAGCAGATAGTAAAGAAAGCAAACTGTGTGCTGCACCTGCACATTAGTTTTCAGTGACTAGTGCATGAGGACACCCTGGTCTTGTTGAAAATTCCCCTCTCTCAATTTACAGCCAGTCAAATAATAATCTGCCTTCCTATTTTACAAAGTGGGATAATCTCTCATTTATCCACACTATACTGCATCTCCCAAACATTTGCTGACTCGCTCAGCCTGTCCAACTCATACTGCATCATCTCTGCATCCTCCTCACAGCTCACCCTTCCACCCAGCTTTGAGTCATCATGAGATATTACATTTAGTTCTGCATCTAATCACTAATATAGTCACTAGTCACTGCCTGCCATTCAGAAAAAGACCAATTTATTCCTACTCTTCCTATCCATCTCAATACATCGCCCAATATTCCATAAACTTTAGGTTTACACGTTAATCTCTCATGTGAAACTTTGTTGAAAAACCTTCTGAAAGTCCAAATAACCACAACTATGAACTCTGATTAACCTTACTCGTTACATCCTTAAAAAATTCCAGCAGATTTGTCAAGCATGATTTCCCTTTTGTAAATCCAGTGCACTATTCTACCACTACTTTGAGTGTTATGTTATAAAGTCCTGGGTAATAGATTCTAGTATCTTCTCCACTACCAATGTCAAATTCATTGGAAGGGCAGGAAAGTAGACATGAAGAGTTTGAAGCAGACATGATCCTATTGAATGGTGGAGCTGGCTCATGGAGCCAAGCAACCTACTCCTGTTCATATTTCTCATCATTTTATGGTCTTAATCCTAACCATTTTGTGGGTTTAAATTTGAGTATAATTGAGTCAAAAGAACAAACATTCATTAATACAACCAAAGACAGGACCATTTTTAATCTAACCATTTCTTTGTTTGCCTAGTTACCCCAAACTCTCCAAATTTCATTTCTCACAACGTTTACAAGGTGGTATAAAAGTTTACCCCTAGTCCCATACAACTGGTTTTAAATGTCTGACTCTGTTATACGATCCTCAATTTAGCAAATTACTTCTGTAGTTGCTAGGCTCATCAAACAATTCTTCATCATTGTCTTTGTCTTTATCCCAATTGATAACCCTAATTCCCTGCCAGCCTAGTAGTTTCCCTTGATGTGGAGCTCATCCTGGCTCCATTAAATCCAAGCAGCACAGACTTTAGTGCATCTGAAGAGCAGGTGGTTTAACATTTTATTGCCATATGAATGGAGCACATCACACATTACTGGGCTTTGCCGTCATCAGTGAAATTTAGTATCGTTGTGGAAGGATAAAACAGCACTCACCTCTTTTCCTTCGGAATGTGACATTGTTTTAAATTTCTTTTCCTTCTCCTCTCCAACCTCATGTCCACCAGCAAGTGAAAGAGTCTCAGTCTTTTTGTCACTAAGAGTGAGATCATACTTGTTTCTGCTACACCCTTTCTCACAGAACTAAGTCTTTGCTATGGCTCACTCTTGGTTGACTGTAGTTGGTTAGGCCAATTGGTTAGTTGGCTGGCTTATAATGCAAAGTGACAGAATAGGTTTAATTACGACATGAGCTGAAGTGTCCATGAAGATACAACCTCCTCAGCCATACCTTTTCGTCTGAGATGTGGTGACCCTTGGTTAATATCACCATCGGTTGTTTGTTTCAAGTGAAACTATTGTGCCTGCTACTCTTGCCTGAACGCACATTATTTTCTTTATTTTAAAATAGAAAAACACCCTAAGGCCCCCCTCTATGTGGAAAAGGCACTAAGCAAATGTAACTTTTTTCTCATTGGAATTCTAGTGCTGCCTCTTGAATCTATATATCCTTACAATGTAAAGTTCCCTTTTCCAGATAAGACTTAAAACTGATGTCCTGTCTCCCCAGTCAGGTGGCTGTAAAAGGTATATTCTGAAAAAGACCAAGACCATTCTCTCTAGTGGCCTGGTCAATACTTATCCCTCTGTCAAATTCACAAGTACAGATTGTCTGCTGATTATCACATTGCTGTTTGTGGGATTTTGCTGTGTGTAAATTGGTTGACACGGCATCTACATTACAAAAAAGAACAAACTTCAAAAGTGCTTAATTGGCTGTAAAGTGTTTTGAGATGTTCTGTAATCATGAAAGATACTATATGAACACAAGTCTTTCTTAATATTATGCTTCTCGAAAGGCAGCAGTAAAACATTTTAACAGGAAGAATCTACCTTTCGTAAAAGTAGAAAATATCCCAGCCAGTCTACATTCCAAGAATTCTGTTAAATAGTGCTGTCCAGTACTTGTTCTTCGAAATCTATTACCCAACTCTGGAAGAGGAAAAAAATAACACTTACCATGACTGAGTAATCTAAATTGTGAGTCTCAAAAATGATAGTGATTCTAAGGGAATCTCTCATTTCCCTACCCCTCTGTACACTGTTTGGCATCATGACATGACGTTAGAGCCATTGCATCTGTTTTCAATTTCTTGAAAAAATATTTACCTCAATGGGTCATTTGAATCAGAACAGACCCTATATATGGGATAGAGTCAGGTATATCTGAATACAATCGGCTGAATGGAATGCATACAGAAATTCACCCAACCAAAAATGGAACAGTGCCCAATTCAAACAAAAATCGTTACCAAATAGACAGGATGTAAAGGCCACCGGAAAACTTGAACATATTAGAACTGAGCCTGATTTAGCTGTATGGATCTTTGAGCCCTTTGCAGAAACACAGCCAAACAGATTCAATCAGGACTCAGTGAGAAAATACAATGGCACATTATGAAAAATTCAGATGGGTCCATTTAGGACTTTTAATAATGTAACTTAAAATATTTGTTCATGGGATGCAGGAATTGTTGCCAAAGCCAACTTTCATTTATCTATAATTGCCTTTGAAATAGAGGTAGTGAGCTGCCTTTGTGAACTGATGCTGTCCAGATAGTGTAGGTACACACACAATGATGTTGGGAGGGATTTGACCCAATAATGGTGAAGGAGTGGTGACACAGTTCCATGACTGGATGGTATGTTGTTTGGAGGTGAACTTGCTGGTGGTGGTGTTTCCACACCTCTGCTGTCCCTATCCTTCTAAATGATAGAGATTGCAGGTTTGAAAGGTATGCAAGTTTCGTGAGTTGCTATAATTGATGCTGCAGATGGCACAGTCTGCTGCTGCTATGCTGTGGTGGTGGAGGGAGTGAACGCTGAAGGTAATGAAGGATTTGCCAATCAAATGGACTGCTTTTTCCTGAGAGCTCTTACTGGTGATTGACGTTAAAGTCTCTGACAATCAGTACATGCTGTGCTCTTTCCAGCCACAGAGCTTCTTCCAAGTGGTATTCAACATGGAGAGGTGCTGATTCCTCAGCTAAATGGTGTGTGAAAGGTTAGGTACAAGTGATTAATTTGCCAGGCAACCACATTGCAGGTTTCTTTGCCTAGAGACGTAAGTGAAATGGATGGGTATATACAATAAGTAACATAATTCTCCACTGAGCACCTCATTTCATATGCACCATACCTCCATGGCACTGTGTTGAGTTATTGTGTCCTTATCAGAAGTGGATGTATATGCCACTGTTGCGAGTCTCGGATTTTCACTGCCAGCGCCTTATTTAAAGTCCAACTTTGCACTAGCTCAATCACCGCCAGCCACAAATAACCCATCGCAGTGCATGTTGTGGAAGGGAAATGAAAAAGAACAGCTTCTGAGGGTAGATAGGTGGCACTGGTGACTATTCATTGGAAATAGAAGCCCACATTCATAATTCTATTGCTCCTTTACACCATTGACTATCTGATATGGACTGTCATTGCAACTGAAGCTACAAGAAAGAGGCTACAGGTAACCTGCACATCTTTCATGTGTTGTAAAAGCTTCAAACAGTTGAATGTTAACGATTATTGAACAACAGGAAAATTGAACAAAAACACAAACAAAGGTGCATTTGCTTCTGGGGAAAAACAGCAACAAATTTACACCCAATAAACAATAACTTCAGCCAGCTCACATCTATTGGAAGCAGGTGTTAGTTATGCCCTGTCTAGTTTATTGTGTCTGACGTCGCACTGCTCTATCGTGCTGTGGGTGATGTTCCTTCTGCTCAAAGTCCTTGCCATTGAAAATCTCATTTTTCTGATCTTGCCATATTTCCCTAACTGACCTCCCTTGTCGTTCAGAGAACTGGGAAAACTCAGCCCACTGTTACCAGATTTAGTTGCCGAACTGGCTGTTTGATGGGGTTTCAACCCATTCCTCCAGGGCAGGAGTGTAGGCCTCTGGATTATAACCCGGGTGATACCACGCCACCACCACCTCTCCATGATAGGCATTGCATTCTTTATTCCAAGTTCTAACAAACTAATTTTTCAAATCAGTATAGTGACATGATAAACTGCAATATGTGCTAGAAATGTAACGTCTATCTAAAAGAAAAAATTAGGTGAGGTTTTTTAATTACAATTTTTTTCCATCATTGTGAGGGTTCTAATTGAATTCAGACCTTTCTGCCCCTCCTACTGACTATAAATACATTTTTTTTACCCAATGTTTTAATGGTACATGTTTATATTGGATATGGAGGGACAATGCAAAGCATTTTGTTTTCAAGTGTCTATAGACCAAAACGATCCAGCAGAAAATTGAACAATAAAAATAACTTTCACCATTAAAGTATTTGTCCAATTCTGTCTTACTGAAAAGTCAGGAAAGAAGTTAACATGTCCGAAGAGTTTATCACATCTTAATAAATCAATGTAATAAGATATTACCAAACGGCGGCTTCTCCTGAAATATTAGAGTACTTGCTATGACCATGCATTAAGGTAAGAGGAGAGATATTTAAAAAAGACATGAGGGGCAGTTTGTTTTCAGAAGGTGGTTCATGTGTGGAATGAACTTCCTGAAGAAGTGGTGGATGTGGGCACAGTTTCAACATTTTAAAAAAAACACTTTGATAAGGCCAGGAACCATTTTAGTTTGAGATTATGTTTGACTTGGACTGAAGGGTTGGGTCTCTTCCGTGCTGTATGACTCTATCCTATAAATAATGTACTGTTCCATAACACAAGAAGCATCACATCCCAGCTCTGATGTTGAATGGCTTCTTTTCCATCATTTCAGTTGCTCCATGTGGCACAGTTGGGACGTGAGAGTTGTAGACTCCTTGACTGGCTCACATCTCTCTGAGGCAGGACTTTCCCTTGTTGAATGTCTGGAAATATTGTAACACATAACCAAATAGCTCTCTTCCCAAGAGCAAATCACTCGTGGCAACTTTCATCTCTCAACCGCTGCCGCTAAATCACCTGAGTTCCAATTAATTAATTTACCTGCAAAGCCCATTGAAGATGGTGCAATAGCATCAAAAGTAAAGGAGAGGGGGAGGGGATTAAATCAAAATGGAGTTGGAGGCGAAGATAATGTACTCCTCCCACTGCAGTGCCCACCTTTCTCTTAAAAACCTTGAGAGTATCAGTGGACACCATGTGCTCCCTGTCCAATGACACTAGGGCATGAATGTAGCCCCAACAGCGAGGCAGGCAATCGGCAACCATGGCCTCTTCCATTTTCCGCTGCCTGAACCTGTTAGTGGCCCAGAAGCAGACCCACAAAGAGGTCCTTTGGCTAAACAGACGTATCTAAACAATTAAAGAGCCATCAACTGTTTAATAGATACCATGCGACCCACCAAAGCGAGTCGATCTTCCCCATGACTTTTAGATGAGGGGCAGAACCACTAGATGTGACGTAAAATTCAGTCCAATGTGTGCAGTAACTACTGAACAATGAATTCACTTCCCCTTCATGAGGAGCAGGCTGCCTTTACAATGTAAAAGTGAGTTGAAGCCTATGCCAGCATGTCTGATGGTCCCCCTTCTCGGTATTGAAACAGTCAGGAGCCATTTCTGTGATTAGCCGTGAGCTGCAATTATTTACATAAATAGGCATGACTAAAATTACAAGCTTGCTGCATCAATGGGCAGGATGTGGGATGATCACAAATCATGAAACCATGCCCGAAAATGTACCATGACAATTTTTTCCTCGTCCTCTCTAATGAGGATTGAACTCATAAATATCTAATTTGGAAGAAAGAATGTCACCAGCTGAACAATTTAAGATTCTAACTGAGGGGAAAGTATATTACCAGATGAGTAAGCTGGAAATATACACAATGGAGTTTAGAAGAATGAGAAGTGATCTTACTGAAACAGAGGTTGGGGAGTAGGGAGTTATGGTACAGCATTGACATTGAGAGAACATTTCCTCTTTGGAGAAATCTAGGACTAGGTGGTATGGTTTCAAAATCAGGAGTATCTCATTTATGGTAGAGTTGAGGAGAAATTTCTTTTCTCAGAGCATGGTTAATCTTTGGAATTCTCTACCATAGACAGCAGTAGAGACTAGGTCATTGAATCTATTCAAGGCTGACTCAGGCAGATTTTTGATCTAAAATGGAGTCAAAGGTTATAGAGGACAGGCAGAAAAGTGGAGTTAAGGCCATAATCAGATCAGCTAGGAAATTATTGAATAATAGAACAGTCTTGAGGCACCAAATGACCTCTTCCTACTGCTGTTTCTTATGCTGTTATGTTAAATAAACGAAACTGACATAAAAAGCTCATTCAAGGCAGTGTACTTTAATCCATATATTGTACACTATTGCCAAATTGTGCTGCATAATTTCAGACCCTGAGGAGATTTGCCATTTTGTGCTGTGGGTCTGCTTAACAAGTTGGCTGCTGAAACGCGAGATCCACCTATTACATATTCATGTTACAATGCATGCTGTCATAGCTGATTGACTAAACAGAATAAATATACCTTGTATGAAATACAGAAGCTCTGCTACAGTTTGCACCAGTGTTTTGGTGAACTAGCATTTTTCTGATGGCATTCACAAGGACTGGAGCTGTAATACAGTATGTGTTGAAGAAACCCCTGCTCAGGTTTCCAATCATTTAATCTATTGAAGTGGATAATGAAAAAATCCACTGTAAGTACGAAGGTTTAAGAGATGTGGGCATAGCCCAGTAGTTTGTAACAAAGGTAATATTATAGCTGAGAGCTTTTTAATGAGAGAGGGAGTGCATAATATAGTTGGAGCACTTTTCTGATTGGTTATATTTGAATAACAGATGTAAAGTGGATAGAGATCCAGCAGCTATTTTCTAGTTGGGCTTTCCAGTGAGATCCACCGCCAGAGGTCTTCAGTTAATTGTGTAAAGATTAGCCTTGATCTCATAGACTTTGGTGCAATTTCACAAATGTCAGTAAAGACCCATCGTGTATCCATCCATATTAAGCAAGCACGCAGCATGTGCTGTTTAGAAAATTGTGTTCAAATAGACTTAAAGCAAATTATCAGCAAGTTTTTGAGAGGCTTTTCCAAACTCTTCTTATTTCATTTTTGTTCACTTCTTTCTTGTTTCCACTTAGCCTTTGAGCCAAATGTTTGATCCCTGCTGTACTTATAATTTTAGTCATGCCTATTTATATAAATATTTGCAGCTCACAGCTAATCATAGAAATGGCTACTGACTGTTTCAATACTGAGAAGGAGGACCATCAGACATGCTGGAACAGTGGGATTCTGATTGTAAATCTCCCTTTATATTTCACTGAGGAGCTAAAAGAAGAAACAATGGAAGGATGGATACCAGGTAGGTCAGGACAACTTAAGAGACAAAGTAGCTGGTGCAAGCTCACATTTATAGGCACAAGGAAAACTAATTCTGGATGTTCTGAAATTGCAAACAACCAAATACAGAGCCACATTGTTTCCTGAAATCATGCCAATGGGTAATATGGTGATGTTCGCGCTACCTGTGGCACTATTGGTTGCTTGCTTCTGTGACACCACCCTCAGAGGATGACACTCTAGAAAGGCAAGCATGACATTCAAATCTGGCACCACATCCAATTCTCCAAATTTGGAGTGTTGTGCACCTGCAGCACTTGCTACAGAGTTAGCTCCTCCCCTCTGTGTTTATTTCTATATTTACCCAAACAGCCCTTGAGAGGTTGAAACAGACATATCACGTACATGTGACACTCTTCCCTGCAAGTCCTCCTCCAAGTTACACACCACCCTAAAGTGAAAATATGTTGTTAATTCATCATTATTGGTTCTAAATTATGAAACTCTACCTAATGGCATAATGGATGTACCTGCACCATACTAACAGTCACAGTTTAAGAAGACAGGTCATCCCCACCTTCTTTAGGACAATTAAGGATGGGTAATAAATCTCAGCTCCAAGACATCTCTGCAGGAGTTACTCAGGGTAGTGTCCTAGGCCCAACCATCTTCAGCTGCTTCATCAATGACCTTCCCCCTGTCATAAGGTCAGTAGTGGGGATGTTCGCCGATGACTGCACAATGTTCAGCTACATTCATGACTCCTCAGATGCTGAAGCAGTCCATGTTCACATGCAACAAGATCCGGACAAAATCCAGGCTTGGGCTGACAAGTGGCAAGTGACATTCGCGCCGCACAAGTGCCAGGCAATGACTATCACCAATAAGAGACAATCTAACCACTGCCCCTTGACATTCAATGGTGTTACCATCATGTATCCCCTACTATCAACATCCTGGGAGTTATCGTTGATCAGAAACTCACCTGGCCTCACCACATAAATGCAATGACTATAGGACCAGGTCAGAGGCTAGGAATACTGCGGCGAGTAACTCACCTCCTGACTCCCCAAGCCCTGTCCACCATCAACAAGGTACAAGTCAGGAGTGTGATGGAACATTCCCCACTTTCTTGGATAAGTACAGCCCCAACAACACTCAAGAAGCTTGACACCATCCAGGACAAAGCAGCCCGCTTGATTGGCACCACATTTACTCCCTCCTCTACCGATGCTTAGTAGCAGCAGCGCAGACTATTTAGAAGATGCACTGCAGAAATTCAACAAAGATCCTCAGACAGCATCTTCCAAACCCATAACCACTTCCATCTAGAAGGACAAGGGCAGCAGACATTTGGGAACACCACCACTTCCAAGTTCCCCTCCAAGCTACTTGCCATCCTGACTTGAAAATATAACGCTGTTGCTTCACTGTCGCTGGGTCCAAATCATGGAATTCCCTCCCTAATGATATTGTGGGTCAACCCACAGTAGGTGGACGCAACAGTTCATGAAGGCAGCTCACCAACACCTTCTCAAGGGCAACTTGGGATGGGCAATAAATGCTGACCAGGCAGCGATTTCCCCACATCCCACAAAATACACTAAAAAAATTCTGCCCTTATCAGCAATACACATAACACATGAACAAATAACAGAAAATAGCTTTTTAACTTGCCATCAATGTTTTTTTAATCTCCCCCAAACCTTTAAATGTACCCATCAGTCTTTGTAAACAGATTTTAGTGGCTGCCAATATACAATATCTGCCCCTTTCTGAGAAGGAAAATGAACTGTGAAATCATCTATACTATGAAAATGAAGCTGACTTTGCAAAGTCAGATGCTGTCAGCACACGAGTGTTCAGCAGGTGACAACAATGTGACTGTTGGCCAACTTCCATATCGAAAATCTGCCACAGTATTACAAGTTTGGAAGGAAGCGGTGATAAATTTAACATTATATACCCTTCAGTAACTGTGGGTATGCGACAGAACAGCATGTAAGAGGACAGCATTACTATACCACAGTCTTATAATGATGGTAGGATGTGATAAAGTGAGATTATTAGGTTGCTGTCACTGGGAATCTTTTAATATGCGTGGGTACGATGAAGATTTAAGAGTATGAGTATTCATTTCCTGGAAAGTATAATTTTCAGAAATTTCAAATATCACTAGATTCAAAATGTTCAAGTAAGTAGTATTTACAAATATTACCATCAGAGTTTTCAAGTCAGCATTCTGAATCGATTGTGGGAAACAGAAAAATAATATAATTCACATTACTGACTAGTGCTGTTTCATATTTGTTATGGCATAAATTATTACTCAACTTCTGTTTCCAATTTTTACTCACTTTTCAGATTTATCCCTTACAACATGCTTCCCATCTCTGGTTACAGTATGGCCAGCTGTAGTTTCAGGAATGCTAGTTACCTTATGGTACTCATCTGAATGTTCACTGCTTTGTTTTGTTTTTGTATATTTGTGAAATGTGAATATTGCTAGTTAGGCCAGTATTCATTGCCCATCCATAATTGTCCTGAAGGAGGGGGTGTGAGCAACTTTTTTGAACCACTGCAATCTTTACATAGTATGTACATCCACAGTGCTGACAGGAAGTAAGATAGTTCCAAGATTTTGACTCAGCACATGTAAACATGAACAATCCTTTTATGAAACTGGGAGCCCATTATTGGTGTAAATCCCAGCACCAGGCTTTGGCTTGGTTCAAAAGTTGATAGAGTGTCTTGTTGACATGCACCAATCAAATCTTGCCCGACTGGTAAATCAAGCCCATTGGCCATTGGAAATGGTTAATATTATGTAGTGCTGAGAAATTCTAATTGACTGCTTCTGTATGAGAGTTTGCTGTAATTCTTAATGCATCTGTTATGTGGCCCAGAATGAAAGCCTTAGAAAATCTGCATTAATGGTTAGATGTTAGGCCAGCACCCTGTAGACATTGGAACATGGCCTTTGCACAATGATTGTGCTCTGGCATTATGAAACCACAGATGAGGATGCTATCCATGTTGCAGACTCTCAAGGATATCTGCCATTGGTGTGCTGAAAATTGTCTGGTTGGTAATCTATGGTTGAAACAAGATCTGATGAAAGGAGTGATGAAGGTGATGCACAATTTGGATTCTTCATTTGATGGGAGCTGTCAAACCCATTGTCAGCATTCAATTTTGTGAAGGCTAAGCTTTGTCAAAACTTAGCATAGAGTAGATTGATTGACTTGATTGATTTATTGTCACATGTACTGAAGTGCAGTGAAAAGCTTTGTTTATGAGCAGTGGAGGCAGATCATAATAAGCAAGGATGTACAGATCAAAAAGACAGAAGCATGCAGGTTATATTGCACAGGGCATGAGCTAAGCAAGATCAACGTTAGCAAGATCACATTTACAGTTAAAAGAAATGTTAGAGTCAGATCTGCTGGAGGGAACTCCCTAGGAGTCACATGGTGTCAGCACCATCTTGTCTGAGTTAGCCAACTGATGTCAGAAGGTGGAATTCACTCTCCACCCATGTGTTCAACTGGGTCTGACTTGCACAGATCCTCAATGAAGCATTAGAGTTTGGGAAGATTACCATTTCTGAACTCCATGCATAACATGGAATCAACTTTGTCATCAGCCTTGGGAAAGATAAAGTGTGAAAACTTTCCCATGTGAAGAGTAGACTGCCTTCAATATAGCATGAAATGCTGTTTGGAGATTTTGTTTTTTTATTCATTAATGGGATGAGGGCATTGCTGGCTAGGCAGCATTCATTGCCCATTCCTAACTGCCCAGGGGCAGTTAAGAGTCAACCACGTTGCTGTGGGTTGCATGTAGGCCAGAGCAGGTAAAGATGGCAGTTTCCTTCCCTAAAGGGCATTAGTGAACCAGATCGTGTTTTTTTCCCCCTCCTGACAATGGATTCATGGTCATCATTGGATTCTCAATTCCAGATATTTTATTGAATTCAAATTCCACCATCTCTCCTGGTGGGATTCGAACCCCGATCCCCAGAATATTATCTAGGTCTCTGGATAAACAGTCCAGTGATATTACCACTAGGCCATCACCTCCCCTTCAAAATTTCCCCCAATAAGAGCTGGAAACTCTATAGAATTTGTCCAGAGCATCTTGTTCAAGAATTTAATTCTTCTTAGAGAGAAGATCAATGCAGACCTTCTGACTTAAGTAAAAGTCCTTGATTGTGAATATTGTAAAAGTTTTCTGTAATTTCTTGGCCTCAGTAGGAAAGGATGCTCTCATCTAACCCCGTATCTTTGAAGATATAACTCCAGGTCTATGGAGACTAATACTCAAAGGTTGCAAAAGAGTAGGTTCCAGCTAAGGAGTGAAGTCAGTCAAGATGGAAAATGCAGCTCTCTTGTCTAGTTTGCAAGTAATGAAGTGACCATTAATAACAATGTTGGCAGCTCAGGACTGGATATTGGAGTCATCCATTTTGTAAATAGAGATGTTCCGGAGCTGTGGAGAAAAGGATAATGCCAGTACAGCTTTAACCAGCTGAGCTGAGGTTGAAAAACATTGGCTGCAATTCGTCACATCCTCTGATGGCAGTGTTGGTATGCTGTATGAGTCAGGAGGGGGCACAGTTCTTAGGAAGATGGTCCTTTGGCATGGAAACAACAAGATTGACTAATGTCCGTAGGTGTCCTCCATCTCTCTAGCTACCACAGACTTCCAGGACTTCTGCATGGCTCGCAGTTGCATGCCAATTCTCCAGTTTGATATAACTTCATTGAATCATTTTATTGAACGGACACAGGAGCATTTCGGTCTCTCCAGTTTACAGACAAGCCTGAAGGTAGTAGTGATGAAACCAGCAGAGCCAGTTGCTGCACCGGAGTAATACAGTGTTGTGGTCTGTTTATGACTGCCTGCCACCATCTCTGGCCTGGACTGGGGAGACTTCTTGAGTAAGGGACCTGCTAATGTTAGTACCCATAGTGAAATCATACCTGATAGGGAGGTGATGATGTAGTGATTATGTTACTGTGCTAGTAATCCAGAGCTGTACGCTCAAGGTCTGGGGTTTTGAGTTCAAATCCCACCACAGTCAATGGTTTAGATTGGCACGGTTGCTCAGTGGTTAGCACTGCTGCCTCACAGTGCCAGAGATCTGGGTTTGATTCTACAGGCAACTGTGTGTAGTTTGTACATTCTCCCTGTGTCTGTGTGGATTTCCTCCAGGTGCTCCAGTTTCCTCCCACAGTCCAAAGATGTTTAGGCTAGGTAGATGGGCCATGCTAAATTCCTTGTAGTGTCCAACGATGTATAGAATAGGTGGATTAGCCATTGGAAATGCAGACTTACAGGGATAGGGTAGATGGTGGGTATAGGTGGGATGGTCTTCAGAGGGTCAATGTGAACGTGATGGGCTGAATGGTCTGGTTGCACATTGTAGGGATTCTATGATGCTGAGTATGTAAAGACGAGTGATTCAGTCTACGTACTGGTGAACTGCAGGCATTAATGACTATTTACGTGAAGTGAGTCAGAGAGACCACTATCAGAACTTTACAGGTTGAGTACTACTTCTAGGAATATCCATTTATTATGTCCTCCATCTGATGCTATAACTGTTCAAGTCAGATCCCAGACTAAGATCTGGCTTGATAGATCATATTATAGATTTTTTTTGGGTATTAATGAAGTAGCCTTTCAATGAAATGTCAAGCAGCACTGCAGATTTATGTTTAATGATAAAACATAAATTAAATACATGAAATAAGCATAATAAACATTCAAAAATTTCAAAACGCTTGGCTAAAACGTAATCCTATTAATTCCAACAGCATCCTATCGCAATACTCAAACTTGAACAGAATTTCCTTTTCTGTCACATTGGGTCTGTTACAGCTGCGGTTTCATTTCCTTGTTATGAGAATCTGTTAGCCTCTTCCTTGATTCAGCCTATTACTGAGTCTAGACTGTTTCAGCTTCACAAAAAAAAAACTCTCCAGAGTTTTAACCAAACACTTCTTGTCTGGAACATTTAAATTAAACTCCTTGCATAAATGTAACCTATTTTTAACAATTCTGAACCGTCCCCCCATTCTCATGAACAATTGCTTTATACATCCAGCTAAATGCATGACTTCTGCAGAATTGCCCAAACTGAAACTAAAATAAACCTTTCTTTTTCCAAGCTATGGGCTTCTACTCTAAGCCTCCCAAAAAAATCCAGATACTTCTAACTGAAAACATAATACACTACCTTGTTGATTTTGTTCACTCATAAGTTTGGCCAGTGTAAACATGTCCCCATTAGCCTCTAAAACAACCTCTGTCAGACATTTTTTTTATAAAATAAATCATTATGGCTACAGAAATACTTACAAGTTAATCATAAAATACTTTCAGGTGCATAGAAAAGATATGCCACTTGTTTAAATTTAAAAATCCAAACTCATAAATAAATAAATAACACACTTTACATCACAGTATGATCATACAAAACAGAAGCAGAAGTGAACCATTCAAGCCCATCATAACTCCTTCACCATTCGACAAAATCCTGGTTTATATTTCGACTTGTATATTTCCATCGACCACTGATCACCTTTGTAACCTTGCTTGACAAGACTATCTACCATTGTAATAAAAATATTTAATAACCAACATTTCTGAAGCAGAGACTTACAAAATCACACAACCCTCTTTAAAAAAAAAACTCCTTCCTATCTCTGTCCTAGAAGGCTGACCTCTAATTTTAAAATAGTTCCTAGTTCTGGACTGGTCTACAATAGAAGGCACCCTTTCTATAATCATCTTGCCAAGATTATTTGGGATCTTATACACTTCAATCAGGTTATCCCTCACACTTCTGAATGCCAGTGAAAGCAAACTCAGTCTGTCCAAACTATCCTCATATGTCAACCCGCACATAGAACATACAACATAGAACATAGAAGAGTACAGCACAGTACAGGCCCTTCGGTCCATGATGTTGTGCCAACCTATTCTCCCACTAAGATCAATCTACCCTGCATACCCTACATTTTACTGTCCATCATGTGCCTATCCAAGAGTGACTTAAAAGTCTCTAAAGTATCTGACTCCACTACCACTGCCAGCAGCGCATTCCACACTGTCCGTGTGGACAGTGCCCACCACTGTCTGTGTGAAGAACCTACCTCTGACATCTCCCCTCTACCTTCCTCCAATCATCTTAAAATTATACCCCTTTGTAATAACAAGGCGTGGGGCTGGATGAAAACTTGGCCTGCTGTGTTCATCCAGCCCCACGCCTTGTTATCTTGGATTCTCCAGCATCTGCAGTACCTTTTATCTCTGATACAATTTTAACCCCTTTGTAATAATCATTTCTGCCTTGGGAAAACATCTCTGGACTATCCACTCTATCTATGCCTCTCATCATCTTGTACACCTCTATCGAGTCACCTCTCATCCTTCATCGCTCCAATGAAAAGAGCCCTAGCTCCCTCAAACTTTCCTTATAAGACCTGCCCTCCAGTCCAGGCAGCATCCTGGTAAATCTCCTCTGCATCCTCTGTAAAGCTTCTACATCTTTCCTGTAATGAGGTGACCAGAACTGAACACAATGTTCCAAGTGTGGTCTAACCAGAATGTTATAGAGCTGCAGCATAACCTCACATCTCTTAAACTCAATTCCCCTCCCTTATTCTAGGTATCAATCAAGGAAAGATCCTCTGCACCACTTCCTGTTTATTTACACCCTTCATCAAATAATGAGACCAAAACTATGTCCAGTAATCAAGATATGATCTCACCAACCCCCTTTACAACTGAAACATCAGACCTTAACTTTTATGTTCACTTCCTCTCATGATAATGGTTAACATCTCATGAACCTTCTTGATCATGTGTTGTACATGCATACTAACTTTTTGTGAACTGTGCACTGGAACACCAAAGTCCCTCTGCACCTTGGAATTCCTTAGCTGTTCTTCATCTACTACTCATTCATGGGATCTGGGTATCACTTATTGGGCCAACATTAAATTCCCATTTTTAATTGTCTTTGAGAGGCAGTGATAAGCTACTTTCAGTGCATTTGGTGTCGGTACTCCCTACAATGCCAGTGGGAAGGCTGCATCATGATTTTGACATAGAAACATTGAAGGAACGGTGATATATTTCCAAGTCAGATAGGTGAGCTACTTGGAGGGGAACTTGTAGATGGTGGTGTTTCCATATATGCTGCCCTTGTCCTTCTAAATGGTAATGGTCATGGGTTTGGATGTCACTATCTAAGGAGCATTGGTAAATTTCTGCAGTTCATCTTCCAGAAGTTATACACTGCTGCTACTATACACTATTGGTGGCGGCACTGAACGTTTGTAGTTGTGATGACAATTAAATGTGCTTCTTTATCCTGGATGGTGTCAACTTTGCATTTTGGTCAAGCTGCACTTACCCAGGCATGTGGAAAGTATTCCATTACACATCTGACATGTGCTTTGAGAATGGTGGACAGGCTTTGAGGGGGACTCAGAATGTGAGTTGCGCATTGCAGTCCAGTTCAGTTTCTGGTCAATTAGAACTCATAGCATTCAGTCATTGATGTCAAGGGACAATAGTTAGACTATCTCATTTTGGAGATGGTCATTGACTGACACATATCTAATGCAATTATGACATGCCATTTGTGAGCATAAACCAGGATTTTGTCCAGGTCTTCCTGCATTTGGATATGGACAAGTGTATCTGAGGAATTGGTAATGGTTCCGAATATTGTGCAATCATCAGCAAACATCCTCACTCTGACCTCAGGGTGGAAGGAAGGTCATTGATGAAGCAGCTGAAGATGGTTGGGTCAAGGATACTAACCCGAGGAACTACTGCAGACATGAAACTAAGATAACTGACTCCAACAGCTATGACTGTCTTCCTTTGTGCTAAGTAGGACTCAAACCCTTCAATATCCCAGTGATTTCAGAGATTTCCCTCTGAATTGCTTTGACTCCAACTTTGCTAGAGATCCTAGATGCCACACTCAATCAAATATGGCCTTGATGTCAAGGCCAATCACTCTGACCTCACTTCTGGAGTTCAGCTCATTTTATTAATGATTAAACCAAGGCTGTAATGAAGCCAGGAGCTGAGTGGCCCTGACTGAAATCGAACCAAGCGTTTCAGAGCAGGTTATTGCTAAGTAAGTGCTGCTTGATAATAGTGTTGATGACACCTTCCATGACTTTATTGATGACTGGCAGTAGACTGATATGATAATAGGTCAAATTGTCCTGCTTTTTGTGTACAGGAGATACTTGGGCAATTTTCCACATTGTTGGGTAGATGCCAGTGCTGTATTGGAACAGCTAGACCAGGGAGTATGGCATGTTCAGGAGGTCATATCTTCAAACTATTGCTGGAGTGTTCCCAGGGACTATAACGTTAGCAGTATCTAATGCCTTTAACCATGTCTGGAATCACATGAAGTGTGATATCAGGCTGCCTGAAGACAAGTGTCTATGGGTGGGCATGCCTGGAGGAGTCCAAGATGGATTATCCAATCTGCCATGGTGGGACTCAAATCTGGGTCCCCAAAATATCAGATTGGGTTTCTGAATTATTATCCCAGTGACAATAATGCTATTTCATCATCTCCTCTATATCCACTGCTTCATCATTATTCCTGGCAATGTAAACAATTGTACATTTTTCCACATTATACTCCATCTACCAGACTTTTGACCATTCTTTCACAGCATATTTCACTGGTTAACTTGACGTCATCTGCAAATTTTGCGACTTGTCTTTGCTTCCCTTGTCTAAATCATTGACATAAATTGTAAAAAGTTGAAGCTTTAGCACAGGCCCCTGTGGGATCCCACTCATCACATACTACCGATCAGACAAAACTGTATTCATGCATACTTTTCTGCCAGACAGCCAGTTATCCATCCTTGCTAATGTTTTACCCCTACATCATAAGCTTTTATTTTCTGTAATAATTTTTTGATGTGGCGCCCTACCATAAAAGCCTTTTGAAAATCCGAGCACACTACATCTATATACATATTTAATGCATATCAACCTTTCAAATAAGTCAATTAAATTGGTCAAAAATGACTTTCCTTTGTTGCACACATGTTGACTCTTTCTGATTACCTTGAGCACTTGGCTATAATTTGTATAATGATTCCAACACCTTCTCCATGGCAGACCTTATGCTAACCGGCCTTTTGTTTCCTATTTACTACCTCTTGCCTTTCTCAAACTGTGCACTGTCAGTTCAAGGGAAGGTGAAGCCCTAGTGGTGTTATCACTGGACAGTTAATCCAGACACCCAGGAACATTCTGGGGACCTGGATTTGGATCCCACCATGGCAAATTGTCAGATTTTAAGTCATTTTTTTTTAAAATCTGGAATTAAGAGTGTAATCACGACCATGAATCCATTGTCGATTGTCAGAAAAAAAGAAACTCCATTCACTATTTCCTTGAGGGAAGGAAACTGCTATCCTTACCTGGTCTGGCCTACATGTGACTCCAGTGCCTCAGCAATGTGGTTAACTTTTAACTGCCCTCTGGGCAATTAGTTGGCAATAAATGCTGGCCTAGCCAGCCATGTCCTCATCCTGTGAATGAATTTTTTAAAAATATTTACTTTGTTATGAATGCTATGTACTTTCAGATATAGAGACTTTAGGTTTTTCTTTTTATTATCATTTTTGTTTTCCTAGATTTTTATTTCTCTCTGTCCCTTCCTGTCATTCTGTAACCCTCATTTGCTATATTACTGTTGTTCTCTTTTACTTTGACTCTACTCTTTGGTATATCGCATCTTCCTGCATTTGATCCCTTGCCCTCCACTCTTTTAGTTAAAAACCTTCTCCAGTTCCCAAGTTTTGTGGTTCACAAAGCCACTGACTGCAGGATGGTTCAGGTGTAAATTATCCCAAAGGTGTGGCCCCCACTTTCCCCCACACTATTGCCAGTGGTCCACAAACTGGATCCCCCTCTCTGATGGATTGCAGTGTCTGTAGTTAAGCCTCTTCCTTGCTAACTCTGCGCTGAATCTATTCAAGCTTCACATCAGCAGACATCGCTGATGTCTTTTCCAATTCATTGGCATAATAGCAGATGCCCCTTGTCCTGCAGAATTCTACACAACCTTTGCTTGAATGCCAATAACTTGCCATGATATCACTTCATGACATTGTTGAGCTAATCAACACATCACCATACGCCAACTCTGCCAGATCAAAGCTCAGAACAAAAATCACTTGCTCATCACAATTCCCATCCTACCGACACTGGAACAACATTCCTTTCCCAACAGCACTATAGGTTTACCTGTACCAGAGGGACTGCAGCAGTTCAAGAAGGCAGCTCACCACCCCATCTCGAAAGCAGTAGGGATAGGCAATGAGTGCCCATTGCCAATAATGTCCACCGCCCATGGAAGAATTATTGTGATTTTTAAAGGAAATGTACTGTGGCCCTCATATGGATCCTTTTCACAATAATGGTAACACCACTTAAAATGTAAGTAACAACTCTCTTGCCAATTCTGATCTCTCAAGGACTTGCCGTGCGAAAGAAAAGATGCAGCAGTTACCTTTGTGTTCTGTACATCTGCCCCTATAAGATCCCCCATTAACCCTTACAACCCATTCCAAATTTATACTTTAAGAAAGTACAATAATATGATGGATTCTATTTCACAATACATAAATACCCAATGGGGAATGTGAAACTATAGGGAACTGTGGCTGCTTTGCTATTTCCCATTGTCCAAATATAGACGCAAGAAACATAAAGGACGGCACAGAGGCGGATAAAATTCCATTAAGAAAATCATACAAAGCCCAATGGTTGGGTTAAATGCTAAGGTTTCAGCTAAGGGATTCAACTCTGAATTAAGCCCTTTGCTTTCCTCTCAGATAATCAGAATGATGATGTATGTCCCATTTAAAGCACAGGGCTGTTGACATAGAGAACAATAACTTTCACAGCAAGGCCAAAAGGCTGTCCCATCCAGGTGCACTTGGAGGCCCTAAACAGTACAAACTATAAACCTCTCTGCTATTGTTGGCTGCTGATGTTCTATTCAGAGACTTGCTCAGAGACTGGGCCAAGACTTATTTCTTCCCGTTAGGAATGTTGAAAAGATACGACATTTGAGGAGTCAAGGGAGTGGTTTGTTGAGAGAAAAAAAAAATCAGCCTTTGACCTACCACAGTGAAAGAACGAGCAGTGACAATGGAAGAATGCAAAGCATTAGCTATTAGCGGAGAACAGATGACTCTCGGGAGGCTGTCAGAACGGTCTTCTAGGAGGGAATGAGCAGCTGTCAATCACTAAGTGATTAAAAAAAGAGAGAGACTGCTGTGTCTGGACACTGAAATCAGCAGCCTTGCAGATCCTGATAGGAGCACAGCTATTCAATCCCCACTGCAGGAGAAGGAACACATTTGAAGGCTTGGCTACACAGAGGCAACAGTCCCAGACAGTCTGTGTGGTCTTTCTCAAGAGCAAAATGAAGCAGCCATAGAATCACAAAGAAAACTAGTGAGAAAAGGATTCTTTGGGATGGAAGAGTAATAAGACATTACTTCTATACTATGAATTCTGAATTTGTACAAATAAAATTATCAGATGTCCTAATTAGCAACTATTTTGATAAAAGAACATTCTCAACGGCTGAGAAAAATACAGACAGGTACTTAGCACTTCTGTTTAATAGCATTGAGATATCAGTGTCAGCTAAGGCAGTGATATAGTGATGGAAGGTGTGATATATCTACATCAATATCATTTTGCTTAGAGTTTGCATTTCAAGCTAGTGACATGTGGGTCTTGGTTTTTTTTTGTGAAGAGATTAAAACTAAGTTGGTCAGACTTTCCAAAACCATGGGTTTAAAACCAGCATGTGTCAGAGAGAAGGTGTCTGCAAGCACCCCTGCGGAGTTAATGGATGTTTGTGTATATTGTGGGGTTTACAATAGATGAGAGAAACATTGAGCCTTTAACTTTAACAGAATCTAGGATGAGACAGACTTCCTTTAAAAATGGTTTTAAAAGTTTTGGCTCAGTTCTATGGAGACCTGACTGAAATTAAATGCAGTCTCTCCTTGAAAAGAAGATTGTTCATAGCAGTTCAAGGAAAAAGTTACCTCACTGCAAGAGCTCAGTTTTTGAAACTTCCAGATGCAGGAGTGTTTGGTTAGAAACCTACACTAGTTATTCAAAGCAGAGAAAGTCTAAATATCTCAGTTCTGTGAGTAGTCAAGGGAAAGGCCTCCTAGCTCACAGTAATGCAACTGAGAAGAAGCAGTTAAGTTAAACTGACAGAACGGAGAGGGAAGAAAATTTCTCAGGGTTTTAATTATCTCTAAAGTGATGGAGGTGGCAGTAGATTTGTTTTGCCACGTGATTTGAGATCTTTCAAACTCTTATATTTAGTTTGCGTTTTATTTTATTTCTATTTTTGACTAATGAACTTCTGTTCAATTGTTAACACCAAATCTGCAGCCTTGTGGTGTTACATTTCAGGAAAGACAGTCAGTTAATATAATAAAAGACCAACGTCTGATTTGTCAGATCAGATTTTATTCTGGGATCTGACCTGTCCAATATTAACGTCAGCTGGGATGATTAGGATTTTAGTTCATATTTGTGACTGTAACTATTGCAAAATTGCCTGTACTTGACAACATGAATTTGCAAAGCTGATAGTGTCTTCTGATGCCTGGATACCTTGCAGCTAAATCAGAAATCCAGAAGGTGCTGTCTGTATTTTCCTGAAAACGCAGATGGTACCCCTTCAGAAGATAGAAATTATGACGTGGAGGCAAATAACTTGCTCAGTGTTATTGCAGAAGCTGAAACATTGGTGTATGATGACTCAAGGTGGAGTCAGGTAGTGATGAGGAACCCTAGAGTGAATCCAGGAGGTGCATCCAGTATGAAGAGGTCTACTGCAACACTGGAAGGAATGACCTGCTGGGTGGCAATAACTAATGCAACAAATGCTGCTGGCCGTACAAATCCTGGAGATCTCACTGACCTATACCCTTCTGTGAGTGATCTGACACAGAACGTGGATTCCATGGAAAGTAGCAGTGCAGATAAGAGGCTGATAAGGTCCTCTCAATCAGACACTGGATATTGCCCACTTGTCCTTTGCCAAGATTGATCAAGCAAGAAAAGAATGGTTTCACTAATGTTGACCAGGACACTCCGTCATCATGGTGCAATGGAACCTGTTCATCATATGACAGGTCAGTACACAGTCAATGTGTGCTATGTGTGGTTGTTGGCATGGTAAGCTTTGGGAAGGGAAGTGTGTAATGCAGTCCCCAAGCGCAGGTGACAACAGCTCTGGAAGGAAGTTTAAGGGGAGCTCGAGCGATCTAACAGATCAGGGTGTCTTTTTTGGGAAAGAGACCTCATGCAATGAGGGAGAGTCAGATCAAGGATGTGAATGACAGGCTTAATTCCAGGTAAGTACTCCTTCTTAGCAGCATAAACTTAATTTCCTATCATATTTGCAAAGGCCTATTGTTAGTAGATTAAAGAATCCTTGCTTCATGATCTTCAGACTGTCCAGGTGCTTAACTGAGCAGCGTTAGTTTAATGCCAAAAATGGAAACTGCTGGAAAAGGTCAGCAGGTCTGGCAGCATCTGTGTAGAGAAATCAGAGTTAACATTTCAGGTCATGATACCCTTCCTCAAAACTGATGGTAGCTATGAAAATATCAATTTTATATGCAGAAGATTTGGGTGGGGAGAGGGGAGAAGGAGTAAACGATAAGTAGGGATAGAGCCCAGAGAAAGAGAAGAGCAATTGGACAGACAAAGGAGTGGATAATGATCTGGCCAGGGGAGTTAATGTATTTAGTGTAGTGTCACTGGACAAGTGTTAGGAATCCCAGATTAATGTTCTGGGGACATGGATTTGGTTTACCGCATGGCAGACGATGAAATTTGAATTAAATAAACAATCTAGAATCAAAATTCTAATAAAAGCATTCATGAAAATATTGTCGATTGTCATAAAAACACAACAGATTGTACCAATTACTTGGAAATTTAAGGAAAGGAATGAAACCAGGTGGAGCACCTGGCACCGGCCTAGGCATCAGAAATGAAAATGGCATTCACAGCTCCACTGACCGTACAACATCCTCATTACTAACATCTGGGACTTGTGCTAAAACTGGGAGAGCTCATGACTGCCTGACATGGTCATGGTCATGGATTCGTACCTTACAGACAATATCCCAAGCAGTGCCATCCCCATCCCCATGATTTTTTTTTTGTAGCACAGGAAGCCAAACCAGGCAGACGTAGCAATACAGAGATATACACTTGGGAAGAAATTGCCCCAGAATTCCTCAACATTAACTCTGGAGCAAGGAAATCTCATGCATTGAGTCAAACACAGATAAGTCTGCTAATTGTCACCTACTGTGCCCCCTCCCCACCTCGGATGTTGAGCCTGTAATCCTTCAAGTGCCACTTGGAGGATTTACTGAAGGTGGCTAGGGCTAGGAATGGACTCTGATTGAGGGACTTCGATATCCATCTTCAAAAGTGGGTCAACAGTACCACTACTGACCCAGCAGACCAAGTCCAAATGACGTAGCTGCTTGACTGATGCAGGTGGTGAGGGAACCAGCAAGAGGAAAAGTCTACTTGACCTCACCGTCAGCAATCTGCCTGCTGCAGATACATTCAGAACAGTGCCAGTAGAAGTAACCACCACCTTGTGGGTTCAAGTTCCTGTCTTCACTTTGAGAATAACCTTCACCGTGTTGTATGGCACTATCACCGTGTTGAGTGGGACAGATTTCAAACAGGTCCAGCAAGTCAAAACTGGTCATCCGTGAGATGTTGTGAGCCATCAGCAACAGCTGAGTTGTATTAAACCACAATGGACATTGTATCCCCCTCTTTCTCATTACCATCAAGACAGGAGATCAACCTTGCTTCAATGAAGAGTGCAGGAGGGCATGCCAGGAGCAACACTGACATTCCTCAAAATGACCTGTCAGTCTGGTGAAGCTACAATACAGGATTGTTGCATGTAAAATAGTGGAAGGAGCATTAAATGGATAAGGCGAAGTGATCTCACAAACCTGTTGCATGAGCTTGTTGCTTCAGAGCTAGCTATATCCCTGGCTCAGCTACTCCAGTACTGTTACCACACTGATATCTAACTAACAATGTGGAAAATTGCCCAAACATGTCCTGTCCCCAAGAGAGTGGACAATTTTAATTTTAAACACTCCATCAATCTACTTTCCATTAACAGCAAAGGCATGTTATGGGGTTGTCAACAAGGATACTAAGCAACACTTGCAAAGGAATAACTTGCTCATTGATATTTAGGTACCGCCAACACCACTCACCTTTTGACATTATTGCAACCTTAGTCCAAACATGAGAAAAGAGCTGATTTCCAGAGCTGAGGTGACACTGACTTTGCTAGATATCGAGGCCACACTTGACCATGTTTGGCATTGAGGAGCCCTAGTAAAATTGGAGTTAACAAATTCAATGGGAAAACTCATTACTGATTACAGTAATATCTGGCACAAAGGAAGCTGGTTGTGGTTGTTGCGGGTCAGTCATTTCATCCCAAAGGCCTTGCTATAGGAGTTCCTCAAAGTATTACCCAACTATCTGCTGCTGTTTTATCAATGATCTGCTCTCCATCTTATAATCAGAATGGGGATGTTCACTGACGATTGCAGATTATTCACCACTATTTGAATGTATCAGAAACTGAAACTATCTACGTCCTTATATAATAAGACATCCAGGCTCGGACTGACAACTGAAGGATATTATTCATGCTACATAAATGCTAAGCACTGACCATTTCCAACAAGATTGAATCCAATCATGGCCCCTTGGTATTCAGTGACATTAAAGTCACTGAATTCCTGACTTTCAATATGCTCCGATATAGGATTGATGGGAAACTGACCCGGACTGGCCATATAAGGATAGTGACTACAAAAGCAGGTCAGAGGCTAGGAATTCTGTGGCAAGTAACTCCTTTCCTCTCTCTCTAATGCTTCTCTGCAATATACAAGTAACAGGTCACAACAAAGATCTGTAGTCCAGGTTGCGGTTGTGGAGTTGTTAGTTGGTTCACTGAACTGACTGGTTTTCATGCAAATGTTTCATCTCCCTTCTCGGTGACAGTGTCAGTGCTGTGTAACCTCTTTTTTCCCGGTGAACTTGATCCCAGTGAATATGTTGTAATAAGTTGTTGTGTTTCTTCTAACTTTGTTCATTTAATGATCACGAAGCTATTGTCCACAAATCTAACCCATAGTTTAGGCTTGATCTGGGGGAGGGATATGCATTCCAGTCTTTGTAAAACAGCTTCTGCTATGAGCCCTGACATGGGTGAATCCACGGGTGTTCCATTCATTTGTTCATATATCGGGCCATTGAAGTCGAAGTGTATGATAAGACATAGTGTGATAAGATCTAGTAATTTTAGCATGTTGTCCTTGCCGATAGTTTCGTTGGAGGTTTGTGTTTTCGATTGTCTTATTAACAGCCTATTCACCGGGATCAAATTGACCGTGGAAAAAGAGAACAACAATCAACTCCCATCTCTATACGTAATGGTGGAACGAGCGAATAATGGTGAATTCCTTGCCAGCGTATACAGAAAGACTACACACACACAGTTCGAGTCCTGAATTACAACAGTAACTACATCTAGTGTTCACAAACTGAGCTGTATCACGACTCTGTTTAAATGAGTGATAACTCACTGCAACACCCCAGAGCTGCGCAAAAATGAAGAGGAACACCTCTATAACACCTTTGTCACTGCGAACAATGGTTATCCTATCAGCATTGTCTGCTGATACCTGGCAAAGAAACAAAACCAGGAATACACTGGACACCCCAACACACTGGCCACCCTGCCCTATATTAGAAACACTTCAGAACTGACTACATGACTCCTACAATCTCTTGGAATAAGGATAGCACACATACTAATAGCCACATTTCACGAGTTACTCTCAAAGACGAAAGACCCCATACCCACAATGTGATATATAAAATGCCAAGCAGCAACTGCGAGAAACACTACATAGGGATGATGGGCAGGAAACTCGCCACCAGGATACATGAACACTAACTCGCAGCAAAGCGGCACAACCAACTCTCCCTGATTTCAATACACTCCAATATAGAAGGACATCAGTTTGACTGGGGCAAAGTTACAGTACTAGGAATAGCAAGACAAAGACAAGCACGAGAATTTCTGGACGCCTGATTTTCAACCACCAATGCAATTAATAAACATGTTGAAATAGACCCCATCTACATACCACTACGGTATAAAACTAGAAACAAGACTGCCCACCACGACAGACCAGACCATATAAATTCAGAGCAGGACAGAACAACAGCGCTTCAACAGAGGCTACACAGCACTTACAATATCACCTAGAAGGGAGACGAAATATTTGCATGAAAACCAGTCAGCTTGGCAAACCAACCAACAACTCCAAGTTATAAGCGAGGTTGATGAATACCGTCCACTTGCCTGGATGGGTTCAGCTTCAATAGCAATCTAGGAAATTGTCACCATAAGACTCTACAATCATACAATATAGAAGCAGAATTAGGCCATTCAGCTCATCAAATTTGCTTCACTCTTTGTGACTGATAATGTTTCACAACCCCATTCTCCTGCCTTTTGCCCATAACCTTTGATCTCCAAAATAATTAAGAACCTATCAATTTCTGTCTTCAATACTGTCATTCAACTTGGCCTCTACAGCTGAACTGCACCAGTTTCATCACCGTCTGGCTGAAGAAAGTTCTCCTCATCTTAGTTTCAAACTGTCTTCCCTTCCTGAGGCTGTGCTCTCAGGAACTACAGTGTCTTCTGCTATTGGCCTCTCAGTATTCTGTAACTTTCAATAAGATCCCTTCTCATGCTTCTGAACTTCAAGTGCAGACTCAGAGTCCTCAACCGCTCTTCACATGACAGAACTTTCATTCCTAGAATCATTCTTGTGAAAATCCTCTGGGCACCCTCCAAAGCCCCCACCACATGCCACATGCTTCCTTAGATATGGGGCCCAAACTGCTCACAATATTCCAAATGCAGTCTGACCAGAGCTTCAGCAATACACCCCTGCTCTTGTATTCTAGTCCTCTTGAAATGAATGACAATGTTGCATTTGTCCTCCTGACTGCTAACTCAACCTGCACACAAACCTTAGTAGAATCCTAAACTAGGACATCTAAGTCCTTTTCCAGTTCAGATTTCCAAAGTCTTTCTCCTATTAGAAAATAGGGTATGTTTCTATTCAAGATAACAAGCATGGGGCTGGATGGACACAGCAGGTCAAGCAGCATCATAGGAGCAGGAAAACTTGACGTTTCGGGCCTAAACCCTTCATCAGAGGCCCGAAACGTCAAGTTTTCCTGCTCCTATGATGCTGCTTGACCTGCTGTGTCCATCCAGCCCCATGCTTGTTATCTCGGATTCTCCAGCATCTGCAGTACCTTTTATCTATGTTTCTATTCATCCTGCCAAAGTGCATAACTTCACACTTTCTCACAATGTGTTTCAAATGACACTTCTTTGCCCATTCTCCTAGCCTGCCCAAGTCCTTCTGCAGTCTCCCTGTTTCTCAACACTGCCTGCCCCTCCATCTATCTTCATACAATTTGATTACAACCTATTCACCAAATTCGACACTGAATCCTTTCAACGCCAATACACAGTTGCAGCACTTTGTACCAGTTACAAGATGCACTATGTCAACTCACCAACTTTCCCTTGACAGCACCTTCTAAACTCATGAACGCTACTACCTGGAAGAGCAAATAGATCAGATATGAGGGAACAAGCCACTCACCAGTCAGACTTGAAAATGTATTGCCATTCCTTCAGTGTTGTTAGATCAAAGTCCTGGAACTCCATCCCTAAAGGCAACTGCAAGTGTACCTACACCAGATGGACTGCAAGAAAACTTCCAGAAAGATAGATCACTACCACCTTCTCAAAGGTAACAAGGGTTTGGCAATAAATGCTGCTCCAGCCAGTGATGTTCCATTCTCATGAGTGATTAAAAGTGAAGTTTAGACAAAGAAAAGAGCTCACCTCCCTCTTTAATGCCCACTTCAAAAGTCACCAGACCCACTTGTGCTAGAATCGTTTCCCATGTGAAAACAAAACTGGAGTGGAGGAAAAATTATTTACCCTGAAAGACTGCTTGAAATAAATGCAACATTATTTGGGACTCATATTTCAAAGTCTTAAGAGTCTGCAGTTCTGGCTAACATTGAGCGTATGCCTCCTGGCTGTTATATTAGAAAAAAAGGGGACATAGCTTTGGCAAATAGGGTTAAGAAGAATCCGAAGGGGTTTTATAAATACATTAGTGACAAAAGGGTAACTAGAGAAAGAAAGAGGCTCCTTAAAGATCAGCAAGGCCACCTATGTACGGAACCACAGGAGATGGGGGAGATACTAAATGAGTATTTTGGAACAGTCTTTACTGTGGAGAAGGATATGGAAGATATAGACATAGTGATATCTTTTAAAGTGTTCATATTACAGAGGAGGAGGTGCTGGATGGCTTAAAAAGCATAACAGTAGATAAATCCCAGGCCACTTTTGGCATACTGTGTGCGATTCTGGTCCCCTTGCTATAAAAAAGATGTTGTCGAAACTTGAAAGGGTTCAGATACGATTTACAAGGGTGTTGCCAGGGTTGGAAGGTTTGAGCTATAGAGAGAGACTGAATAGGCTGGAGGTATTTTCCCTGGAATGTCAGAAGCTGAGGGGTAACCTTATAGAGGTTTATAAAATCATGAGGGGCATGGATTGGGTGAATAGACAAGGTCTTTTTGATAGGGTGGCAGGGTCCAAAACTAGAGGGCATATGTTTAAGGTGAGAGGGGAAAGATTTAAAAGAGACCTAAGGGGCACCTTTTTCATGCAGAGGATGGTGCATGTATGGAATGAGCAGCCAGAGGAAGTGGTGGAGGCTGGTATGATTACAGCTTTTAAAAGGCATCTCACGGATATATGAATAGGAAGGGTCTACGGGGATATGGGCCAAATGCTGGCAAATAGGACTAGATTTATCTAGGATATCTGTTTGGCGTGGATAAGTTGGACCAAAGAGTCTGATTCCATGCTGTACTTCTCTCTGACTCTATTACTAAGCTGTTCAGCAGCTGAAAATAGGTGCTGCAGCATCAAATTTACCCAAAGATACATCAGAAAGAAGTTTCAACCCTTGCAGACGTATGTTGCAATTGGTTATCACATTGAGTGAGGTAGGATCAGTGATTGGTTAAAGATGATGTACAGGGAAACTGCATGGTTGGTGCAATGAGTATTTCTTGATTAAACATTCATTTCCTTGAATTTCAAAGCACAAAGGGTAGAATTCTTAACTGGTCCACACTAGAAGCTGGAGAGCTGCAAGGACTGGGTCTAAGGTATGCTGCAGATTTCTAGAAATCTGGTTTTCTCACAAAATGTTGAGGTTCAGTTTGAAAATGTGTTACTTTTCACCCCAGCAGGAATGTCCCCATCTGAGAAGTCATCTTGATTGGCAGGCTTGACTCCCATTCAGGGTTAGGAGGTCGCAGGAAATATAGGTGGATTCCCTGAGATGGGGCTGACCCTAGGGTGACTGCTGTCTGCGTAAGGGATGTTTCTGATTGTGGACAAGTTTTGTAGCTGAGCAGGAAGAACACCAGTTCATCCTGACCACAAGAAATCCTGCGAATGCAATTCCTTCTCCTCAACACTATCCCTGCTTCAATGTAGAAGTTATATTTCCTGAGGAGCAGTAAACCAGGCAGGTCACAAGTTAGTTCTGAGGCTTCGGCCTTATTAAAATATTGAAAATGTCAGTTCACCTCCTGGGAGCAAAGTGGCCGCTCCTCATTGTCTTGCCTCGGCAAAGTTCAGAATCAAGTTGGAGCCAGATTACTGATACACTTGGCTTTCTTTCTATTTAGCCCTCACTGACATCGAATTCCACTCGGTCACCAATATTCAGGTTCCTCTCAAAATACTACAAAAGATTCTTTTATTACATAAACTAAACCATTCTTTCAACACAGCCTGGATCCCTTAAAATACTCAAAAATTACTATTGATATATTCAATACACTGAATGTGCAAAGTACTGTGTGGTCCTCGCGAAAGACAAAGAAAAAAGTCCCCAACTTAAGTGATAATGTTATTTAAATACATAATACTTTAAAAACACAAGGAAATATGATACTGTAAATTTGAAATGCAGAGTGTCTATGCTGAGAAATGCTCATTTTTCTTTATACGACTGACAGTTTAACAGTTCTCACAACTGCAAAGGTCATCCTGTCTCTGTTACAACACAATCAAATAATGTTGTCACTAGGAATAGGGATTTGCAACTTGTTGATAGACAAAGAGAAATGAGAATTTATGCAATGTCCAGGTAGAAAAATCACCTGCCATTTCCAACAGATAAGATGGAGTGGGCAATACTTTTACATGGTGACAACATTATTTTAATGTTTCGGACTTGTTTTGTTTAACAGAGTTTATGTTCTCCTTAGTGCAGTAGGAAGTGAAGGATGTGGAGATAAAGTTACCCAGCAGTGAATGCTTTGTATATAAAGAAACATCTTAGCATCCAAACAATGCCACCTATTCTAATTGCTTATGTTAACATCAACTTTTCTCTTCTAATGTCTACTTCTCAAAAAAATATAAAAGCTATTGAATTGAGTAATTTATTGTATTCAAAATAAAATGCAGTGAAAAGTTCATACTGTCACTGTGAATCAGCGCCATTCTCATGAACATAAAATAAAAACTAAAAAATGATAACTTAGAGAGAGTCCAAATTTCCCTTCTCCGCTGCTACAGTCTCGGTCTGCGATTTACCAGCTCACTCCACTCTGCAGCCAGAGCCTTGCTCTGGGATTCACCAGCCCATTCCATTTGGCTGCCAGAGACCTGCTCTAGCCTACACCAGCCCATGCCATACTGCCATCCCAGAGTGCCACTCCAGGATTCACAGGCCGGCCAACTCTGCCTCTGAAGATGCTGCCGATCTGGACCCCATTGAAGCCGCATTCCTACCAAAGGGCTCTTTTTAGAAGGTAGTTTAAGCAAAAACTAAAAAAAAATCTGAGAAAAGAAGGGGAACAAGAAGGAAAAGACAAGAAAAAGCGGATGAAGAGGACGTGCCTGGGCACAGGAGCCTGGACCCTGCCTACTCTGCCACTGTTTATGATACAGTTTATGTGCTCTTTCGTTCCTTCAATCAGTGACAGTGACGCAAAACAGCCTTTTTTGTAATGTGCCAATAGAGAAAGATACTCCACAGTGGTAGAGTGTAAGCTCAGCTCAATGGTAGCACCTTTGACTTTAAGTCACAAAGTTATCAATTAAAATCCCACTGCAGGACATGGTCAAGATTAAAACTCCAGAAGGTAGTGAGGGACCACTGTCTTGTTGCCGATGCTGTGTTTCTATGCCTTTGGGCAGAATCATATACAGGTCTAAGTAACATAAGCTATGGTGAGATTTGTGGAAAACTCTATCAAGGAGT
This sequence comes from Ginglymostoma cirratum, assembly GCA_024137785.1. Taxonomy (NCBI): domain Eukaryota; kingdom Metazoa; phylum Chordata; class Chondrichthyes; order Orectolobiformes; family Ginglymostomatidae; genus Ginglymostoma; species Ginglymostoma cirratum. Next base: position 11,204,946 of record JAHRHZ010000004.1, on the reverse strand, counting down.
TCAGCAAGACCAACGTTGGGAGCGCTATCCCTTACTCTTTTCACAAATGTTATGATGGAATTCCCACTCGGCAGCAGCATGTTGCCAATTAAAGGGGGATTAAAACTTGTTAAACAACTTGTTAATGACCTAACTCCAAATTTATCTCTCTTAAGAGTTAATAATTAACTTGTAAGTACTCCTGTAGACATGGTGATTTCTTCTAAAACTACTCTGAGGTTTAGAGTGAATGAGTTTGTGTTCAGCAGTAACGGATTTTTTTCTTTTTCTTAGATTGTTTTGCAACCTATTAGATTGATAATAAAGTTTCAAGTTTGTCAGAAACTTCTGGAATTTGCTTTTTTATATGTATATTTCAGGGAAATGCCCATAGCTTAGAGAAAAAGACTTTTGGTTCGAGCTTTACGTTGTGTTTTGGACATCCCTGTTTCTAAAAGGATGGCTTCAGAGAAGGGAAAGATACAATAACAAACACGGAAGTTGCTGGAAAAGCTCAGCAGGTTTGGCAGCATCTGTAAAGAAAAAATCAGAGATAACGTTTCGGGTTTGGTGACCCTTCTTCAGAACTGATGGTAGCTGGGAAAACATCAGTGTATATGCAGAAAATAGGGAGGGGAATGGGGTAGGTAGTAAACGATAGGATAAAGCCCGAAGAGAGAGAAGAGCAGTTGGATAGACAAAGAAGTTGATAATGATCTGGCTAGGAGGTTGAATAGTTGTTAATGGGGACTGTTAGTGATAACGAAAGGTAGTGTGTAATGACAGGCTATGTAATAACAAGGCCTGGTGTGTGGGGTAGGGGGCATCAGAGGAACATTAACGTCGATGTTTTGGGTTTACACCTTTCATCGGGACTCAGTCAACCCAAAATGTAAACCCAAAATGTCGACTTTTCTGCTCCTCTGGTGCTGCCTGACCTGCTGTGTTCCTCCAGCTCCACACTGTATTGATATAGTAAACTAGATTGCCTTAAAGTCCAAATGTATTGTTATCTCTAGGCCAAAGTGTTGGCATAAAACCCTGAATGTTACCCAAGGCTGAATACATCTAAGCTCAGGTACGTAATGGCTCAGGAAGAAATCTGAAGTTCATGTTTGAAAGTTGAAGTCACAAGTGAAGTCACAAACCTGCTGCAGTATTAGGTTAAAGTACAATGATGTGAACATTGTACAGGTGGTGTTTTGGTTACTATACCAAGGATGTGCATTTGGGATACCATCCAAAAGCTGTTTGTTTTGTTTTCAATTTTTGAAATAGAGTTTTGGGATTAATGGGATTATAGTTTTATTTGTTTAATAGTTTTTGAATTGGTATTATTGGCAGATGATTTGTTTTATTTCATTTTATTTTCGTTCGCTTTGTTCATAAACTTCTGTTTGACAGTTAAAGCAAAACTTGCAGTATTGTGTTTAAGTTTCTGAAACTACTTTGTTAAAATCAAAACAAATGCAAGTATGAATTACAAGCTAGCTTTCTGTCTGGAATCTATCTTGCCTGCTTTTTATATGCCTCTTTAAATTCAAAAGAGAATTTTTAGAAGTGTAACAGGATTTAATTTGGTGAGACTAAGCCTTAAAAGTCCCCTGATCCCACCCCCTACCATGCAATTAGTTCTAAAATAATTCCGGTAATTATAATCATCATTTTTCAACCAGATTTGCAATCAAGTGTTCTGTCATGACAGTAGTTGTGACTCCGCCAGTAAGAACTGCTACTATTCACCTTCAGGCAGCTTTGAGTATTTCTTTGGAGGGCTTTTAAAGGAAAAAGTCAGAATCACTCAGTTGGTCAAAGGTTGGAACAGCAATCCAGCAACGGTCAATGATACTAATCTGAAAGATCAGCTTTTATAAAAATCAGTACTGACAACCTGAGAGTTCTGAATTTTTTAAAAGGTTTTTCTCAGCTCTGAAGTATCTCAGTACAAGGATTACTTTTAGGAATCCATGCCCAGGCTCCAGTGACTAGCACCCACCCTCACCCCGGGGCCAGAATTTGTCGTCCAATCCTAATTGTCCTTGACGAGATGCTTTTTTGAATCACTGCAGTCCATCTGGTGTGGATGGTCCTGCAGTGGTGCTAGGAAGGGATTTCGAGGTTGTTGACCCAGCGATACTGCAGGAAAGTGATATCCTTCCAAACCTGAATGTTGTGTGTCTTGGAGGAAACTTATAGGTGGTAACTTGTTGGGTGGCATCATAACGTAGTCTTTAGCACCATTTCCTCCCAGCACCAGTATCCATTTTGAAAAATGGTCACTGGACACAAAACTTGCTTTTTTTTTCTCCACAGAGGCTGCCAGACCTGCTGAGTTTCTCTAGCAATTTCTGGAAAAAATTTTTTGGATTTGCAGGAATACTTTGACTAAATTCTTCCAGAATCATAATTTCCCCGAGGTTCTCAAATTTGTTTTTTTCTCATGTTGCTAATCAAAACCACCGACCTAACAAAAGCTTTTTGCCTTGTAATTTCTACAAATGTCTGATGAAGTTTCTTTCTTGTGGTCCTAAATTTTAATTGACATGCTTCAGTGACAAGCTCATGTACATTGTGTAATACTTTTATAACAGTTTTTAAAACTGCAGATTGTTCTTCCGACAAACTTGCATACTCAGTATAGTTGTATCTGTCAAAACTCCTTGTAATATTAAGGTCCAAATGTCTTTTGGCCGTTTTGCAAGTCGAGCTATGTTCTCAAATAATGATGTGGAGGTGCAGAGTTGGACTGGGGTGGACAAAGTCAGAAATCACATGATACCAGGTTATTGCCGAAAAGGTTTATTTGAAATCACAAGATTTCATAACACTGCTCCTTCATCAGGTGAAGTGACTCAACCTGATGAAGGAGCAGCGCTCCGAAAGCTTGTGATTTCAAATAAACCTTTGGACTATAACCTGGTGTCGTATGACTTCTGACCTTCTCAAATGAGGTGAATTATTTTTCAACTCTATTCTCAATAAATTTAAGCACTAATTGTAGTTTAGTTAAATCAAATCCATCATTGATTTCAGAATCATCCTCCAAGCTGCTACCTCCCATCTCCTTTTTTATCCTAAACCTTTTGTCAAATCGTGTTGTCTAATGTTCTTATCTCTTTAGAGTTCAATTATTATTCTTCTACCATCTGCTTCTCCATTAATCTCTGTCTCTCTCTCTCTCTCTCTAAACCTACCTTGCATTAGTCCCTTATTTCTTTACCTTGTTTTCCAATTCAAATTTTCTTAATTCAATGCCCCTTTCGATTTTCTTTTCTTCCCTTCTTCCTACTCAATTTCTTTTAATTCCCCCTCCTGGTATGTTAATTTCTACTTGTGATGTCTCAATTTCATGTTTCTCTTCTAATTCTAAACGTTGGACAATCTCTTTAAGCATCTCTTCCTTACATGATCCTGTGTATACTTTACCTTCAATTTATTTGCCACGTCCCTCAGTTTAGCCTTAGTCAAAGATTTCAAATAATCCACTTTTATGCCATCTACTTCTCAAAAAGTTTGAGCAATATTCAAAGCTATTTTAAAAATTAATGCCATAAACTTCAGGACACTCTAGTCCAGTCTTCCTTCACTCCCAAATCCACCCTCGCCCCACAGCCCCACAGCACTTTCTCCCGTAACCGGCAAAGGTGTATCACCTGCCCATTTCCCTCCTCCCTCCCCAGTATCCAAGGGCCCAAACATACCTTCCAAGTGAAGCAGCACTTCGCCTGCACTTCCCACAATCTAGTCTACTGCATTTGCTGCTCACAATGTGGTCTCCTCTATATTGGGGAAACAAAGTGTAGACTGGGTGATCGCTTTACAGAACATTTATGTTCTGATTGTAAAAAAGACCCTGAGCTTCTAGTTGCCTGCCACTTTAACACACCACCCTGTTCCATGGCCAACATCTCTGTCTCAGGCTTGCTGCAGTGTTCCAGCAAAGCTCAGTGCAAGCTGGAAGAACAACACCTTATTTTCTGCTTGGGGACCCTGCAGCCTTCTGGATTCAATAATTTTAGGGTCCTACACTCCCCCACACCACGCCCGCTCCCCCCCTACTCCCCCAACTGCTCCACACACTAGGCCTTATTATCACACAGTCTGCCATTACAAACTACCCATTGTTAGTCACTAACTGTCCTCATTAATAGCTATTCACCCTGCTAGCCAGATCATTATCAATTCCTTTGTCTATCCAACTGCTCTTCTTTCTCTTTGGACTCAACCCCAAACCTATTATTTACTCCTTACCCGTTCCCCCACCCTACCTTCTGAATATAAACCAACATTTTCCTGACTGCCAACAGTTTCTGAGGATGTGAAATGTTAACTCTGATTTTTCTTCACAGATGCTGCCAGACCTGCTGAGCTTTTCCAGCAACTTCTGTTTTTGTTTCTGATTCACAGCAACCACAGTTCTTTTGGCCTTTTGAAGAAAGGTGGTGGTCTTTCACTGAAACTTAAACACACAAGGCTGCCGGCTTGCTTTCAATGATAAAATGAAATAAAATGAAAGTAAACCCAGTTATCTAAATATAACTCAGTTTAAAAGATTGCAAGCATTCGGAAAAACAGTCTCACGTTACAGTAAGTAGAAGTCCAGAGAAATGTTTCCTTCTCTATAACTCTATAGGTTGACTTAACTGCTTCTTTTCTGTTTCAGACTTATGAACTCCAAAACATTTTTCTTTGAATCACACCAACTGAGATCTTTAAGCTGACGTAACTTAATCCCTCTATGAACAAACTCCTTTCCTTACAAGAATTTATTTTTCACATTGCTGATTTTAACCAGGTTCCATTTGAACTGAATTCAGAAACTTTACACTAAAATGTAAAAACAGATTGCTCCACCTATCTTTTGCTTGGGCTGTTTCATTTCCTTCTCCTTTTGTAACCTTATAAATGAACTGCCATTAATCCTCCAGGAGACCTTCACCCATCTGCTGTCTGACAAATACTGGTTTAAAATTAGGATTCCAAAAAGACTGCCTTAATTAATTATTAAACTCTTTCACAAAAAATTAATTGAGCACTGATATGCCACTAGTTGGAAATCCAAAATGTTAAGGAAGGTGATGTTTATACACCTTTCATCACATTATATTGGTTGTATATGTTATGTGGGCTAACACAAAGATAACCATAAATTGCTTCACAAACTGCCACTAGCTGCTGAAGGCCTGCACAGAGTGATGTCTCTACCTCCATCCCTGCTCCTGAGCTCTTCAAGCCATATTGGAAATTGAAATTGATGGGAAATGACCCTTAAGTTATCATTTGTCCACCTAAGGGCCTCAATTTGGATTGGGTGAGGCAGCAGGTCTGGACTTCACCTTCTCACCATGAAATTGATCACATTTTGGTGTTGAACTAAGTGGAGGGTAGTTGGAAGGACATGAGAATTTTATGGCATCCCTCCATTAGTTTGCACATACTCCCCGTGTCTGTGTGGGTTTCCTCCGGGTGCTCCAGTTTCCTCCAACAGCCCAAACATGTGCAGGTTAGATGGATTGGTTATGTTAAAGTACCCATAACGTCCAGGGGATATGCAGGCTAGGTGGATTAGCCATGGGAAATACTGTGTTACAGGGAATAGATTAGGAAGGTGGGTCTGGGTGGGATGCTCTTTCAGAGGGTTGGTGCGGAGCTGATGGGCCAAATGGCCTGCTTCCACACTGCAGGGATTCCATGAATCTATGATTCAAACCAGCTGGTGGAGGAGAGTAAAATTTAGCGTATTATGTTAGCTCTTTCTGGTAGGGTCAATTATCTCTGCAATACAACATCTTTGGCACTGTTGTATTATAGAGGCCAAGCCCATCTGTGTTTTCAAAAAATATCTATGCTATCTAAGGTCATTGAATCATAGAGAGGAGTGAATCCACTGGTCAATTTTACCCAGCACTTTCAGGATGCTCGTTAACTCCCTGGTTCTGGTGGGCCTGCATTTGTTTGTTATTTTCACATATTGTTATAAGTAACTTGCACCCTTCATTCACTGATCTCAATTTCCAATAACCACCTTCACCACTTGCTAGTGTGCATGATAGCGTATACATGCTGAAATATACGTAGAATTAGGAGGAACAATTGGCAAGTAAGGTACTCAATGAGAAACTGGCACCAGAGTATAAGTTCAATACTAAAGTTAGAATGATTTTTTGTTATAGACTGAGTGACCAACAGCTGCCTGTTATACTGTTCAAGAAGCCAATCTTGAGTTGTACATATAGAAATTGATACTCACTGCCTATTTAACAGTGATTCCATCACAGTCAAGCACCACTGCATTCTCACTTGGAATGTGCAAACATTGATTAGTTCCTGAAGTCCCGGCTTTCATAACCTGAGAACACTCAGGGCAAAAGCACTACCTCAAGGCAAAATTAGATAGTAAGCACATGCCAAAAATAATGAAGGGGCAATTTAGGACTGGTTTCATGGAAAAAAAATTCTCGGGTAGAAATATCAAGGAGGTTCTTATGAACAGAGGCTGGAGGTAAAACCCTGAGAGGCTTTACAGAGTCTGTTGTCTTCATCACTTCACCTGATAAAGGAGCAGCACTCTGAAAGCTTGTGATTTTAAATAAACCTGTTGGACTAGAACCTGGAGTCATGTGACTTCTGACTTTGTCCATCCCAGTCCAACACCGGCATCTCCACATAATGTCCTGAATGAAGGGAAGTTAGTGTAGAACAGGAAATAAATCTGGTACCTCCCTGCAATGGATGACTCAATATTATAGTGGCCATAGCCATTATCTAAGTCAACAGGGAAGCCTGGGTGAGAAATCTGTTTACAGTTATCATTTCAGAGAAAAATTGCATGCTTTATGATCTCCTACAGGACTGGACGAGGAGGGTGTTATGATGGAGGTTAACTGAAGGTTAACTGAGCAAAAATATACCGTTTACACAGATACACAAGGACATGTTTTGAAACGGAAAAGAAGGCTGGAACAAATGTCACCTCACCATGAATTAGGGCTCTAATCAACTTTTCATGTATTTGCATCTTGGAAAATTATTGGATACTTTTGTATACCACTTGAAAACAAAGAGGGCACATGAGGGAACTTGTAAACAATGCATGATCTCTGAGTGACAGAATCTTATCCCAAAGACTCTGCAAAGCAACATTAAAGATTAATTGTAAATCAATATACTATTCATTCTAGCACAGAGATGAAATAGTCTGTCCGGGCACCTAAGCTTCCCAAGATCAAATAGTCAGTGTCTATCGAACCAGCAATTCATACAAGGTGGAGTGGAAAACAGCTAGTAAGACACAGCGAGAATTTAATTACACTGTGAGAAATGTATATCTGTCCTATTCCAACCCTTAAGAAATTCAATGCACTTGTGAAATGTAGATGAAAGAATTCAAAGATTGGCTTAGTAAGCAGTGTGATGTTCGGGTGTGTGTTTGAAATGAGGTGCTTTTTTTTTAAATGAAGTAGAGTTAGGAACACAATAGTTACAACATTTGCTGGTGTGATGCAATTGGTTTCAGTGCTACATGAGCCTGCTGAAGGATACAATGGCTGGGAGCCTGCTGCTGATGGCTTCCAAAGTGGCCTACACTGGTAACCATAGAACAGGCATCACATATATGGTTTCCAGCAGGTAATTACCTTTAACCAGGTAATTGGGATCATTCCTACTTGGCTTCTTGTTTCTCCTTTCTTTATGTTTGTTTGGAGAGCCTTCTGGTGTTCTGCAAAAAGACGACTGCCTCCTCTTTTCCACATCCGTAGCCAGGGTCTCCAGCAATGGAAACAGAGACTCTCTTTCTGACACTGCTTATTTGCTGCCACAAAATTCATTCACATCTATTTCCAACCTCCGCTGCAACTCGAAAGCGCCTCTCCTTTAAGAGGCGAAGGGAAGTGCAAGCTAGATTTAATTGACGATATTCTCATATGACTTTGGGCTCCCTGCTGAACATGCAGCCACTGAGTAGAGTTGCACACCACAGGGTTAGACAAGGGAAAGCAGAATGAAGTTTACTTGTTGGCACCATTATTTCCAGCTGGTGCAAGGTAATTACCATACACCCTAACATACTATCAGTTTTTTAGCACAATGTTCCTGTAAAAAGGATCAATAGGTAGCAATGTAGAAAAGTTGAGGTTAGATGCAAGAATAGAATGTACTTATTAAAGCACCTGCCTTATTCTTCTTTCATGCTTACTTAAGTTCTCAAGCTACCAATTTCTGTGAGTTTCAGGTTGTGAGTGCCTGGATTTCTGACGCATTCTGAAAGCCCAGGGCACGTTTCAGGATCTCAAAATCAAGGCTATTTATTACACGGATAAAAGACATTTTCTATTTGTCTGAGTTGGCACACACTGTCTTTCCTGTACTGAGGCATTTGAATAGACAGCATTATACCATAGGCCAAAAGCTTAGGTTAGAAGCTCCTACGTGTAAACTATTGAAAGTTCAGCTAAAAGTGTATACCTTTTGAGTACAAACCACTAGTTATGGATGTTTCTTCCCTAAGGCTCTTACTGTAGGCTTATCTGTATGTAAATGCTAATTGTGTGGCTCTGTTGGACAAGATTCAGGAAGTTTTCCATTCATAAACTTTCATGCCAATATGTGTAATCCCAGTTCTTCCAGTATCAACAGGTGTAAAATATATTTTCACAATTACCACGTGAGTTTCATTATTCTAGTGTAGAGGATGATGGGATTAACCTTACTACTAGAACTCCATCTTGATTTAAAACAGCAGTAATCTATAGTTCCAGAATCCATGTTTGCAGAATCGAACCTTGCCAATGGTTGCCAAACCTTGTTATGGTTCTAGTGCATTGCTGCACTTTAAGGCTGGCATTTTCTTCCTTGGTTAAGGAGACCATAACTGTATATAATTGTCCAGGAGTGATCTCACCAAAGACAACATAATTGGAATAAGACTTACTTACCCATGTGCCAATGCCTCTGTATTAAAGGCTAACGTACCACTCGCATTCCTTACTTGTTTGCTGTATCTGCATCACACCTTTCTGGGACTTGTGTAGGAGGACATTGCCTCACTTGTTAAAAAAAACCTGGCTCTATTTTTCTTATAATAATGAATAATTTCACATAACTTTTCACGGTGTTCCATTTTGTCATGCTTTTGTTCGCTCACTAAAACTGTTTAGAGGCCCTTATAGCTTCTTTGTATCATAGAGTCATATAGCATAGAAACAGAACCTTCAGCCCAACTAGTCCATGTCAAATGTAATTGCAAACTAAACTAGTCCTACCTGCACACTCCTGGCCCATATCCCTCCAAACCTTTCCTATTCATATACCTATCCAAACGTCTTTTAAAAATTGTAATTGTACCCGCATCCACCACTTCCTCAGGACGTTCATTCCACACTGTCTGTGTAAAAAAATTTACTCCTCATGTCTTTTTTAAATCTCTCTTCTTTCACCTTAAAAATGTGTCCCCTTGTCTTGAAATCCCCTATCCTGGGAAAAGGCAACTACCATTAACTGTATCTATACCTTGTATTATTTTATAAACTTCTATCAGGTCACCTCTCAACCTCCTACACTCCAGTGAAAAAAGTCCCAGCTTATTTAGCTTTCCTTTATAACTCAATCCTTCTCTACCAGACAACATTCTGGTAAATCTCTTCTGGACCCTCTCCAGCTTGATAATATCTTTCCTATAACTGGGCGGCCAGAACTAGACACAGTATTCCAGAAGGGGCCTCACCAATGTCCTGTACAACCTCAAGATAACTTCCCAACTACTATACTCAAAGGACTGAACAATGAAGGCAAGCATGCCAAACACCTTTATAACCACCCTGTCCAAATGTGATGCAACCTTCAAAGAATTATGTACCTGCACCCCTAGGTCCCTCTTTCCTACATCACTACTATCATTCTCATAGTTTGTTTCCCCACCTAACTGTATTGAAATACTGGACATATTAGATTCAGCCTCCTTACTCAAATCTTTAATTAGATTATAAATAGTTAAAGACAAAATGGTGATGCACTGATCCTGGCCCCACTTCAGTAATTAAAGCCTCCCCCCTTAAAAAATACATTTATTCCTACTCTATTTTCTGCTCATTGACCAATCCTCAATCCATGCCAATATTATCCATAATACCATGAGCCCTGATTTTGTGTAACAATTTCTTTTCTGACATCCATTGAACGGTGTTGGAAAATCTAAGTTTACTACATCCACTGGCTTTCCCTTATCTATATTATTAGCAACATGTCAAAAAAAAACTCAGTAACAGATTTGTCAGACATGATTTCCTTTTCCTTCATCCATATAACTCCTTCCAATCACATAATAGTTTTATAAGTTCCCTATTAGTGCATCCCTAATAACAATCGTTTCTATTGTTTCTACCTTAACGTCAAAAGTAGTCACTTTCAGCTCACTTTGCATAGACCATTTTAAAATCCAGGGAATTCTGTAGTCCTGGGCCTGCATTTTCTCTCCCTGTGCTAAAGTGTCTCCAACCATAAGTGGAAACAGTGACTGATTGAAATCAATAGATTATTGTGCAGAGAATCACAAATTGAAGTCCCACCAACAGAATTGAGAATAACCCTGCATTAAGTATAAGTTGGGATTGTTTCCAACATATAAAGAAAATCAGGGTGACATTTGACAATTGGTCAAAATGATAGGAGTTGACCCCTTGGATCACACTGAGTCTTACATACCGTTGGAAATAAACTGAAACTTTAACCTAAGAAATTTTATTTGCAGTCGATTAATTCGCAAAATAATATTGGTGTTAGATACTACATGAGATTTGTAACTATGAATGACAAGTTTCACATGGAATGTCTTTACAGCAAAATTAGCATATGAAATTGAGATTTTCAGTTGCAATTAAAATTGCCTCACATTACCTTCTATATTAATACTATATTTTCTCATTAACCATCTTCTCTGATGTGACATATCCATCGATTCAGAAGCTATCATGTTTCACATGTTATTTGTTCATCTTAGTGCCAAGGGGAAATGAGATAACATTGAGATAATTAATAATACTGAGATACAGTACCAGTGTCTGCAGAGCATAATTCTGCTTACTAGACCCTACACTGCCAAATTGATAAGCTGTGTCATTTAAAGACAGGCACAATATCTGAAATGATAAATGAACAAACTTGCCTTTTCACCATCTTACAAGAGTAACATCCTCTAAAGAGTTTAACTTGAATCTCAATACCCGACCAGACTGGATCAGTCAGGTTTGAAATATGCTTGTGTTCTACTTGAATCTCCTGGGAGTACCAAATGAGTGATGTTCAACTACTTTCAGGCTGTGTAAGTTAAGGAAACATTATTATAGTGCAGTCAGTAAAGTACTAAGATAAAGCCAGAGCAGCAGAGCCATAGCAAGTTGCATTCACATTGTAATGTTTAACAATGCTAGTAAAATCCACAGGCTACACAGGATTTTCATAGGATCTTAATGAACCTGTGAACATTCTCGATATTTTCTAACCAAACTGTTCAAAGGTGTTATAACACACCTCTGGAGCAGGTAAGGGCTTGAATGTGAGTCTCCTGGCTTCAAGGTGGGGACACTACCACTGCACCGCAAGAACACTAACTGTGCATGCCGAACACTCATTAAAATTTGTCAGATTCCCTGATGCTTTTATTATAAATTTGCATTGGTCATGCTCGAATTCATAGAATCCCCACAGTGTGGAAGCAAACCATTCAGCCCATTAAGTCCACACCAACTCTCCAAATAGCATCCCAACCAGACCTGCACCATTACCATATCTCTAAAACCCTGTATTTCCTATGGCCAATCTTCCTAACCTCCACATCTTTGGGCTGTGGGAGGAAACTGGAGCACCCAGAGGAAACCCACGCAGGCACAGGCAGAATGTGCAAATTCCACGCAGAGAGTCACCCGAGGGTGGAATTGAACCCCAGTCCCTGGCACTGTGTGAGGCAGCAGTGCTAAGCACTAAGCCAGCCTAGTCCTGCTGTACATTAATCAGCCGCCATATTTTCTTACATAAGTACTTCTGAGAATTTCTTGAAAGTGGTAACATGTTAAAAAAATGAAGTCTTCTTGAATTGATGGGGCAACTGACCTATTTCTGTGTTATGCTATACTGAACCCCAGAAAGGTTGTAATTGTGTTGTGTGTCTTTGGTGGAGGCATTACAATTTCAATACTCCTGGGCTAAAATTCAGCAAGTTTTCACTCCTAATCACTACATAGCTGCTTCCATTAGAAAGCTTTGAACACTTGGACATCAGGTGAGGACAGAGTTACACTTGACTATAATGTTCTTTATGGTTTAATTACCTGCCAACAATTATTTTCTTGGTTTGCAATTGCTTAAACTAGCCACAACAATTTGTTCCTTTAACAAATTGGTAATTTGTGGCCTAAAACTAGAGAACTAACTATATAAACTATAGCTTTTCTTTGTAAATGATTGTTCACTGATAATTATTTGGTTGGATTTTTCACGCCATTTGAGTTAATCTATCAAGAAAACTATTCCACAAACAAATGGGTTTCCTTGAAAAATAGAAATGTGCAGAATATTGTAGAATATAGTCATTCCGAAAGGATTAATGGTGACTACTGCAGTAAACTCCATCCATCTGGTGATGTCTACGGACTTGTGTTGGGAAAGGCAAAACATTGTAGGAACTTGAAGAGGAAAATCTGTCATCCTAGTCTCCTCTTGGTCTTTGTACCAATGGATGAAATCTTCCTAGGCACTGAAAGCTGGGAAAATCAGGTGAGGTGGGCAATGAGGAACTTCTTGACATTGAGAACAAAAGATCCCACTCTCTAAGTAAGTGTTGAGTGGTGAGGTGGGATTCTCTCTAGTGAATAGTAAGAGACATGTTTGCGTGCTGTCATGACTCATTGGGGTAGAGTGCTGGAAATCAAGTGTTGCTATTCCTGTGAGACACAAAGCTATACATCATGTCATGGTTGCCAGCTGGATCAGTCAAGATGGGGTGGACATGTTGCTGCAATGGTACCACGCTACGATAATCTCATTTCTGCATGGTGTGCCAGTTGCCTACGTGGCAACACACTGTATGAGCATCAATCAATTGGCCATACTGTAAAGTCTTGGGGACGTACAGCCTTGAAAATTGAAGAAAGACAGCCTTTAGTCAGGAAGTCCAACACAGTAAGTCAAGGGCAGCATCCAGTATCAGTCCATGGGCTTGGTAATGGTCAGTCAGCCTTTAAGATGGTCAGTGTCAGGTGATCAGGATTACTAACGTTCAGGAAGTAGGCCCCAGACAGTCCTGAGGGTCCAGCGCAAACAGTCTAGGGAGTGTTGGTACATCAGTTAGGAAGACACACACATATCAGTCATGGATTTGCTCAGGCATCATGGGGCTGTACGTCAGAAATGGTCATGAAGTTGAATGACGGTCAGTCCTGGCGGTCAACTCAATGAAAGTCAAGAAAGGTTATTAGGGGTCACCGCTGTGGTAGGGATGTTAGGATAAATAATCCCAGGCATTGGAGGCAGAAAGCTGGGATGCAGAGGGGACAAATAATTGTGAAGGGGGAATCTTAAAATATAAGAGATGGAGACACCAGTACATTGGGATACTGCGCAGGTGGGGGTGTTATCGATGATAACCACCAACTAAGTCTTGCTGCTGGGGCAGTGCAGCGCACTGCTTGGCATGAGTAGATGATAGGTCTGCGCCTCGGGGGTAATGTTAAAAACTGAAGACATAAGTCAAAGTGGTATATGGGAACGTGTGGAAGTGAATACTGATGGCTGGCTCCCAGAGAGTACTGGGAAGAAAGAACATAAAAGTTTGGTGGGGGCCCTTGATCATCAGGCTTAGCATGAGACTCACTGTGCCAAGACTGACTTATGTTGCCTTCCATGATCATTCAATTTGAAAGTGTGCACTGCAAATGGAAAATGGCTGGAACTACACCTGGGGTTGGAGGGGGACGTATGTTTTTTTCGTACCTGATCATGTAGTCTCTACTTGACACAGGCTAATTGGGAACATAAATAGTAGATCTATCCACAGCAGGTGTTATGGGCACTGATGCTGTGATGTATTGAGGGTACTGAGAAATGGAGAAGAAACAGATGTGAGGGCAAGGCCAGGACCAGCAACCTACACTGGATGCTGAACAGACTCCACATGCAGAGATTATATCTAGAAGTACTGTGGAAATGTAGGAGGTACAGGAGGGCCAGACTCTATTTTCTTCTGATGAGTGATTCTCATCCAAAGACTAAGACTAAATCCTGGGCAGTATCATTGAGCTGGGCCAACTGCTGCAGCAAGACCCATGAACCGAAGCAGTGGTTTGCCATTCTATCACAATAGTCATCAAATTGATACTAAACCTTTATGCAACGGGCTGCTTCTAAGGAGCCACTAGGTACATGTATGGGATCTCTCAATCCTCACCCGAAAACTGCGTTGACGTTGTACAGTTTGTGCCAGATCTCATGGCTTGAACTCATTTCCCCATAATGAAGTGAGTGTTGCAGCCCAGGGCAGTAGGCTTTGGCAACATAGCTGGCCTCCCCAAGTGCAGAGCGTGATAGACTGTGAACACATTGCATTGCCAGCTCCATAACACAGCTAGCTTCATCAATGGAAAAGAGTTCCATTCCATAAGTGCACATGGCATCTGTGGTCATCAATATCACATCTTAGAGGTCTACTGCAGACAGCCATGGAGTTACCATGACACCCATATCCTTGAGAACATTCATGTTCCTGCTTCATGGGCAAGGGCCAGAACTTTTACAAGTATGTTTGATTGCAAACAGGGATGACCATGGCTGGTCATTATATAACTGAGGTAGAACGTAGATACAATGCATTCTTCCACCAGGGCCATAGCGGAGCAGACGATAGTTCTCCTGAAGATGAGGATATGATGCTTCGAATGATCTGGGCCTTGCAATACAATCCAGCCAAAGAACGCTTCGTTCCTCTCAAATGCTGTGTCTTCAGAACTAGAGCAGGCAATGAAGTGATTTGATGGGCTCCGAAGAGCTGGGAAAATGAGAGGAGACTGAGGGCATTGATCAAAAGAAGTATCATCTTCTGCATGATTGAGTGCTGCAGCATTAGACACAACAGGGCATCCAGTAGATGAGAAGCTTGGCCTAGTAATCTTTTAGTGAGTATAAAAATTGTTGTTTGTTGAAAGGAATCTGGAACCCTGTCTGTTCCAAGAGGCAAATGCAGCTTGTTTTTGATTGTTTATTGTTAGCTTTTTCTCTTGCTAAATAAAAGTGAATATTGTAAACTTTTTGAAAGTATTCTTGTACACAATGGCCCAACATGAATAACAAGAAAGGGTACACTGGGCATTGAGGAAAGATTTGCACAGCGTCGGAGAGGGGTGAAAGATGGGGTGAGGCTAAGCCTGTGCAAACTGTGTTGTTTTGTCCTTAAATAGCGATAGTTGTATGAATGTGCACTTGTATGTGTCATGAAGTGTCAGTTGTGCCATCAATGTGCCCCTAGAAGTGTTGGTTTGTGTTACCTTCCCACTATGAGTATAGGTAAAGACAGTTCCTGACTGCCAACACCACAGCTGGGCTTTAAAAATAGTGCCAGGGATACTAGATGTCCTGGCATGGGAGAGTACTTCTACCTACAACGAGTAGGTGAATAGAATGAGCGGAGCACCATTGTGGTGGGATGCATAGTTAGTGAGGCAAGTGTGAGGGAAAACAGTATGAGGAAACTGTCCACATCTCGCAGTGAGAAACCTTCTGAAGAATTTGCCAAAGTTGACATTTAACCGATTTAAACTGGGCTCACCACAAAAACAGGGGCTCCAAGGTCAGGTCAGAGGCTCAGAATACTGCAGCCAGTTACTCACATCCTGTCTCCCAAAGCCTGTCCACCACCTACAAGGCGCAAGTTAGGAGTGTGATGGAATACTCCCCACTGGCCTAAATATATGCAGAATCAACAACAATCAAAAATCTTGACATCATCCAGAACAAAGCAACCTACTTGAGTGGCACCGCATCCACAAACATCCACTCCCTCCACCACCGACCCTCAGTAGCAACAGTGATGCGCTGCAGAAATTCAACAAAGATCCTTATACAACACCTTCCGAACTCATGACTTCTTCCAACTAGAAGTACAAGGACCGCAGATACATGGGATCACCACAATCTGTAAGGTCCCCTCCAAGCCAGTCACCATCCTGAGTTGGAAATAAATCACTGTTCCTTTACTGTCACTGCATCAAAATCTTGGAATGCCTCCCCCCTCCCCATGGTAACCTACAGCACATGGACTGCAGTGGTTCATGAAGGCAGCTCACCATCACCTTCTCAAGGGTAACAGGGATGGCCAGCCAGGGATACCCATATGCTATGAATGGGTAAAGAAACAAAGGACTGCCATCAGTCAGGGAATCCCATTCAATGAACGGTAACTGTGTCCAAGGGCTTGGCATGGGGAGTCAGCTGACTGGGGTGGTCAGGAATTCTGTATCGCTGTAGTCTGGGGCGTTGGGTCCCAGTCAATCCCACAGGACCAATACAACCTGTCCAAGAGTTAACAGGAAATGATGTTAATAAACGTCAAGGCATCTGTCTCAACAAGGACCTGACTGTGCATATGTTATGAGAACCAATACTTAGAAAACTATAAAGTTTGTACCATTGTCTTTGGATATAATTTTAATAAGAATAATTTAAAACTTTTAAGACAAAGCTCTGTTGTGTCCAACAGAACACTCCGCCAGAAGGTTGAATGCTATATATCTAAGTGGCCTACTTAATGAGCAATACTTTTAAACTTTTTGAATCTTTTGAACAATAAAGAGAGGGAAATACTTACCCCAGCACATTAAAGATTAGCTGCAAACAATTAGAATCAAAGATTTACAGAGTGACAACCCAGGTGGAATTTTTTATTTTGCTAATGTTGGGGTCATGTTTTGAGAAAGTAATTAACTCTCAGGGGACTGGAATTCCTTTGACAAGTGAAAAAGTCAAGACCACATTTCCTTAAAAGGAATTTTTATACAATAAAGCACTGATTTACTGGCCCAGGAGTGTCTGAGGTGAACAAACGTAAGCATCAATCTTTGCCTGCCATGTTGTTAGTGGCTACCACAGAACATTCCAGAATATTCAGGGAGTCACAACAATTAGTGCTTTAACTCAAACAGTACTCTTCTCAATGAACAGTATAAAAATGTACCATTCTCATTTGGAAAATCAAACAAAATACATTTTTGTTTATTGCATGCAGTTGCCAATAATAATTCATTACAAGAAAGGCTACAGTAGCAGTTTCACACCACATCACAACAATCGCTATTTCACTCTCATTACCAGTCTCAACATTGCTATAGAACAGCCTTCAAAAACCATTGTCACACTTGCCTAATGGATAATTTCCCTCTGGACCAGAAAAGCTTGCAATTTTCTTTGTTAACCCTGGTCTATTTCTTCGACAATATGTCGTGTGTGGTGTTGGCTACAGTCAGTTGATAAAACTTTTTTTTAAACGTACAAGTTGGTGACAAATTTGTGTGAAAGACTTCAGGAGCAGAATCTTATAAGGGTCTGAGTAATGTTGACTATGGCAAGATCTGTGTCAGAATCATGTGAGAAGTCAAACAAAGCCTATTTCAATGTTGGGAGAATTATGGGTCTAGGCCCGAAACGTCAAGTTTTCCTGCTCCTATGATGCTGCTTGGCCTGCTGTGTTCATCCAGCCCCACGCCTTGTTATCTCTTATCACTTTTCATGCTTTTGACAAGCAGCAAAGTAAGTTTCTTGTTAGGGAGTAACGAGTTGCAATTAAGGGGGATTATTCTGGGGTAGGGGTTGGCAATGTCTTTGGACCAATGATCGAAAACCCTAAGTTAATGTTCTGGGAATGTGGATTCAAATTCTGGACCATGGTGAAATATGAATTCAAAGAAGTTCTGAAAAGAAAATATGGCTTAATGGTGACCAAGTAACCACTGTCAATTGTTGCAAAAACCCAACTGATTCACTAATGTTCTTTACCTGGTTTGGCTTCTGTGTGACTCCAGAAACATGACAATGTGGTTGACATTGGGCTTTTAGGGCGAACAATAAATGTTGGCCTAACCAGCACACAAACCTCCCATGAACAGTTAAAAATAAACTTGTTAAACATTTGGTAATATCAAATACGGAAGAACTTTCCATAAAAAGCCTTTTCTACACAAGACGATTTTGATTACAGCAGTCATTTTCCTCCATATTTGCTCTTGATAAGGCACCAGCTTTAATATTGTCCCTTCCTGCTGCATGAATGGTTTTCAAATTTTATGGTTGTTACACTAAACTCCAAAGAAACGACCACAGATTATTGGTATAAACTTTGCTAAGTAAGTTTGAGGGTTATGCCCCATATGAATAACAGGAGCTGTACAGTTATTAGATATGTGGACTTCAAACTTTTGAACTGGGTACACCAAACCTCAAGCCTCTTTCCACAATTGAGTGTTTCTACTGGTCAGAATTTAGCTTTTGAGAGAGCAACTGGCTGTCTTTAAACTCTCCATTTTGCTGGCCTGCAATGAAAATGTGCCAACATTTAACCAGCCAATTTAAATGGCTTAACATAATTTGGTGCAACTGAAGCTGGTGAAGGAGTGAGCACAGCTTTCAAGTTCTCAACAACATTCTAACAGTCATCTGTCCCTTCAAGTTTCTTGCCTTTCTGTACCAAACTCATAAGGAGAGCTACTACAGTATTGAAATTTGTAATAAACATCCACAAATCCAGTTGCACCTATACACAGCAAAATATCTCAATTTGGGCATGGGAAAATCCAAGATGGCCCTTCTTTTTCATTAATTTTGAGTAATTTGGCCTTGTTCCACAGTATGGCCCAAATAACATCTGCTTTGGGAAATTCACTTTCTTCCAAGTTTACCATGAAATTGCCCATTTGTAGTTGAGCAAACAATTTGTTTAAATGTTATAATTGCTCCCCCCAAGTTTGGTTGATGATAACCAAATTGTCAATATGTACAACACTGTTAAATAATCACTGAATTAATTTATTGGTTAAAATTTGAAAAGTTGCTGTTACAAAACTAGATATTTCTTTTGCCATACCTGTCAGTAGAACTTACCAATATCACTTTAGTATATATCTTTTTGTAATAAATCTTGCCTGTCCAATCCTCTCAATAGACTCCTTCAATCATGGAATTGGATATAAATGCACTTTTGTTGCTGCATTGACTTTTCAATAATCTATACATAATTGTTCTGACTGATGGGTTTCATTGCCATCACAGTGGGTGAACTCCAACAATTGTGACTTGATTCAATATTGCATTTTCCATCAGGTACTTAATCTCTTCCCACACTTAAGAGCACTTCCCTGGGGAGTGTCTGTGAGGATGTTGCTTTATGGGTGACACATCCCCTGCATTAATGTCATGTATGCCAAATGATATTTTACCTGACATATTTATGAAAATCGATTCACGTGTCTTTAATAACTTCCACATATTACCTCAGTAGTTTTGTGGAAGACAACATAATATTACCCCTAACTTTTTAAGCACGTCCATATTATCCAATCAGAATATGTGAGGGTTGACTTTATAATTTTCAGATTCCGAATCATTCTGAACTAGCTCTGATATTTTTATTTCTCTCCTTACATCTTTCACCATATCTTCCCTGTTACAGTATCATTTTAACATATTAACATGAAACGTTCATGTATTATCCTCCTGTCTAGAGTAGTCATTGTATTATTCAGATTATTGAGTTTCTTTTTGATTTGATATGGTCCAGTGAACATTGTTTTTAATAGTTCCCTATCGACAAGTAACAATATTTTCTCTCCAGCAATAATATTTCAAGCTTTGGCTTTTTTTTAAAATCTGGGTCTCACTTTCATGTTTGAACAACTCTCAAATATTTCTGGCCAACTCACACATTATGGTTCTCTCTGTCTGAAAGTTAAAACACAGCTAGAAGCGGCGATGAGGTCAAAGTGAAATCAGACATGATCATATCAAATGGTGAAGCAGGAACGAGGGGCTGAAGTGCCAACTCCTGCTCTTAGTTCATGTGTAAGTGTAGTCTCTGAAATTAGGGTTGTAAATTTCTATTTAATCAATTTAAGTGGTCCTCTCATTTCATGTCCCTGTGTCAGTACAAAAGGAATGAATCCTGTAGCTTCGTTACTAATGGCAAACAGTAACAAAGAGACTACTTAATGCCATTAAGACAGTCCTGGCAACAAATCTCTTCAAAATTTGATTTATCTTTCCAATGCTACTTGAGATTATGGAAGCTAAGCGTAAGACTTAAGACAATGTGTTTTATTCTGAAGTATTCATTGTTCCTTCGAATATTTGGGACATTAAATTTGAACCTTAATCTGATTGTATTTCTTTCAGCTATCAATATCTTCGAAACAAAACCTTTTCCTCCACCATTTCACAGTGATGTTTCCCAACGGTGGTTCCTCAGGAAATCTTCTTGAAACAGCCATAATTGCTGGAAGCGACTGATTTAGACATTGGCTTTAGTTCAGGGTTCTACACAATCTATTAAGGACCTTTTCAATTATTCTTCAAAAGTTGGGATTAGAGTTTAGATTGAATTGATGATTGCAGATTCCCCACTATCTGATATATATGGCATATTTGATAAAGTGTTACCACATTTTTTATACAACTTTGCCAAATAAAAATGTTTTAATATTTTCATTTAACATTTTCCTGATACCTAAGTGATGTGCGATTGGAATTTCGTGAGCCACTCAAAATTTCATTATGATACGCAAATCAAATTATTGCCTCATTGCTGTTATTTGAAGTGATCTCCATTTCCTCGTTTGTATTTTTGATTTAAGGTAAATTTGCCTTGGTCCTACTGGGCCATAGGGCTCCTTGCTCATTAGAAAGGGAGTGATTAGAGATTGTTTAACCTGAGAGTAACCATGCCTCAGGTGAGGGGGTGTTTGAGAATGAGATTCCTTCGTGGTAACTTAAGCCAGTGCAGGAATTGAACCCAAACTGTTGGCATCACCCTGAATCACAAACCAGCCAACTGAACTAACCAGCTTCCCCTGAAGTGATAATACTCAGGTATTAATTCTGAAAAGTTTCTGAAAGGCTGTTTGATACAGTTCTCTCAATTCAGGATCCAACATTTCCGTTGAAGAAGGAAGGATCAATATGTCAGTCTCATTGTCTTTAACTTACTCCTTTGAATTACATATTTGAAAATAGTGTCAGATTACTGCATTTTCATTGTGAATAGACTCTTCTTCTTCCTGTCAAATTGTATAGACCAGTGATCTAATCAAAATACAGTCAGGAAACAAAATGTTCCCCCTGTCAATTTCTTTCAGTTCTATTTGTTGCTCCCACATCCTTGGTGATGCTGATACTTTTGAACAGGCCAGGACATTCCCCAGGATAAAAACAATTCTCTCTCTAAGGATTTGACATATTATCCCTAGTACAATCTCTCCACTGACTTAATCACTTTTTAACCCAAATCTATGTAACTGAATCAGTTTATAACCTCCATGCATACCTCCAATTAATGTCAGCAAGTGGAACTGTATCATCAGCCAGCATTAATGGCTGACTGGCTCCAGTGTCACTCAATAACTTTATTGGTTTGCCTCTATGTTTGGAATTGTAGGAGAACACGTCTTCTCTATAGACAAAATCTTTAAATCTTTCCATAATTGGTTAAGGTATCATATTGGACGATTAAGGGAATATTTCTCCCTTCAAGATAAATTGTCCAGAAGGCCCAGCAATCTGGCTCTCTTTAGTAATAATCGAGGAAGAATTCATGACTATCCAGAAGTAACTGTCCATTTCTAGTCAGTTACAAGGGAACATGCTCCTTCTTTTACCAATGCAACCGAGTTAATACCCATTTCTTTTTGTGTTAGAACCTTTCTTCAGGATTCCTTATGAATTCCTACTCCTGTAATAGGTCTTACATTTAATTTCCAGCCATAAGCTTTAGCATGTTCTGTCTCATTATTGAAGTAACTCTACAGTGGCTGGTATCCCATCACCAAGTCACCCTACATTTACACATGAAAAGTCCTTGACACTGATCAAACTCCCTCAGAACCAGCTCTCAGAGTGAACAGGATGTCTGACACTCCTGTTCTTATCTGTCTGCCAGGGCTCCCTGATTGGACCAGGTTAACAGCCCCAATCAAGGAACTCATATTCTATGATGTCTACACGACTGATCTCATTACAATAACTATAATTACATTTGAAGCACATTATGACATTAACATCATTTTAGATGACAGACTTTCCCTTCGATTCAACTGGTGTCCTTTTTGCTTTTTCCTTTAAAACTAATACTATACCCATCCTCAGATTTTCTAATACTCCAGTTTCCTTGTTGAGTCCCATGTTGCTGATTTCCCACATTTATATGTATGTGTGAGATATCATAGATATCTGATAGAATGCCACTTCAGATCTTTGATACTTGACACATATCGAAATAGATCTGAGCACTACCTGGATGCTATTTCAGAATTCTCCCATAATTTGGATTTCTCTCACATTCTCAAAATTTCTCTCTAACTTTAGTGATTGAAACCATTGATCCTACAGCATTTACTTTTCTATTGTAAATTTAACAAATATCTGATTCCTTTCTTAAAGTCCTAAATTTTAATTCATAAGCTTCAGGGACAAACGGATGAGCATTGGGCATTGCCCTCTTACAGCTTCATAAACAGTATGCTGATCTTCTGACATCCTGATATACACATTCATAGCTGACCCTATCAGGACACTCTGCAATATTAATACCCAAGTATTTTTCGCCATTTAAACTTCACAGCTATTTTATCAAATAAGGTGAAATATTTTTCAATTCACTCCTTTGTAAATTCAGGCATTAAACAAACATTTTAGTGAAATCAAGTTCCTCAGTGAAATTAGAATCTTCCTCTGAACTAATATCTCTTCTTTTTGCCTTTATTCTAAGATTTTCACTCGTCAAGGCACATTTAATCTCTCTTGCTTAAATTAAAGCATTTTAAATTCCATTTCCTTTTCCTTTGTGCTTTCTTTGTCTTTTTCCTCTGTTATAAATTCAAGCTTTTTTGATTTCCATTTTTTCTTTCTCCTTTCTTGCCATTTCTCTTCTTTCCCTTTTACTTTAATTCAATTTTTTAAATTTATTTTTCTTTTGCCTTAAATTCAGGTTTTCACCTGTAACTGAATGCTACCTAATTCTAGCTGTGACACATCACTGCCAGATTTTGCTCTTTTTAAACCCTAAATACTAGACAATCACTTTAATCATAAATTCTTCACACGTAAAAGGTGTTTTGAATGAAACAAATAAGACCCTAACATAGTAGACATATGGAGAGGATATTTTCTATATGGGTTAATTTAGATGTGGGTGTCACCATTT
The DNA here is from genome assembly GCA_024137785.1 of Ginglymostoma cirratum. Lineage (NCBI taxonomy): Eukaryota > Metazoa > Chordata > Chondrichthyes > Orectolobiformes > Ginglymostomatidae > Ginglymostoma > Ginglymostoma cirratum. The sequence continues at coordinate 11,181,524 of JAHRHZ010000004.1, read as the reverse complement.
AAAAATTAAGGATGTCCATTTAAACCATGAATTAAAAACAATCTTCTTGTTTCCATGTTTCAATTTTGTTTCTGCCTCTCAGACAGTGCTGAGTCTTTTGAACTTTCTTCCTGAAAAGGTTACAGAATCAATGTTTTTTTCAAGGCAGCGGTCGACAAATTTTTATGATGAATGGGGTGAAAGGTTATCAGGTGTAGGTAAGAATGTATATCTGAGATTACAATCAGTTCAGTCCCAATCCTAAATGACAGAGCGTGCTGGAGGGGCTGAGTGGCCCACTCCTGCTCACCATGCATATTCTGCTTTCATTTTTACCATCAATTTCTCCTCTGTTGCTTTCAGTTTAACTCAAATCAGCCTCTGTTACATCTTCTACTCTGAGAAAAGTCTTAGCAGCAGTCAAAGCCACTTTAAAATTCCATCAGAGCATCTCCTATTCCTATGCCCAACACCTGGATGTAGTTATAGGATCATAGAATCTCTACAGTGTGAAAGTAGGCCATTCGGCCCATTAAGTCCACACTGACCATCTGAAGAACATCCCACTCAGACCCACCCTACTGCCTTATCCCCGTAACCCTGTATTTCCCATGGCTAACCCACCTAGCATGCACATCCCTGTACGCCATGGGCAATTTAGTATGACCAATCCACCTAACTTGCACATCTTGGACTGTGGGAAGAAACTGGAATACCCAGAGGAGGAAACCCACACAGGCACAGGGAGAATGCGCAAAGTCCGCACAGATAGTCACCCGTGGGAGGAATCAAACCAAGGTCCCTGGCTCTGTGAGGCAGCAGTGCTAACCACTGAGCCACCGTGCTATACCTATAGTCTGTGTTGTAAAGGTTGACAGATACATCCTCAATTCAAAGAGTTTTTGGAGGAGCAGCAATTTCGTTATGATCCCAACTGATGTTAATAATGGACAAATCAAATTTCAGAATGAAACCTGGTTTGATGGATGCTAACATTATTTTTCTTAAACCGTGGAGGTTACTGAACACATTCACAAGGGTCTGTCAGTGTACTTTCAACACAAACAATATAATACATATTAAATCTGAAAATGTGAATATTACTGTACTGGTGAAATAACTGCATAGAAGCTGATATCCCAACACCAAGACACCCTATATTTACATGTGCACAGTACACTGACTGGCCAGCCCGTTCAGAGTCAGTCCCTGAACTGAGGAGACTCTGAATCCCTCTGATTGGCCCAGGTTAACAACCCCAATCATGGATCCCATAGTCAATAAGATCCACCTAGTTCCAATCACTATGATTGGATTAACTGTGAGAAGGGTTTCATTGCTGACATCAGAAAGTATCCAAATTCACACTGTTCCTTACATCCCATAACTGCCCTTACACATAACTAATCTCTAAACAGGAGTCATCTCTATCTCCACAAGAAGATCTCTCACTCAGGCTGGCACAGTCACACCCAGTTTCACGCTGCTGAACCATTGCCAAATCACTAAATACTTTTCCCTTCACTTGATTTATCTTGCTGAGACACCGAAAACTAGCTACAAACTAAATTTACTATTCGGTCAACTTCAGAGTGAACACCTGAATTTTCTAAACTGAGGTTACAGTAGTCTTTGAAAGATAATAGGTACTGCAGATGCTGGACAATCCGAGATAACAAGGTGTGGAGCTGGATGAACACAGCAGGCCAAGCAGCATCAT
>JAHRHZ010000004.1:11129745-11164462 GCA_024137785.1 Ginglymostoma cirratum | reverse complement strand
ACTTGTCTGCCTCCTCTCCACCTATCCTCTCCTCTATCCATCCTCTATTCGCCTCCCCCTCTCTCCCTATTTATTTCAGAACCCTCTTCCCCTCCCCCATTTCTGATGAAGGGTCTAGGCCCGAAACGTCAAGTTTTCCTGCTCCTATGATGCTGCTTGGCCTGCTGTGTTCATCCAGCCCAACGCCTTGTTATCACAAGTGTGCAGTATGACTTTTTTAGACTCATACAGCACAGAAACAGACTCTTCAGCCCTTCTCGTCCATGCCGACCAAGATTACCAAACTTAATGAGTCCCATTTGCCTGCACTTGGCCCATAGCCTTCTAAACCTTCCCTGTTCATGAACCTAGCCAACTGTCTCTTAAATGCTGTAACTCTACCTGCATCTGCCACTTCCTCAGGCAGCTCATTCCACACACAAATCACCCATTGTGTGAAGAAGTTGCCACTCAGGTTCCTTTTAAATCCTTCTCCTTGAAATAACTCCACAGAGGATGGTATCCCGTCACCAAATCACCTTTTATGTATGCGCGGAGAGTCTCTGATCCAGCTCCCTCAGAGCCAGCTCTCAGAGTGAACAGAACCTCTGACACTCCTGTTTGTATCTGTCAGCCAGGGCTCCCTGAGGATTAACAACCCCAATCAGGGAACCCCTGCCACCAGGCTGACCTTGTTATGATTATTACACTCCTTTCACCTTAAAATTATGCCCTCTAGTTTCGAACTCCCCAACCCTAGGGAAAAGACTTTTACAAGTCATCTTTTCTATGTCCCTCATGATTTTATAAATCTCTATAAGGTCACCCCTCAATCTCCCACGCTCCAGCAAAAAAAATCTCCCAGTTTATCAAGCCTCTCTTTGTAACTCAAACCCTCCAAGCCAGGTAACATCTTTGTAAATCTTTTCTGCACCTTCTCCAAATTAATAATATCCTTTCTCTCCAGAATGTTTGATGCCTCATTTGCTGTACAAGATGAGAGAAACTCACACCAAGTTTAATCACTAAACAAGAAAACTGAAAACAAGCCCATTTTTTGTAACAAATTATCTTCTAATATGTGGCAAAACCAGATTAATTACTATAATGAAAACTTGAACTATAGGCTGTTTAAATCCAAATACATTTTTACGCATAAATAGGACAGACAAGTCAGACTTTTTTTTAGGAATATCAGGTAGAAAATGTACACATAAAGGCATAAATTCTGTAGATCTGATCTTGATCCAAAAGAGATGGTACTGGGTGACTTTTCTCAGAGTTCTTTCTTGGATTTTGGCAATGATATCATATTATTGTCATCAACTGAGGTGATCTCCAAATTGGTGTCCAGTCAGTTAGACTTAGGCCTTGACTATAGTTAGAATTTTTCTTCCTTTCTGCAACTTTTAAGAAAGCAGGTTATTTTTTCCACTCACTGAGAACAATTTCACTTGCTGGTGGGTTTGAAGATCCGAATCACAGTTGTTCTCTATCATCTCAGTGCTGTGATAACACATTCACAATAATCCTGTAATTCAGCAGTTATATTTTCTTTCAAAAGACACCTGGTGTCAGTATAAAACTAATAAAACTGGTTCCAACACAAGAATACAACAGAGTTCTGAATTTCCTTTGTGTTGTAAATAAAACTAATTACTTCCATTTAGTAGTTTATATTCCCAAATAAACTATGTGTAGTCCTTACATGCCTCCACCCTTGAAGAAATGTAATGGCATTTTAAATGCATTTCATCATAGAATAAGCTTAACATGTACACAATAAATGCAAAACCAAATTGATTTTTATATAGGATCTATACAATTTCTTGTCATCTTTTTTTATCAAATTTTTAACTTGTTATAGTGTCTGGAATTACATTATATTTTTCAGTAAAGTGAACAATTCTGATGTAACCTAAAGTAATAAGCTCCATCATATTAATCTCACATTTTGCGTTTTAATTTGGCTTTTTCAACAAAAGCCAAGGATTTGTGGCCAGTGCATATTAAAGTTTCTTTGTGGCCTGGACAAACAGAAACTGTAAAATATTTAAGAGCTACGAACAAGTGTGTCAGTTTTCTCTTTCACTGTGGATTACTTATTACTTTCTTAGTAATGCACGCCACTGGCCTCGCTATGCTAACTCATCATTTTACAGTTAGATCACACCCACTGCCTACGGCCTACGTGTGCCTCTATGCTCACAGCAGCATAATTGACTCTCATCTGCCGTCTTGGCAATTCAGAGTGGGCAATAAATGCTGGCCTATCCAGCAACACCCAAATCCCACAAATAGCAAAATGCCTGATTAACATAATACATTTGGATGTCTTTCTATAGATTGCCTCAATGTAACCTTACTAGATCGTCCTGATGTCCTTCATTTAACGATAAGAATATACATGCCATTGGTGGCATGGTGGCTCAGAGGTCAGTACTACTGCCTCATGGTGTCAGGCACCCAGGTTTGATTCCAGCCTTGGGTGATTGTCCTTGTGAATTTTCCACATTCCCCCTGTGTCTGTGTATGTTTCTTCCCACTGTCCAAAGATGTACAATTTAGGTGGATAGAGCCATGGTAAGTTGCCCCCTAATGTTCAGGCTAGGTGTATTAACCATGGTAAATATGGGGTTACAGGGATTGTGTTGGGGGGCTGGGTCTGAGTAGAATGCCCTTCAGAGGGTTGATGCAGTTTTGATAGGCCAAATGGCCTCTTTCCACACTGTAATTCTATAATATGTATCTAACTGTTCCAGTACTTACTTCAGCATTGGCTAGTCAGATTGTAGGAGGCTCATTTTTGAAACTTGCTACCTCACTCGTGCTGTTTCTGTCATCTTCCATTACATTTACCACCTGACATACTTCTTCTTCTTCCTCTCCACAATGATATCGGTTTATGTGCCGCAAACAATTCCGCTTCCTGCAGTTTATTGTATCTACCAGATTTGACATCACTAACTATCCTAACTACCTTATATGGTCTTCTGAGTCACATTTTCACCTTTTAAAGATTGCAGCAATAACGTGTTGTCTTCTCAACACAAAATTGCTGGAAAAGCTCAACAGGTCTGGCAGCATCTGTGAAGGGAAAAACAGAGTTAACGTTCCGGCTCCAGAGACCCTTCCTCAGAAGTGGGGAAGGATCACTCGACCTGAAACGTTAACTTCGATTTCTTTCCACAGATGTTGCCAGACCTGCTAAGTTTTTCCAGTAATTTCTGTTTTTTGTTTGTGAACACAAAAATCAATTCCTTTATTGACTTGTGAGTCGAATGGCATCTCTCCAAATCTCCCTCTTATTGCAGATGATACGCAGTGGACCTCAATTGTTTAAGACCCAAGTTATTTATCGGGCTGAATCTTAGGATTTTTGTCTACATCAGTTTCGTTGGGTTGCAGAAAGGGTTTCACTCCGAGGGGGCCTAACGTGATTTCTCCCATGATCTTATCAAACCTGCTTCATTAACTACCTACCCTGCTCCTGTGGTGCCCCTCTCGCAAGATTCTAACTTCATTCTACGATCCCCCATTTCCAGAAGAACTCACACCTCGCATGATATCTTCTGAAAGATCAGCATCCCCAGCACCCTTGCCCTCTTTATAAGGCAGTGTGTACCTGGACAAGCACTGGCATTCTCAAGCTGCACTGGTCAGTGATGAGCACTTGGTTGAAGGTGTTACACGAAAGGAAAATGGCACTGCAATTCTCCAGCACGGATCTTTAGTTCCTGATGGAACAGTGTAGCCCAGAGGAGTGGACTAGGGCTGAAAGAATTCAGACTTTATGCAGTGGGGATGTGAGGCGGCGTGTTTTCATGCAAGAAGTGGTCATGACCTAGAACTCACTGTTTTCGTGTGTGTTGGAAGAGAAAACGCTGAATAATTTCAAATGGAAATTAGATGAATGCAAGCAAAATAAAATTATTAGGCTAAGCTGATAAAGCGGGGGACAGGACTTATAAGGTTGATCCTTTGAGAGTGGCGTGAACGTGATCATTTGAATGTCCTCCTTCCATGCCATTTGGAATTGACAATTCTATGTCTCAATCTTCATGCGTACAACCTTACCTCCTCAAAAAACATGATAAGAAACTAAATATTCACTGACTGAGCCATGGATTGATAAGACTCATCCCTTAGCTAGGTTGCTGCCATGAATATACCTAAAAATAATACGCAATGATAACAAGCAGAAAAAGAAGGAAGCAAAGGGTTATAGGCAAGGTTAAAAAGACTAAATAGGTCATTTGTTTAGTTACTTGACTAATGACGTGATAATGATGGGTGGAGGAGAGTGGTGTTTGGGGGCGGTGGGGAAGGGGAGATGCTATTTCTCCTTAGTTGACAATATAGCAGCTCAGTGTACACTTTGAGACAAGACAAAAACCTTAGAAAATAAGTTCTGCTTTTTATTGTCTGTTAGTTTGGGGTAAAGTTCCCTCTGTACAGAGTGCAAGAGAGGCAAACTGCTTAGTGCATTCTTGGCTTTTATGGGGCCGTAAAAGTTAATCATTTCCTCAACTGCACATTCGGAATAGATAATTGAAATTAATAACAAAACAAATATCTCTTTTTCTCATACAGCCAGAGATTAGTTGACAATGAATGATAAACACTTAAAAAGAAAATAAGGCAGAATTGTACTCTTATCTCGAAGTGGTAGCACTGAGCAAAACGGAACCAATTTTACTGCATGTATGTATACGGTTTATACATATATGAGTATATCAGAATTTAAATTGATAAGACTGGCAGTTCTCAAAACTATTGCCTTGACTGATTTTAGAGTTCCTGATTTTAGAGTCAAGCACTTGACTGAATATAGCCAACCTCCTAAACTGTAATCGGAGGAGTCCCTTGGCTGATTGTGGTGGTACTTTCTGACTGACTGTAGTCCACCTTTCACCCGACTAAATATGTGTCTCCTTTGACTTTCACACATGGTCTTTTGCTTGAAGCAATGTATTCATCAGGCAAGATGTTGCAGCTATGACACTGACATGCCGTACAGTGATGTGTCCATCCCCAGTCTGATTAATCATTGCCCATTCAATGTTCCCCACCACACAATGCTGCCTGCCTCTCTCTCTAAACCAAAAGGCCAGTTAAACTGCACAGGCGGATAAGCTGTACCTCAGCGCACAAGACTATGTGTGCCAGCAAAAGCAATGTTACCCACATAGAGGCTGAATGCCTCCAAGTAAGCATTTAATGTCAGCGAGTGCTAGTAAAGCAAGCTAAAAGCTGCCAGATACCTGTGTCCGTGTCAGCATAAACATTGTAGATTCAAGAGATGTGTGGTTGTCCCCACACACAGTGACCTCATAGAAGCATGCAAGTCATAGGTGCCCCTCAGCTCCAGATGAGAGTGTGAAGGTCCGAAGCAGTGGTTGAGTTGGTCCAAAAGCAAATGTGGTTAGGCTTGTGGTTTGCCGATGTCAAGTCTAGTGCAAGAAGGGTGGAGGAGGTTGGTGGCCAGAGATCATGAAGAAATGTCGACCAGAACAAGCAGTTACTTAACAGCCAGCATAGGCAATTGGTAATTTGCATCCACCCAGGTACCCACTCTGTTTTACCTGTTGGGTTGTTGCTCCATCCAGTTTTTCAATGGAGAAGAGAATTGGAAGTGTTAGGGAGTTGTGGCATCAATGATATACAAATACGTGAATATAACGTAGTCACCACTCAAGGACAAGATTCTGTGGTTGTCATTTATGATTAGAATGGAAAGTCATGCAAGATTTTCACAGCATTGAGAATTTGATCTTTTCATTCTCATCGTATTTAGCCACCTCGCTCGCAATTAGTCCAGTCCAACTAGGGAGTGGAAACTTCCAATCTTTAGATTTGTAACGTATTATTGACATGTTATAGCTTTAAAGTTTTTTCGACAAATTTGAAGACCCATTATGTAGTAGAAGCTACTTCTCTTGCCTTTTTGTTGTTCTGCTGATATTATCCTAAATCCCTGAATAGGACCACAGACAAGCTAAGCTGATAAGTGGCAGTATTCTTTTGTACAACTCAAATGATAAACTATGTTCATATCCAATGAGAAAATCATACCTGTATTACTCAATAGTATTATCATTGATGAAGTTCCCAGCATCAACTTTACTGAAAGTCACTGAAGTGTATAATCATTAAGGTGCTTACACCAATAACTACTCATCAGGGCCACCACTTGTAGTTAATTCAGGAGTTAGCATTGACCAAACCGTTATCTTCACCAACCAGAGGCTGGGAATTAATGCAGTGCACTTCCTGACTCCCAGGAGCTTATCCACCATTTACAAGGCAAGAATCAGACAATTGAGGAGATATATTCCACATGCCTGGGTGAGTGCAGCTCCAACAATACACGAAACTCAACACCATCCAGGACAATGCAGCCTGCTTGATCAAAGTCCCATCTGCCACCATGAAACTATCTCTCCTTCCACCACAGTCATGCAATGACAGCATTGTATATCATTTTCAACATACACTGCATCTATTTGCCAAGGGTCCTTTGACTTAACCTTCCAAACCCATTGCTGTGGTCTTGGCCCCTTACACAAACTTACCAATCACAAGCTAATAAATGATAACAAATGCTTGGGTTCTACATTGTTGAAAAACAGACTATATACAGGGTTACAGGAGAGCTCTACTTTCATGTTATCAGGAGACCAACACTGATCCTTCAATTGTCAGGTGTAGTCTTACATCATATTCTGTGCTGATGATGTATTTTAACTATACACATATTCAGTTATTCATGAATCAGAACACTGCAAAACGTCCAAGCAATATCACAAAAGCCACAATCTCTAACAGCAAGAAGGAGAAAAGTAGAAAATGTATGGGGGCAACATTGCCTGCAAGTTCTTTTCCACGTGGCATACCATCCTGACTAAATAGTCATTTCCTAAATAGTCCTGATGAAGGGTCCAGACCTGAAATGTGGACTTTCCTGCTCCTTCAATGCTGTCTGACCTGCTGCGCTTCTCCAGCTCCGCATTTTATCATCTCTGACTTCCAGCATCTGCAGTCCTTACTATCTCCTAGCATTTCCTTCAATGTGGCAGAGTCAAAATTCTGACTGTCCCAGCCTAATGGCCCTGTGTATAAACCAACACCTCATGGACAGCAGGAGCTCTAAAATGTGGCTGATCTTTCTTATCTGGAGAGCAATTAAACTTGTCTTTAAATAAGCCCATACATAAATAACCCTATTCCAATTACCTTGGAAACAGTGCTCACATGCCATAAGTGAATCAGATATAGACATTTGGGATGGGGCCTGAAGAAGATGTGGTATTTGGAGCAGCATCTTTTGACTCCAAAGAGATGCACTAGAGACTGAATGAAAAGTAGTAGAAATTATTTTCTTTCTTCCCCTCATGGAATAGAAGGTTACAATTATGATGGTAATTGATAATTTGGGTGCTCTGCAATGTTTGGTTTCCTTACATCTTAAATTAAAAACCACCCATCTCACAGAAAGAAAGGTTTCCATTAGACCTATAAAGGGTGAACTGGGTGGAATATTTAGGGTAGCCCCTTGGCTACCTGTTATAGGGATTGACCAAAGAACTCCTTTGCTACTGACTGCAATTTAGCAAGAAATGTAAAAGGAATGGAAACCTAATGGATCAATACTCTAACTGAAGGTGCAGCCTCTTCCATCTTCTGGAGTTACTATTCTTTCCCACCTTCTCCATTTCCCTCTAGTTGGAACTTTTTTAAATCATATATCTGATATTTGATACTGTCCTTCAAATATTATTCTACAGCGGCATTAAGACTGTGAATTACAATTCTATATTTTTATGTAGAGTTCTATATTTCTGTGTCATGGTTTCTCCCCAATCACACTCACTTATTACATTTAAGTGAGGTTTAATAATTATCAATTTAACATTTTAAACTCTGTGCAACAATAGAAAACTTACAAGTGACAATTGCCTAGGATCCCTCTGTCCTTGCATTAAACAGAATCAGAGTCATCTGAGTTTGTGATCCTGGCCAGTTAGAAAACTCTGGGACAGTTTCAGATCAAGCCTCGCTTTTGGTTGGACTGGTATACACCGTCAACAGCTAGAAAGTCATGGGCCATGGTAAGCCTGTCAATCCATGGCCCTGACAATCCTACTCTCACAGCTAAACATCCAATATCCACCCACATTTTTAAATGATCAGGACCTACCTGTCTGTAGCACAACCTTCACTCGGGAATTAATTTTGCTGCAAAAGACACGCAAGGATTTAGATAATGAGACTTTCACGATACAAACACTGAACAAGGCCATTCAGCCCATTCTGCCTATGCTGCAACTCTTTCTTCAAACTCCCACATGTGTTTCTCTTATGTAGCGGTGACTCCTGGCTCATTGGCCTGATGTGTGGATTTCCTGAAATTGTGGCTCAGATTTGGCTGCAGCAATGGTGGACCTGGGACTCTTGGCTGTGATAGGGACCTTGCCGAAATCTTGGAGCTGTGCTTGGGACCCCAGCCAATGAAGATGAACTTTATTTAAGTACTTTCTTTTTATTCCTTTGTAATTCAAAATGGCACTCAATTGTGCCGACAGAACACTTTTCACTGTATCTCCCTAGATATATGTGACAATAAATCATTAATTCATTCATTCACTCATTCAAATACATTTGATCAAATACATTCATTCATTCATTTAAATACACTGGGCAAGTATTGTGAGAATTTGGTTGACATACTCTCCCTGGGCCAAGGGCACTGAAGTCAATTGTAAAACCTGGAACTCCATCTCTAATGACATTGTGCTTCTGCCTACAGCACATGGATTGTAGAAGTTCAAGAAGGCAGCACCACCTTCTCAAGAGCAATTACAGATGGGCAATAATTGTTGGCCGAGACAGGGACACCCACATCCCAGGAATATATATTTAAAAAGGCCCAATTTATTCCCAGATGAGATTAGGCTCAATACAGTGTAGGACCAAATCTGGAAAGTACCTGTTTTTGTATGTCTTTGTACGATACCAGGCAGTATACAGTATGATTCATTGAACCAGACTTAATGGACTAGAGCTAATTTACTGTATGCTATTAGCTACGTAATGATGATTTATCTTTTACACAGATAATCACACAGTGATGTTCACATTCTAATGATAAAAGAAAGCAAAGGTCAGCATCTCTAAGAGATAAGAAGGCATCAGTGTAATTCTACTTCAAGAGTGTCACTCCAGCTTGAGTTGTTTACTGCAAAGTGTTTGATAAATTTTAGTCAGCAAAGACTGAAACAGTGTCAAAAGGACAGTGAAAATATAAACCTAGAATTATATTTTGTCTCAACTACTGATATTTAAGAAAGGCACTGTTTGCTAATGAGTATGTCACACCTTAAAAAAGATAATTTACAGCAGTGAACTTCAACCTTCATCGATCCTTATGGTTATCGTCCACGTGACTGCTGTTACTTCTGGTGTCTTCATTTGTCCAGGCCAAAGTTTAAAAGGAAGGTGTGGCCATTTTGTCCCTTTGTCATACCTTAGCAGCAAATGCAACTTGGTCCCATTTACTTTATTGTCCTACAGGAAGCCATTCTGTCACACGCTGACACAGTAACACACTTTCAGGCTTGATTTTTCATATTGTATAAACTGATATATCCCAGAAGTGTTGCGGTGTAGAAGGACACTATTCAACTCCTTGTGCCTGCACCTGCTATTAACTGAGCATTATAATTTAGCCCCATTCTCTTATCTTTACCTTCTACCTATGCACATTCTTCCTATACAAACAATCATCTAATGCCCCCCTTGAATGCCTTAATTGACCACGCCTCCACCACACTTTCAGGCAATGCATTCAGGACATGAATTACTCGTTGTGTGAAAACACTTCTCTTCTCCTGGCAATCTACACCATTTGTCCCCAACCTTATTTATTGAATCCAGTGCATTCACATACATGTACATTAACTCTGGTCTACATTTCATGATTTCCTCCCTTATTCTGACTTCCCTTGTCAACTATCTACTCTCTACAGTCATTTTATTCATTTCACTACATATTCTGGTATACTGTGGTATTGCTTCTGATTTTCTCTCTTGTTTCCCACACTCGTTCCAATTTAAATTAAAGTCCTTCCAACAGCACTAGAAAATTGCTCTCACAAAGAACTCAGTCCAAGCTCTGTTCACGTGTAACCCGTCAGACTTGTACAGGTGTCAGAGATTAGTAGTTGGAAGGGTGTTTTTTTCTGACTGGAGACTGGGGGAGCAGCAATAATGAGGAGAATTGTCAGATGATGCAGCAGGATATAGATAGGCTGGAGACTTGAGCAGAGAAATGGCAGATAGAGTTTAATTCAGACCAATGTGAGGTGATGCATTTTGGAAGATCTACTGCAGAAGGAACATAGTCAGTAAACGGGAGAATCCTTAGTAGCGTCAACATACAGAGGGATCTACACGTACAGGTCCACAGTTCCTTGAAAGTGGTAACTCAAGTGTATAACGTGGTTAAGAAGGCATAAAGCACGCTTGCCTTTATTGTTTGGGGCATGGAGTATAAAAATTGGCAAGTTATGTTGCAGCTTTATAGAACTTTAGTTAGGCCTCATTTGGAATATTGTGTACAGTTCCAGTTGCCACACTACAAGAAGGGTATGGAGGCTTAGAGAAGGTACAGAACTGGTTTACCTGGATGTTTCCTGGTTCAGAGGGTATTCCCTATGAGGAGAGATTGGACAAACTTGGTTTGTTTTCACCTGAACATCGAAGGACGAGGATCAACCTGATAGAAAAGTTTAGAAAATTATGGAAGATATGGATAGAATAGATTGCAGGAGTATTTTTCACTGGGTAGAAATGTCACTTACTAGGGTACACAGGCTTAAGGTAAAATAGGGTAAGTTTAAAGGAGATGTTTAACACAGAGACTAGTAAATTCCAAGAATGCGCTGCCAGAGGAGGTGGTGGAGACGGATACAACAGCAACTTTTAAGTGACATCATGACAGATAGATGAATAGGCAGGAATAGAGGGATAGGAACCACATAGAGGCAAAAGTTTTTTTAGTATAGAAAGGCATCATGTGTCAGCATAGTCTTGGCAGGCCAAAAGGCCTGTTCCTGTGCTGTGCTGTTCTTTGTTCTTATTCTTTGTCATCTTCCCCACAGCCAGCCCTGTGGTCCCAGGAGTCTAAAGTCCTTCCTATTGTGCCAGTTTTCCAGTCATACGTTCATCTGCCTTATTCTGCCATTTCTGTATTTACCTGCACTGGGAATAATCTGGAGTTTGCTACATTTGAGGTCTTGCTTGCTAAATTTCTGCCTAGCTCCTTAAATTTTTATTGCAGGAGCACAATTCCCCCTCCTACCTAAGTCAGTAGCAGCAATGTGAAGCTCTGGCTGTTCACCCTCCCCCAGAGAAATGTCTTGAAGCCACTCTATGATTTCTTACCCATCAATCAACTGAACTTTTCTGTGGTGTCTCTTTTCTAGTCCACTCTCCTTTTGAACTCAGCATCGGCCAGTTCCAAGCAGCCTAACGTGAGCCTCTTGAACTTCTAGATAGGTTATGTGCTAATGTCGGTAACCATACATTGTTTTGTGACTCAATCAAGATTTCTAAAAATTTATTCACAGGATATGGGCATCGCTGACTAGGCCAGCATTTATTGCCCAGGAGCCAATTAACAGTCAACAACATTGCTTGGTTCTGGAGCTACATGTAGGCCAGACCAAGTAAGGATGGCAGATTTCATTCCCTAGTGAACCAGATGGTCTTTCCTCAATAATCAATTGGTGATCATCATGATTCGTAATTCTAGATTCTTATTGAATTCAAATTCCACCATCTGCCACAATGGGTTTTGAACCCAAGACCCTCGAACATTACCTGGGTTAATAGTCTAGCAATAATCCCACTAAAACATTGTCTGTACTCCAATCATGATACTTGAACAAAAACAACATTGCTGGAAAAGCTCAGCAGGTCTGGCAGTGAAGGAGAAAACAGAGTTAACGTTTCGGGTCCAATGACCCTCCCTGAGAACTTCCATGATACTTTAATGGGAGCAAAACTGTGTTATGGGAGAAATAGTATGAGCCAAGGGACAGAAAATTAGGCATCAGTCTTCCACCATTTATTTTATACTTCCCTCCCTTCTTTTACTGAAATTCCTGATTCTTGCTGAGTATGAATCTACAGATATTACCAATTCATTTGTACCTTACCCAAGTGCCTTTACTTCACCTGCAAGACAAGGCAGCAAATGATGACAGGTTATTTGACTGAAAAGGAATCACAGACAAGCAGTTTTCACATGCAGTTCGTATGTTCACATAGTTGTCTCTTGATGTCAATCTGCTGGTTTACTTTTCCTATCCAGAATTGAGGCCGAAATGCACTAAATCTCAATTGCTAAGATCAGCTAAGTTAGCACTGACTAGTTATTGAACTTCATATCTTCTGGCCCTTGGGGCATATCACCTAATGAGGATAGAAAGGAGCTTCTTTCCAAATTGAATTGTTTTCAGATGTTTGGTTCATAATAAAACATCATGGCCCTGAAGGACATTGTGCAACTGTAAAGTAGAGGGAATTGCATCTTTACGTATAGCTACTGATCATGAATAAAAGGAGTCATGTCACAGTGATACTAGTTCATGTGGAACCAAAGTCTGGACCTATCGGGCACCAACTAAGGTGTCCTCGCTTCTGATCGTCTACATAGCTATGTTCAGTAAAGGCAGCTATGGTTCGCTAGCAGAAGGTGGTTGGTTCATGGAAATATCACTAGGCTAGTCATCCAGAATCACAGACTAATATTTTGGGGACAGAGGATCAAATCCCACCATGACAGAATTTGAATTCAATAAAATGTCTGCAATGAAAAGCTTGTCCAATGGCACTATCAATCAGTGCAAAACCCGAACTTGTTCAGTGACGTCCTTCAGGGAAGGAGATTTGCTGTCCTTACCTGGTCTGGCCTACATGCAACTCTAGATCCACGGCAAAATGATTGACTCTTAACTGGGCAATTAATGATGGGCAAGAAATGATAAAAGGAAGGCTAATCACATCCCACGACTGAATAAAAGGAAACCTCATGGTACTACAGCAGCCATCAATGTTCCTTTCCAAAATGAAACCAAAGAATAAGTACTGTTCTTTTGTTTTGTCTGTTTCAAAAGAAAGTTATACTTCTCTCTTCGTAGTGTGTGCTGATGCTAGCAGTTGAGGTGCTGGATATGGAAGATTGTTCACATCCTTTAGAGGAATATACAGGACAGAAAGAGGCAATTCAGCCTATCCTATTTGTGCTGGATCTTTGAAAGTTCTATTAAAGTGCCATTTATCTTGCCTTTGTAAGTTTTCTTTTTCAAGTGTATACCTAATACATAATTGAAAATTACTACCAAATCTTACACAACCATTTCAGCAGTGCATTCCAGACTATAAAATCTTACAGTGTAATCCAGTTCTCCTTCCAGATTATTCATCAAGTATCCTAATTGTTTTACTAACTCTAATGCTAGTTAAATGAGATTTCCATATGTACTCTATCAAACCTTTCATTTTTAGCCTGTATTTTAAACTTAATTCAGGACTAGTTAGAAGTAACAGCAATATTTACGTGAATATAATGTTTCTCTGTCTGTTAATTTAATGGAGAATTTAAACCATTTATTTGAAATGGGCTTCCATGAAAGTAATTGAGGGAGAACTTCCAAATAAGCCTATTAAGGTTTCAGTAATTACACAAAACCTTACACCTTTACAGTTGGAAAGAGATGTCTCCACTCTTGCGCTCATACAACTCTTTTTAGGAGCTCTCCACTTGGTGCCATTGCTTTTCACCTTTTCCAAACCGCCTTCTTTTTCGAATACACTCAATTTTAACACATTTGTTTTGATGTTCAAAGTGACCCATGGCCTCACTTTTCTATCTTTATAAAGTTCTCCAACCCAAAAATAATTCCTAATACTCTGGCAGTGAGTTTGTCCTGGCTAACTGTAGTTTTCAGGTTTGTATGGCATGATGCATAGGCAACTGAGGAACATATCTTTGTTTATATAGTGCCATCTTGAGGATTGTCACCTGTGTACATTCGGCTCCGATGCTTAACTCTGACTCTAAAGAGATCCCAGTTTACAGATAGGAATTTGTCTTTTATATTGTCCAAATAGAATATGTCTGCATAATTATCACTGCTTGTGCAGTAGATATCTGCAGCTTTCCATTGGAAAGTGTTGCAAGAATGCCTTATTGATGAAAACAATAGTCTCTCAACATATTATTCCCATTCCTTAAAGCAAACACGTTGGTGTTAATGCAATTTTCTCTCTATAGGTAGTGATTAGCAAAACTACATGTGATATATATATAGTGACTGCAATGTTTGGCTTGGTAAGAAAAGACCAATATGTGTTTGTTTAAACAATGCACAACATGCATCATAACACCAGATTTTCCGATAGAGCATAGAGGAAACCTGTTGATTTTTTTGTCTCTTCTGGGTCGTTGTGGTTCTTCCTACTGCCTTGTGTTCTATCTGACAATTTAACGGTATTATGAACTGATTACATTTGATGTTGCAGTATGCCTGATGTCTACAGCATTTTGCCACAGAGCGACCAAAACTGAAAGTGACCGCAACACAAGTTTGAAAGAGGACATTGAAATGATGAACATGAAGCTATCAGTAGGTTTAATCACCAATTTGGATATCTATTGTCAATTCTATTACTGCCTGAAATAGCCATATAGCCTAATACATTTTAAGCGGCATTTTTGTAATTACGTACTGGTATGGGTAAATAGTTTGCAATATTTGCCAAATACTGTTGATACTTGTGATAAACATAGAAGGTGAAAGTGATGGGTAATGCACCTCAAACTGGATGTGATTGACTGAGCTGATCTGGCCATAAACTGAGTTTAGGTAATTTATACAAAATGACCCATCTAATAGTTACTCTTGATCATAGGAAGCAGAATCAATCATGTCATCTGAATATGTTGAACAATGTCATCGCATGAAGAAGGTAAGAAAAACCAAGTGTATCAGGTAGTAAGTGTAGTGAAGGTTGACCAAAATTTTAAGAGTAAGGTAGAAGGAAAATTCACAAAGGAACTTCCTGCAATCCAATTAGCCAATACTGAAGGACTGGAGCAGTTAGATCACATACTGTCATATTTAGGAGAAAGACAATAGGAAGATCTGGTAAGGTTACTGGGAAATTCAAGGGAATCTGGAGACATACTCCAGGATGCACTAAGTTAGTTAGATGTGGATGTAGGTGAATCAGCGCTGGTAAACAACATCCTTGTTGGTTAAGCCCTGAAAAACTTAGTTGGAAATGAAGATCCAATATAAGCTATGAAATTACCTGATTGAACTTAGCTGTCTTGGATCACAGAATGAATCCAGGTGGTTCTTTTTGGATTTGGTTAAATGTAGTTAAGAGAAGGCTCGATAACAGCAATTTGCTTAAATATGAACAATTACTAAGTAATAATAAAAGATGAAAAAGAAAGGAACATTTATTAAGTAAATAGAAAGAATGGAAAAGAGAGGAAAGAAACAATAACCTCATGCTCTTTTGCATGTCGGGGACCCCTCAATTGACGTCTGGTGAGGAGGCTGATGTTGCTCCTGGTACCGTTCGCGATGCCAGTCCGAGGTGAAGTCCAGTGACTTGAATGAAACCGTCTCTCTTACATAGTGTAACAAACAACAAGGCACAGAAAAACAACTACAGAAAAACACATTGGTTGTGCTGACTTAAGCATGTATAGGAATGTTCACAGGACTCATTCAGGGTCATGCAGCTGTCAAATATCATCAACAAGTTTAGCCCTTCAGCCCATCCTATACAATCCACCCCGATGATATTTGACAGCGCATGTTACAATTGCAGATACAGATGCAAATCAACGACAGCCGTGCAAGAATGTATAGTAAGAGTAAGAAACCTACACTAGAAGAATAAAACTACAATGAAAATAACCATCACCAATAGGAATAATACAACAATAGGGTGTACCATCAAATTAATGAACGCAGTGGCCTTTGGGGACCTATCCTTAAAAAAAGCCCCACCCCTGATGTACAGTCAAGGCCATAGTGGAGCCATCAATTCGTATCACCTGACTCAGGCAACCAGATATCATTTACATTGTTTTTGCAGTTAATCTATTTACATAATTTGCCCTAAAATTCAGTATATTTCAGATTCAGGTTCCTTAATTTGTGTTTTTTTGTCCTCCAGTTCCCAACCCACAGATCACCTCACCCTATAACAATAGAATAACATCATACATGGAGTCAAAATTTCTCCAGCTCTCTTCAAGTGTATCAGTTTTGAGGACACTTCTTCAATATGTTTCTTTCCTTGCCAATTTTGTTAATGATTGTACCATTGAGTGATAACTACCTCCAAATGTGGGTACTGCCTTTTGAGCTACAATATACATGGTATCAAACTCCAATGTTCATCAGGCTTTGCCTTCAACATATGCTTCCCACCTTTCATTTTCCCCGGGGTTCACTTGCCACAGACTCCTACATTACCTGAGTCTTATCTCAGTCTTCTTTAATATACACTAACTGTCCTAACACAATACAATTTCTCCTGCTGGTTTGAACACTGGAGTACATGCATCATATAAGCGCTCAAGATGGAGTGTCTGTATGTCATCCAATGGGCGCTTTGACTCAGTCCACTATTAATTCTCCCAGAATCCATATTCTTTCGGTTCTGTAATATTTTGACATAATGACAAATCACAACTTTTACTTCGATTGTAATTCTTTTTACATCCCTTTCACTAATATTACTTTAATTGTTTTAAAGTCTGTTTCTCTATGGATTTTGTGTCAGTGTCTTGTAATTTAAACTATGTGTTCATGCTCTTCCAAGCCACACTAATCCTTCCGTCAACTAGGTATATGTGTCTGAGACCTGTTCTTCAGTGCATGTTTTGAACCATCACATGTTTGTTACCTCTGAGGTAACATTCACTTTTACACACTTACATCAGTATCCCAAGTCCATGTCATGCACTCTTGTCTCCCACATGATCTTATCAAATGATCTATGAGGTTTTACTTATCTCTCCATTTATGGTCCCAATACTTCGGGTAGTGGCTTGATCACCAATTCAATTCTCTTAAAGGGAAAGACAAGGATCACCAGAAAAAGCTATTAGTTTCATGCTTTCATCTAAATCTCCTTTTCAATATTGTAACATTTTAACCTAAATTGCTGCTTCAATCCTTTTTTTTTTGGTGTCCTGCTAACAGTCTCCACCCTTAATTACTTGTCTCATCCAATTTTGCAACTTAATTATTACCACCATATCTACTTCCAGAGATCTGTAGAGATTTGTATTCCAAGGAACATAATCTGATAATGTGTTAAAACAGAAGACAAACATTTCTGTTTGATTCAGGCGCAATATATTTTATTTATTCTTTTTCTAAGATGACCCACTTTTTTTAAAGTTACTTGATAACTCATTCTCAATATTTGATATATGTCTATGTGAACTTGTCCAAATTCGATATTCTGTTTATTCCCTTGAAGTTACTAACCATTTTTGTATGCTTTGAAACTACTGAGACTGAATGCAGTTTATTTTTTCACAGAATCCCTTTAAATTTTCAGGTAACTATACAGTTTAAATGTTTAGAATATCAGGGCGATAGACAATAGACAATAGACAATAGGTGCAGGAGTAGGCCATTTAGCCTTTCGAGCCAGCACCACTATTCATTATGATCATGGTTGATCATCCATAATCAGTATCCTGTTCCGGCCTTATCCCCATAGCCCTTGATTCCATTATCTCTAAGAGCTCTATCTATCTCTTTCTTGAAAGTATCCAGAGACTTGGCCTCTACTGCCTTCTGGGGCAGAGCATTCCATATATCCACCACTCTCTGGGTGAAGAAGTTTTTCCTCAACTCTGTCCTAAATGACCTACCCCTTATTTTTAAACTGCGTCCTCTGGTTCTGGACTCACCCATCAGCAGAAACATGCTCCCTGCCTCCAGAGTGTCCAATCCCTTAATAATCTTATACGTCTCAATCAGATCCCCTCTCATCCTTTTAAATGAGAGTCTAAATGAGAGGGCATGTCAGTCTTAATTAGTTTTTGACACGATATGCTTAAGTGTCTTAGGCTTAGTGGTTTTGAGATTCCTGGCAATCACTACAATTAATATTTCCACAGTAATTTCCCAAAACAAAATGTGTTATTGATGAATGGCTTGAAACGTTAAGAGCGCCTCAACCATCGCTGTGTTGCGATGTTGAAATTCTGCAAATGGATTCAGCCTTCAGTGTCTCCAATTTCTAAAAGGCAAACAAATGAGTTCCATCCATTCCATGTTAAGCAGAATGAGTTAATTAGTATTAGTCTTGTACAGATTCAGAAAGGGAGTAGGGCATAAACTCCTGCTCATAATTATGTCATCCATTTCTCCTCCTCCTCCTTGAAGGACGGAAAAGCCCACTCCTTTGTTAACTTTGTCTTTCCTAAACTCCTCGCACACAGGGAGTTACATTTTCGACGTTCCAATGTCCCTATCACTTGCATATTAACAATGAGTCAATATTATCATCCAGAATTAAAGATTCACTGGTGACAAAGGGCAATATTTGGAAGTTCACTCTGGCCAGAAAATGAGATTCCAAATATTGTAATTTCTGGAAATAAAATTCACCCAAGTCCAAACACAAGTTGGAGCCAATTCCAAGAGGTAAATTTTTACGCAGCTTTACAAACCAAATTTTTGAATCAACACTTCACAGATTTTTGCTTTACGCAATCACTGATGGTTTCTTACAAGAACATTACATTAACTATATATGTCCCACACAGATATAGGCACACAACAGACTTTCAAATCACCAGACATTCCCAAAATGCAAATTAAATCTTCAAAGTATCCCCTGGTCTTGAACTCCTGGGAACAAAAAAGCCACAAATTGTACAAGATGACATTTAGCAGCCAATAAATGAAGGTGCATTCAAACCAGACCACAAAGAGTTAATCCACAAGATTCAGTACACTTGCACAGCTCAGAAACCTGGCGTCCAGTTCTCTCCTTTGCCAGTTATAACTGTCCCCCATTCTTTTTGGGTCCTAATTGTGCTAACATTTTAGCTACAGACCCAAATTCAGAGGCTGCCTCATTCCACCCTGGAATACAGAAGATCTCCAAAGCATCAGGTTGCTTTTCCATTCTCTTATGCATTTTCCAAAATTGCATCCTTATCCCCAAAAATGTCTTGGATCACAAAGTGCATCCAAATGGTTCTTTTTGGGTTTTGCTAAATGTAGTTAAGAGAAGATCCGACAACAACAATTTGTTTAAATATGAACTTATATTAAATAATAATAAAAGACGAAAAAGAAAGGAACATTTATGAAGTAAATTAAGAAAATGAAAAAGACAGGAAAGAATCAATAAGCTTCACCCTTCTGCCTCTTGGGGACCCCTCGGTTGATGGCTGGTCTGGAGTCTGTGGTTGTTCCTGGCACCATTTGTGATCCTGGTCCAAGGTGAAGTCCAGCAACTTGGAATGAAACTCTTTCTCTTACACAGTGTAACAAACTGCAAGGCATAGAAAAACAGCTACAGAAAAATATATTGGTTGTGCTGGCTTCAGCATGTACAGGAGTGTTCACAGGACTCATTCAGAGACATGCAGCTGTCAAACATCATCAACAAGTTTAGCCCTTCAGCCCATCCGAAACACTAGCCAAAGCAGTTGAAGTTCATTGCTGATGTTAGCTCCAAAACTGAATAGGTTAACTAAATTCTGCATCGATTATTGAATGGTGAATGCAGAAACAAAAAACATTCCTATCCATTTCCTTTGAAGATTCCACCAACAGCTTTCCAGTACCTCATTTCTTTCTAAGATTTATCAGTTGAGTGGATACTGAAAAGGACCACTACCGTCCAAAGCTAAAGAAAGAACAACCTTTGTTGTATGAAACAAGTTGTGACAATGTCGAGTGACGCTATTTGAGTTGTAGCTAAAGTACCAAACTGTGTAATTCAATTAGATAACATTGTAATGTACAGTAAAATCTAGAAAGAGCATGTAAAACAATTAGGGGGCATGTTAAGCACCTATAAATAGCTGGCTTAGTTATCAGTCTTTCCTGGATCGAATTAACAAAAGCAAGGTTAGATTACCTGGAATATATCATAGACAGGACAGGTATTACCAACAACAGCAAAAGTAATGGCTCTGGTACATTTAAGAAAAAGGAATTCTAAAAGGGAAATAATGAGATTTTTGGGTATGTGTGGGTTCTATTAAAAATTGTGCCTAACTACGTCACAGTATATATATCTTAGACAAATATGTTCTGAAAGCAAGCAAATGTCATTAAAGCATCCTTTGAGAACCTGAAGGCAGTTCTTAAAAAATGTACTAGTATTGGCTGCCCCAACTTTATATATATATTTAAAAATAGCAGTTGATGAGAGTGATTTTTCACATTCACAATGAATTACAGACCAAATCAAGGGAAGAAACATAAAAAATTGGATTATTTAAAGCCTAGAAATAACATTCCCAACCCAGTTTCAAAAATTTCCTTGATGAGAACCCATTACAAATATGAATTTATTCCCAAAGATTCCCTGCAAATATTGACTTACTCTCAGGGGCCCCAATATCATTTAAAGGTCATGTCAATGGCTCAAAGGATTTCAACGGAAGTCCATTATTGCAGATGAGGCAATAATTCAGTGTTAAATGTTGCTGACTCACAATCTAGCCTCTCTGCACATCTTCAGTGCATGCATGGTATGTTACTGCTACTTACCTTCCAACGATTTTGTCATACGTGAGCCATGTTGGAAATGGCCAGAAGTATGCTTGCTTGACATTTCATGAGCTCAGCATTTACACAGCACAGACATCAGCAGCATAGTGAAGCCAAATTCTGAGTGCCTTGCCTTTATAAAGTGTACGTCATTTTCTCAACACTTGTTACAGTGCATCACAGTCAACATAGTTATTTCAAAGCGTAACATTACACCGCACTGGGATAATACGGAAATCAAACTCACCTATTCCCAGCATCATCATAACACTTCAAACATTTTAAGAAGTATGTAAGATTCTCCAATTTTCTTTTCTTTGAGATCTAGGTTCATGGAAGCACAGACCCAGTTTCTGCACATAACAACTATTGCTTCTTATTGCAATAGACTCTAACTACAGGAAATTATTATGAACCATTGACATATAACGCTGCTAGTTACAATTCCAACTCACTTGTAGAAGTCTCCCTCTACACACACTTCGAGATAGATAAAAAATAAATCATTGGTGTTACGGGCTCAAGGATAGGTTATGAAAGCAGTTTGGTGGTCCCTGTCCAAGGAGTCTAGTGAGAGGATTCCTTTGCTGACCACGACATTACTTCTCAATCTTCCTTCTCCAGATACTTGCTTGCAAGAAGCACAGGAGGACTGACTCACACTTATAAAAATCTCTGACTTATTAATTAATTAAATGTCCCAGCTTACAGCAGCTAATGCGGGGTAACAAATTGTCTAAGTTCAGGCTTGAGATGTTTTTAACTGCAGAAGAGGCTTCCAATGGTCCAATTGCTTCTGACAAAGATTCACGCCTAAGCCGTTGGCATAGTTGTTGGCAGGGGGGAGTCCATTGTCATTAGTAAATGTTCACTAGTTGACAAACCAATCAGCTTCTTGTTGTCAGCCGAAGCTCCATCTGTACGCAGTCAGGCTCATGTGTAACCAGGTTTCCATTACTGCTTGGATAAGCAGTTGTGTAAACAGTGTTGAGGTTGGTTGACTCGCCGAGCTGGTTTCTTGTTCTGCAGACATTTCATTACCATGCTGGGTAACATCCTCAGTGTAGCCTCTGATGAAGCATCGGTATGTTTTCCCACCTGGTTTTTTGTTGTGTAAACAGCACTTACAATAAGTGTTAGGACATTTGTTCTCTTTTAAAGTGCAGCGATCCTTCAACAATCCTTGGTTTTTAGAACAGTCCTTTTCAATTCTGTCCACAATAAAAAACATACAAACTTTACAGTTGCCTCTTTGCACCGTAAGTAAGCACAGTAGCCACTTTACACCCAGCAAAGTTTTGCAAACAACAAATTGAATAGCTGATCAATTGATTTGTTTTAGTGATATTGATTAAGTGCTGAATAATGTCCAAGACACCAATAAAATTTCACGGTCTTCAAAAGTAAAATCAGAACGTTACTGTCTGAGCCAAGTTCACAGACCATCAAATCAGTGGCCCTGTCAAATAAAGCTCCCTGTTAGAAGCATGGAATCACGGATGTTGTTTTCTGACTAGAGCCAGGTTAGCTTCATCTTGCTACAGAGGGTCTTTTCTACTTTTGGGGATAGGGTGTAATGGGCAATATCTGATCATCAGTGAAATGGAAAGGACAATTGTTTAACAGACGGACAATCTGATATTACCAGTTACACAACATCACCAAAAGTTACAAATATGCTTTTCATTCTTGAAGTATAGGCACAACCATTGAAGCAACAGCAGCTCATCAAACACCAGGGAGCCAGTGGTATTCCTGGTGATTAACATTTAATGCTATATCTTTAATTACTGTGATCTCTGTCAATGTATTAGTTCCTAAACTATAATGCAAAAAGAAAACAGGACTAAAAGCTTTGTGTCATAAACAAACTATCTTTCAGGTAGTAAATACTGTCCTCCTACTTAATACAGTCATACAGATTCAACGCATGGATGATTGTGGTCTATTAACCTGGTTAGAAACCTTTCAAAGTGTAAAGGCTGCAATTAGTAGATGCTAATTGCCAATCACAAATCTTGTTATCAATTAGAAAAACACATTAAAGCTGTATCTTTTTTTCGGACAAATAATGGCTTTATAATACCAACCACTTCAAAAGGACTATGTTCAAATGTTTGAGGAGAATCAATAAAGCACATTTTATTGGAGAACAAATTAACGGCAAAGACTTGGCATTGAGTCTTGCTATAATAAACATACTAATGCCAGGTTAATGCATTTGACAGGAGGCCACTTAGTCTAAATAATGGCAGAATGAATGATTGAGCAGATTTATAACACAAACAGTGTGTTACTCCAACCTGCACATCAACAGTGGTCAAGCAGAAAATCCCTTTTAAGAATCTCATTGAAGAGGTGATTTCTTATTGAAGTACATTTATGAGGGCACAGCCTTGCCTATCAACACAATGTTCAACTCTTCACATGGCTTTGGGTACTCGCCATCTGGTTTTGCATCAGAACAGTCTGCATTTTCCAGAAGCTTTCAAGATGGAAAATAGATCACAAAAATACTACTTTAAATGCACATCCACGGTGGTCTTCTATTTGCCTCTGCATTCCGTGATTAGAGTAACCAATACTTTAGGATTAATCTGGAAATGCCAGGAAAGAAACAAATCTTTGGAGTATTAATAAATTTGTCATACTTTCATTTGGTTACTTTAAAAATATTTGAAGTTGGAAAAGAAAGTTGTTAAGAGTTGGGATACAGAAGACCAATTAATGTAATTTTCAGGACTGCATATAAATAGAGTTAGCAGTCTTATGTGCAGATACAATCCTTGAAATTTACATTTTGCTTTGAAAATTATGCTAATGCTTCCTATGTTGTAACAGAGACCATTAGTGACAGTAAAGTGCTTTGGGTTATCCTCCGGTTCTTGAAGATTCTATATAATTGCAACCACTTTCTTTATTCCTCTTTCACTTTCACCCAAGTTGAGTCAGCTGTTGGTGACAGATCCCTCTCTGGTCTCCACGTTCAAATCCCAAACATTCCAGGGTTTGAGCTGAAAAATCAAGCCTGATGCTCCAATGCAGTACTGAGGGATTGCTGCATTGTCAAAGGCACCAACTTGCAGATTAAGTGGTACATTGAGGCCTGATCTACTCGTCAGGTAGATGTATATGATCCTATTTGCACTATCAATGAAGAAGAGAAATAATCCTGATATCCTGACCCAAATTTATCCTAAACTGATATCACACAAAATATATTATCTGGCCATTATTAATCAGCATTAATTACCCTGAATGTTAAAATGGCAGATAAAATGGCCACCACATGGGCAGCTGGCTGTAAGAGACTTGAGGGCTCAACTGTCCTTCTGCTACTGAGGTCCCCATGTTACCCAAGCAGTAGCCTCAATGCCAGTGCACATACAGCCTATTCCACTTTTGGTTCCTGTTAATTATTTTGTAAAAGTAATAACGCAATCCCTGCACTGCCTCAGAGATAAAAGGTACTGCAGATGCTGGAGAATCCGAGATAACAAGGTGTGGAGCTGGATGAACACAGCAGGCCAAGCAGCATGATAGGAGCAGGAAAACTTGACGTTTCCGGAAGGGTTTAGGCCCGAAACGTCAAGTTTTCCTGCTCCTATGATGCTGCTTGACCTGCTGTGTTCATCCAGCCCCACGCTTGTTACCCTGCACTGCCTCAGCTGCTTTTCTCACACTCGCTCTTAACTCCTCGTGCTGTTAACATTCAGGGCAAGCAGATTGAACTAGATGGTCCTTTGCGCCATTTAGTTGTGGTTTTCATTTTGCTGAATACTTCTGTTAATTATTTAAGTCATGGAAGAGCATCTGTAGCTATTTACTCGTCTGTTGCTTTTCCGTTTCGTTTCTCAGGAATTAATATGCAGAACGTTAGCCAAAAACATTTGGTGGCATCAATTGTTTCAACTGAAGTCTGAAACATCACTGTTCAGCCGGTATATGTCCTCCAGGCTTGAACAAGGATAATGAGGGTGATTCCACGCTGCCGCAACCTCGACACCACATTGCAGGCAGCCTCCTATGTGTCCTTCCTTTTGGGACTCAGATCTATGGTGCCATTGTTAGGGATGGCACCAGCCTCTGAAACTCGGTTGTGCACCGTCACTTGAAATTTTGTCACCAGTACTTTAAGGTTCTCAATTTCCTATGTGAGGCAGTGCCCACAACAGTGTCAGCTTCACAACATTTTACACAGAGAGAACATCTCCAGTATTGAGCCTGTAACTCAAGCCTCCTAGAAGATCGAAAGGACAGTGAGTCCAGGAAGCCACATAATGCAAATGAATGACCAGATATTTCTGTCCAGGAAACCACATACAGTTTGCAATTTTTAACCAGGTGACTGAATGTATGAGTTACCTACTTGTAGTATGGATAGTCTGGCTTCTACTGTGTCTTTATTTCACTGACTGTAAGATGGATGTCTCCAGTCAGTGGTTAGTAATAGATCCCACATGACTATGGCACGCCAGGACACATATTATCTAAAATGCCCCCCTTTACAAACAAAAGAACCCCACAAACAATTGCAAGCATTATCCTTTACACTGTTGATTACCAAGTTACCCGCTACACTTACATTCACATACATTAGCAGTTTGTAAGTCCCAGGATTCTCGGCGCATACATTCCGTACATAGTCTTTAAATTGTGCTGGTCCTTTAATGATGCACATATGCATTGTCATGGGCTTTTCATGTGAGTGTTTTTCCAGCCCTGGGTAATATTGTTCCTATGTCATTTATTGCTATGATACCTGTTGTTATTCCACTTCCATTGTTGGAATGTTGTGGGCCTCAGAGACCTGATGGTTGATCTGTGGTCTGTGCAGCTTGTATGTTCACAACTTCCTGACCTGGCAGTTAAAGAGCAGCTTGTGCAGTTGTGTGCCTGTGCCTGCAGTTGTGACAGTACCTCTGGTCATTCATTTGTGTTATGTATGATTGAGGTGAAAACTATTCTGTGAATGTCCCAAGTTGCAACTTGGGGTGACTCTTATTGGAGCATTGAATGTTTGTACTCTGACTGGTTCCCAGTGTTCAACTCTGGCAATAGTTTGGCAGTCTTGTCAAAATGAAATTTGACCTACTGCCATTTCATCTTGATTTCATCGGTCGTGCCTGTTATTACTTCTGACTTCAGTAGCTGCTTTGGCAGATGGAATATAGTGTAAGAAATTTGAGGCAGACATGACCATAAGATTGTAAGATATAGGAATAGAGGTAGACCATTCATTCCATGAAATGTGTTCTGCTATTCAATGAGATCATGACTGGTCTGATCATTCTCAATTCCACTTTCCTGCCTTTTCTGATTAAACGTCTGTCTACCTTGGCCTGTAATATACTTAATGACTCCAACTCAATAACACCCTACAATAAAGATTCCAAAGATTCAATACTATCTAAGCAACATAATTTCCCACCACCCTTCTCTGGTTCTAGACTCTTCCAGCAGCGGAAACAACATCCCTACATCTATTTTGTCAAGTCTACTAAGAATCTTGTATATTTCAATAAGGTATCTTTAGTAATAATTATTATTACTTATAAATAATTTTGATATTGACAATTATTAAATAATATCAGTAATTAATAATAATGAATCATGGTAATTAATACTTATTAAGAATAATTAATCATTAACGATGTTTCATTCTTCTAAATTCCAATGAATACAGGCAAAACCTCCCCAACCTGTCATTATAGGACAGACTCTCCATATCCAGTATCAGCTTGGTGAACTTTCTCAAGACTGCCTCTAATGCCAGTATATCTTTCCTTAGATAAGGGGCCCAAAACTGTTCACAGTATTCCAGTTGTGGTCTGACTAGTGTGTTGTATAGTTTGAGCAAAATATCCCCACAGTTATGCATTTATATTCCATTTCCTCTGAAATAAAAGTCAACATTTCATTTACCTTCCCTATTAACTGCTGAATTTCGATGCTAGCGTTTTGTGATTCAGACAAAAGGATTCCAATTCCATCGGTTCTTTGGCTTTCTGCAGCCTTTTTCCATTGAAATAATACTTGGCTCCTTTATTCTTCCTACCAATGTGCATAATGTCATATTTCCCCATGTGATAGCCATTTGTCATGAGGTCAAAATCCTTGAATTCCTTCCCTAAGGGTCTACCTACTGCACATAGACTGCAGCGGTTCAAGAACACAGCTCACCATCACCTTCTCAAGGGCAACTAAGTATAGGCAATAAATGCTGACCCAGCCTGCAACACCAATATCCCATGAATGAATAAAAACAATCTGCCAAGTTTTTACACACTCACTTAACCTATTTATATCCCTCTCCATACAGGAAAATTTTAAAGTGCTTGAAAGCAGGGTGACAATTCAATAACTTAAGAATCACTTTGGTTCTGACTTGGCAGAGCAGGGCCTGCTGCCAGATTGGGAGCATAGATCGGGGGCTGCCATAGTTAGAAGAACTCAAGGTGGGGTGGTAACAGAACTGTTAGAGCTGAGTTGGAGCACAGCGGCTAGAGCTGTAAGAGAGGGGAGAGAATGCTGCTGGACAGAATAGAGATTAAGGGGTGTCAGAGAGGGAATGCAGCTGGAAGAGGGATTAAGGTGTGTTGGGAGAAATGCTACTGAAGTGGGGATGTTTGGGAGGGAATGCTGCTGCATGGGGGGATATGTAAAAAGGGTGTTGTGGGGGGGAATGTTAGTGGAACTGTGTAAAATTGGATGTCCAAAAAGAATGCGTGAGACAACATCTGCATGCACAAAGATCAAAGTACAAAATTATGGAAAAGCGCCCAAAAGGTTTCAATCTGGGACATGAACCTCAAATGTGGGATGGTGCCAGAAAATCCAGGACCACCCTGCTTGATAGGGTTAATACTCAGAAAATGCTTCACTTGACTCAGGAATCTAGAACACAGGATCACGATCTCAGAATAAGGGGCTGGCCGGCCACTTCAAAGATGATTTTTCCATTCAAATGTTTGTGAATCAATTGTTGACTCTAATTGGCAAAGGTTAATAGATTCTAGATTAATAAAGGAATGAAAGGGCATAGAGACAGTGTGGGAAGTAGAGTTGAGGAAGAGGATCAATTATGATTGTGTTGAATGGTGAAGCAGACGCAAAGGGCCAAATGTCTTACTCATCCTTGTATTTTCTATGTTCTTATGTCCACATGAAAGAAATGTCTCACCTAAAAGAAAAAAAATCTGACCATGTAGTACTAAGCTGGAATATTAGTTTAGATTTTTGATGAAGAACTGTCATGGAGGCTTCAAACATGTCCTTTCAGTTGAGAGGTAAGGGTGTAACCAGTTGACCTAGACAATTTCTGATCAGCTTCTAATCAGACTTGAACATAGGCTCACACTATCTCTGCACCATAAAGTGATATTTTTCAGTTGTGTCTAATTTGACAATTCCTGCTTAAACACCAAAACCATGCAGGTTAATATTGATGCTGGGCACTCAATACTTCCTTCTGATTTGTTTGCTTTCTTCTCATCTGCAACAAAACA
The DNA here is from genome assembly GCA_024137785.1 of Ginglymostoma cirratum. NCBI lineage: Eukaryota > Metazoa > Chordata > Chondrichthyes > Orectolobiformes > Ginglymostomatidae > Ginglymostoma > Ginglymostoma cirratum. The sequence goes on along the minus strand of JAHRHZ010000004.1, from coordinate 11,136,129 downwards.
GAGCCATATCAATGCAAAACAACAAAATCTTTTTAATTTTTATTTTTAATATGAATTTGACCACTTGTTCGGTGTTTTGTTTCTGCTTACATGTTACTTGTTGTATTACAAGAGAAGCTCTTTAACTGACTGCTAACATCTAGTGAAATGTGAACAATCTGAACAGAATATCATTTATGGATGGTAGTATAAGGTAGGGGTGGAGGTTAGATAGATCTTAGATTTAGGGTAAAAGTTCAGCACAACATCGTGGGCCAAAGGGCCTGTACTGTTCTGTACTGTTCTATGTTCTATATTCTACGAATAGTTAACTTTACCATAAGCCATTTTCTCTTCTTCAGTTTCATTTTTGGGTTGCTTTTAAACTTGTGAGATTGTATCCAGTATGCAGTGCACATTTTGGCCTCCTTAGTTGAAAAAGGATATTATTGCTTCTGAAGGAATTCAGAGATGGTTCACTCAACTCATTCCTGGAAAGAAGTGGTTATCTTCTCAGGATTTGACAGGGTTGGCCTGTACTCATTAGAGTTTAGAAAAAAAACAGAGGTGCTGTTAGTGAAACATATATGTTCCTGAGAGATATTGACAGAGCAGATATTGAAGGGATGTTTCAACTCATGAGGGGAGTTAGAACTAGAAGACATTGTTTAAGAAAAAGAGCCCTCTTTTAAAGATAGAGATGAGGAGACATGTTTTCTTCCAGGGGAAATTTTTTTAAAAATGAAAGAACTGCATAAAAACCAAAAGAACTGTGGATGCTGTAAATCAGGAACAAAAACAGAAGTTACTGGAAAAGCTCAGCAGGTCTGGCAGTATCTGTGCAGAAAAAGTCAGAGTTAACATTTCAGGTCTGGTGACCCTTCCTCAGTTCTGGGTTGTTCATCAGTAGAATTCTCTCCCCCAGAAAGTAGCAGCATCAAATGGTATGGAGAAGCGATGGGAAAGTGGGGTTGTGGAAACAGTCAGATCAGGCATGGTCTTAGTGAACAGTGCAGCAGGCTTAAAGGGCTGGATGGCCTATTCCTGCTCCCAAGTCTTATTGCCTACTTTGCCATCCTGCTTGTTTCAGACCTTTCAGCTTTGAAAGGAAGTAAATTTGAGGCGATCTTGTCGAAGTCTATAAAATACCAAATGTAAGAGAAAAGATTGATTGTGAAACTCCTCTAATGACTTGCATAACTAGATGGCAAAGAAATATGTTCACAAATGGACAAGTTCAGAACTGAAAGCAGGAAGAATGTCACAGAAAACAGTTACTATTATTTGGAATGATCTTATGAGTAGGGTATTGTAAATCAAATTACTAAAAACATTTACGAGGAAGACACGTTGTGAATGAAAATTAATTAAATGGGGTGACATTTGTGATACTTCTAAATTTTACTGTTTTGACTGATTACACAAATGATGTAATGATGATTCTTTGAAGGCAGTGATTAACACTCAGGTAGATTTCCAGGTAATACTGTGAAGCAAAAACGCAAATATCATTTAGGATGTAGCTTAATCCTTTGATGGAAGAGTGTCAATTTGTCTAATTTTAGTTCTGGTAATGTGAATGCCTAATGCATAAAAACCGAGCAGAATTTAAAAAATTCCCCTAATCAGGATCTTCAGAGACCTGCACCCACCCAGACAGTTTCTTTTTTATTCCTGTTTTTATTAGCCTGTCTGTTCCTATGGAAGTAGGTTTCTGCTAAATATCCAGCTGGCTTGCAGAGCTATCACACAGCAGGAAATGATTTTTAAAAATTAATTTTAAAGTTGTGGATGCCAATAGTGAGGCTAACATTTATTATCCAACCCTAGTTGACCTCAAAAAGGTGATAATTGGCTTTCTTTCATGTGGTGAAGGTCCTCCTAACAATGTTGTTCAGAAAAAACCTGAAGGATTTTGACCCTGAGACAGACATAACAAGTAGGAAGAATTCCATTGGCTAATTCCTCAGTCTTGAGTTCTGAGTTCCTCAGTTCTGAGGAAGGATCACCGGACCCGAAACGTTAACTCTGTTTTCTCCTTCAAAGATGCTGCCAGACCTGCTGAGCTTTTCCAACAACTTTGTTTCTGTTCCTGATTTACAGCATCTGCAGTTCTTTTGGTTTTTATTTGGCTTGTTAATCTTTCTAGGTTCTATTGTTTTCTGGTCAGTCACAATGGATTCCCTGGAGTAACCTATCTTTTACATGTATCAAATTATAACACTGAACATTCTAATGTTGACTCGATTATAATTTAAACCATCAGTAATGTCAGCTCTCAGACACTTCAACTTTGTGTATATCTGCATAACTCCTCCCTGAAAGGATAGTGACAAGAGGATTATGAGACACCTGACAAGTGTAGGTTTAACTCTTCCCCCAGTTGTAGACAATGGAGAATGAAATTGTATGAGGTGTAAGAGGGGTGGCACACAAGTGCCCTTCATATCAGTGTCTTGCAAAATGAAGAGATTTACTTCACCATCAGTGACATTGCAAATTTTCAGTTAGTATCACCCTAACAGGCGGATGTACCTTAGCATCACTTATAACAAGGGATTTGCCTCATCTGATGTTATTGTCAAGACTGCAACCACCAAATTACTCTCAGTGTGAGGACTTACTGAGGTTCAGAAGCTGCAATTACCTCAGTGATCACATTACAGTGATAAATGTTTGTTGCCGAAATTACTCTGGTTTGCATTGTATAATTAGCCACACCGGTTTCATAGGCGGCAATTGTACGTGGTCAGAAGCTGGAAAACATCATTAGAAAACAATTAATTGGATCATAAGAAAAATTGCTAACCATGAGCATCAATTAAACGTGAACATTCCAAACAACGTGTATTTTAGTAAAGGAATGTGATTAGGCATTTACACATGCTTAAACAAGTGTGAAACAGCTGTGAGGATGTTTCCACACATTGGGTAATTGGATGAATTGATGTCAAATTAAATTCACTGTCAGTGACTTGATACAGATGACAGTGTTTCACCCATCAGATTATACATGTGTCTCCTCTCCACTCTCACTGTGTGACTGACAGAAGTGCCAATGCTCCACACACTGTGATTAAAGTAAACAGTCACTTGTTATTATGTAGCCTGGCTTGTCTGAAGTATGCCTCATTTTGAAATAGAATTAAAAGTATACATATGGCATTTTATCATATCTTTCTGAGTTGTATAAATTTGAGCAATAGCTTGATGATTGATGTTGTCTTCCTGAGGTGGAGATTAGAGGACTGGTGTAACAGTGATGTAACAGGAATTCTGTTATTCTGTTAAAACCATTGCCTGTTATCATTTCAACATCTTTAGCCAATTAGATATTCAGTTTGGTTTTGTATTTTATTTTCTGTGAGAGCCTTTGATGTGAGACCTTATCAAATGCCTTCAGGAAATCTTATTACAATATATCCACCATTTTCCCTTTATTCACAGCACATGTTACTTCCTCAAAGACCTCCAGTAAATTGGTTAAACATGATTTCCCTTCCACAAAATCATGATGAAAATACCTGATTACCTTGAATTTTTCTAACAGCCCTACGACAATGCTTTTAAGGATAACTTCTAATATCCTCCCTCTAAAAGATGTTAAAAGAACTGGTCTGTAAAATTTCTGCTTTCAGTCTCCCTTCTTTTTCAAATGATGATATTACATTTGGGACTTTCCAATTTTCTCCAAATATGAATAATGTTGGAAAATGAAATCCAATGTATGAGGAGTGGCCGATGGAGTTTAATTTAGATAAATGTGAGGTGTTGAATTTTGGTAAGGCAAATCAGGACAGAACTTATACAAGTGATGATAGGGTCCTGGGGAGTGTTGCCAAACAAAGAGACCTTGAGTCCAGTTTCATAGTTCCTTGAAGGTAGAGTCACAGGTAGTCAGGGTAGTGAAGAAGGTGTTTGGTACACTTGCCTTTATAGATAGTGCATCGAGTACAGGAGTTGAGGTGTTATGTTGTGGTTGTATTGGACATTTGTTGGAACACTTTTGGAATACTGTGCTCAATTCTAGTCTCCTTGATATTGGAAAGATGTTGTTAAATTTGAAAGGGTGCAGAACAGATTTACAAAGATGTTGCTGGGGTTGCGGGGTTTGAGCTACAGGGAGAGGCTGAATAGGCTGGGGCTATTTTCCATGAAGTGTTGGAGGCTGAGGGGTAACCTTATGGCAGTTTATAAAATCATGAGCGGCATGGACAGGGTGAATTCCCAAAATCTTTTTCTCAGCGTAAGAGAGTCTAAAACTAGAGGGCATAGCTTTAAGGTGAGAGTGGAAAGATTTAAAAGGGACCTAAGAGGCATTTTTTTTTCTCACAGGGGGTGATGCATGTACAGAATCAGCTGCCAGAGGAGGCGGTGGCAGCTGGTACAATTACAACATTTAAAAGGCATCTGGATGGTTACATGAATAGGAAGGGTTTAGAGGGATACGGGCCAAATTCTGGCAAATAGGATTAGATTAATTAGGATATCTGGTCGGCAAAGAATCATAAATCCCCACTGTGCGGAAACAGGCCATTCAGCCCAACAAGTTGATACCGACTCTCTGAAGAACATCCCACACAGATTCACCCTCCTACTCTATCCCTGTGTTTTCCATGTCCAATCCACCTACCCTGCACATCTTTGGACTGTGGGATGAAACCAGAACAGCCAGAGGAGACCCATGCAGACATGGGAAGAATGTGTAAACTCTATACAGACAGTTGTCCAAGTGTGGAACTGAATCCTTGTCCCTGGTGCTGTGATGCAGCAGTGCTCACCACTGAACCACCATGTCGCCCCACAATGTATAATTGTAGGATTCTCTATGACTCTAAAATTATCCCACTAACAATTTCTTTTAAGTCCCAAGGATGAAGTACTTCAGGAGCCAGGGATTTCCGAGCCAGCAGTTCCAACAATTTCTTCAGTACAATAATCTTGGTGGTTGGAGCTTTCTTCAGTTATTCCCTCCAGTACAATTCCAGATCTACAGCAAATTCTGGGCTGTTACTTGTCGTTCTTGTATAGTGAAGAACAATGAAGAATACAAGTCCATTTAATCTAACATCTCTATTTTCCATTATTAATTCCCAGACACACTTCCTATCAGATTAACGCTTACTTTGTAATATCAATGGGAACTCTTGCTTTTTTTTTTACAGACAGAATCATTTTAGGTCTGAACAGTATGAACTATGAAATGTATCTGTGAAATGTGGCAGAATCATGTAACAGGTCCAGTGAGTCCTTTCTCGACATAACTTGCCATATCGTTTCACTAAGTTCTGGGCGTTATGGCAAGATTCTCAGTAGGCAGTGACAGGTTGTCCATTAAGGGGGATTATTGCTTTTAATGACCTTGTTAAGCACTTATCTTGCCTTTTTAATATGCAGCTTCTTGTTCGATCACCCACAGTGAGCAAACTCAATGCCTAGAAGTTTTGACATGGAAGTCAGAATGGGTCCCCGGTGGTTTCAGCTCACTGTAAGATCATGGGACAATGAGATAGAGGAACAGAATTAGGCCATTTGGCCCATCAAGCCTAGTCGACCATTTGATCATGGCTGAGATCTTTCTCAATCCCATTCTCCTGCTTTGTCCCTGTAATCACTTGATAAAATTGCCAATCAAGGGCCCTAGCTATCTCTGTCTTACACACATTTGAGATAGTTAGCCTTTGGCCAAGAGGTGCTTTCATGTTGCTGACCACACAACAGCATTTCACCGCATGATCCATGGGCACCAGCCACATGCTCATCCCTCAGCCACACATTAACTGGTAAAAAAAATTTCACAGTGTTGACAGAGATAATAAGCATGGGGCTGCATGAACACAGCAGGTCAAGCAGCATCATAGGAGCAGGAAAACTTGACGTTTCGGGCCTAAACCCTTCATCAGAAATGGGGGAGGGGAAGAGGGTTCTGAAATAAATAGGGAGAGAGGGGAAGGTGGATAGAGGATGGATAGAGGAGAGGATAGGTGGAGAGGAGGCAGACAAGTCAAAGAGGCGGGGATGGAGCCAGTAAAGGTGAGTGTAGGTAGGGGGTTAGGGAGGAGATAGGTCAGTCCAGGGAGGACGGACAGGTCAAGGGGGCAGGATGATGTTAGTTGATAGGAGATGGGGGTGTGGCTTGAGGTGAGAGGAAAAACAGGTTAGGGAGGTGGAGATGAGCTGGGCTGGTTTTGGGATGCGGTTGGGGGAGGGGAGATTTTGAAGCTTGTGAAATCCACATTGATGCCATTGGGCTGCAGGGTTCCCAGGCTGAATCTGATTTGCTGTTCCTGCAGCCTTCGGGTAGCATCACTGTGGCATTGCAGGAGGCCGAGGATGGACATGTCATCTGAGGAATGGGAGGGGGAGTTGAAATGGTTCGCGACTGGGAGGTGCAGTTGTTTGTTG
>JAHRHZ010000004.1:11057091-11129345 GCA_024137785.1 Ginglymostoma cirratum | reverse complement strand
CCAAGCAGCATCAGAGGAGCAGGGAGGCTGACATTTCAGGCCTAGACTCTTCTTCAGAAATCTGATGGAGGGTCCAGGCCCGAAATGTCAGCCTTCCTGCTCCTCTGATGCTGCTTGGCCTGCTGTGTTCATCCAGCTCTACACCTTGTCATCTTGGGTTGTAAAAGAGCCCAGTTTCAAAAGATAGCTGAGGTAGTGATGCATGGATTTTGATGGGGGCTAGTTAGTGCATGAAAGGGATGGGCAACAATGGGGGTGTTAGGTTATTTAAAAATGTGCTTCGCTGAAAGAGTTTATTACAAAGATAACTTTGGTGCTGGAGTCAGGTCAGACGTAAGAGAGATCAGTCTCTCCTGTGATACAGAAAAGCATGGATTCGAGCCCCACTCAAGTTATTTCAGCAGGTAATCTAGGCTGACACTTCACTGCAGCACTGAGCAAATACTGCACTGTCAGATGCACTGCCTTTTCAACTGAGCCATTCAATCAAGGCTAAGTTTACCCCGTCAACTGAATGTAACTTATTCCACAGCATCGTTCAAAGCAAAGTAGGGATGTTCCCCTTGATGTCCTGATCAATGTCTATCCCTTAGCCAACATCTCTAAAACAGATCATCTGGTCAATATCAAACCGTTTGCTGCATTTCCTACATTTCAGCAGCAACTACGGATCTAAAGTATTTAATTTGTGGTGAAGCACTTGTCTATTAAGGCAAGCAATTTTTATTTTCTTCAAATGAACATGAATGAAAGTGTGTGTGGAAGGAGGATGAGCTTCAAAAGGAGGATTTGAGCACCTGAAAATTGGGGTTTTGTGGATTTGTCTGCATAAAGTCTGATGCAGCTGCTGAGGTATCATCCTTTAGCTTTTATAGATATTGAAATGTTCCACTCCAGTCTGCCATAGACTTCAGGGTCTGATGTTACACATGGAAAACATTCTTTAATGCTGTACAGCTTCCCCAGTTTGCTGGTGTAGGTATCATAGCACAGAAAATTCACAAAAGCTTCTCACTCACTCACCCTGCTTTAGCACAATGGTTCAAAACCATCCATGCTGCCAATTCCAGGCCATCATCTAAGAAGTACTGCTGACAAAAGACAGATTCTTTGAAGCTTTTCACCTTGCACTCTTCAGGACAATTTGCAAAAACACCAATTTTTCGAGGAAAACCAACATTTATTCCGTATGAGACAAGCGTGTTGTTTTGTCGGCAAGTAGACTGTGATTGGTAGAGGCAAAGCCGTGGACAATACATCAGTTAATGATGGTGCACAGTTAATTACCAGCCCTTAATCTTTAAAACAGTCATTACCTTGAGAAATGAACCAGTGCATGGTCATCCTCAATTTTGTTGGGATGAAACAGTCACAATGCACATAGATATTATTTCCATCTAGAAAGAACAGGGCCCTGTATAGTAATAAATGTAGTTTTCAGTTTACACAGATGTGACTGCCAATTGATAATCCTAAATTGGTTGTCGGCTTAATTCTTTGCATACTCAGGATTATCCAGCAAATATTGTCCGAGTGCTTCCAAAGGGGAGGCAATGGCCTATTGATTGCCTTCCGATCCAGAAACTCAGCTAATGTTCTGGGGATACAAGTTGAAATCCTGCCATTGCAGACAGTGGAATTTGAATTAATTGAATTAATTGCAAATAAGAATCTACTGATGACCATGAAATTATTATCAACTTTCAGGAAAAAAGCATATCTCATTTTTGAAAGTCCTTCTGTGAAGGAAATCTGTTATCCTTACCTGGTCTGGCCTACATGTGACTCCAGATGTACAGCAACATGAGGGCAACATGACTCTCAATTGCCCTCTGAAATGTCCTACCAAGCCTCTCAGTTGTATTTGTCGCTATGAAAATTCAAATCGGAAATTGAACTGGTTGGACCACCAGGCATCAACCTAGGCACTGGAAACAACATGATAAAACCAGCCCCGTTGATCCTGCAAAGTCTTCCTTATTTTCATCTGGGGGTTAGCACCAAATTGGGAGATCTATCTCACAGACTAGTCAAGCAGCAGCATGACATAGTCATACTCACAGAATCAAATGTTATAGACTCAAGAGCAGCTTCTTCTGTTATCAGACTTTTGAACAGACCTGTTAAATGTTAATGTTGCTCTCTTTCTCTCTCTGCACCTTCTCTGTGGCTGTAACACTGTATTTTTCACTCTGTTCTGCTCCCCTGATGCACTCTGTATGGTACAATCGGCCTGTATCGCACGCAAAACAACATTTTTTCACTGTGTCTCGGTACATGTGACAAAAATAAATCAATCAATATCCTGGACACCATCATCATGATCCCTGGATATGTCCTGTCCCACCGGGAGGATAGATCCAGCAGAGGAGGCGGCACAGTGGTATACAATTGGATGGGAGTTGTCCTAACTTTAACCCTCAACATTGACCCAAGATCCCATGAATCTCATATCATCAAGTTAAAAATGGGCAAGGAAACCTCCTGCTGACTATCACATACCATTCTCCCTCAGTTGATGAATTAATATCCTCTATGTTGAACAACACTTGGAGGAAGCACTGAGGGTGGCAAGGATATAAAATGTACTCTGGGTGAGGGTTTTCAATGTCCACCACCAAGAGTGGCTCAGCAACAGTACTACTGATTCTGCTGGTCAGGTCCTCAAGGACATTGCTGCTAGGCTGGGTCTGCGGCTGGTGGTGAGAGGACCAACAAGAGGGAAAAACATACTTAACCTCATCCTTACCAATCTGCCAGCTGCAGGTGCTTCCATCCATTACCGAATTGGTAAGGGTGACCACTGCACAGTCCTTCTGGAGATGAAGTGCTGCCTTCACATTGAGAATACCCTCCATCATGTCATCTGGCACCACCACCGTGCTAAATGGGACAGACTTTGAACAGATCTAGCAACTCAAGACTGGACATCCATGAGGTGCTGTGGGCCATTAACAGCAGCAGAATTGTACTCCAGCACAATCTGTAACCTCATGGCCTGGCATATCCCCCACTCAACTATTACCATCAAGCCAGGGATCAACCCTGGTTCAATAGAAAGTGCAGGGGGACATGTTAAGAGCAGCTCCGGGCATACTTAAAAATGAGGTGTCAACCTGGTGAAGCCACCAAACAGGGCTGCTTGTGTACCAAACAGCATAAGCAGCAAGTGATAGGCAGGGCTAAGCGATCCCATAACCAACAGAATAGATCTAAGCTCTGCAGCCCTGCTACACTCAGTCGTAAATAGTGATGGACAATCAAACAACACACTACAGGAGGATGATCCACAAATATCCTCATCCTCAATGATGGAAGACCCAGCACATCTGTGCAAAAAATATAACTGAGAAGCATTCGCAACATTCTTCAGCCAGAAGTGCCCAGTGGATGATCCATCTTGTTCTCCGACAGTGGTCCCCACCATCACAGATACCAATTTTTAGTCAATTCGATTTACTCCATGCAACATCAAAAAATGGTTGGAGGCACTGGATGCTGCAAAGGCCCTGAGAACATTCCAGTAATAGTACTGAGAACTTGTGCTCCAGAACATGTTGTATGCCTAGCCCAGCTGTTACAGTGGTGCTACATCAGCATGTACCTCACAATGCAGAAAATACTCAGGTATGTCCTGTATATAAAAAAAAGAACAAATCCAACCATGTCAACACCACCATGTCAGTTTACTCTTGATCATCAGTTAAGTGATGGTAGGTGTCAAGAAGAGTGGTATCCAGCAGCACCTACTTATAAATAAACAGCTCAGTGATACCCAGTTTGGGATCTGCCAGAGTCACTCAGCTGCTGACCCGATTACAGCCTTAGTTCAAACATGGACAAAAGAACTGAATTCCAGAGGTGAGATGAGAGTGACATTTGACTGAGTGTGGCATAAAGAAGCCCCAGCAAAACTGGAACAATGGCAAGTGGGGGAAAATGCTCCAGTTGTTGGAGTCATACCTGACACATAGTAAGACGGTTGTGGTTGTTGGAGAACAGTCATCTAAACTCTAGGATATCTCTGCAGGAGTTCCTCAGGGTAGTGACCTTGGACCAGTCATCTTTAGCTGCTTCATCAATGACCTTCCCTCCATCACAAGGTCAGAAGTGGGGATGTTTGCTGTTGATTGTACGATGTTCAATGCCATTATCAACTCCTCAGATACTGAAGCGGTCCATGGCCAAATGCAACAAGATCTGGACAATATCTAGGCTTGGGCTGACAAGTAGCAAATAACACAAATGCCAGGCAATGACCATCTCTAAACACTCAACTGCATTGTTACCATCAATGAATTGTCACCATCAACATCATGGGACTACCATTAACCAGAAATTCCTCTGGACTCACCAAATAAATACAATGGCTGCAGGAACAGGTCTGAGGATAGAGGAATCCTGCAGCAAGTAACTCATCTCCTGACTCCTCAAAGTCTGTCCACCATCTAGGAGGCATAAGTCAGGAATGTGATGGAATACTATCCGTTTGCCAGGATACATGCAGCTCCAAGAACACTCTTAAAGCTTGATACTATCCAGGACAAAGCCACCATCTGATTAGCACTACATCCACAAGCATCCACTCCCTCCATTGCCAATGCTCAGGAGCAGCAACGCTCAAGATGCGCTGTAGAAATTCACCAAAGATCATTAAACAGCACCTTCCAAACCCATGACTACTTCTAAAAGGTTAAGGGCAGCAGATACATGGGAACACTACCAACTGAAAGTTCGCCTCCAACCCACTCACCATCCTACATTGGAAACATATCACCATTCCTTCACAGTGGCTGGGTCAAAATCCTGGGATTTGCTCCTCAACAGCATTGTGGATCAACCAGCAGTACACGGATTTCAATGGTTCAAGAAGGCAGCTCACCACCACCTTCTTAACGACAACTAGGGATAAGCAATAAATGCTGGCCAGCCAGCAACACCCACATTCCCATGAGAAAATAAAAAGAATTGTGAAATCACATCAGATGTCGGACACTCTGTTGCAAGTCTTTCAACCGTAGGCTGGTTAGGGACTGGCAGCACCCTGCTTCTGGTGAGCAGCTGAATGCATAGGCTGTTTGATACAATCAACTAGTCTTTGAGATATTATGTAGGTCATGCATTTCAAAAACTGGATTGTATCAAACAGTATATACCTTCTGCTGTTCAAACAAGTTGTACTCAGCCGGCTCACAGTATCGTGCCCAACATTAGCCGGATTCTGCATTTGGATAACACTTCCTGGATAATCCCGAGTATGTGAAGAGTTATACTGACAATCAGTTTGGGATTGTCACTTGGGCTTACATTGTGCCTGTTTCAAAACAGGTGACAGCCATTTACTGGTTGATTTCTCGGGATGATGCCCGTTAGCATCAATATGTTTCATTTAAAATTTAAACAGAGCCTGACAATTAACCGTGAATCATCATTGACTGGTGCATTCTCCATGGCAATGCCTCTACCAATCCAACCAATCAGCACTCTCCTCTGCTACAGTATAAAAGTTGATCCTCTTTTTAAACTGATATTGGAAATTGTCTTAATGAGTGCAAGAAGAATAGCTTCAACAAAATACATCTTTCTTCAACAACACTTAAGTCCTGTATTCCTAGAATCCCTACAGTGTGGAAGCAGGGCATTTGGTCCATTGACTCCATACCAACCCTCTGAAGAACATCTCAACCAGACCCACCCCATCCCTGTGACCCTGCATTTCCCATGGCTAACCCACCTAACTTGCACATCTCCAGACACATAGGACAATTTAGCACGGCCAAACCACCTAACCTACATATCTTTGGACTGTGGGAAGAAACTCGGGTGAGAAACCCACACAGACACAGAAATTGAAGTCTCCGCACAGACAGTCACCCAAAGGTGGGATCAAAGCCAGGTTCCTGGAGCAGTGAAGCAGCGGTGTTAATCAGTCAACCACTGTGCTGCTAAATGTCTAAAGGTACAAACTATTCTAAAGGTATAATTTCAAGGAAATCTCAAAGAAAATTCTTAATCTCTATCCATCAAAGTGTGTTCTAATCAACTATCCACCCTCACAGCACATCACCCTGCCTCCCACCCCCTGATCTTTAAGTTGGGTATTGGCCGTATTTTATCACCAATAGAAATTAAATTGAGGTGTCTGTTTCATGGTCTAATTAAGTATCAGTGCCCTTTTTTTGCTATAAAATTAGACTTCCTGTGTTAGGGACCTGGTGTGGACCACTGCCAAGAGTTTTTGCAGTGAAGCCCTTGGGGTAAGATGGCAACACAAGCTCCCATTTATCCACACACATCAAACACATGGACAAAAAAAAAAAACAGCTTCGCTGTGGGTTTCAAAAAATGCTTTTACAGGCTAGAATTATTTTTCGTTATAAATTAGGTGTTCTGTAGATTTTATGACTGGCAGGAAGACATTTTAACTGCCTGTATCCCTGACCCTATTGTAATTCTTTTTCCTGGAGAATAAAGCAGGGTTAGTCCACACAATCCAGCAATTCAAGATCTGCAAACACTCTTATCCACATGTAAGACTGAATTAAATAAACGTTTTGTTGCTGCTCTTTTATTATTCAGGCACTTATGATAAAAAAGCATTTGTCATTGGTTTTAGTTGCTTGGAAGCAATGTGCTAATACAGACCCTAATGGGTCATGAATAATGGTTCCTGATATTGAACAGGGCAGGCACTCAGTGTGCTGAGACTGGAGCTGTGCTAATGTATAACATACAGCCCAGAACTACTCCTAGACCTATACTAGAAATGTCAGTTCCACTGATACTGTCATTGAACGGACCCTGTGGTTATTGATGCCTAAACTATTTTCTTAAAGGGACCGCTTCTAGTTGAAGGCAATCGAAGAAGTTGCTATCAATGCCCTAGTAACTCACACATCTCTTTATTTTTCCGTTGAAACAGTGTATTTCAGAAAACAACTCCATCGTAGTAGGCATCAAAAATCAGACAAATCCTGTTTGGACTCCACACCAGTCAGAAGCTTTATCCCAGGGTGGAAGAGTCAGTTACCAGGGGTCACGGGTTTAAGGTGCGAGAGGCAAGGTTTAAAGGTGATGGACAAGGCAAGTTTTTTTACACAGAAGGTGGTGGGTGCCTGGAACTCACTGCCGGGGGAGGTAGTGGAAGCAGATACTATAGTGACTGATAAAGGGCGTCTTTACAAATACATAAATAGGATGGGAAAGGAGGGATACGGTCTCCGGAAGGGTAGGAGGTTTTAGATGTGATGGGCAGCATGTCGGTGCAGGCTTGGAAGGCCAAAGGGCCTGTTCCTGTGCTGTAATTTTCTTTGTTCTTTGTTCTCTCCTGCTCCCCCACTCAAACAACAAGCTGTCTATCAGTAGGAGCAAATTACTGTAGGTGCTGGAATCTGTACTGAAAAGAAAATATACTGGAGATCACACCAGGTCAGGCAGCATCTATGTAGAGAGAGCAAGCTAATGTTTAGAGCCTAGATGACTCTTCACAGAGCTGGCTATCAGTTGTTGGCTGCAAAATGATCAGGAATGAGGAACTTTGGCTTGTTTATCTATTCCTTCATAGAGAAACCAGTTGTAGCATCCTGAACATAATTCTTGGTTCAGATGGAGCAAGGCCTAAGTACAAAGTTCTCCCTTATGGTGCTGTGCCACTTTTTGCTTTGCATTTATTCATTGTGTTATCTTGAAATTTGCTGTAACACTTGATTTTATATAACACAGCAGTGGTACAGTGCAGAGGTAGGCTATTTGCTCATCATGCCCGGACCAGCACTTCAAACAAGCCTTGTTATCTAGTGCCAATCTTATGCATTTTCCCTGCACTTTTGCACGCTATTCCTATCCAAATAATCATTTAGTTGTATCAAAAAAAGAATGAGATTGCTTGGGCAAAATAGCATTGACTAAGGTCGAGAAACGTCAGTGACTAAGGTCCAGAAATGTCAGTGACAAATGCTACCATTTAACCATTCAAAGCCCACCCTGCCAACAGATGCAAACTAGTTGGGAAAGGTGCCAATGGCTACACAAGCAAAAGCCTGACAAAGACATACCCACAGAATCATAGTTTACATTCAATGTCCCATTTGCAAATCTCATTAAGTATCAAGGCATCAGCTCAAACTTAGGCAAGGAAACCTCCTGCTCAATACCAGTCTTCAGACGACTCTTGATCATCGGTAAATTGTTGGAAGTTGTCATCAACAGTGCTATCAAATAGCATTTGCTTCACAATAACCTGCTCACTGATGCTCAGTTTTAGTTTTGTCACTCAGTCCCTGACCTCATTCCAGCAAGTTCAAACATGGACAAAAAAAGGCGAATTCTAGAGGAGATGTCAAAGTGACTGCTCTTGACATCAAGGCCAAACTTGATCCTGTGTGCTATCATGGAGACTGAGCAATACTGGCAGCAGTTCTGAAGAAAAGTGACATTAGACTTAAAACTTCTCTTTCCCTAGATGCTGCCAAACCCACTGAGTTTCTCCAATACTCTTTGAGGCTTTTGAATGGCCAGCACCAGTGGCCCTACAGAGACAACTTTGTAGTTATTTTCTGCTCTTATTCATGCAGCTCACATTGTTCTGAAGTTACAACAGAAAGATCCCAGGAATCTGCCAAATCCCCAATTCAATAAAACCTGACCAAGTGGAACTTCTTATAGATGTCCCAGAAGACCAGGAGGTTTTCAAGATTGATGATAGAAGGCAAAATTATAAAGAAAACAGAGTTGACCCTCCAGTCCTGGCACTTACATTTGAAGTCCATAAGCTTCACGGTTTGGCATAATGAAAACTTAATGAATACTTAGTACCTGCTGAGTAATTGTTAAAGCAGTTTGAGGGCACAGTGCCTTGCAGACCCCATTATTTCACAAGTATCTATGCATCCACAGTACTTTTGGTTCATGCACTTCTGGTTCTGCATTCTAAAGTCATAGTGTAATGACTTAATTCCAAGCATTCTAGACTGTAGAGGTTATATCATAGAAAGTTGCAACACCAGTTTAAACCTTGCTGACTTCATCATTGTGTGCAAATCTACTGCAATGGTCATACGTTGGAAGACGCACCAGTGAAGGTTCATTAGCAGTAGCGAGGCGATACTTGACAGCTTGGACTACAGAATAATCATTTCTGATATTGTCTTTCCAGTGCTGCGCAAACCTCAGGTAATTAAATTAATAGATTGGGAGGAATGCCCTAATCTTGCCTTAGCTTCTGATTGTCTGTCTCGGATAAAACTTCCATCTCACATGGAAAATGTAACTGTGGAGATAAAATCGCTAAGCAAGTCCTACAATGAAATCTAGAGTCTGTGGCCGATGCAGACCAGGGGTGTGCCATCTGTGTCAGGCTCCTTTACCACATAGGGCTGTGTGCTCATTACCTACTGTGGTCAGTTTCTTTAAAAGCTAACCCAGCTGTGTGTAAAGAACAAAAAGTGATTTATTCCAATGTATAGGCATCCTTCAACTTGGCGAACAGAAAAATTACTCGTCATCGAAAGAAAGGGTTCCCATCTACGATGTCTATAAAAATAGTTATAACTCAGTACGACAAGACCACAATCATTAACACATCCTAACTTGGCAAAGTTTCACCATGAGCAGACTGTTCCAATGTTCAATGACTCGCTGAGACAAGTTATGTTTACCAAGCTTTACTTTTTCATTTGGTATTCTGTTTGTTTCCTCAACTTTCTGAAAACACCACCTATGCGGTATTTTTTAGAAAGGTATGCACGGCACTGATATGAAATTAAACACATTTATAAATACTATTAGGATGGAAAAATAGAGCTTAGTGTTTTATATTACCTTACCAGATCTTGGAGCATCCTAAAATACTTCAACATAAATAAGTCACATTTGAAGTGTAATCAATCCTTTTTGTTATTATATGGGGGTAACCAATTTACTTCCAGCAAAATCCCACCAATAGTAAATGAAGTGAATGACCAGCTAATTGTTCTTTCCTGGGTCAAGAAAGACATCAGGAAAGCAGGGAAACCCCTGATAATTTTTGAGTCCCCACCTTGGAATTTAGGCAGGATCCAAGTTTAGCATCTCATTCAAAAGAAATAATTGACAGGAATCAGCAATCTGTCAATACTGCGCTGAAATGTCTGCTAAGCTTGAGTGCCCAAGTATGCAGTGGTTCAATGAACCATGACTCCTGACTCAGAGATACTAGAATCAAACTACTTACATGTTGGAGGTGCCTTCAGTCAGATGAGAGAGTAAACTGAAACATTTTTTTTCCTCTCAGATAGACATAAAATAACCTACAATGCTGCTTTTAGACAAACGTAGCAGCTAACCCCAGTGACCTGGTCAATATTCATTTCTTAACTAGCACCATCAAAACATAATAATTCAGCTCAGTGCTGTTTGAGGGACTTTACAGTGTGAAAATCTGCTGCCGTGCTTCCCTACATTCAAACAGCAGCTCATTCTCTGCATGGGAAAATGAATTCTTTGCGTGGGAAACATTGAGTTTCTTGAGGAAGTGGTAGGGAATCTATAAACAGAAACTTATTCATTCATGGAATGTAGACTTTGTTTCAAGGCCAGCATTTATCACTGCTCATCCTTAATTGCCCGAAAGAATATGGTGATAGTGAACTGCCTTCTTGAACTGTTGCAGTCCTAGTGTAGGGATGCCACAGTGATGATAGGAATTCCAAGAATTTCACACAGTGGCAAAAATGGAATGACGATATAGTTTCAGGTCAGAATGGCATGTGGCTTGGAGGGGAACTTGCGAGGTGGTGGTCTTTTCATGTCTCTGCTCTTGTATCTCCGGGTGGTAGAGGTCTTGGGTTTGGAAGGAGCTGTTGAAGGAGCCTAGGTGAATTACTGCAATCCCCTTGTGGATCATAAACAGTTCTGCCACTGTGGTGGATAGACTGCAATCAAGCAGGCTATTTTGTCTTGGGTGGTGTTCAGCTTCTTGTGTGTTATTGGAGGAACACAGTCCAGGCAAGTGCAGACAATTCCACCACAATCCTGACCTATACCTTATAGGTGGTAGACAGGGTTCAGGGAGGTGAGTTACTTGCCACAGAAATCCTGGCCTGTAACTTGCTGTTGTAGACACAGTATCACATGGAGAGCTCCATTCTCAGCCATTCGCCATCCTGACTTGAAAATATATCATTATAAGGGAGATCGCATAGAAACATATAAAATCCTGTAGGAACTGGTCAGGCTAGTTGCGGGAAGAACATTCCCGATGTTGGGAAAGTCCAGAACTATGGGTCACAGTCTAAGAATAAGAGGTAAGTCGATCAGGACTGAGATGAGGAAGAATTTCTTCACTCAGAGAGTTGTGAACCTGTGCAATTCTCTCCCACATGAAGCTGTTGGGACCATTTCATTAGATATATTCAAGGAGGAGCTGTACGTGGGCCTTGCAATGAAAGGGGCCAAGAGGTATGGAGAGAAAGTGGGGATGGGATATTGAGATTGCATGATCAGCCATGATCATATTGTATCGTGGTGCAGGCTCGAAGGGCTGAATGGTCTACTCCTGCATTTATTTTGTATGTTTCTATGTCAGTCTTTCAGCATTGCTCAGTCAATACCTGGGAATGTCCTCCCTAACCACACTACTTACGATAAATGAATTGCAATGGCTTGAGAGATCAACTCACAAATATATTGTCAAGGACAACTACAGGTGTGCTACAAATTCTGACTAAGTCACTGATATTGACATCCCATGAATGAATAAAAAGGCAAAAAAAAGGGCAAGTATGACTCAAGGAAGAAACAGAAAAATAGTGTGAATTTCCAAACTGTTGAAAGGATAAGAAACATTGAGTGACAACGGGAAGCGATGCCAATTCTCCTTCATAGCTCTTGATAACAAAATCCTTAATTGGTGACAAAATTACAATTTCAGGAATGTTTACAGTCTTCAAATGTTTGAAAATGAACTTAAAATCTTTATTCAAGAATTATATTTATAATACAGAGATTTCTGAAAAATTTTTATCTTTAGGGCCCAAAAAAATTTCCAGAATCTTAAAAAAGAAGCTGTGAACAATGTAAACCAACAATTACAATTTAAAGCAACATGAGAAGATCTTACCTTGCCTTATCAGTCTTTGTAATTTAATGATAATTTTAAAAATATTTCTTAAAGGCATCAATTTACCGACGATCTTCAAAGCAATTGAATGGAAACCACAATATAAAGTCAAAGATGAAATGCAGAAGACAGAACGGAAATTAAATGGGTTTATAAAAAAAATTCAGAATTTGAAATGAGCAACTCAATTTAAACAAAGAAATGAGAACATTATTACACCTCCAGGCAGATTCAAGGTTACAGATACTCAAGAGAGAGAATTAAGCTGCTCAGCGTGGAAGAAACAATTCATGATATACAGAACTACTTCAGATTTACTTGCCAAATCACAAAGTAACACAGCTTTATTCTGAGGAATCATCAAGAGGCCATGTTATGTATAACCTGAAAATTAACTGCAATACTGATACGGTTGTGATGTCTTAAGAGCATTTGACAACTGTTTTACTTTAAGAACCAATCATATCATGGAAGGAGCAAAATTCAGAAAAGAATACAGAGCTCTCTGACACCTCCTCCTACCGCCCCCTTGATCATGACCGCACCCCCAACCACCAAAACATCACCTCCCAAACCATCCACAACCTCATCACTTCAGGTGACCTCCCACCCACAGCCTCCAACCTCATCGTTCCCCAACCCCACACTGCCCGCTTCTATCTCCTTCCCAAAATCCACAAACCTGACTAGCCTGGTCAACCCATTGTCTCCACCTGCTCCTGCCCCACCGAACTTACCTTCACCTATCTCGACTCCATTTTCTCCCCCTTGGTCCAGAACTCCCCACCTACGTCCATGACACCACTCACGCCCTCCACCTCCTCCAAAACTTCCGATTCCCTGGTCCCCAACACCTTGTCTTCACTATGGATGTCCAGTCCCTGTACACCTGCATTCCCCATGCAGATGGCCTAAAGGCTTCCTGTCCCACAGGCCCAACCAGTCACCCTCCACTGACACTGAACTCGTCCTCACCCTTAACAACTTCTCCTTCAATTCCTCCCACTTCCTACAGACAAAGTAGGTGGCCATGGGTACCCACAAGGGCCAAAGCTATGCCTGCCTCTTTGTAGGTTACATGGAACAATCCCTCTTCCAAAGTTACACTGGCCCTATCCCCCACCTCTTCTTCCATTACATCGACGACTGTATCGGTGCTGCCTTGTGCTCTCACGAGGGGCTCGAACCATTCATCCACTTCACTAACACCTTCCACCCCAATCTTAAGTTCACCTGGACCATCTCCAATACCTCTCTCTCCTTCCTGGACCTCTCTGTTTCCATCTCTGGCAACCTCCTGGAAACCGATATCCATTTCAAGCCTACCGACTCCTACAGCTCCTCTCACCCACCTTCCTGCAAAAATGCCTTCCCGTATTTCCAATTCCTTTGCCTCCACCGCATCTGCTCCCGAGATGAGGCATTCCACTCCCGGGCATCCCAGGTGTCCTCGTTTTTCAAGGACCGCAACTTCCCCTCTATAGTGGTTGAAAACACCCTCAAGCACATCTCTTGTGTTTCCCGCAACTCATCCCTCACACCCCCTCCCCGCAATAACAACCAAAACAGAATCCCCCTCATCCTCACGTACCACCCCACCAACATCCGGATCCAACACATCATCCTCTGGCACTTCCGCCATCTGCAATCTGACCCCGCTAACAAAGACAGTTTTCCCTCCCCACCCTTATCTGCCTTCCTGAGGGACCACGTTCTCCATGACTCCCTTGTCTGCTCCACACTCCCTACCAGCCCCACCACACCCAGCACCTTTCCCTGCAACCGCAGGACGTGCCCTCTACCTCCTCCCTCAACCCCATCCCAGGTCCCAAGAAGACCTTCCACATCAAACAGATGTTCACCTGCACATCCACTAATGTGGTATACTGTATACACTGTTCCCAACGTGGCCTCTTCTACATCAGGGAAACTGAGCGGAGGCTTGGAGATCGCTTTGTGGAACACCTACGCTCGGTTCGCGACAAACAACTGCACCTCCCATTCGCGAACCACTTCAACTCTCCCTCCCACTCCTTGGACCACATGACCATCCTGGGCCTCCTCCAGTGCCACAACGATGCCACCCGAAGGTTGCAGGAACAGCAACTCATATTTTGCTTGGCAACCCTGCAGCCCATTGGTATCAATGTGGACTTCACAAGCTTCAAAATCTCCCCGCCCCGAACCGCATCCCAAAACCAGCTCAGCTTGTCCCCGCCTCCCTAACCTGTCTGTCCTTTCTCCCACCTATCCACTCCGCCCACCTCAACCACCATCCCCACCTCCTACCTACTCGCCTCATCTCTGCCTCCTTGACCTGTCCGTCTTCCCTGGACTGACCAAACCCCACCCTAACTCCCCACCTACACTCACCCTTACTGGCTCCATCCCTGCCTCCTTGACCTGTCCGATACAGTAGTGTCTCTGTATTAAATGACAAAACTCCTTGATTGAAAACAAGAAGTTACAACTTACTGATTTGCAAGGCAGATGGAACAATCCATAAGTTTAAAGGAATGTGAATAATTTATTTAAGATGTGAAGACCATCAATGGCAGCATATGCTTATGACTTCCAAAAGAACTCAGGTCTGGGCAGGAATGCCCCAAACTTTATGAAATTTGAAGCCAGATTCCAATAGTCAACTGGTTCCCAGTCAAATGGAGAAGCCAAAGAGGGCTAACTATTAAAATGATTTTGAAACAGAACACTGACCTTTCTCTGGTATCTACAAACTACTAATCCACTCCACTCAGATATATCTTATCACCTTTGTAATTATTAATGGGGAGAAAGCTGAAAACTCCTTATCCTTTCAAAGAGCTCGACTGCACAGATGAGTCTCAAAGACAATAAGAATGTTTACAGTAAAGAACAGAATTATCATCAGCAGCAAGCTCATAGCTATAGCAAAAATCATCACGTTAAGCGGGTGCCAAGTTTGGACTTAGGATGATGAATGTGGATAAAATGTCTCAACAAAAATAATACAATTGATGGACCAGCAATACTTGTAATATGTTTGCCCAATGGATGGAACTGTGCACAAAAATTTCAGAAGCTTTCTATCACTCCACAATTATGACTGCTGTTGGGTGAACCTAGTGATGAATATCACAAAAACAATCTCTCACAATCCATTCTGGTAGGGGGGCAATATTTAAATGAACCATCCACAAGTCAGTAACACATCAATCCTCTGATTCTAAAGCACACATGGTCAGGAGGAATGGTTAAACCTCCAAATTGATGATATTTCTAATTGCAAAGATTTTTGAGGGTGGGAGAAAGAATTAATGATTGGCTAGTATTACAGGAAGTGCTGGAGGCAGCAAATCTACCCAAAGAATTTGGAGTAGGTTTAGGGTTAGCAGAACTAGTTCCAGAGGCAGGCATTTCTTACAATTACTGCCATGCCACTGTCACTCACCACCTCAGTGTAACACCCAATAAAGAATGACTGGGAAAATAGAACCTGAGTTTGGGAGAAGTACAGGTCTCAGTTTCTCTGTACATCTCAGTACATTGAGCAGTGAGCCTCCATGTTTGCTTGTAGAAATCAGAAGTTATGAGCTGCTGGACTCAAAACTGTGAGACCTTCTATGACTCATTGTAATTGGACACAGAAAAACAGAATAGTTGGCATCTGCAGATGATTTCAGTATATATAAATAAGTTGGGGGTTTTTTCCACTATGTTAGGAATATGCCAACAATTATTTTTTTCATAGACAGAGAAAGAAAAGTACAGATAAATGATTGGAGTTTCGAAGTATATATGTTTCATTGCGTTTCTTAATATCCAGTTTAAGTTTAATTGCTGGAAAAATGACTGCTGCTCACATATTTTGATTATCACTACCCACTTGGTTTAATTGTAAAGTACAAGGAGTTGAAGGTATCTTTCCATCTTTTCCAACAGGCAACATTTGATTGAGATAATTTCTTTCCATTCCACCATCCCCAGTCAGGTGAGTCTTTAATTGGGAATGGAGGGAGTGATTGAGATAGAGGAAAACATAATTAGAGAATACGAAACTGAAATAAGGAAAATTATGGAATTAAATGTAACATTCTAGAAGGGCTAACATCTCGAAACTTCATGCAGGAACTGAAGGGTGAATTTTGGAGATGCCAAAATTGTTAGAGGACTACGCAAAGTCTGGATATCTGTTCCAAGCCAGAAGGACTCTATTCTAGGAACACAAATTGGACCAATATCCTCTTCGAAAACAGACAATGAAAGAATGAGGCACACAGAAGAGTGCTGGATTTTGTGACAAGATGAAAGTAATGATTTTGTGGGATTATATATAGACATAACCTTACATTTGATAGACCAGATATATACATCAAACATGAAACACTTTACAGTATCATCATGCAAATGCTGAATGACGTCTTATTAAATCCCTTTGTCTACTATTTTAGTTCACACTTCAGTCAAAATAACAGACAGTGAAATTGCATACAGATGTGCACCGCTTTGTGAGATAACATTGCATGGTGTAGTTCCCAGTCTGAAAT
The DNA here is from genome assembly GCA_024137785.1 of Ginglymostoma cirratum. NCBI lineage: Eukaryota > Metazoa > Chordata > Chondrichthyes > Orectolobiformes > Ginglymostomatidae > Ginglymostoma > Ginglymostoma cirratum. The sequence goes on along the minus strand of JAHRHZ010000004.1, from coordinate 11,112,722 downwards.
CATTTTTGCAAATACATAATCTGCACTAGCATGTTGCTGTTTGTATCTTGTTAATGATAATCAGAGGTTATTCCTAGTGGTCTAAATGGGGACATATTTCCTTCATGTGGTGCTCAAAAAATTCAGAAAAACTTTACTTATAAAAGTGAGTTCCTGATTTTCTAAGTACGTAAAATATATTTCCTCAATACTAATCTTTATCCCACGATTGTATTAAGCACACAGTTCAATTTATTCTGTCCCTATTAGTGCAGACAAATTTTGATACAGGTTTATAACTCTCAGTGTAATATCTGATTAATCCATTGGAAACAGTCCTTCTGGTGTACTGAACAGGAAATTTTTCAATGGGTCATCTTTTACTGCCATCACTTAGTGCAACAAAGTATTGCCAGTGTTATTTTAAAGCAGACATTACTCATTAAGCGACAATAGTTAAATAATAGGCCTGTGGAAAATTCCTTCTTAGATCCCCTATTTTGTTGTCTAACTGCATCTTGAATGTTTCTGATGTTTTTATCCGTTACCTTGGCTGGCAGAATATGGCAAATATTTATCACTGCTTGAGGAAAGAAATTCTCCCTAATATCCATATTACATTTAAATTTACATTAATTTAAGTCATTGCACTCTGCTTCCACCGCCCTGCAATAATCCAAAGTTACAACCTGGGCTCACATTTAATATGTGAATGGGTCAAAGACTGATGATGTAGAAGTGGATTCCAGATTGTGGGGCCTGGTGCCAGTACTGGAGAAAGTGGGAGCTGTACTGTTGGGATGGCCCACCCATGTATTTTGCTGAGGCCAATGTTCTCATGAGCTGCAATTTAATACATCTCTTTGAGGAAGGTACATATGGCTAAAGGGGACACATGGATGTATCATACTTAAATTTCCTGAAAGCAATTAATAAAGTGCCATTGGAAAGGTTGTTGCAGAAAATAAAAGCTCACAAGTCACTAGTAACACATTGGAATGGATAGTGATTGATTACAATACAATATACAACACAATACAGCACAGCCCTTTGGCCCACCAAGCCTACGCCGATTCCTAATCTTTAATGTAGACACATTACTTATTGCCAATGCATGGTGTCTATCCCTCTGTTCACCTCCCTTTCATGTATCTATCAAGATGTGCCTTAAACATTGTTAAGGTGCCTGCTTCCACCATCTCTACTGGCAGTGCATTCCAAGCACCCACCATCCTCTGTGTGAAAAGTTTTCCCTGCACTTCTCCCCTAAACTTTCCCCCATCTCACCTTGAACCTGTGCCTTCTTACAATTGATCTTTCCACCCTAGGATAAAGCCTCTAACTATCTATGCTGTTTATGCCTCTCATAATTTTGTAGATCTCTATCAGGTCACCTCTCAGCTTGCATCTTTCCAGTGAAAACAATCCAAGTTTATCCAACCTCCCCTTGTAGATAAAATCCTCTAGACGAGGCAACATCCTAGTAAACTTCTCTGGACCCTCTCCAAAGTATCAACTTCCATTTGGTAGTGTGCTGACCAGAACTGGGTGCAATATTCCAAATATGGCCTAACTAAAGATCTTTGCAGTTTCGTAACTTAACTTGCCAACTTTTACATTCGATGCCCTGGCTAACAAAGACAACAATATCATATGCCTTCTTGACCATCTTGTTCACCTGTGTTGCCACTTTCAGGGATCAATGGACTTGTGTGCCCAGATCCCTCTGCATGTCAATGCTGTTAAGGGTACTACCATTTACAGAACATGGAACAGTACAGCACAGTACAGGCCCTTCAGCCCACAATGTTGTGCCAACTTGTTATCCTACTCTAAGGTCAAACTCACCTGCATACCCTTCATTTTACTACCATCCATGTGCCTATCTAAGAGTCGCTTAAATGTCCCTAATGTATCTGACTCTATTACCACCCCTGGCAGCGCATTCCACACACCCAGCACTCTCTACGTAAAGAACCTACCTCTGACATCTCCCCTATACCTTCCTCCAATCACCTTAAAATTATGCCCCCTCGAATTTATTGTATAATTCACACCTGAATTTGATCTTCCAAAATGCATCACCTCACATTCATCTGGATTAAAACCCATTTGCCAAATCTATGCCCAAGTCTGCAGTCTATCTATATCCCGCTTGTATCCTTTGACAATCCTCCTCACTATCTCCACCAATTTTGGTGTCATCCGCAAACTTACTAATCAGACCGCTAACATTTTCCTCCAGATCATTTATATATTTTGCAAACAACAAAGGCTCCAGCACTGATCCCTGTGGAGCACCATTAGTTACTGATCTCCATTCTAAGCCTTCCACCACCACTCTCTGTCTTCAGTGATCAAGCCAGTTTTGTATCCGGCTAACAGAAAACAGAGAGTAGGCATAAACTGGTCATTTTCTAGTTGGCAGGTTGTAATGAGTGATGTGTCACAGAGATCAATGCTGGGCCTTCATTATTTTATAACTTATAAAAGACTTGGATGAAGAGATGAAGGTATGGTTGCTAAATTTGCTGATGGCACACAGGTGAGTAAGAAAGAAAGTTATGATGAGAAGCTATGGGTTAATTGAGGCACAAAGATCTGTCAAATGGAGTATAACGTGGAATATAACGAAAGTGTTCATTTTGGCAAGAAGAATAAAAGAAAAAGCATTAGCTAAATAAAGAGACAATGCAGAATTGAGGTGTATAGTTATCTGCATGTCCTATGAATCCAAAAAGGTTAGAACGCAGATACAGCAAGGGGGAGTGATGGTGTTGTGATAATTTCACTAGACTGGAATCCAGAAGCTCAGACCTATGTTCAGAGAGCATGATGGCAGATGGGATAGCATACTTGTTCAGTGGTTAGCATTGTTGCCTCACAGTGAAAGGGACCTGAATTCAATTCCAACTTCAGGCATGTGGAGTATGTATGTTCTCCTTGTGTCTGCATGGGTTTCCTCCAGATGCGTCGGTTTCCTCCCACAGTGCAAAGATGTGTAGTTTAGGTGGACTGGCCATGCTAAATTGTCCATAGTGTCCAGGGGTTGGATTAGCTATGATAATATGTGGGATTACAGGGATAAGGGGGATAGGGTATGGGGCTTGGGCAAGCTGGGATGCCTTTCAGAGGGTTGGTGTGACTCATAGGCCAAATGGCCTTTTTCTACACTGTCAGGATTCTATATTGAAATCTGAATTCAGTAATATTTAGAATAAAGAACTGGCTTAAATTGTGACCAGGAAAGTGCCATCCTCACCTGGTGTAGCATAGAGAAGAATATTCTTTATTGTAATGTATAATCAAGAACAGAAGTACAGTGAAAAGTTTTACAATGTCGCCTCTTATGGCACCATCTTAGATACAAAATGAGGAGGAAAGAGAAATGTAGTTGCATTACTTTTACATCACATTGTTTAAAGAACAAATTAAAAATAAGACATGGTTAAAGGATTGACATTCCAGTCAGATAAAAGCAATTCAAATAAACATTACATTACAGCAGATCAGCACAGGGGCCACCCCATGTGGCCTGACCAGCCGCACCAGAACCCAATCCAACAACTGTTCCTGCTTCAAGTTTCCAGTCCGCTCCATACCAGCTCTCAGTTGCTCCAAGGTAAGTTCCAGAACAGCTTCTCCCACATCGGACTCCACCCAGGATTCGATCCACATGTCGGCCACTGCCCGGGACCACCTGCCCTGCAATGGCTGCTCTCCGGGGCTCTATTCCTGGTGGCCGCTGCCCCAGGACTCTCTCCATGCTGGCCGCTGCCCTCATCTCTGGGGCTTGCCAGCTCTCCATTCCCTAATGCAGAAAAAAGGGAAAAAAATAAAAAGAAGAAAGAACAGGTGGAGCAGAGGATCTCCGGCAGGAGCATCTTACTCTACGCCTATCTAGCCTACATGTAACACCAGATCCAAGGCAATGTGTTTGACTCTCACTGCCATCTGGGCAATTGGGAATGGGTAATACAACCCTGGCCTAGCTAGGGATGTCCAGATCCTGTGAATGAATAAAAATTAGGAAAGTTAATACATATTATCATCACTTTTTGTGAGGGACACTGAATACAAAATATAACTGCTTCGGTTATACAGATCATTGGTGAATCCATATCTGCAGTGCTGTGTCTAGTATTGTCTCCTTGTTTAAGGAAGAATGTGAACAAGTCAGAGAAGCTTTACCAGACTAACACCTGGAATAAGCAGGTTGTCTTAGCAGGAAAAATTGGACCAGGTGAGACTTGTATCCACTGGAGTATGAAGAGCAAGAGTCCACTCATATGAAACATATAAGGTCAGGACAGGGTCAATAAGGACAGTACGTTTCATCTTGTAGGAGATTGTCGAACTCAGGGACCAAGTTTAAAAAGGGGTTACTCATTGAAGACAGCAATGAGTGGAAACCCTTCTACACAGAGGCCAGTGAATCTTTGGAATTCTCTTCCACAAAAGCAGAGTTTTTTTTTCAAGGCAGAGATACATAGACTCTTGATAAGCAAGCATTTGGAAAGTTATAGGAGGTCTGCAGGAATACGGAGTATTTCGCTCAGCCATTATCCTATTGAATGTTGGAGCAAGCTTGAGGGACTGAGCAGCCAATTCCTGCTCTTCATTCATATGTTTGTTTGTTAATTTAGTGTAAGCCCATAATGCGAGAATTATTTCAGAAAATCATTGCAATTTCATTCAGGACATCATCAAATCTCTTTGTCATCTCATCCCAGATGAAGATTTTAACAAGTTAGACTTGCAATGCAACTGAAGTATTAGTTTGCTGAATTCACATGACATTTCAGGAAATCGGGGGTGGGGATGTTACTGTGGGGGCACTGGGGCATGGGCCATGAGTTGCATTCCTCAGGGGTGTCAGGAATAAAATGGATCACATCAACACCGACAATGTGCCATGGATTTGCTGCAGGAACTCACTTCCTCCAGCTCGTCAACATTCAATACCTCAACTGCAGTTTAGACTAAAATGTGTGAAATTGCAGGGACAGGTGTTGTGTAGCAGTCCTTTCATAAACATGATTTATTTGTTCATTTCTCATAGATCACGTACCGTCTGATGTTCTAAAGTATTCTGCATCGCAGCCAAATCAAGCAGATAAAGTTACTGGCAAACTTGTACCTAAGATCTTCGCATGAAATGCGTGACAGAATGACGCGTGAGATCAATGGAGATGAATATGTTTTAAGTTTCCTTTTTCAACACAATTTTATGGTACTATCATGACAGAGGATTGAAACCAAAGTGGGTGCAAATTATTCTCAACAGTGAAAATTCAATTTTACTTTTGGAATTTTGCACTTACTGTATAGCTAACTTCCGGTCTTCCAGAAATAGGGAAAGAATTGGAACAGTTTGGCCACTAATTCTGTTAAACATTATCCAAATTTAAAAAAAAATTCTCTGTATGCTTTTTTCTTATAGTGCCAACTTTCTGTTGAGCACAAGTCCCATCCCAATATTTAACCTACTGTCTCTTAATATGTCTCTCCAAGCATTAAAACTCAGAACATTAAATCATAGGATCCCTACAGTGTTGAAACAGGCCCTTCAGCCCAACAAGTTCACACTGACCCCTGGAGCATCCCACCCAGACCCGTCCACCTATAACCAACCAAAGCTACACATTCCTGAACACAACAGGCAATTTAGCGTGGCCAACCCACCGAGCCTGCACATCTTTGGGCTATGGAAGGAACCTGGAGCACCTGGAGGAAACCCACACAGACACAGGGAGAATGTGCAAACTCCACACAGACAGTTGACTAAGGATGGAATTGAACCCAGGTCCCCAACACTGTGAGGCAGCACTGTGCCACTGTGCCGCCGTGCCACCCATTAAGTAATCATGCAGAGAATGACAATGATGGCCACACTCAGTGCTATCCCTATCAGACAGCTCACACACAAGGACCTTGCAATAAGGAATGAAGAGGAATGGACATGGAGGTCATTGTAGAACTTCCTTTCGCAGGCCCGTGGGGATGAACTAACTAATCATAGGCCGGAGAAGCCTCACAATTGCAGACAAAGGCCGAGATCAACTCATCTAACAAATACAAGGACGCAACCTTGGGAACTCACTGCCAAACCCATCGAACTTTGCTCATTTACCGATTGAGAAACTGCAAATTTAATAGTTGGAGGAAAAGTTTGAAATATCATAATTTCTTAGATAAAATTAACTTTATGCTGTCTGGTTTAATGGCGTAATCATACATAACTCACCAGAATAAAAATGAATTGCACCATTCTAGTGACTCTGCTTGAAGAAACTGTTCTTCCTTAAAGAGGACCTCCAGCGTGAGAATTGCAAAACAACAGGTCGCCTTAACTCAGGTTCCAGACCTCAGCCTCTCCTGCACCACGTTTAGATCATAGAATCCCTACATTGTGGAAACAGGCCCCTCAGCCCAACAAGTCCACGCTGACCCTCAGACCATCCCACCCATACCCATCCCCCCATTCCCACCTAATCTACGTTCCTGAGCACTACTGGCAATTTAGCATAGCCAATCCACCTAACCTACACATCTTTGGACTGTGGGAGGAAACTGGAGCACCCAGAGGAAACCCACACAGACATGGGGACAATGTGCAAACTCCACGCAGAACAGTACACAGTTCTACTTGTGGCTATTCCAAAACCAAGGGTGTCAATACGAGATACCGAGTAGCAAAACAAACAGGCAGAACTTCTTTACCGAGGGAATCTTTTGAGAACGTGGAACTTGCGGGCATGGAGTTCTGGAGGTGAACAGTGTATAGAAGAGGAATGCAGGAGAACGGGCGAGGTTTGGTTCACCTGTGTGAGATCAGACAGGGATGGGTGGGTGTTGGGGGGTTAGTTGTGGGGTCAGTGGTGGTGGGGTGAAGGTACTGCAGTTACCAATTCGGCTCTTTCCAATTCTAAATTCTACGTTAGCACATCTTTGCTTTAGGAAAGGCATATCTATATATCTACGAACGACCATGCAGCTTTGTCATGAGCTGGTATTGTCACGGGACTAGCAATCTAGGGCTAATCCTACCAATGGGAGCTGGTGGGATTTAAATTCAATCAACAAACCTGGAATTCAAAGCTAATCTCAATAATGATAACCACGATACGTTTATTTCAGCAAATAAATTTATGAAAAAGTATTGGCTGCGATTGTAGGTGTAAGTCAGGTATTTTATTGTCTTGCCTTTCCTCCTGGCTTCAGGGCCACTTGTTAGTGCATTCGGGAGCGAATTAGCAAGCCTTGCCCCATGAACATTAAGGGCTATGACTGCTGCCATCTGGAATAACCAAAAAAAAAGACTCTCAACATTTGTTTCACACTTTCAGAAGAAAAATGTTGCCCTTCAAACGCACCGCTCTCTGAATGTTATCCAGGTGTGTCGCGTTTCAGAGCAGTCCATATTTAGAGTTGCAATCAAATATTCTGAGTGCTTCTTCCCTTTGCCATTGATCTTCCATAGTTGGTTTCCATCAAACTCAATAACTTAAAACAAGAAAAATTCAAATAATTATCAATGGAAAGTCTTTTATTTTTGTGTAAAATGGATAATTTGGCTAAGATTATGAATTGTTACTAAATCTATTGCTTTTCAGCATTCTCTACCTTTATCAAACTGTGCTTTAACAGTGTGCACAAAATGAGCAATTAAAAATTCAGAGTTTTTTTGCATGTTAACAGAGAGGGTTTGATGACAGAAATACGTTCGATGTGGTGTATGCAGATTTCAAAAGGACATTTGATAGAGTGCCAAATAAACAGATTCAACAGCAAAGTTAAGGCCCAAGCAATAGAAGATGCAAAGGCAGCAAGGATACAAAGTGAGAGATATTAAGAACTGCCGATGCTGGAGTCAGAGATTACACAGTGTGGAGCTAGAGGAGCACAGCAGGCCAGGCAGCAGGAAAGTTGACGTTTCGGGTTGGGACCCTTCTTCAGAAAGTGACTGAATGACAGAAAACAGACTGTCATTGTAAGCATTTGTACTTTGGACTGGAGAAAGGTGATCTCCAAGGGTCAATACTAGAACAAAAACAGAAGTTGCTGGAAAAGCTCAGCAGGTCTGACAGCATATGTGGAGAAAATGTCAAGAGTTAACATTTTGGATCTGGTGACCCTTCCTCAGAACTGGTCAATATTAACCACTGATTTTCCTGGTACATTTCACAGGGATGTGACGGAGGTGCAGGTAACAGAGCGCACCAGCAAATTATGTCAGACTAGGGAGGAATAGTAAAAATGCAAAATGCCTGAATGCCCATCACGGTCATAGCTATATGAAATGATTGCACAAATAGAAGCAAATGGGGCATGATATGTTGGCTATTACAGACACATAGTTACAAAGTCACCAAAGTCACATCTTAGAAAATAAGGAAGAAAAGACAAGGAAGTAGGTGGTGGTGGGGGGTTGGGGGCCGGGATGCGGAGGTCGGAGGGGAATAATTCTTACAACATAGAGTGAGATCAGCAAAGTTAAAGAGACAATCATGGCTCAGAAGATCAAGATGTAAAATTAGTTTGGGTGGAAATAGGAACCAACAAAAGAAAGAAATCACTGACGGAAACACTTTATGGGTCATGTGACTATTGTTACAATGCAGGACATGGCTTACATCAAGAGATGTTGGTGCTTTTAACCAAAGAACTGCAATAAACGTGTCAATTTTAATCAGCCTTTAGATGGAAAACTCAGTAACAACAACAATTTGAATTTATATAGCACTTTTAATGCAATAGAGAGCTTTGTGCTTTATTAACAACGTATGACACAAGTCACATAAGGCTGTATTAGCTCAGATGACCAAAAGCATGATCAATAAGATATATTTTAGTAAATATCTTAAAGCGTGGGCATTAGGGAGGTGGAGAGGTATGGGAAGGGAATTATAGAACTTGAATCCTAAGCAACTGAAGGTGTGGCTACCAGTGGTGGAGCAAATAAGTTTGAGAATACACCAGAGACAGGAGTTAGAGTTGTACACTATCTCAGAAGGTCTTGGAGCTGAATGAGTTTACAGAGATAGGAGGGGCAAGGAGGGATTTAGAAACAGTACTAATAATTTTTGAAATCATGATGTTTCTTGAATGGGAGCTAATGTGAGCACAGGCACCATAAGGGAACAGGATTTACTGCATGCTAAGTGAAATAAACTGCACTGAGGCTAGTATCCAGTCACCATGTTTTATTTACTTGTGTACAGTACACTGGCTGTGGACATGCACCTCAGAGTCAGTGGCCTGAATGAAGGAGATTCTCATTTGTCAGCCAGGGCTTTCCTGATTTGTTGGAGTTGTTAACCTGGGCCAATGATCACGTAGTCAACAAGGTCAACCTGGTTCCAATCACTACATCCCTCCCCACCTAAATCCAGGGGTGTAGGCCTGGTCTTTTTCTTGTAGCTTTTCCTGGGATGTTTTCGCCCAAGTTAATTCCTCCGGTGGGGGCGGAGTGGCGGGGGGGGATTGGGTGGGGGGATGGTGCAGAGAAGGTGTAGGGGGCGGTAGCCTGCGATTGTGTCCAGAGCATCTCAGGAGAGTTTCCTCCCCTTCTCCAGCAGTAACAGTATCAAGGCTTCATCCATCTCAGACTCTGGAGCTTTGCTAAACACAAGATAGAGGTGGGAGAATCTACACTTTCCAACAGGCCTTTGGGTTATTATGAGGGACGAGGTATGTTTTGCTCATGCCCTGTTTGTGATGTAATAGCTTTGAGGTGACCCATGTGTTTGTTCAGAACTGTATCACCGACCTGAACTTTATAGGTGATGGGGCCTGACCTTGTGTCAACCGCACCTTGTAGCCGTGCAGGGCCATTTCCATAGCTGACACTTTTTCAATAGCGGGTGTAAGGGTGCCACGATGGAGGCCAAGTTATGTATGAACTTTCCATAATAGTTCACTAATCCAAGGAAAGATCTAAGCTTTAGTATAGACGTGGGAGCCAGGGCTGCTTTGATCACCTTCACTTTATCTTCCAATAGGTGTAACCCAGTTTTGTTGACTTTGTAACCCAAGTACATCAATTGGTGTGCCTGGAACACATTTTTCCCCTTACATGGAATTTGCCCGCCTGGGAGGAATGTTTAAGCACCATGTCCAAGTGTTCTTTATTGGTCTTCCCTGTTATTAGTACATCATCCAGATAAATAGCAACCTGGGGTAGCCCTTATAAAGTGGTCTTCATGGTTCACTGGAAAAGGGCACAGGTTGATGATACCCCAGATGGCAGTCTTGTATATTGATATAAACTCTGATGGGCATTAATTATAGTGTACTTCTGGGATTCCTCATCTAGTTGCAACTGCAGGCAGGCATGGCTCATGCCCAGCTTCATAAAGGACAGCACCCCTGCCAGTTTTGTATACAAGTCCACCAAGTGAGGGATCAGGTATTTATCCGGCTGCAAGAAGTGCTTTACCATTTGGTTAAAATCCCCACAAAGACAAGCTGACTCATCAGGTTTCACTATCAGTATGACTGGTGCTGCCCATTCTGCAAACTGCACTGGTTTGATGATCCCTTTGCTCTCCAGCCTCCTGATTTCCACCCATACTTTTCCTCAAAAGGCAAATGGCACCAGGCAGGCCTTCCAAAATCTAAGAATTGTGGCCTGGTCAACATGTAAAGTGACTTTGGCCACTTTAATAGTCCCAAGCCCATCCTGAAGCCATTTGCCAATCAATAAATGTTGAGCAATCCAGGTGAACATTTCTCAAACAGTTTCACCCTAATAGGCTTGGGCCAAGGCCTTTTACTACCATCAGTGGTACTCCACCAATTGCTTCTTATATGGGACTGGAACCAAAGTCATATCCTCAATCTGCAACAGTTCCCCAGCATATGCTCTCAGGCTGCCTGCGGTCTTGTGCAGTCTTAAAGAGTCCCAATCAAATCCTGTTAAAGACAGATTCTGCAACCACAGGTGCAGTTGCACCAGTATTGACCTCCAAAGGACCTGGGTGACCAGTTAACCAAACATTAATTTTAACCACCTCCATTTGGATGCCCCTGAGCAATTTAATTGTTCCAACCCACGTATAGGGGGACTTTCCAGGGTGTGCACTCTTCTAGGTACCAGCCTATGAGTTTTCTTACGAAAGTCGGGCTTTGTAGGAGTCATTTTCTGTCTCAAGTCCTCATGCCATCAGCAACTACAATGGCTTGCTGGAGCAGATCCTGAAGAACCTTTTAGTCACTAGGCCAAGACTCAGCTTTGTTGTGGAGTTCTGCTGTGGGCTGGCTTAGGGTCCCTCTGCTCAGGATATGCCCTACGTGAGGCTCTGAGATGACCTGCACTCAAGTGGTGTTCCCCAAACTCAGTCAGAGAAGTGAGGGAGTCCACTTCCATTGGGATGTCCTATGACTTCCATGCTCCGCTTGCTACATTTTCTACAGCAAGTAGGCCCTTCTGCATGGTTACATCATGCACGAGTGGGTCGGTCAGTCCATCCGTCCATCCGTCATCTTCTGGTTATTTAATCAGACAGGACTTCCCTAATTGGCCCAGGTTAACAACCCCAATCAATGACCTTGTAGTCAACGAGGTGAACCTGATTCCAATTACTACATTGACAGAGGATGGAATGTGGGAGACTATCAGGAGTGAGTTCGAATAGTTAAGTTTAGCAGTAAGAAAAGCAAGGATGAATAGCCAATAATAGTCAGCGATGTTAAGATATAAATAGGTGACCTTGAAGATGGTGGTTAAATAAATTGGAAGAATTGCTTAGGGTCAAATTTTACTCGGATTTGTTGCACAGGCAAGCCTAATCTCAATTATTGTAAGGGAGAGAAATAGAATTAATACTTGGGGAATCAATTGTGTAGCACAAATAATAATCATTTGTTTTAGTCTTTGTGAAGGATCAAGATATACATGTGGATTTATCAGCTAATAAAGTAAGGTAGCACGAGAAAGTTCTGTAAAGTGATTTTTATTATTAAACAAGAAAAGTTATTTACTAACTTTCCTTCGCTCACCTGCATCTTTTTATTTCGACATGCTTTCTCTTGCTAACCCTCTGTTCTGCATGAAAGCTTTTAAACAATTTTCTTTCCCCCATGAATTTGTGAGAACTACACACCCATCATTTGTTAATCAGCAGTATTATTCTTTGAGCTGGTTGGATTGAATAACCTATCAGAAGGAACATGTTCTATGTCATTTAAAAAATAATTGTAAGTGATGCTGATTCAGCCTTAATAATGGCTACAAAGTCAATCTTAAAGAATTTGACTGTGTGGGTCTTCAATAAGAGAAATTTTAAGGAATCCCTTTTTCTTTATTCGGAGCCGCTAAGAATTTGATTAAGTTGATACAACTGAAATTAGCATTGATTCAGTTGAAACTGCCAGTGAATGATTAAGAAGATTCCTGATTGGATAAGGACCAATGGAATATTACAGATGGTTGTTACATTTTTAATAACCTTTGGTTGGGCTTTTTTGGTGCAGTGATAGTGTTCCTGCCAGGAGGCCCAGGTTCAAATCCCAGCTACTTCAGAGGTGTATCATGACATTTCTGAACAGGTTGACTAGACAATGGCTAAAGATGATTGGGCAAACAGCACTCTGAATAGACTGCAGTACTGTTTCTCCATCTTATGAGGGCCTAGAAATACTCCAATTACGTGTAACAGCCTACTAATGTTTTCAAACTCTTATTCAGCTGGTCAGTTTATGTAACACTGGTAGTGAAATGACACACACACACACCTTTGATAAACTGGCAAGGAAATCAGTTTTTATGGTGTAATTTCCCCAGGATTCTGGGAATCAGAATTTTGAGAGAGCAGAGATAAAATTGAACCAAGTCAGATCATTTTTACATAAAGTTCCCTGTATGTTTAATTATCACTCCAGTCCTGGGGTGAAATTAGATAGGTTGGCAATTTATGTCCCTTCTGTGCATTCAAAGCCTAAACTTGATTGACATAGTTCAAAGTGAATGTGTATTTCTACATTTCACTTTGGATTTGTCTGAATTTAATGGAGCATGTAGTTCAGTAGTGATCCAGGAATATAAATCTGTGGAAACATATTTCATGTTATGGAGTACTTTTCCTTGGTGTTTAATATTGGGAAACTGTGGGATAACTTTGTGGTTCTGCATTACCTATTTGCTTCTGGAGTAGGTGATGTCTGTTGTGATGTTTCACAAAAATCTAATCCTCAGTTTTTGAATGAGATAGATGCCTTTGTTATCCAGTATTCAAGTGGTCTAATTGTTGGATAACTAAGTTTTGTTACTTCCAAGGCCATAATTCATGGTGTATTCCTGGATGACTTCCTAATGTATCTGTCTATCATTATCCAATGGAGTAACACCAAATCAATTTGATTTTATTTCATCCATTTAATTCCCTGTCACTCTAATGTGGTAAGTGCCCTTTCTGGAAAACACTTTGAAAATGTGAAGAACTGTAACGCCTTCTATACTTTCCTTGAATCCATTCATTTGCATTTTGGTTGCCAAAACAGACTTGGCCCTGTTGCTATATTTCCAGTTCTATCCATTTATCACATTTCTCTTTACCTCTCTTTTCTATCACTGTGTCTCTTTTCACTTTTGCTCTTTCTGATTTTTCAATTCTATACTCTAATCATTCAATATCATAGACTTTGCTATTTGTTTGAAGCCACTCAAGCTTGACTTCCTCTCAAGCCCAGAGTTTTCTCCTGTGCCTCTTTTGGCATCGTCCAAAAGGGTTTTAGAGCCACTGAGAGCCAGCTTAGTACAAGCGTTACTCACCTACTGTCTCCAAGACTTGCCCAACCAGAGAATCTATTGGGAGCTAAATTTACCAATCTGCCTCTTGTCCAACTCATTCCTACCATTGTTGAGCTAGAGGATTAGTTATCACTGCCCCTTGTACACCTCCCTCCAAAATGTTTGCTTAATTGTGAACAAGGCTTTGCCATCTATGAATTAATTGTGGGTAATTGAATCAATGTTGTGTCCTTAATGGAAATGTGGCAGATACCTGATGACAGCTTACTCCTTATTGAAACCTTTCCACCTGGCAATATCCTCTATCATGTTCCATATCAAGGCAGTTGTAGTGGAAATCTGCTTTGTTATTTAAAGTATAGATTGTCTGCAAAAATATTGTTTCACCAAATGTATTTTTAGTCTTTCGTTATAGTAAAAACCTCAAAATATGAAATCTTGTCATGTCATTCCTTCAGATATTAACCGAAGGTTTGAAGTTCTTCTTAAAAGTTCAGTCCCTGCACAGATCATAATAACAGCTCAACTTCAAAGTAATGCCTTAAGGCCTTTCATGTCTACCTCAGATGTCAGACAACTTGATTTTAACATCCCTTTCAAAGGATAACGCCTCCAAAAATGCTTTAGCACTATACAGGAGTGCCCATTTTAAAGCCCAAAGTGTCTAAACCTACAATGTTTAGACTCAAAGGTAGTAGTGCTACCACTAAGCCACAGTTGGCACCTAGTCACTTCTTTGACACATCTTCACATGGCAATTAGTGTTTTGCAGCATCATTGTCCTCTGGACATGTAATTTTGTTCAGCACAGTGTGCTCCTCTGGGTACATAGAATCTAAAGTGGGAGATTGATGAGTAAGGGGGTATGGTGAAGAGGAGAAAGAGATACCGCTTTCTTTTTCTTTTCCTTCCTTTTTCTACCTTCTTTGAATTCCAGCAATTCATCTTACTTTAATGCCAGGGATGAAACTGAATGATTAAAAAGAAAAGCTGCAAACTTCATTTTTATGCTAATTCTAATTGTAGTAAAGCTCTGGAATGGCAGGTCAGCATGGCCAAGAGGATTGTACATGCTGCAATTTGTGAGAAACTACTGATAAGCCACATGCCCTGCAGAAAGTGTCACAAGCTGCACAACCTTGAGGTCAGAGGTTTAGAACTCAAGCAGTGGCTGGAATCATAGATGGGAAGCTACAAGGCAAAGAACTATGTGGATAGTGTATTTAGGCAGATGGTCTAACTACAGGTTAGGGGAATACAGGCAAGGGTGGAATAGGTGATCATTAGGAGGCCAAAGAGAACTGGCAGAGGGTGAAGCAGTTCCATGAATCAACGTTACTTGCTAATTGGTTTTCCATTTCAGATACTGGCAAGAGTGATGGATCGTCAGGAGAATGGAGCTAAAGCCAGGTACGTGGTACCACAGTCACTGAGCTATACAGGAGGAGAGGAAGAAGACTGGAAGAACAAAAGCGATAGGGGATTCCATAGGCAGAGGATTAGACAGGTACGTCTATTGCAGTAAACATGACTCCATGATGGTGTGCTCTCTTCCTGCTTTCAGTATCAAAGTTGTCACAGACAGCTGCGGAAGACCCTTCTGGGAGCTGGTGAATAGATGGAGGTTGTGGTTCACATTGGTACCACCAACATTTAGGATGTAGCGTTTAGGGACTCACCAAAGAAAGTGAAAAAGGCAGGACATCAGAAGCAGTAATTGCAGATTACTTCCATTGTCATGTGCTTGAGTATAGGAATAGGAGAGCTAATTAAACACATAACTGGAGAACTGGTGAAGGATGGAGAGAATCAGATTTCAAAGACATTGCACCATTTCTGGGCACAGTAACACTTTGTTCCACCCTACAGTATCAGGACTGATATCCTCACATTTAGCTTTGTAAGTGCTGTTGGGGGAAGTTTTAACCTAGCCTGTTTGAGAATGGGAACCTGAGAGGTGATTCAAATTGAAGGGAAGTAGAGCAGTTATCAGGAAGTAAAAAAGTGACAATTAAAGCTAGAAGGCAGGCAAAATGCAAGCAATACCAATCTGCATATAGACTGGCCTAGCCTTATGAGTATTAATATTGTGGATGAGTTTAAGGGTTGTGTAACGGATGGTTTTCTAGAACAAAGTGTTGAAGAACCCACTGGAGAATAGGCTAATTTAATGGCAGTATTAGGAGGCTAGTTAAAAACCTTATTGTAAAAGAACATTTAGTGATGATTGACCATTGATGAAATTTTAGATTATGTTTGAAAATGAGGTAGTTGAATCTGAAGCAGACTGTTAAATTTGAGCCAAGTAAATTATAGGCATACGAGAACCAAATTGGCTGAGAGGCATTGGACAATACATGAAAGAAGATGACAATACATATGCAGTAGATTGTCTTCAAAAAAAATTTCATTGTTTATAGTCACTATACATTTCCTCAAGACACAAAAATAAAAATAAGCAATCAGTTGCCTATTGCTATATCTCAGAGTACAACAGGATCTTAATCAGATGGGCCAAAGGGCCATTGAGTGGCAGATTGAGTTTAATTTACATCAATGTGAGATGCTGCATTTTGGAAAGGCAAATCAGGGCAGGACTTATCCACTTAATTGTAAGGTCCTAGGGAGTGTTGCTGAACAAAAAGACTTTGGAGTGCAGGTTCATATTACCTTGAAAGAGGAGTCCCAGGTAGATAGGACAGTGAAGAAGGCATTTGTCTTTATTGGTCAGTGCATTGAGTATAGGAGTTGATAGGTCTTATAGTGGCTGTACAGGACATTGGTTAGGCCACGATTAGAATACTGTGTGCAATTTTGGTCTCCCTGCTATAGGAAGGATGTTGTGAAACTTGAAAGGGTTCAGAAAAGATTTACAAGGATGTTGCCCGGGTTGAAGAGTTTCAGCTATCGGGAGAGGCTGAATAGAGTGGAGCTATTTTCCCTGGAGCGTCGATGCTGAGGGGTGATCTTATCATAGAAGTTTATAAAATCATAAGAGGCATGGATAGGATGAATTGTCAAGGTCTTTTCCCTAGGGCAGGGGAGTCCAAAACTGGAGGCCATAGATTTAAAGTGGGAGGAGAAAGATTTGAAAGGGACCTAAGGGACAAGTTTTTCCTGCAGAAGGCGGTGCATGTATGGTATGAGCTGCCAGAGAAAGTGGTGGAGGCTGGTATAATTACAACATTTGAAAGGCATCTGGATGGGTATATAAACAGGAAGTGGTAGAGAGATATGGGCCAAATGCTGGCAAATAGGAAATGTGGTCAGCGTAGACGAGTTGGACTGTCGGGTCTGTTTCCATGCTGTATATCTCTATGACTTTATGACTTTATAAAAAAATAAGTTAAGGATTAAAAGAAAAGGCCTACAAAGTTACCAGAAATAGCAATCTAGCCGAGGATTGGGAGAATTTTGAAGTAATTTAGAGTAGAATTTCAAAATTCTACAGACCGTGGAATGGTTTATTAGGTTGGAAGGTAGCAAGTGTCACCCTAATATTTAAGAAGGGAGAGAGGGAGGAAATTCAGGAACTACAGTCCTGTTAGTCTCATATCAGTAGTAGGGAAAATGCTGAATCTATTATAAAGTGTTATGATGCTACCTGATGATAATATTGGACAAGTCAGCTTCGAAGTGAGAGCTGCCTTGATAGATCATTAATTTAAAGTTTGCAGTTGATTAACATATATGAAGCAGAAGACATTCTTCATCAAGTACATCTTCCATTCACAAAAGAATTTGAAAATAATAATCTGCTTGGTCTAGTCAGCATGGGTTTGTGAATGGGAAATAGCACTTGATAAGCCTGTTAGAGTTTTTCTTGAGGAAGTTAATAACTGAATTATTAAAGGCAAGTCAGCTGATGTAATATACTTGGATTTTCAAAAGGCTTTTAATAAAGTCCATCACAGGAGTTTGGTTAGGAAAATTAAAGCATGTGGAATAAGAGCTAATGTAATAGCATGGATTATGAATTGGCTAGCAGGCAGAAATGGCAAAATAGGAATAAATGGGTCTTTCATGCATTGGCAGGCTGTAACTGTGGGGGACTACAAAGATTGCTACTTTGGACACCAGCTGCTCACAAAATGTATCAATGATTTGGATTTGGAGACCAAGAGTAATATTTTTCAAGATCATAGATGACACAAAGTTAGGTATGAATGTGTGCTGTGAGGAAAGTGCAAAGATGCTTCAAGAAGATTTGCACAGATTTAATGAGTGGGCAATAATGTGGCAGGTGGAATATAATGTAGAAAAATATAAGGTTTCCACTTTGGTAGGAAGAACAAGTGTAGATATTTTAAATGGTAAAAGGCTAGAAAGTTTAGACGTATGAAGGGACCTTCTTATGTCCTCAACAATAAGTTATTGAAGACTAACATGCAGATGCAGCAACCAGTTTGGAAGCCTCAGGGAATTTTTACCTTCATCACAAAAATAAATAGAAAAGTTTTGTTTCAACTGTAGGAAGCTTGATTGGTTTGCACTTGAAACACTATAAGCATTTTTGGTCCTCTTACCTTGAGAGGAATATTATTGCCAGAGAGGAAGCACAATGGAGGTTAACCAGGCATGCTTCCAAGTTAGAAGGTTTGTCCTGTGTAGAGAGATTGGGACAACTGGGTTTGGATTGTTTTGAAGATCGAGAAGCGATCTCATTGAAAATACTTAAGAAATTGACAGCGTCAATGCAGGTAAGATGTTTCCTGTAGTTGGGGAATTTAAATCCAGGGGACTCAATTTCAAAACAAAAAGGAAGTCACTTTGGACCAAGATGATGAGAAATGTTTTCACTCAAAATCTTTGGAATTCTCTAGTCTATCCCAGTAATTAATTATGCTTAAAGTAGAGAGTGACAGATTTCTAAATACCAATGATGTGAAGAGATATGCGGATTTTGTGTGACAAAGACATTGAACTGGAAAATCATTCATGATCATATTGAATGTAAAGCAGGCTCAAAGGGTTGAATGGACTCCTTCTTGCGCAATGGTACCATGTTCCTATGGTGTCTGCTGTTTTCCACAGGAAATTCCAGAACCTGAAGGCACAGCAGGAGGAAACGGTCTGCACATTTAGAACTGAGAGTGCGTTAGAAACCTGGAAGGAATATGTTGTTTGACTAACAACAAAGCTTTGTCAGAATCAACTTTATTCCTAAATTTAATGTATGCCACAGGGCTAACAGTCACATGACCAGAGGTGATAGTTTATGCAAAGAAAGCAGTAAACCTTGTTTTTGAGGACTCAGACAACATGAACAAAATATTACATCACTAGACCATCATAAAACTAACAAACCCATAAATACAAAGACATAGTAGTATTTGTTTATGTATCATTAAAAATGTCTGGCAATTCAGGCAGATTTAATGGCTGCATGTTTGGATGTAAAAGTTTTTATGGCACTAGAAGATAAGAGCTAACATTTCCTCCAGTGACATGCTTAACTTTCCACTCACAGACAGCACCACCACAGCACATTCCTTACCTTCCTTACAATTTCTGGGATCTTCCTTTGTGCAAAATAATTGCCACATTTATCTGCATGAATGTAATTGCAGTTTATAAAGTAATGCATTGTTTGTGAAAAACTTTAGGACACCACAGGGGTCAGAAGTCGCTGTATAAATGGAATTCATTTCTGTAAAGTGCACATGGAAGAACTTTCTGTGCTTTCAGGGCTTGGACAACCAAAGTAGGCGACTTCTCTGACCTCACCTCACAGCAGTTATTCTGTTGGGGAAATCGCCTTTTCGACTTTCCAGTTTGAGTTCACACATTGCTCTTGTTGTCTTGAAAGTATTTTAGTCAGCCACTAGGGAAGCTATAGCAGTCCACAACAAACTCAAAAATCAACCACCCTTGCAAAATCTCATTCACAGGCAGCAATTTCTCTGTCATTCCAGTCCTATTTGAATCCATGGTACAAACACTAGAATTTGAGAAAAAAACTTTCATTTATATAGCATGTTTGACAATCAGCATGTCCCAACGCACTTTGCAGTCGTAGAGTCAAAGAGTGATACAGCATGGAAACAGACCCTTCAGTCCAACCTGTCAATGCAACCAGACAATGCTGGCCATCATCCCAAACTAAACTAGCCCCATCTGCCTGCACTTGGCCTATATCCCTCCAAACATTTCATGCTCATGTACTTATCTAAATGCCTTTTAAATGTTGTAACTGTACTCACATCCACCACTTTCTCTGGAAGTTCATTTCACAGATGAAATAAACTAATACTTTTGAAGTGTAGACACCACGGAAATGAAGAAAACACATCAGCCAATTTGTATGCAGCAAACTTACAACTAACAATGTGATAATGATTAAATCAAATAGTTGAATGGCATTCATTGAAATTTAAGTATTGGCCAAAAAACAGGGATAACTCTCACGCTGTTCCTTAAAATAGTACTATAGATCTCTTATGTTCACTTGACATAGCAGATGGGGTTTTGATTAAAAACTCATCTGAAAGACGACAGCTCTGACAGTGTAGCATTCCTTCAACATTATGCTGGAGTGTTAGCCTAGATTTTAGCACTCAAATCTCTGGAGTGGGGCATGAGCCCACAAATGTATGCCAGAGCTAAGTGTACTACACAGTGTGGTTCTTTGTTACCCCAAGGGCTACAGACTGCATTTGACACAAGGTAGCAATCTTCAACTTCACCATACAGCAGAGTAGATCACCCACCTTTTGTTCCACTGAAATAAATGGATGTAAATCAATTGAATTCCACAAAACTGGTGATTCATTCTACCAGTCTTGTGGTGAGCCAGTGATGTAGATGCTTTCCTGGCAATGGCTATTTCTATCAACTTGTATCAATTGATTGAATCTTTTGTAATTCAAGAAATTTCCACAGTCACAGACCTTGGCACCAGAAGACTCAGTCCCCAGTAGTTAAGGGGAATATATCTCACGTATGTTGCATTTGTGGGAGCTATGAGTTCCTCTTCGTACAATTGTGTTTCTTTTTACAGCTAATACTGAGAATTGTGATTGATTCTTCAAATTACAGTGGAAATTGTTTCCAAGTTCAACCGGGTTCAGAAAGTTCAAACGTCTATTCTGTTAGCGTAAAGTTCTGTTCACCTTGCACTTGTTACACTATAATCATGAGGAATGCCATAATATTTTAACTCATGTTCATGAAGTTTCTTTGTGCCTCCTCTTGCCACTTCCTGCCAGACCCTCTCCTCCAGCCATGTAACTGGTTTTAATTGATTTTGGCACTTACATTAATTATATAAAATTAATAAACCTGAGAGGGAAGTGATTGTACCACCTCACTCGTACATTACTGAGAGCTGTTCACCAACATTGAGGACCAGCTTGAAATTAGACTAGGTCATGTTCTCTTCTAGTACATTCAACAAATAGAGTCATAGAATTGTGCAGCAAGGAAACAGACCTTTCGGTCTAATTTATCCATGCCAACCAGATATCCTAAATAAATCTAATCCCATTTGCAAACATTTGGCCAATATCCTGCTAAACCCTTCCTATTCATATACCCATCCAGATGCCTTTTAAATGTTTTAATTGTACCCATGTCCACCACTTCCTCTGGTAGCTCATTCCAATTACGCATCACTCTCTGTGTGAAAAAGCTGCCTCTTAGGTCCCTTTTATATCTTTCCCCTCTTCCCTGTTTAATTTTTTCAATCTAAGATGCAGCTAACTTGATCTGTGACAGATCTGTGGCTCCTGTTCCTAAGATTTCTTGCTTGGAGCACAGGCAGATATCCTGGCTAATTTATTGAAGCTTTGCTACTTCTTATTTCTTGGTTTCCGTTTAATGTCATATATTGTGTAGTTTTTGCTCTCAGCAGCAGTTGCTTATCAATCTGGCATTTGCAACTCTCCTATTGACACATTGTTTGTTTCTTTACTACTGCAACTCCCTTAGTACTGCACTATCAACTCTCTTATCGTTTAATTTCTCCTGTTTCCAACATGCTCTTTTTTACCCCTGTACCACCCTCCCCTGCTTTTTACTGGCTTAAAACCTACTGCTTTTCCAGCTTTTTGTTGTCCTAAAACACAGGAAGGGGTTTTATGGCACCTACAAGCTTGGAAAATCTAATGTGTGAGGTGAGTTAATTAGGCATGATGCAAAATGTTTATTTCCTGTTGGCAGGTTGCAATGTAGAGATAAGGTCAGTAGCACGTTTGCAGCATGTTGAGCTTTACACTGGCTTGCGGCAACCTCAAATCTGTAGTGTATTTGCTTGCTATGAATACTGATTAATGTGAAACTGTTCTCCATAACGTTTTGCCTCCAAGTTGAACTCAATGTGTACAATCACATGAAGGTGCAACCATTGGCTTTGTGCAGTTAAATGCAAAGTTGTCAGTTCTATTGGCTTACTTCTACACCAAAAGAAAGGGAGTCGGAGAATGGAGTCTTACATGGAGGCTTGGGACTGACAAATGCAAGTCAGTATTGGGGTGGGTGTGGAGTAGGGTTCAAGGTATTGAGGGTTGGAAGATGGATCTAGGGAAGGATAGATGCTGGAGTCAGATACAAAGATGAGTGACGTGGTAAGGACATGCTGTCCTGGGTGTCGTTGAGCAATGGTGCAGACAGTGGTTCAAGTTGAGAAGATGCGCATACTAGAGTGTCAATACTGTGCAGATGTGTATCAATCTCAAAGTGTTTGTTTGTGCGATGCAAGAGAATGACATGAGTGTACTCTGCTAGTGGAAGGACATCTGTGATCCATCAAAATTCATATTGTGTTTCTTGATATACAGCTATCAGTGAAAATCCACCAGTTTTGTCTCACCAGAAATGTGTTCATTCAGCTCCTCCTTCTGAACATTACAAAAGCTCTGATTTAAGAGAGCATGCATATCCTTTGGGATACTGAGTCTTTCCAGCCATACTCTTAGTGGAGAACATGGCGCATAGTCTATGATCTCTGTCCATTCATTCTTATGGATAATCATTGATTGGCTCAGATGTTTCCTTGCTATGTGGCCCCATGGGCCCCATGCAAGGAATACCATAAGCTGTCAGTGGACCATATAATGCCTACTACAGAAGTTGTTCAGTTTTCATTAACGGTAACATATTACCACATCAGTCCACGTATCTTAATGAGACGGGTGCTTGCTAATTAATAATGTATTGGAGGGAAATGTACAGTCCTCTGCCTCTGCATTTGAAAGCGGTGGCTTAGAAAATATAGCACATGGTCTAGCACTGCCTACCGACATTCCCTGATATTTTTCCCATTTTACAAGGGAAGGACGAAGGGGCCTGGGGACTGTCAGGGACCGGAAGAGTCCACTGTTTGACCTTGGTACTGCTAAGACCACAGCTGTCCACAATGCAATTCTTGCTGGTTGGGAATAGAGGTCTCTCTCTTGGCCAATGAATGGTCCATTGATTATAGACAAGGCACCCTGTGTAGATAGGAACGTGAACATGAATATTCAAAATACCTTGCGCATGTTTTCAAACAGTTTGAAATTCTGTAAAGGTATTTTTCACATTTCAAGATGGATATCATTTTTCACAAAGCATAAATTTACAATTTTTGCACCATTGAGTTGGATGATCTTCAATCTGTGGGTCATTATAGTGATTCCTCATGTTATAATGATACAGTTTCCCAGCCCTGAACCATAAGGGACTACTTTCATGGCTTGTGCTGTGTGTATGGTGCTGGGCTTTCAACCCTCTCATACAGTGTCAAATCCATCACAAACTGATGGTGCTTCCAACTCCATCATACAGCATCAAATCCAGCACAAACTGATGGTATTTCCGAGAATCATGCATGATGTAGCATCAGATTGGCACTACGTCTCAATGCTTGGTGCTGCTGCCTCAGAGCAGGGATCAGGGTTCGATTCCACCCTCAGGCTGTCAGTGTGGGGTTTTCACCTTGTCCTCATGTCTGTGTGGGTTTCCTCCGGGTGTTCCGGTTTCCTCCCACAGTCCAAAAATGTGCAGGCTAGGTGCATTGGTCATGGGAAACGTCGGGTTACAGGGATAGGGTAAGGGACTGGGTCTGGGTGGGATGCTGTTTAGAGGGTCAGTGTGGACTCAATGGGCCAAATGGCCTGCTTTCATACTGTAGAGATTCTATGTAAATTTCGATATGATGTTACCTGTGGGCATGCATGGGCCCGCAGCTTAAAGTGTGTTTCTAATTTGTAAGTAACAGGCACTAATTTTGACATCCAACAGCTTCAGTGGAACCTGGCTTTTGTGATGCAGTGGTAGAGTCCTTGTCTCTGAATCAGGAGGTCCAGGTACGAGTCCTACCTCTTCCAGAGATGTCTAATAACATCTCTGAACAAGTTGATTAAAAATATCAGCACCTTAAAGGATGTTGGAAATGGCAACTATCTCTTTGATTCAGTATTGTGATGAGGTAAGTTGCTGAACGGATTGGACAGAAGATTAACTCTGACTCTGTGTTGTGCTGAGGATCACAGCGGTTACTGCTAATTTTTTGTATTCAAAATAGAGAATGTTTTATGTTCATACCATCCCGCAACTTAACATATACAAATATAAATGCAAATGTTTGCTACAACTCCTCAACTCTTCTGTGTGTTAGATGCTGTAAAATGCTATCTGTGAAATTTAATACATAAAATATGCAACAGTCAGTTTAATGGTGTTTGACCTTTTAATCCTTGAAATTCATCTGAGACTTTTGTTAGTATAATAGCCTTACTGAAATGATCCCCATGGTTTGATTAACTTTGATGTTTGGTCACAAAGGTTCATTGATAGTCTATTCCAGTTCATTGGACATCCGTAATGTGTATTCGCTAACAAACTCCATTACATGTTCCATGGCCTGTTTATCCATAAATATTTGATGAATGGTAATTTCAACAAATAAATCTGCAGGATGGACAGTGGAGGTTAGAATGGCTTCAGTGATGCACCTGAAGGTCAATGAAGGGCTTGTTTCGACACAAGTAGACTGTTTGAGAACAGTACACTGCTCTTTGAAGTATTTTGAGGGAATTGCTTGAGTCAATCCACAGTAGTCAGGCATCAGTTAAAAAATTAGGGTTAGGGTTAGGGTTAAGGTGAAGATTAGGAAGGCAGGTCTGGTAAAACATATTGCTGAAAGGATACTGGAATTGCAGAAGCCCATGATGTGAGAAACAGTGAGAATATGTTGAGAGTGAAGGAGTTATAGATCACTGGAGTTGATCTGTGAAAAGAAGTGGCCTTGCTCAGCCAAGTGGGCAGTTGTTCAAAATAATCCACTTTGGAGTCTTTGAATGCAAATACAGCTCATTGTAATCTATAGTTCTCCTTCCATTACCAGGTTACAGTCCAACAGCTTTATTTGAAATCACAAGCTTTCATAGCACTGCTCTTTCATCAGGTGGAGCCTTCATCTGACAAAGGAGCAGTGCTCTGAATGCTTCTGATTTCCAGTAAACTTTTTGGATTATAACCTGGTGTCGTGTGGCTTCTAACGTTGTCCACCCCAGTCCAACACTGACACTTCCACATCTCCTTCCACTGGCTGCACTGTAGAGAATGATCATCCAGGTGTTTCTGAGATATATACTGAGTATTTCAATAAGCCACCCATAAGCAGAGCACCATTGCAGATGTCAGAGGTTGAGCTGCTTCCCAGCAATCATCAGTGGAAGAGAAATCTCAGTATTATAGAACAGCAATATTTGGAAATGATCCTCTGTTTTACGGCATTAAAGATGAATCAGACTAGTATGCCTTGTTCACCTGTTTACTGTTTCTTCCTTCTGTTTGGAGTCAGCAATTTGAGGTTGGTTTGGGGTGTTTGGGTACATAGGAGCATGATCATTATGACATTTGCTGTGGGATGAATACTACTGCTCCCCACCTCTTTAAGAATGTTTCTCTTTAAATGTGTGTTTAATTGACAGTTTTTTGAAACACTGTTTGTGACTGGACTTGGCCAGAAACTTCATTGTAAACAAACTTTTTCAGAACAATGTTTCAGAAAGGTAAAGCCCTTAACTAACATATACAAAGGAACCTAATGTCTATTTTAGACAGCCATCTGGGTGCTCAACAATAACAGACTACATTGGCTGTTTGTGAATGTGTTTTGAGTGAGTTAAGAACAGGTTCCAAAGTCTCAGATTTAGCAGTGACTGAACCGCGATGTCCTATTTTCAAATTTATCAGCAACGTGCCCATGCATGTCCAAGAGAATGAGTACAGCTGGTGCAAAATTTCTAACTCTTAACACCGTAATTTGCTCATGCAGTAATGATGTCTATGTCAGAGCAAGAAACCATTCCACCTCAATACAAAATGCCTCCATTGTCCATCTGTACAATCAGGAAAGAACTTGGCAATCTGACAATAATCATAAAGGGATCTCAATCTTCACCATTGCCAGCAAAATCTTCTCTAGAATCCTTCTGAACTGCACTGTGCAACATCTCGGCCAGAATTTCCCGCCAGAGCTTTAGTATATTTTCACAAAAGTTCAAAGTGTGATGGCATGATGTTTGTTTTTAAACAGCTCCGGGAGATTGGTCAAGAGCAGAACACGAGTTTGTAAACCACATATTTTTGATCTGCCAAGGCCTTTGATATAATTAGCTGTGAAGGCATTTGAAGGTAATGGATAAATTTGGCTAGTCGGAGAAATTTGTCACAATGTTTTGACAGTTCTATAATGGTACTTATGTATATCCTTCTGACTCATTCCCTCTCACCATTTATGTTCAAAAGGACTGTGTGTTAGCTCCAATCCTCTTCCTCGTGTTTTTCTCCAACATACTTTCTAATGTCTTCAATGACATTGGCCCTGGCATCAAATTTAGCTATCACATTGATGGGAAACTGCTCAATCCGAGGCAACTCAGAAAATACCAAAGTCTCAATGGCCACACTTTGTAATATTCTGTTCACCACTGATTATTTGCAGTTCAGATCAGAACGTGTAATGTAGCATGGACTTGTTTTCCAATGAATGTGACAACTCTGAGCTTATGAACAGCAAAAGGAAAACTGAAGTAATGTATTTGCTTCCTCCAGGAAAGCCTACCTTCGATCCAAGGCTTTAATACATGAACCAAAAACCCATCAGCATTGAATACTTACACTTCTTTTTGGCAGGACACCCTCTTAAAATTGTCTAAATTTAAGACAAGAAAGTATTGCCAAAGCAAAATCAGCCTTTGGCAGGTTTCAAAGATCAGTCTGGTAATGAAGAAGAGTACATCTGCCTCCCAAACTGAAAGCCAGCACACGCCAATAGTCTTTCTCACACAAAAACAGAAATTACTGGAAAGGCCCAGCTCAGTAGAGAGAAATCAGAGGTAACATTTTGGGTTCAATAGTCCTTCTCATTTTGCTCACCGTCTGAGAGGGGAGGCTGGCCTCAGGGTAATATCATATGTAAAAGAGGGCACCTGCACCTCTGACAATGAATGCTCCCTCAATACTGTACTGGAGTCAGCTTAGAATCTGTGCTTAACACGCTGGAGTGAAACTCATAACAATCTGACCAAAAGGTGAAATGCTATTGACAGAGTCATGGCTGACACCATTTAGGGGAGTAATTGATATAAAAATGTTCTGCACTGACCTTCTTAGGTATATGAAATTCATCTGGATACTACTCTTGACTTATTGCTTAATGCATGATATGCAGTACAGTGCGGCCTTTGTCCAACACATTTTATTTGCTTCTCAACACTGAATCAGGTGGCATGTCATTGTACAACATTAATTTACACCAAGATGAAACAAAATCTGATTTCTGCTCTGTTCAAATATTTAGCATTGTAGAAAACTGTCTGGGTTCATAATCATCACTTCAACATTTGAATTTAGCTTCACATTAATCAGCCTCAAAAGAAAATATCAATGGTACACATGGGAAGGCCTGTAAAAACCAGGCCAATAAGTTATTGGCATCAATGTGAAAATATTAGATGTAAAAAGCTTAGCAGTGCTGTACCTAGAAATGAAGGTAATGTCAACAGTCCCACTTAATTTAGCCAAACATTCCAGTGCAGGACCGCAATTGTTCCACATTGCTGTAAGTGGTGACCTTTAGACACAGAAGCCCTGTTTGTTACAGTGGATAAGGTGATACGTGGTATCACTGAAAGAGCTTACACCTCCCAACACCTTGGTCAATATACGTCCCTGAACAGACAACACCACAGGCAGAGGAACAGGTTGTTCATCTTGTTGCTGTTCATATGAACTTGTTCTACGCAACATGCTTGTCATGTTTGTTGGCTTTATGAAAGTCACTGCTCTTCAAACTAATTTGGAATGTTTTGAAACATTAATGTGAAAATTGACAAGAAGTTTGTCTCATCTTTCCAGTTTAACTTTTTTCACAATGAACTAAAATTTAAGAAATATTAACTCTATCACTCTGATTTTTCACTTTTTTTCTCTTATACTGACTTCCCATCTTTTCCAAAGACTCAGTCTCTCTAAAGAAGTCTAAAGCAATGATAGAAGAGGTTGTCGACAGTGCGATTAAACAGCATTTGCTTCGGAATACCTTGCCATTGATGTTCAGATTGGGTTCTACTGCTCCGGTCCCAGCCTCATTATGGCCTTGATCCAAACATGAACAAAAGAGTTGAACTCCAAAGGGAAGGTGATAGTGACTGCCCTTGACATCAAGATAGCATTTGACAGAGTATGGTATCAAGGAGCCCAGCAAGACTGGAGTCAGTCGGAGTCAGGGAGAATACTCCGTTCTGTTTGAAATAATACCTAGCACAAGGAGGATGGTTGTGGTTACTGGAGGTCAATCATCTCTGCCCCAGGATATCAATAGAGGAGTTCCTCGGGGTAGTGGCTGAGGCCAAACTATTACCAATTGCTTCATCAATGGCTTTCCCTCCATCATAAGGTCAGACGTGGAGATGTTTGCTGATGATTGCATGATGTTCAGCACCATTCTCAACGCCTCAGACACTAACACAGCCCCTCTCTATATGCAGCAAGACTTGGATAATATCCAAAGTTGGATGTTATGTGGAATGTAACATTTAGGACACTTAGGCAGTGATTTTCTCAAACAATAGGGAATCGAACCACCTCCTTTTAATGTTCAATGAATCCCCATAATCAACATTCTAAGGTTACTATTGACCTGAAACTGAACTGAATCAGCCACATAAATATTGTAGCCATAAGAACAGGTCAGAGGTTAGGAATGCTGTTGTAATTGACTCCCTGTCTCCCCAGTATCTGTTCACCATCGACAAGGGGCAAGTCAGGAGTGTGATGGAACACTCCCCACTTGCCCGGATGAGTGCAGCTCCAACACTTAAGAAGCTCAACAGCACCCAGGACAAAGCAGCATGCTTTATTTGCACGCCATTCATCATCTTCAGCACTCACTCCCTTCACCAATGATGCTCAGTGGCAGCAGTGTGTACTATCTACAAAATGCACTGCAATAACTCACCAAAATTCCAATGGTAGCACCTTCTAAATCCACTAATTCCAGCACCTAGAAAGACAGTGGCAGCACCTGCAAGATCTCCTACGGTCCATACATCATCTTGACTTGGAAGCATTTCACTGATCCTTCACCATAACTGGGTCAAGGTCTTGGAACTTCCTTCCTAACAATACTGATCATATACCAGCACTCCTAAGATATCAGTGATTCACCACCTTCTCAGGGGCAATTAGGGATGGGAAGGTTTCCAAGCAGAAAGTAGCTATGTCAGAATTCACTGGACTATGGTAGGTCACAGTGAACAGGCTACCACATAGAAATACATTTCTCCAAATATCCAATTTTTCATTACAAACAAAATAAAGCTGTATGTCCTCTATTTTGTTCATTCATGGGATGTGGGCATCACTGGCTGGGTCAGCATTCATTATCCATTCCAGTTTTTTCTAAAGAAGGTGGTAGTGACCTGCCTTCTTGAACTGCTGCAGTCTGTATACTGTGGGTAGACCCATAGTGTCTTTAGGGAGGGAGTTCCAGGATTTTGATCCACTGACATTGAAGGAGCGGTAGTGTATTTCAAAGTCCAGATGGTGAGTGGTTTGGAAGAGAACTTGCAGATGGCATTGTTCCCATATATCTGCCTCCCTTGTCCTTCTAAATGTTCATACTCATGGGTGTGGAAGGTGCTGGCTCAGAATCTTTGGTGAATTTCTGCAATGCATCTTGTAAACACTGCTACTACATAGCATTGATGAGAGTGGCTGAATGGTTGTGGATATTGTGCAGATCAAGCAGGATGCTTTGTCAAGGTGTCATGTTTCTTGAATGCTTTCAGAGCTGCACTCATGCAGACAAGTGGGAAGTATTCTATCAAGCTCCTTATTTATGCCTTGTAGATGCTGGACAGGCTTTGGAGAGTCATGAGGTAAGTTACTTACTGCAGTATTCCCATCATCTAACCACTGTACTTAAATGGCTACTGGTCAACCAATCCCCCTAAATGTTGATAGAAGTGGGGTGGGGGGGAGCGGGGAGGAATTCAGTGATGATAATACCATTAAATGTCAAGGAGTGGTAGTCAGATTGTCTCTTAGTGGAGATAGTCATTGTCTGGCGTTTGTGTAGTGGGCATTGTTGCATTTAGACAGGGGCTGCTTCAGTATCTGAGGATTCATAAATGGTGATGAACATTGTGCAATCACCTGCAAATATCTTCACTTCTGGCCTTTTTGTGGAGGCAAGGTAGTTAGAGTAGTTAGTGGAGATGGTTACATGGCCTATAACAAAACATATCACACATGAACAAAACTCTTCATTCCAGTATGGCTCACTGTTGTCTATCCCTGCTTAAATGTTGTCTACATAATCTTAAAATCTTCAGGTCTTCTAAAGGTATGCATGTAAGTTGTCATTGATTGTTCATCCAGTGTTTCTTCATTCTTCAGGTAATTTTTCATTTCTAGAGAATTTGACAAATGTTGCTGCTATGGTAACTATTATTGCTGATCCATTTCTCCTGTTAGGTAAGGTGCACCTCTCTTAATTGATGGTTGTTCTGTACTTTGTGCTAATGGTGTCATCATATCTTCCTCATCCATTGTCTCTGCAGTGAAGTAAATCCTTTGTTAAGAAAGATATAGTTGGGTACTTGCAAAATCTCAATGAAATTAGGCTGAGTTAATTCATAAGTAATGTGGATAAAGGGGAATAAAAACAAAGTATCATGGATGCCGGAAATCTGATACCTGGCATCAGAATTTTAGCTTATGGGGAAGCTATGTATCCTTTGGAGTTTATAAGAATATGATGTGATCTTATTGAGACATATAGCATCCTGAGAGGATTTGACAGGGTGGGTGCAAGGAGGTTTTCTCTTCTGGAAAAAATTAGAACTAGGCATCACATTTTAAAGAAAAGGACCTTGCATATAAGATGGACATGCGCAGAAATGTTTTTCTCCCAGAGTGTCATTGCTACTCTCTTCCTAGAGAAAAGTGTAATTGAAGAGTTGTTGAATATTTTAAAGGCAGAGTTAAATAAGATGAGTGACTAACAAAGAAGACTGATATTGTTGGGGGTATGTGTGGAAGTGAAGTTGAGGCACCGATCAAATCAACCATTAACTTATTAGAGATAACAAGGTGTAGAGCTGGATGAACACAGCAGACCAAGTAACATCAGAGGAGCAGGAAAGCTGACGTTTCAGGTCTAGACCCTTCTTCAGATCTGGCCTTCATCCAGCTCTACACCTTGTTATCTCCAGATTCTCCAGCATCAGCAATTCCCACTATCTCTGAACCATTAGCATATTGACTGGCAGGGGCCAAATGTCCTGCTTCTACTCCTACTTCACACATTCAGATGTATGTCTGTTTTCCTTGCACTTAAGGTAGAAGAAAGATGAATCATAATAGGGCAATGGTTGAATTGAGACAGTAATAGTTTTAGTGGAGAATATGGCATGAAAGGTGGAGATGATGTTATGGTTGAGCAAATCAATATTGTGAATGGAGGACCAAAGGCTGGAAGGATAGAATTTTCAAAGTGTAGCGATAATTAAATGGGAGATTGTTTATTTTCAGGCTGAATACAGAAGGTAATATTGGTCATGTTAATAAGATCTGGACTGAGATTGACATTACAAAATGATGACCTTATCCATGATTGATGCAGTGGGAATAGTGAAATCTTGTGACCCTTAATGAATATCAATGTTGTGTTTAGGTTTGTATGACTACATTGAAAACTAAAATGACGTGTGTATCAGTTTCCAAGGGCTGCAGTCACTATCTCAAAGTTTATGTTGTCCTAGGGGCAATATTCCACTCACGAGAATTCTTGTGACAGTCATATTACTATCATTATCACTCCAGAGGATTCATACTAACATTAACTCATTCTATAAACAAGTCATGTTCTTTTGTGCTGATTTCTGGGCACAAGAAAGACTCACAGTTAACTCTCACCGTATAGAACAAATGTATTAATGTCCCTAGTGAGCATGCAAATTAATTCAACAGTATTTGAAAGGAGTGCACACAGAATCCTGCACAGAAGTTTATTTCTCATAAGTTTGCAGTAAAATATTTATATTAATGGTGCAGTTTAAAACCAGATCATGCAGGTTGATATTTATATGAGTTTTGTCTGGTTTGTTCAACCTTTTCCCATGAGGCACTGCATTTCAATTTTTTTTCTGACTCCAGTGGCCAAAATGAGAAAATTTTGGAAATGCAATGTTTGGCGCAATATTAAATATGAACTTCAAAATAAAAGTCAAAGTATGAAGGAAACAGAACTTACTTGAACAAGAAGAAGTCAAAGCAGTGAATTCATAATTTTAAAAGGAATATTAATAATTAATAATGATGACCATTTCAAAGTAACATGTAGTAGAACTAACTAATAAAAACTTGTGCCTTTTCATCTCAGAAGCAGAAGTGGAGAGAGATAAATTAGGCTTGAGTCCTGAATACCAGGGAAGGAGGAGGAGAAAGGGACCAAGCTAAGAATATGGATTTAACCAACACTGACCTTGAGTTTGCAAACTCACGAACTAGAATTGATGGATTTTTATAGAATCCCTACAAAGTGGAAACTGGCTCTCAATCTATCCAATCCACACCAGCCCTTCAAAACGCATCCCACCCTGATCCACCAAATGTCCTATCCTCATAACCCCGCATTTATCAATGGCTAATCCACCTAACCTGCACTTCCCTGGACACTATGGGCAATTTAGCATGGCCAATCCACCTAACCTGCATATCTTTGGGCTGTGGGAGGAAACTGGAGCGCCTGGATGAAACCTATGCAGAAATGGGGAGAATGTACAAACTCCATAGAGTCATAGGGCAATACAGCATGGAAACAGATCCTTTGCCCCAAACTGGTCCATGCTGACCATGGTGCCCACTCAGCTAGTTCCAATTGCCCACATTTGGTCTACATCCCTCTAAACCCTTCCCATCCATGTATCTATCCAAAAGCTTTTTAAATGTTGCTATTGTACCTGCCTAAACCACT
The DNA here is from genome assembly GCA_024137785.1 of Ginglymostoma cirratum. Taxonomy (NCBI): domain Eukaryota; kingdom Metazoa; phylum Chordata; class Chondrichthyes; order Orectolobiformes; family Ginglymostomatidae; genus Ginglymostoma; species Ginglymostoma cirratum. Next base: position 11,079,519 of record JAHRHZ010000004.1, on the reverse strand, counting down.
TTCTCTGGCAGCCCATTCCATAAACGCACCACTCTCTGCGTGAAGAGGTTACCCCTCAGGTCCTTCTTAAATCTATCCCCTCTCACCTTAAACCTATGCCCTCCAGTTTTCAATTCCCCATCCCTGGGAAAAAGACGATATGCATTCATCCTATCTATGTCTGTCATGATTTTATACCCCCTAAAAAGGTCACCCCTCATTCTCCTACATTCCAAGGAATAAAGTCCTACCCTAGCCAACCTCTCGCTGTAACACAGGCCTACTAGTCCTGGCAACATCCTTGTAAATCTTCTTTGCACACTTTCCAGTTTAACAATATCTTTATAACAGGGTGACCAAAACCGTACACAATACTCCAAGTGCGGCCCCATCAATGATTTAAACAACTGTAACATAACGTCCCAACTCCTATACTCAATGCCTCGACCGATGAAAGCCAACATGCTAAATGCCTCCTTCACCATCCTGTATACCTGTGACGCTGTGAAAGCATTCATGGGTGCAATTTTGTTGGACAAAAGGAAGAAAAATATGCATACACAAATCCGACAGGGTAGACTTCATCCTAGAAGGTTTGGTGAGTGCACACTGCTTCAGTAGCATGGGTCTTTTATAAGCAGAGTGTTTCTTTGCTTAAATTGTAATTGTGTTAGGGATGCAGATTGCCCAATCCCCTCTGTTCATGAGAAGTATTTGTCTTGCAAGGCATCGTTGTTGACCACCACTAACAAAGTAAGTGATGCCCAGTCAAGAGAAGAGTCATTCGTAAGCAAGCTTATAAGGCTTCATTGTTGTGTACCACTGCCAGTGTAAGGGATCCAGACCATACAATGCTCTCAATCTGCCCAAGCAAGGTAGGCACACTGGCCAATAAACCTGACCAGGACAAGCATGAGGGATGCAAAATAAAAAGGGTTAAAGGCAAAAGGGTCTCAACAGAAGACGCTCAACAGAAAATCAATAAATAAAGGTGAGAAAGTATGGGAAGAGTTGAACTTAAAGGATATGGCTGTTAGGGGGTGCCAGAATTATCCTGAGCAATGCAGGCAGACAGCTGGGAGAATCATTGTGAGCAGCCCAATGGAATAAAGAAGGATAGGAGTTGTATATTGAGAGTGAGGAAGAGATTACGGTCATGAGGTGTGTCCGTGTGAGTAAAGTAGTAGGCGATTGAATAAACGGCAATGAAGAACAAGGACAAACAAAACCAGAAATTGCTAGAGAAACTCAACAGATCTGGCAGCATCTGTGAATAGATAACAGAGTTAATATAGCGAGTCCAGTGATCTGGCCCAAGCCTACCCAGGATAGATCACCCACCAGAGACCGATTATTTCTGCACTGATGAAGGCTGGGGAAGATCTTTATAACAGTGCATTCTCAGATGGTACTAACCCTTCCTTTTCTGAGATGGTGCCTGTGGTATTGAAAGAGACACACCTATGGAATAGGGCTCTTCCTCTTTTTCTCCTGGATTGGAAAGTGTGACCGGGGAGTAAAATAGAAAAAAATATAAACATTTGTTAGTGTGATGAGATACCACCCTTATAACAAGCATGGGGCAGGATGAACACAGCAGGTCAAGCAGCATCATAGGAGCAGGAAAACTTGACGTTTCGGGCCTAAACCCATCTTAGCCCAGTTGTTTTTAGGGCGTTGCTGCTTCATGCACAGCTGTGAGGGCCAGGTAGGAGGCTCCCTCACTTGATGAGTTTATGCATCTAATCTCTCCTTCAGCACAAACACAGTCCCCTTGCTCTCCTGCCAGCTCTGTTGCCTCCATCTTGAAGCAGGTTGGAATGTTGTGTTAAACATATAATCACCCTTCCCACCTAACAAATCCAGTCACATTTATGAATATTTACACTTCCTTCTCCCGAAGAAAGAAGGAAAAATTAAGAGATATAAGCATGGGTGCTTGAGCACGCTCCCCACATTCATAATTAATGATTGAGATGCCAACTTGCAGAGCTGTGAATGTCTTTGTCTGTGTTACTGCTAAGGGGAATGTGGTTTGAGGTGTCTGAGGAGTTAAGTGTCTGAATGAAGAGTTCTTTGGTTTCGTTGAAGAATTAGAATGTGTGTAACGCATTGCAAGGGAACATTAAAATTATGAGGGCATCACTGCCTAGGCCAGTATTCATTGCTCATCCTATTGCCCAAAGGCCAGTTAAGAGTTAACCACATTGCCAGGGGTCTGGAGTCACGTGAAACAGGTGGAGGCATATAAGGGGCTTTTTTTTCCCGTGGAATATAAACTGCAAAGTAGAAGTTGGACACTGCTATATAGTTCAAAATATCTGGAGAGTTTTTTCCAACTCTGGGATTCTCTGGTGTATACTTTAGCTGCACATGGATTATGTTACTTTTTGGAATAGTGAGATGAATATTTGTTGAGAAACACAGGCAGCCAATACTTCAGGGATGGAAAAGAGGCATAACAACTGCCTTCTAATTGGTCCAGCTGCTGTTTGTCTTAGATCTGAATGCAGCACACTTAGATTCATCCAAATGCCTACAAAAGGAATCATCTCTATCCATTTTAGATCATAGAGCCCCTACAGTGTGGAGACAGGCCATTTTACCCAACAAATCCACACTGCCTCTCTGAAGAGCGTCCAACCCAGATCCATTCCCTTACTCCTGCATTTCCCTTGTCTAACCCACTTAATCTAAACATCCCTGGGTGCTATGGGCAATTTAGCATGGCCAATCCATTTACCCTGCACATCTTTGAACCGTGGGAGGAAACTGGAGCACCCAGAGGAAACCCACACAGACACAGGGAGAATGTGCAAACTCCACACAGGGAGTCTCCCAAGGCTGGAATCAAACCTGAGTCCCTGGCACTGTGAGGCAACAGTGCTAACCACTGAGCCACCATGCTACTTTCTTCTTGGTCACAGAAAGTCTGAATGAAGTTAAAAATACGGAACGGTTACAAGCAAAATAAGAGACAAATAAAGGGATTTTAGAGAAAGAATTCTAATTCAAGAAAGGGCTTATGTCCATCCACTCGGTTATTGAATTAAAGATTGACTATTCCTTGCAGACAACATTACATCATTACTCACAATAAAAATAACTGTAGTCTATACTTTCCCGCCACAATACTTCTGTCGAGCCATCTGGTTGTGTCTTTTTTATCCGTGAATGAACGAATACTGCATACAATTCTGGTTGCCTTTCTACAGGAAGGATGTTATTAAACCTGTAAAGGTACAGAAAAGATTTACAACAATGATGCCAGAACTGGAAGGTTTGAGTTATAGGAAGAGGCTAAATAGGCTGGGGCTTTTATCCCCGGATCATCGGAGGCCGAGGGGTGATCTTATAAAGGTTTATTAAACCATGATGAGCATGGATGGGGTGAATAGCCAAAGTCTTTTTCCTAGGGTCGGGGAACCCAAAATTAGAGGGCATAGGTTTAAGGTGAGAGGGGAAAGATTTTAAAAAGGAACTTGAGGGGTAACCATTTCACACAGAGGGTGGTGCATGCATGGAATGAGCTACCAGAGGAAGTGGTGGAGGCTGGTACAATTACAACATTTTAAAAACATCTGGATGGGTACATGATTAGAAAGGGTTCAGAGGGATATGGGCCAAATGTTGGCAGGTGGGACTAGATCCAATTGCGATGTCTGGTTGGCGTGGACAAGTTGAACTGAAGGGTCTGTTCCCATGCTGGAAGATTCTATGTGTGTTCCTATTAATGACGAAACTTGATGTGAATTACTTTCACCCTGGATAGCAATCTGTCAGGCAAATACATCTTAATAGAAGCAAAACACTTTGGATGCTGGAACTCTGTAACAAATATAGAGAATTCTGGAGAAACTCAGCAGATCAGGCAGCATCTGTGAAGAGAGAAACAGAGTTAATGTTTGGAACCTGGCATGACTTTTGTTCAGAACTGACTATCTTAATGGTTACACATTTATGATGGCTTGTGGAATATTGGGATTTATCTATTAGTGCACTCTTCCCAATTGAGTCATGACAAGAGATTGGGGCTCACTAGTTGATTCCTGAAACATGGACAGTATAAAATTGGATGTGGACACAGGGTGATTAATAAAAGATTAAAGGACAGAAAGCAGATGACATTAATAGCAGCTAAAATCATCTGCAGTTGGAAGAGGTATCCCTGAAGGATTCATAAGACTTAACAAAAGCCAAGATAGCAGAATTGCCAAATAAATTTGATATAGAATTTTCTGCCAGAGCTAAGGAGGCAGAAGAAATTGAAATATTGGCAAAGCATGTAGGACTGGTGAGTCATTTGAGATAACAAGAATTCAATTACTGTTAAAGCAGCTTGAAAATGAGAGAAGGATTGAGGAAACTTGAGATAGAGTAAGAAAGAACATGGTAGTTGAAGAAGGGGGAGATGAAATTCTCATTGGCAACTCTGAACCTGTTTTTGGAGGGAGCTATACAGTTGGAATAAAACCTGTTAGAAGGGGTTTTAACTGATCACTAAAATGTTGAGCAATTTTCACTTGGTACTCTCACAATCCAAGAAGAAATTGGAATCTCATCACTGATTAAAAATGTAACTGATGATGTTTTCGCTGGCTGGATAAGGTTACAGAAAAAGGTGCAGCAGAAATTAACTTAAGCCACCTGGAAGCATGAGGAAATACTGCCAAGTGCAACAATGAGTGGAAAGTGTTCTCCAAAATAAGGTATGCCAGTTTATTCTTCAATTGAACACCACATTAACAATGCCAAACGGAGATGTTTCAATTGCAATTCAATTGACAGACAATTTATTTTACAAATTTTGTCTGATTCAACTTATTTGACAACTTCCCAGCCAGTGTCTTTTCATTGTTACAAACTGAATTTCCAGACAATTACTTAGAAGAGTTTGATCAAATGAAAATTGTAATTGATAACCAACCTGAAAAATTACACAAGTAAAAATGAAGGCCAAGATGGTGCTTCATTCCCCAAAAATGAAGAAGTAAGAAAAAGCTTCAAAAGATGTGGTTGCAAACATTTTCAAAACTGATATTGCAGAAATGCTGACGGAGTAAGAAGGAACATGAGCATCATCAATGTGTCAGGAAGCAGCAGAAATACGAATCCCCTCTCCCATTGGAGAAGGTGACAAAAGCAAAATCCCGCAGAAACGCTGCTGCTTGAATTGCCCCCAGTGGCTGACAGCAATGCAACACCTAAAGATTCTGCTTTTGATATTGCAGATACTTCAGTGATTCCAGGCAAAAATAAAAATCAGACCAATCTTCTGCTTCTCTTTTTGTCACTTGAATGTACAATGCATTCCTCTGCAGACTTTTCTGTCAACTTGAAAGGTCAAACACTGGATGCTGCACGTTTGGGCATGTTTAACCCTTTCCTGTCCTTTCTTTGCCCTTTTTTCTTCCTTCTGATTCAATGACTGCATTCACAATGTTGACAAAAGCAGTCCACAGTGATAATCTTATACAGACTCAAGTTCTGATAAACACAGATTTTCACATCAGACAGAGGTTCACCTGCAAATCCATCAATGTGGTCTATTTCATCCACTACTCCCGATGTGGCCTCCTCTACATCGATGAGACCAAGCAGAGGCTCGGAGACCGCTTTGTAAAGCACCTGCGCTCTGTTCACAACAAATAACAACACCTTCCGGTTGCAAACCATTTCAACTCTCCCTCCCACTCCCTGGGCGACAAGTCCATCCTGGGCGTCTTCCAGTGTCACAATGACACCACCCACAACCTGGAGGAGCAGCACCTCATATTCCACCTCGGGAGCCTCCAGCCCAATGGACTAAATATGGATTTTGCCAGTTTCAAAATCTCCCACCCCTGGCCTGATCTCATGACGAACCCTCCCTCTCATCCCCGCCTCCTTGACCTGACACAACCTGTTCACCTTCTCTCCCACCTATCCGACCCTCCCACTTCACTGACCAATCCCCACCACTGCCTACCTGCGCTCACCTTTCACCATCCCACCAACATTCTCAGGCCCACCCCCTCTCTATTTATTTCTTAGCTCCCTTACCCCTCCCCATTTCTGAAGAAGGGTCCCGACCCGAAACGTCAACTTTCCTGCTCCTCTGATGCTGCCTGGCCTGCTGTGTTACTCCAGCTCCACACTGTGTTATCTCTGAGTCCAGCATCGGCAGTTCTTACTATCTCTTTGCAAACAACCTTTGGATTTATGGAAAATGCAATGGACAAAAAGTAGTGGATGATTTGGAAAAAGTCCATCCTGCTGATGAAGATGTACAAGGGAAGATAAAGTTTAAAGAATCACCAGTTAGACAGCTTGGACTTCGTTATCTAATACAAAATTGGTCAGTGTGCAGAATCAAATTGAAGTAAATTGAAAGGGACTACACACATTGGTTGAAGAATCAATACCAGAACAAATCAATGTAGATAAGACAGGACTGAAGATTAGTGAGGTCATGGGAATACATACCACCAGTTATCAGATGACGGGCAAGTTGAAATGGAAACAAATAAGTGAGGATTAATTTGTATATAAATTGGTACATCAGAGACTGATATGACCCTTAGAAAAACTTATTGAGGAAAAACAGTTTGTGCAGGACATGTTAATGGGTTCCGGTGGTGGCCTTAACTTTTGCTGTAGGACATTTTGGTAGTAAAGGAGAGAAATGAGCTCAAATCTTTTGGTCCAGCAATTAATCAGGCAGCTGTTATTGATTCTGATACCAGTAAATCCATTAATAATGTAACTGATAAGTCTGAGAGCAATGTGGCTCAAGATCAGAAAGCTTCAAAGGGCCCATGTGAAACCGAAGAACCAATTGCAGTAAGGCAGCTGAAAAGCTAGATCATGCAGACTTGGAGGACCTTGTAGAACAGACCACTGAACAAGATAAAAAAAACTGTTTCCAACTGATGAAGTACATTTCACTGTTTCAAAAGTTTCTATTCTTTGATTCTTGTAACACATTGATGACTTCAGCGCTAATGAAATTGGTCGTGAACCTGATGCTATTGTAAAATGAAAGACTGAATTTAAAGAAGTTTTGATACCATTATATTTGACTGTCATTAAATCGGAAATGATTTGATAAAGTCAAAGATCCATAAGCAAAACTTGTAAAGCTAGTATTTACCCAAAACAAACCAAATTCTAAAATACATGTGACATCTGCGTTTGAAATGAATTCACAACTACTCAGCAGCTTTGCAATCCAAACAAACCAGATTACACAAACTTCAGTGACATCATTACTTCAGATCAAACTGCACTAAGTTTTGCACCATACCATTTACAATGAGATCAAGTCCCCAGGATTAATTAGATCAGTAATGACTGAATGTTTGTTTGATGTACCCATATATTTTTGATATGCACAAGAACTTTAAATCAATTTGAACAACTCTTTTGCTCGTCTGAAAAGAGCACTTTGGCAAATCTGAGCGAGCACAAGATTTAACAGATATCATTGTGAAGACATCTACAACTGCACAGAGAAAAAGTTTTGATTCTACAGATTATGTACGACATGTTAATGACATGTTTACTTGGTGATGGAATACATTTAAAATGGTATTTAAGCTCTTTTAAAAGTAGAGTAACATAAGGGGCTTTTTTTTTCAATTTTGGACTGTAAGATGGAAATTGGAAGTTACACACCACCAAATAGCTAAAAGTACCAGGGGAGTATTAAAACTTGAATACCAAGTAGTATGGTGCACAGTTTGCCACAGATTCATAGAATTCCTCCAGTGTAGATAGAGGCCATTCGGCCCATGTGGTCTGCACCAACCCGCTGAAGAGCATCCTACCTAGATCCAGTCCCTCAGCTTAATCCCATAACCCAACATTCACTATGGCTAATCCACCTAGTCTGCACATTTTTTGAACTGTGGCAGGAAACCGGAGATCCCAGAGGAAACCCACACAGACACAGGGAGAATGTGCAAACTCCACACATACAGTCACCCAAGGCTAGAATTGAACCAGGGTCCCTGGATCTGTGAGGCAGCAGTGCTAACAACTGCTCTACCTTTTTTAAAATTTTTTTTAAGCTGGGTTGAATCTTCTGTTTATTATTTTGGCTAAGTCTGAGTTGTAGTGAGGTTTTGGAGGGATTTCCACTATGAGGCTTAACATGTTTCCCTGTGCCATGCCCAATGCAGACCCTTCGCGTGTTATTGTCCAGTAGGGGAATGTCAAATCGAGGCAAGCAATAGGAAAAATTTAAACATTGGTAACAGTGAATATATATCACCTGAATATTATTGGAATAGAACCTCTTCCTTTTGAAGAATATCGCACTGTTGTGATACAGCCCTCCCAGTACCGTGTGTGTACAGTCAATGCCACCCTGTGCCTGCAGGATCCCACCGAAACCTACAACTCAGGCTGCAGCACTCAGCACATCAAGGGCGATGAAATGAGCTGGTGTGATCTTGCATGGATGGCATTGGTCGCTGTCCTGAGTATTTGTGGGTTCATGACTGAGAGCTGTTGCACAGGTCACCTGTTGCTCCCTGGGAGGAGCCAGCAGCAACGAGGTTTAGGGCGGCAGTCAGCATCACAGCCACCAGAACAGGATGGCCTCCTCTTCCTGCAGTGCCATGATCTTCCTCCAGCATCCAGCGTTGTTCCGTCACAGTGTACAACACGTTTGTAGTCAATGCTGCGCCTCCCTCATCCCCAAGTCATTGATTCAGGACTGATTAACTTTGGACCTCCTGCGCATTCCGCACACCCTGAGGAGCCCTGTGTCAGTGACCGTTCCCTGAGCTGTTTACACTTTCTCCATTGTGATGGGCTACTGCTCTTGCCTGGAGTTGGCATTGGTCCTTGTGCCCCTTGTATCTGCCTTCACCTTCTTAGGTAGGCAGCCTCAGTGGTCAACATCCCACCTGCTGCAGGGCATAGGACTGATAGAAATGATTTATGTTGGGTGAAGAAGGGGAAAAAGAGGTTATTAGAAGAGTCATTAGTGGCTTATCCTGCAACTGAGGGCTGGACAGATAGTCAGTCATACTACACCCTGATAACAAGGGACATGCACTATCATCTATCCACCTCTTGGAATGGGAATAATTACTGGCCTTACCAGCAACATCCACAATCCAAAAATAACTTTTCTGAATGCTTTGAAGTTTTTACTGAGCACATGTTTCAAATGTTAAATTTATCCTATTAAAATGAATGAAAAACCTAGTTTGATTAAGGTGGAAATTGCAGGTCATATGAGTTGATGAGCACTCAAGTGTATTGCTGCCTTAACAAACTATGATATTTGAAGTTAACAAGGGGGTGTGCAAGATGAGATGATAATTTTGTTTTTGTGCCCCCTTGACTTTCAGTCTGACCCTTAATACCCACATTCGCCCATACGCACAGATTGTGAATATCAGCAAGATATTTGATTGTAGATCATCTTGCTGTCTCCAATTATCCACACCCCAAACAGTAGTGCTCAGCATTTGGTTTCCTGCCTGATTTCATGCTCAACACCCCCTTAATAGCTCATGGCTGCGAAGGTCATTTGTGGGGCCACCATCTGACATCAGTTTTGTCACAATAGTCTGAACAAATGCTGGAACTTACTAAGTGTATCATAGTCGCGTGACAGGGGATCTGAACGTGAATATCCAAAACTGGCAGGCATGAGAAGACCAGTCAGCCTGTCTCATTCCCTCACCCAAAATCCTCCTGGCAGAGGTGGAAAGAAAAGATAAATACCACAACCATTCAGAAAGAAAGGCAGCACAGTGGCTCAGTGGTTAACACTGCTGCCTTACAGCGCCAGGGACCTGGGGTCAATCCCAGCCTTGGGTGACTGTCTGTGTGGAGTTTACACATTCTCCCCTTGTCTGTGTGGGTTTCTGCTGGGTGCTCTGGTTTTCTCCCACAGTCCAAAGATGTGCAGGTTTAGTGGGTCGGCCATAGGAAATGCAGGGTTAGAGGGATAGGATGGGGGGTGAATCTGAGTGGGATGTTCCTCGGACAGCTGATAAGGACTTGTTGTGCCAACTGGCCTGTTTCCATACTGTAGACATTTTATAAAAAAGAAACTTGTGTTTATAGTATTCTTCATGAACTAAGGATTTCTAAAAGTGCTTACAGACAATGAAATAATTTTGAAATACTATTGTAGGAAATGCAGCAACTAGAGAGATCCAACAGTCAATAATAAGAGAAATGATCAGAACATGTTTTTGCATTGTTTGGGAGATAAATATTGATCGGGCATGGGAGGATTCGCTGGCTTTTCTTTGAAGTAGTGATTTGCAATCTTTCACATCCACCTGAGAGGGAAGACCAGCCTCAGACTAATGTCACAGGTGAAATGTAACACCTCCTGCAACTGAGGTACATCAAGACTGCACTGGAGTCAGCCTAGATTTTATGTTCAACACTCTAGAGTGGAAGATGAGTCTTCAATGATCTAAATAGCAGTTGAAAAAGCTATTTAGAGGAGTAAAAAAATCAAAAAAAGCCCTCATTGACCTTCTTAGATACCTGAAACATGTCTGATGACAACTCCGTTCTTGATATTATACAATATTATACAATAATATTATACAATATTATACAATATTATACAATACCCTCTTTGTCAAGTTACTTTTTGAGTGAATTATTACCTGCTTCACAGAATGGTCAACAGTAAGTCCCTTCTCACAGCTAGACTGTAATGCCTACAAAAAGATCACATTTTACCTGCTTCTCAGCACCGGACCATGTGATATATTATTATGCAGCATTAATTTACAAGATAAAACAAAATCTGATCTCTGGTATGTTGAAATATTAAGATTTATAGAAAACTCTGGGTTCGTAGTAATCACTTCAGCACTTTAGCTTCAGCTAATCAAATATGTAACCAACACAATACTGATGGTCTCCATGGGAAGGCCCGGGAAATGAGACTGAACTCAGGATTACAAAGTAATTGGCATCCAAACAGATAGAAATTGTATATAAAAGCTTTGCTGTTCCAAAGGAATTGCAGCTAGAAAGTACCGTCAACAGCGCCATTTTTAGAACTGAAACACCTAACTTAGGCAAGTATTTTGGTGCAGAACAGAGATATTTCCACATTGCTGTGAGTGCTGTCTTTTGGAGGAGGTACAAAACTAAGGGCGGGTCGGTTGTAGACAGACGTAAAGGTCACATAACACTATTCAAAGAGCATGGAGTTTTCCCAGCATCCAGGCCAAAGTCCCTCACTTTAACTGATGCCGTCTTAAACAGATGAACTGACTGTTCATCCCGTTGTTGTATATAACATGCTTGTATTGTTTGCCGATATGATGATAATCGCTGCTCTGCAAAGTAGTTCATTCTACGTGGAGGTTTTAATCTGTTCCTGAGAGACAAGCACATTTTGTTCCCCCTTTCCAGATTAATTTACTTCACTATGAACTGGAAATTTAAGAAAATAATAAACTCTATTGCTCTAAATTTTCACTTCTTTTGTTTTTTATTGTGACTCCTTCACTCATCTCTCTTCAATAAGACCTGGCCATTTTTTGGGACCCCCGATCAAACGACCCATTCTTCAGGCACCACTGCGTACTAAGATGAGGAGAAACTTCTTCACCCAGAGAACGGTAAGCCTGTGGAATTCTCTGCCACAGAAAGCAGTTGTGACTAAAATATTGAATAGTTTCAAGAATGAGTTAAATATAGTTCTTAGGGATCAAATGGTACAGAGAGAATGTGGGAACAGGATACAGTGTTGGATAGTCAACCATGATCATATACAGAACATAGAACATTACAGCGCAGTCCAGGCCCTTTGGCCCTCGATGTTGCGCCGACCTGCGAAACCAATCTGAAGCCCATCTAACCTACATTATTCCATTATCATCCATATGTTTATCCAACCACCATTTAAATGCCCTAAAAGTTGGCGAGTCTACTACTGCTGCAAGCAAGGCATTCCACGCCCTTACTACTCTCTGAGTAAAGAATCTACCTCTGACATCTGTCCTATATCTATCACCCCTCAATTTAAAGCTATATCCTCTCGTGCTAGCCATCACCATCCGAGGAAAAAAGCTCTCACTGTCCACCCTATCTAATCCTCTGATCATCTTGTATGTCTCTATTAAGTCACCTCTTAACCTTCTTTTCTCTAACGAAAACAGCCTCAAGTCCCTCAGCCTTTCCTCATAAGACCTTCCCTCCATACCAGGCAACATCCTGGTAAATCTCCTCTGCACCCTTTCCAATGCTTCCACATCCTTCCTGTAATGCGGTGACCAGAACTGTACGCAATACTCCAAGTGCGGCCGCAGCAGAGTTTTGTACAGCTGCAACATGACCTCACGTCTCCGAAACTCAATCCCTCTACCAATAAAACCTAGCACACCATACGCCTTCTTAACAACCCTTTCAACCTGGGTGGCAACTTTCAGGGATCTATGCACGTAGACACCGAGATCTCTCTGCTCGTCCACACTACCAAGCATCTTACCATTAGCCCAGTACTCTGTATTCCTGTTAGTCCTTCCAAAGTGAATCACCTCACACTTTTCCGCATTAAACTCCATTTGCCACCTCTCAGCCCAGCTCTGCAGCTTATCTATGTTCCTCTGTAACCTACAACATTCTTCCGCACTATCCACAACTCCACCAACTTTAGTGTCATCCGCAAATTTACTAACCTATCCTTCTATGCCCTCATCCAGGTCATTTATAAAAATGACAAACAGCTGTGGCCCCAAAACAGATCCTCGCGGTACACCACGAGTAACTGAACTCCAGGATGAACATTTCCCATCAACCACCACCCTCTGTCTTCTTCCAGCTAGCCAATTTCTGATCCAAACCGTTAAATCACCCTTAGGGCCAGGCCTCCGAATTTTCTGCAATAGCCTACCGTGGGGCACCTTATCAAATGCTTTACTGAAATCCATATACACCACATCAACTGCTTTACCCTCATCCACCTGTTTAGTCACCTTCTCAAAGAACTCAATAAGGTTTGTGAGGCATGACTTATCCTTCACAAAACCGTGTTGACTATCCCTAATCAAATTATTCCTTTCTAGATGATTATAAATCCTATCTCTTATAATCCATTCCAACACTTTACCCATAACCGAAGTAAGGCTCACTGGTCTATAATTACCAGGGTTATCTCTACTCCCCTTCTTGAACAAGGGGACAACATTTGCTATCCTCCAGTCTTCTGGCACTATTCCTGTAGACAATGACGACTTAAAGATCAAAGCCAAAGGTTCTGCAATCTCCTCCCTAGCTTCCCAGAGAATCCTAGGATAGATCCCATCCGGCCCAGGGAACTTATCTATTTTCACACTTTCCAGAATTGCTAACACCTCCTCCTTATGAACCTCAATCCCGTCTAGTCTATTGGCTGTATCTCAGTATTCTCCTCGCCAACATTGTCTTTTTCCTTTGTGAATATTGCCGAAAAATAATCATTTAGTGCGTCTCCTATCTCTTCGGACTCCACGCACAACTTCCCACGACTGTCCTTGATTGGCCCTAATCTTACTCTAGTCATTCTTTTATTCCTGACATACCTATAGAAAGCTTTAGGGTTTTCCTTGATCGTACCTGCCAAAGACTTCTCGTATCCCCTCCTGACTCTTCTTAGCTCTCTCTTCAGATCCTTCCTGGCTAACTTGTAACTCTCAAGCGCCCTAACTGAGCCTTCACACCTCATCTTTACATAAGCCTCCTTCTTCCTCTTGACAATTCAACTTCTTTAGTAAACCACAGCTCCCTCGCTCGACCACTTCCTCCCTGCCTGACAGGTACATACTTATCAAGGACACGCAGTAGCTGTTCCTTGAACAAGATCCACATTTCAATTGTGCCCAGTCCCTGCAGTTTCCTTCCCCATCCTATGCATCCTAAGTCTTGCCTAATCGCCTCATAATTGCCTTTCCCCCAGCTATAACTCTTGCCCTGTGGTATATACCTATCTCTTTCCATCGCTAAAGTAAACATAACCGAATTGTGGTCACTATCACTAAAGTGCTCACCTACCTCCAAATCTAACACCTGGCCTGGTTCATTACCCAGTACCAAATCCAATGTGGCATCACCTCTTGTTGGCCCGTCTACATACTGTGTCAGGAAACCCTCCTGCGCACATTGGACAAAAACTGACCCATCTAAAGTACTCGCACTGTAGTGTTTCCACTAAATATTTGGAAAGTTAAAGCCCCCATAACAACTACCCTGTTACTTTTGCTCCTATCCAGAATCATCTTTGCTATCCTTTCCTCTACATCTCTGGAACTTTTTGGAGGCCTATAGAAAACTCCCAACAGGTGACCTCTCCTTTCCTGTTTCTAACCTCAGCCCATACTACCTCAGTAGACGAGTCCTCATCAAACGTCCTTTCTACCACCGTAATACTGTCCTTGAATAACAATGCCACACCTCCCCCTCTTTTACCACCTTCCCTGATCTTACTGAAACATCTAAACCCCAGAACCTGGAACAACCATTCCTGTCCCTGCTCTATCCATGTCTCCGAAATGGCCACAACATCAAAGTTCCAGGTACCAACCCATGCTGCAAGTTCACCCACCTTATTCCGGATGCTCCTGGCATTGAAGTAGACACACTTCAAACCACCTTCCTGCCTGCCCGTACACTCCTGCGACCTTGAAACCTTATTCATGACCTCACTACTCTCAACTTTCTGTACACTGGAGCTACAAGTCAGGTTCCCATCCCCCTGCTGAATTAGTTTAAACTCTCCCGAACAGCATTAGCAAATTTCCCCCCCCCAGGATATTGGTACCCCTCTGGTTCAGGTGCAGACTATCCCGTTTGTAGAGGTCCCACCTACCCCAGAATGGGCCCCAACTATCCAGGTATCTGAATCCCTCCCTCCTGCACCATCCCTGTAGCCATGTGTTCAACTGGTCTCTCTCCCCATTCCTCGCCTCGCTAGCACGTGGCACGGGTTACAAACCAGAGATAACAACTCTAACAACAATATCGAAAGGGGGAACAGGCTCAAGGGGCTGATTGGCCTGCTCTTGTTCCTGTTTTCTATGTTTCTATCAGTAGGCAATTGAACCACAAGAAGCACCACACTCAAGCCCGATTTTGTCCTCCATAATTTGGATACACAATATCAAACAGGAATTAGTCGATAGCATTCAGAAACAGATAAGCAGGATTATTTTTCTGCCTTTTCCCATACCCACAACCACTTTACTTCCAACTTCATTGTTGAGTAATTGTTGGGGTCAATTTTAACATCACTGCAGACCCACCAAAAAACTGAAAAGTCAGCTCCGATCAGACATTGTACCTCTGAACCTTACATTAGCTCAGCGGCACATTAGGTTAGGCACATTTACCCAATAAGCCACTGGGAGTACTAGGAACTGTCACCTTTAGAACATGTACACTGAACAAGATGCATTATTGTTTTTAAAGCAAAAAGTGAATGAAGCATTTTCACTGCAAAGGTAAACATGCAAATTGCAGCAAGACAAGATACATGCCCAAGTAGTTATAATATTTATTCCCTCCAAATCCTTGCAACACTGTAACTAATTTGCAGCTAAATAATTTTTAACATTCTTTCTCATTTGCCTCGCTGTGCGCCCCCTGCAATAGGCAGTCTGGGAAAATATTACACTAATCTAAGAGCTCACAAAATAGTAAGTATTATTTTTCTAGCGTGCATCTGTATTCATGAATCACCACTCCCCAGGCAATCCATCTTTTTTATAGTGCAGCTGGAGAAAGGAAATCTGCACTAGTCTAATGGAGTTTGGTTGATTAACCCCCAGGTGAGTGAGTTATGAAATGATCTAACTTTCTAAAGACAAGACAAATCTCAACCAGTTCCTACCTAAAAGTAGATGTGTGAGCATTACCTGGGTTGTTGTGAAGATTGCCATTTCATTTTAAGTGCAAAAAGCATTCAATACAAGATCAATGTTTAAGGCAATGGTTAAATTTATGGCTTCTCTTAATAGTCTGAAATAAAACTAGCTTTATTTAGTGCTTGCATCTTTTTTTTCCTCTAGGTCAAGGAGTTGTGATGGTGTGGTGAAGTTGGATCTTGTTAGCGTGCATGTGGAAACTGACAAGATGTTTCCGTTCATGTCAATGAGAGGCAGCATATAGTGAAAAGTAGGAGTGGGACAAGAACAGATTTTTGAGAACAACAGAGGTCATTATGCAGGAGTGGGAAGAGAAGTAATTGTAGGTAATTCTCTTGTTACAATTATGCAGATCACAATGGACCAGACAGGTACAGACCCACTCATGAGCAAAATAGTGGAGTACCTCAGACAAGGATGGCGTGGTTGCAGAGATTAATTGTCCAGAGGCTGCAGAGAGGTTGAAAAGAATGGTTTACGTTTATCACATTTACAACGGTCTTTAGGTTCTTTAGCACAGGCAGAAACCTGATTGGAATTACATGAAAGACAAATACGGATTTGAAATGTGGCAGCAGGTTCAAGGACTTTGAAAAGGAAAAGATTATTGTCAGGGCAGTAGTTCGCAGGAACAGTAGATGACATAAGCAGTATTGGAGGAGGCAGAAATGCCTCAGATAATTTGGGAAGCCGGAGTTTAGTTGGGGAAGTCAGCAGTTGTAAGAATAGGATCGAGGAAGCAGGAGGTGAGGCTCATGGACAGGATGAACTTTGAGGACACGAGGTGAGCTTGGAGAGAAAGGAAAGAAAGATCTGAATTTGTGACTCAGTCAAGGGTGAGCTTCAGATAAAGTTTCCTCTGAGGGGCTAGTGAAAGAAAGGAAAGTGGCTGGGGCAGGTGATTAGATGGTCCATATCTTAGAGACAAAGAAGGTCCTTACAAGACCATTTTTGTACATTTTGGAGGTGAAACTAGAAGAGATAGGAAAGAGAGGGTTAAGTCAATGGTTTGTGTTCAAGAAAAGAAGCGTGGAGTTATTACTGCATTTCTGGACAATCATGGAAAAGTAAACAAGTTTGGCAACAAATACTAGAAACAAATAGGGCCCTATATGATCCAGCCAGAGCTAGTGATGAATAACTAAACCACGTCTGCTTTATCCATTCAAGTCTGCATTTCCTGGACTTAAGGAAGTAAAAATGGGGGGATATGAACTTATGAAATAGGAACTAAAGAAGACCATTCGGCCCCTCTAGCTTGCTCTGCCATTCAATAAGATCATGGCTGATTTATTTGAGTTTTGCTTTCCACATTCCTGTCTATTCTCAATAAACTTTGATGCTCCTGCCTAACTAAAATCTATCTACCTTTTTCTTAAAAATATTCAGCGACCTTGTCCCTACTGCCTTCTGAGTCATAGATCCAAAGTCATACAACTCTCCGAGAGACCTTTGTTCTCCTCACCTCTGTCTTAAAAGAGCTACCCCTCATCTTAAACCAGTGCCCCCTAGCTCTGGACTCATCCACAAGAGGAAATATCCTAAGCATGTCCACCTTGTCAAGATCATTCAGGGTCTTATACACTGCAGTTAAGTCAAGTACCATAGTAGGGCAATGGTCAGGATGAGGGAGAGCAATAGTTTTTTTTTGTGTGGAGACTAAAGTGTAGTTGTAACTGAGTTGTTTTCAGGGAGCATAGAGAAGGAAGTAGGATTGGACATGAAAAACTGACTTGGATGACAAGTGACACAAAGAAATGATAAAAGATGGCATTCTCTGTCATTGAAGGCTTGTGATCTTTTATAAATATGATCCCAACTGTTTAAGTTTGGATAATAACATTAGGGGAGTCTGCATTAATGTTTCAAGAGCTGCCACGAGTGTGTGAAAGTTCTTGTGATGGTCATAATGCTAACATTATTACTGCAAAGATTTCATAAATGACCTTTCTCTAACAAAGTAATGCTCTTTTATCCTGGTTCTTGGACACTACAGAAGACTCACTGTTAATTCACTGTATGTACACATATAAACTTACATAAAGCATAATAAATTTTATTCCTTCTGAGCCTGCAGATAGATTTGACAGTATTTGAAAGGACTACTGCAAAGAAGTTCATTTGGTTGCAAATTTGGAGCAATAACTTGCTGTTATATAAAACTAGACCATGCAAAATGGTATTATGCGGTCTGAATTCTAAAGGCTAAGTCAAGAGAAAATTCTGCAAATACCAGGAGATTGTCAGCATAAGTAACTGAAAGAAAAAACTGAGGCTTGAGGCGGTGAATCCTTTGCTGGAATTGGGAATAAACATATCATTTTATGAGATGAAACAAAATGAAGGAAGGAAAGGAGAACCACAAATAGAAGTCAAATATTGGGAATGTTGTCTCCTGTTTCCGCAGGCTATTAATGAGTGGAATTGCTCCTTAAAGATCTAAGAATAAGTGCAGACTATTTTTGGATCACAATCCCACTGTGTCTGTCATGGCACCTAGCTTCCCGGAGGTGGCCAATTTAGAATTTTGTTGACTTTTTGCTTTCATACACAATTCTCCCTTGTCAGTTTCTGGGCCCTCCTTTGTTATATTCTAATATAAACAGATAATTGATCAGTGCATGGGCTAATGTTAGGCTATGAAATTATACTGAGCGACATTGAGATGTCACATTTCAAGTAATCCCCAATAAGTTGATGTCTAAGAAGTTTATTCCCTTGGGTCACATGCTGTGATACTGTGATGATACACTGGTAGACTGACTTTCTTGCTCAGGCATAACATAACATCTCTCTATTTCCAAAGATAAAGGATTATCCCAAGTAGGGGGTTGATGATCCCTTCTTTGTTGGTGTTGTTTGGAAGTGCAGCAATGCAAAATGAAAACCTTTCTTTGTTGTTCTTAATAATCATTGATTTGATAGTGCATAACATACCTTTTTGCTAGGGAATGGCTAGTGGGGTGATGATATAATACAGGTCCTGCCCACTTAGTGGTTACTTGTGTCTACAAATGATTTTTCAGTCTCCTTGTCAGGCACTACCCTTCCCAGTTGGAAAAAATGAAAATAATGTTCATCATGTCATCAGTGTAAATGCTCATTGTGTTGTTCCGTCATTGAACATTGGAAAATGTGGAGAAATAATCCATCACAAAGATGTAATCTTTTCCATGCACTGTGAATAGGTCTGTCCAAGGATTGGGTAGAACTTCTTATGGATATAGAGGTTGTCTCTGCTGTTGAGGTTGACATATTTAGCGCACCATGCATTTGCAAGTCATTGAACACCCTAACCTGGTCACTACACAGACTCATGTGCTAGCTATGTTGTGTGCTTGATACCCAGGATCTTCTGGTATAACATGGACATGACAACATGACATGACAACATAAGCATAATGTTTATAGTGGTTTGGTAGGACTTGCTTGTCTTTGAAAATGACTCGTTATGACATACTAAATTTGTCTCAGTATAGTCAAAATGGATGATTCTTCTCAGATGCTTCTTTAATACAGTCAAACCAACATTAGATAATGGCCTTTTGTAACTCCTGTAGATGCTCATCATGGCAGTTTCTGATTGCAATTGTTCACATTGGCTTTGGCCAAAGTGTAACAGACCAACCTTAAGAACCTCATCAACTTTGTGATCTACATCATCAACACGTAGATTGAAAGTATCATCTTGACCTTTGTGCAGATTGGCTCATCTGCTCAGTATGTACAACGAAATCATCCTAGTACTTGACTTATATCTGACTTCAAAGTCATATCTGTGGAAATTCTGAGGAAGGGTCACCGGACCCGAAACATTAACTCTGTTTTCTCCTCCACAGATGCTGCCAGACCTGCTGACCTTTTCCAGCAACTTTGTTTTTGTTCAAAGTCATATTCTTGGAGATCATTGCCTGATTCAATAGCCTCACATGTTGTCAGTTCTGCCATATTAAGTGCAGGTTGAATCTCGTGAATTGTGACAATACCAAGCTTTGTGCATAACAGCTCTTTTTTCAGCCTCATCTATCATTTGATCTGTAAAATAGAAATGCGTATATTGTTTGAGTGGCTGGAGTTTAGTAAAGGTGACACTTGGTGCCCAATTCATAATTAAGTGTTTGTCTTTCAATTCGCTTTGCTGTTTTTTTTTTACAAGTGGAATGCAATGCATTGTTTGTATATTTCTTCTACTGGTTTTGTTTATTTCTCCTTTTACTTTTCCTTTTTTGCTACTCTTTCCTTTTATTTTTCTTATTGCTGCTCCAATACTGAGTCTTAGTCTCTTCAAGAATGTTGCTTTAAGTTTAAGGCTTGTCGGCTCAATTGTGGACATGTAGTCCCAGGTTTCTGCCTGTAAGTGGTGTTTATTCAAAATAAGAAGTTAGTCATGTCATGTGGGCTTTTTTTTTCCTTTTGGAACAAATTTGAAAAAAAAATGGCAGAACTAACCGAAGTCTAGTCTGAAGTAATCCTAGTTGGTGTGAAAAGCAGCTTTTCTAGAGATAATAGGAGCTGCAGATGCTGGAGAATCCGAGATAACAAGATGTAGAGCTGGATGAACACAGCAGGCCAAGCAGCATCATAGGAGCAGGAAAGCTTACCTATGATGCTGTTTGGTCTGCTGTGTTCATCCAACTCTACACCTTGTTATCTCAGCTTTTCTAGAGGTATTTTTAGCTATATTTGCTTTTGGTAAATCTTTGTAGATATGCTGTCAGGATCATTTAACTGCTGCAGTTCCTTTAGAATTGGACCTTTACTTTAAGTTGCCTCTGATAATTCTTCTCACCAACTCTCTGCACAAAATAACATCTTCCAACTGTCTGTCCATTTCATCAGTCTATATCTCCTGATATTTAACATGACCCTCCTCACAGTTCACAACATTTCTAAGTTCTGTATCATCTCCAAATTTTGACAATGCATCCTGTACACTGAAGTCCAGATCATTAACATATATGAATACAAGCCTGACTCCTGGAGAATCCCATTGGTTGGGATGTCACGTTGAGGTTAGAGGAGATTGGTAAGGCCACTTTCGGAGTACTGTGTACAATTCTGGTCGCCCTTCCATGGGAAGGATATTATTAAATTGAAGAGGGTGCAAAAAAGATTTACAAGGATACTACCAGGATTGGAGTGATTGAGATATAGGGAGAGGCTGGACAGGCTGGGATCTTTTTCACTGGAGCGATGGAGGTTGACGGGTGACCTTATAGAGGTCATGAGGGGCATAGATAAGGTGAATAGCAAAGATCGTTTCCCTAGGGTTGGTGAGTTCAAAACTAGAGGGCAAATTTTTTAAGATGAGAGGAGAAAGATTTAAAAGGGACCTAAGGGGCATCTTTTTCACACAGAAGGCAATTCTTATGTGGAATGAGCTGCCAGACAAAGTGGTAGATGC
Organism: Ginglymostoma cirratum; assembly: GCA_024137785.1. Lineage (NCBI taxonomy): Eukaryota > Metazoa > Chordata > Chondrichthyes > Orectolobiformes > Ginglymostomatidae > Ginglymostoma > Ginglymostoma cirratum. The sequence goes on along the minus strand of JAHRHZ010000004.1, from coordinate 11,058,261 downwards.
AGGTACAGTTACAACATTTTAAAGACATTTGGACAGGTAGATGAATAGGAAACGTTTAGAGGGATATGGGCCAAACACAGGCAAACAGGTCTACTTTTGTTTGGGAAACTTGGTTGGCATGGACCAGTTGGACCAAAGGGTCTGTTTCCATGCTATATGATTCTATCCTCTAACAGACTGAAAAAACATTCATGACTATTCAGTCTTTCTGGTCAGTTTTAGACCCAGTGTTGCTCTTGTCCTTTTTATTCCATATCTTTCATGCTTCTGTCAAGTCTGCTTAGTGACTCTTCATCATAAGACTTTGGAAGTTCATGTACAATACATTAACTGCATTAGCTTCATCATGCTGTCTGTTTCCGCGTAAAAAGTGTCAGGCAAATTAATTTGCCCTTAACAAACGAATGTTCACTTCTCCTTAATTAATTCACATTTCTATAAACGTGCCCACCACCAATGTTAAATTGATAACCTGCAGCAGCTGACTTATCATTATTCCATTTTTTGTACAAGGATTAACATGTACAATTTGACCAACAACCATGTAAGACACTACCCTTACGCTGAAGAAGAATGGGAAACTTGTTGCCAATGTCTTCACAATTTCCACCCTTACAATTTCCTGGATCATTGGTTAATACCATTGCTGGTTGGTATCAAGCAATCCTTTTTCTCGAATCATTAATGGGATATGGGCATCTCTGTCAGAATTTAGTACCTATCTCTAATTGCCCTTGGGAAAGTGGTGGTAAACTATGTTCCTGAACCGCTGCGGTCTAAAATGTGTAGGTACATCTTTATGATACCAGCTGGTATCACAACTGGATGAGTCAGAATTTAAACTGGTTTGATTGAATTTTTTAAACATTTTTGCTATCATTTTGGTCAGCCTTTGAAACATAGTCACACATGGTTGCAGAATTTATTGCATAAAATAAAAAATAAATATAAACAATTTTATCTGAATAAATATCAAAGTTAGAAAGATCTTACATAAAGCAAATAAAGTTTCATCCAATTTCCGAACACTATCTGGTACGAAGACACCAATCTGGAAAAAACTGTCCCTCTATAACAGATCTTTAATTTCAACTTTGATAGCAAGGTGTAGAGCTGGATGAAAACAGCAGGCCAAGCAGCATCAGAGGAGCAGGAAGGCTGACGTTTCGG
>JAHRHZ010000004.1:10843809-11056691 GCA_024137785.1 Ginglymostoma cirratum | reverse complement strand
TTCTGAAGAAGGGTCTAGGCCCGAAATGTCAGCCTTCCCGCTCCTCTGATGCTGCTTGGCCTGCTGTGTTCATCCAGCTCTACACCTTGCTATCTCAGCTTCTCCAGCATCTGCAGTTCCTACTACCTCTGATTTAATTTCAACTTAATTGATTCCCTCCAGTTCCTAGCTTATGAAACTGTGGTGTCTTCTTACATGAGTGTTCACAAAACTGAAAGCTCAAACCTTCTCACATTTAATAACTTGAATTGTTCTAATCAAGTCTTCTTGGTTTGGAAGTTGCACAAATTGAACATTTTGTTTGAGGTTCCCTGAACAATACCATAGTCACTCAATGCAAATCTCACATCTTCTATCAAAATATCACAGTGCTGTTAGGAAGGGAGTTCTAGGATATAACCAAGTCCTTTATCCATTCACATGATGAGGACTCCACTGACCAGGTGGCATTTATTGCCCATCCCTAATTGCCCAGAGGGCAGTTAAGGGTCAACCACATTGCTGTGGGTCTGGAGTGTCACCGAGTGACAGTGAAGGAACAATGTAAAGTTCCATTTGAATGTGCTTGTTTGACTTGGAAGGGAACTTGCAATCGGTGGTCTTCCCACCTAGGATGGTCAAGAGATAAGAGTTTGATGAGCCATGGAGACTCATGAGAACCTTAATATCAAGATGCTTGATTGGCAGCCAATGCACATTAACAAGCACAAGGGTAAAAATAAAAATGGGTGTGCGCTAAGGCACAGGTAATAGAGTTTTGAATAACCTCATGCTTACTTAGGTGGAATTTGAGGTTCCCATCAGGAGTGTGCTGGAGTAATAATGTAAGAAATCTGACAACAGATTTGCTCACAACAACGTACCAGCGACTGTTGTGTGAAACTTCTGGTTAATTTGCTTTAGTGATATTGTTTGAGGTTCAAATATTAGCCAGGAAAACGAGGGAAGCTCTCCTGCTCATCTTTGAATAGTGTCCTCGAATTTCTACACCTGAGATAACAAACAGAGAAACCTTAATTTAAGGTGTCATCCAAAAGGTGACACCTCCAACTGCACTGGATTTTCTAGCTCAATCCAATACTTGACTCTGTAGTGGATCAGAAACCTACAACTTCCTGATTCACAGCTGAGATTGTTATGACCATCGAACCATGGCTGACACCTCAATTGTAGATAAACTTGTTCTGGCCACTCTTATTGTCAGTACATTGGTTGGCCCTGTATTGATGGCAAATTACACTGTGAGATATGTGTACATAAATGTTTAGTCCATATGTCTAAAATGTCACTATTGTTTTTTGAGGAGACATTGAACAGCTGAATGCCTCTCCAAAAACAGGAGACAATTTGTCTCATTACATAATTTCTGAGTTATTTAACCTAGTTACAGTTGGATTTGATTAATTGGAACATTGAAGGGACTGCAATCCTAGTCTCACTTCTAATTACAGATGAGGCTTTATGCACAGCTGTTTACACAGGATGATATTTCTATTCTTTTAAGAAGTAATTATTGTTTGTGCTACATGACTAGATTTTCTCTATGCACACTTAATGACTTAATCATGAATTTAACTTTCCTGACCTGAATTGGCTCCTATGTCCATGTCTTCAATTTAAAATCCTCATACTTATGTTTAAATCTCTTCATGGCCTTCCCCCTCTTAAACTCTATAACGTTCTACAATTCCCTCAAATTCTGCTTTCATCTAACTCCTGTCTTTTGTGCATCTCTTATTTTTACATTCCATAGCTGTTATGATGATGGATTACAACCCCAAAGCATTTATAGACATTTTTATTTTAAATTCCAAAATGAGTCTTTTTCTTAAAAAAAAGGGCTGTACATAAAAACAAAACTGTGGAAGTAAATTCAGTGGAAGTCTGGCAAAGAGTGTGTGAAGTTCATGGAATGTTACAGCTGTAAAGAGTCAGGAAATTCAGAGTGAGACTTGACAAAATCGTGTGTGTGTGTGTGTGTGTGTGTGTGTGTGTGTGTGTTTATGTGTGTGTGTGTGTGTGTTTATGTGTGTGTGCGTACGTGCTATGTCCCTCTCAGCAGAAAGTTGCTTCTTCCAGACATGCATATTTCTGAAGGGCATAAGAGACAAAAGCCGTAAAAGGCAGTGTCGCTATATTCCTGTTTTAGAGTCATAGAATAATACAGCATGGAAACAGGCCCTTTGGCCCAAACTGCTCCATGCTGACCATGGTGCCCACTCAGCTAGTTCCAATTGCCCACATTTGGTCCATATCCCTCTGAACCTTTCCCATCCCTGTACCTATCCAAATGTTTTTTAAATGTTGCTATTGTACCTGCCTCAATCACTTTCTCCGGCAGCCCATTCTATATATGCACCACTCTCTGTGTGAAGAAGTTGCCTCTCAGGTCCTTCTTAAATCTATCCCCTCACCTTAAACCTATGCCCTCTAGTTTTTAATTCCCCATCCCTGGGGAAAAAACTTTAAGCATTCATTCTATCTATGCCCTCATGATTTTACACACCCCAGTAAGGTCACTCTTCATTCTCCTACATTCCAAGGAATAATGTTGTATCCTGGCCAACTCGCCCTAAAAGTCATGCCTACTAATCCTGGTAACATCCCGTAAATTTTCTTTGCACGCTTTCCAGTTTAACCATGTCTTTTCAATAACATGGTGAACAAACTGTACACAATACTCCAAGTTTGGGCTTACCAATGACTTATACAACGGTAACATAATGTTCTAACTCCTATACTCAGTGCCTCGACCGATGAAGGCCAACATGCTAAATGCCTTCTTCACCATCCTGTCCATCTGTGACACCACTTCCAATGAGTTATGTACTTGTACTCCTAGGTCTCTTTCTTCCACACCACTCCTCAGGGCCTTACCATTTACTGTATAAGTCGTACCTCGATTTGACCTTCCAAAGTGAGAAATAGAGAGATGACTGACAGGGAGTTCAAGCTGAGGATCACCACACCTCAAGCAAGGAGTGAGGTTCAGAAGGCAGTGAAGGAGCAGTGATAAAACTCCATTTTAAGGTGGTTGTTTGACTTGGGAAGGAACTTGCAAATGGTGGTTTTCCCATCTGGGATGGTCAAGAGCCTAGAATTTGATGACCCATGGAGACAAGTGAAAATACGGATAAGAAATCACTCTTCGTGGTGATTTCAGCTGATTCAGAAATTGAATTTCCCACTTTTGGCGTCACTCTGCATCTCAAACCCGCCATCCAGCTAGCTAACAAATGCCCCCATACAAAAACTGTGGTTTAAAACTGACTGCAACAGTAATCTCCGTGTGCCATTTTGTGGTTGTCCTCTTGTGGGGATTAGAGTGCTGTGTGGGCCACAGCTTTGGGAACAAGCATTTTAAAAACCTTTGCACTGCAGGCAAAATAGAGGGGAAGAGAAAACCTCCCATTCAGTGACTGTTGAAAGGAATCAAAACAACACACATTCCCCCAACCTGGAAAATCAGGCATTTCAGAAGCAACTGTTTAACTGCAAACATTAACAGCTCTGGTGTCACCTAATAATGGCGACAACATCAACTTATCCAATTCCAATAAACATGATTCGTATATCTCATTTTTACTTTTTTGTTGGACTGACTACTTCCTCTGTGTGTATGTGTTTCATTCCTATTTCTTCTTGTGTTTTGTAAATAACAAACTCACTGTTCTTGTTTCAAGAAAGCCAAGTTAAATCTGGCTCTTTAACTATTAGTTCATTTGGGTCCAGAAGAAAAGCATTCACAAAGCCTTTTCAAATTAACATTGCTGCGACCAACTGTGGGGCGTAGCTGAATAAACAAGGGGTAGCCAGTTCATCCTTTTTCACTCGTGAGCTGTAACAAATTGGTAAACCTTGCCTAAGGTGTGGACGCAGCACTATTCAGAGCCTCTTCCCATTCTAAGCATTACTGACTCTCCAACTCTCCACCTTTTTATTTCCTTTAAGGACCTATTTAAAATTCATAAACAGTTACAACATCGAACTTAGACTTTTCATGTAGTGATCATTTTGCCTGAGGATTTTATTTTTATTTAATATATATATAGTTATTATATACATACTTATTCAATAATTTCTATATATATTTTGATTTTACCCCAGCTGAATTTAGAAGACATTGGCTACAAAACACTTTGGTACATCTTAAGGTTACGAAAGTGTCAGTCAAATGTAAGTGTCTTTCTTTCTATATAAAGAGGGACTACTTCAATGCATATTATTCATAAATTTGAGCCTGTTGATTCGAATAAGACAATAGATTGCGCAATTGAGCCCCTCTAACCCCTGCCCTTTCCCCACTAGCTGCCTAACTTTTCAATTATCAAGGTAGTACAATTGAATAAACTTTGCTATCAATGTTGTATAATGTGTTAAAACTGAATACATGAGGTTCTTGAAATAGCTTACTTGGTAAATTCTGTAGATATCTTCAATCCAATCCAATCCAATCCAATCCAATCCTGAATTTATTGCAACTGTGTCATTAAGTTTCAGTTTGTAGCTAGAGCTTGCGTATACCCTCACTAAGAAACTGATTTCTAGGTCATTGTTAACTCCTCTACTGACTCCAGTATCCTTGAATGCTTTAATAAAAACCAAAAGAACTGCGGATGCTGTGAATCAGGAAGAAAAACAAAGTTGCTGGAAAAGCTCAGCAGGTCTGGCCCATCGGTGAAGGAGAAAACAGAGTTAACGTTTCAGGTCCGGTGACCCTTCCTCAGAACTTCCCCGGACACGAAACGTTAATTCTGTTTTCTCCTTCACAGATGCTGCCAGACCTGCTGAGCTTTTCCAGCAACTTTGTTTTTGTTCTTGAATGCTTTGTCTTGCCTTGCCCTGGCACTTAGCTTTCATCCTTCTCTAGTTTCTCTCCATCTCTATCTATGACCTCACTGAGTTCAAACTGATCCACGACACCCAGCAACTGCTGATAGCCATAATCCCAGCCATCACCTCACAATCAGGATATCGCATTTACTTTGGAGGTGAATTTCTGATCTCATGTTCGTGCCATCTGAAAGTCTGCCCATTTCGACTTTGCATGCCCTTGCCCCGTCTCAGTTCATCTGCTTCTAAAACTCTTATTCATGCATTTATTACATCTAGACTCAACTATTCCAACATGCAGCTGGCTGATTTCCCACATCCCCTGTTATGATTCACTGGGATAATGAGCTGGAAATCAAGTCCTACCATCAAGTCATCACAGAAGCTGAAAATCTTATAAAGTATGCAAAATTCCCCAATTTATCTCACTTTAAGACCCAGATAAATAGAAAGCATCACCAGGTTTCTGTACTTAATATGGAATCACTATATATCACGTGATTAGATTCTAGATACAAGTAAACAATGAAAATAAGTTAAGTAAATTCTACAAGTTAAAACTCTAAACCCTACATAAGTGACTCCTCACATGCATAGACAGAAAAGAACATAAAAGGGCGGAAAAAAATACGCAAGTGGAGGGAAAACTAACTGGTAAAACAGAGATAGTAGGAACTGCCGACGCTGGAGTCTGAAATAACAATGTGTGGAGCTGGAGGAATACAGCAGGCCGGGCAACATCAGAGGAGCAGGAAAGCTCCAGACCCGAAGCATCAACTTTCCTGCTCTTCTGATGCTGCCTGGCCTGCTATGTTCATCCAGCATTGACACCTTGTTAACTGGTAAAACAGTTCTGTATTCTTTGTTCCAAAGATGTTAGTTGGTTCCTGGTGACCCAGAAATGTCTCCTTGACTTTCATTTTTCTGAATACTTCCATGGTTTGAATTTTCTGAATGTTTGTGATGGTTTGCAAAAGGCACAGGGTGGCTGTTTCAATTTTGAAAGTTTGGTGACTTATCCGAGTCACAACTTGCAGCGTCAGCTGAAAAAAGGATGATATGGTTTTCTTTAGGTTTAAAGTGGCTTACTGCAGAGAACTGAGACAGAGCGTGCTTGGCTGCTATGGATCTGCTAGTTTCTCACGAGACAAACAAACCAAAAGAACTGTAGATGTTGGAAATCTGAAACAAAAACAGAAATTGCTGGAAAATCTCAGCAGGTCTGGCAGCATCTGTGGAGAGAAATCACAGTCAACGCTTTGGGTCTAGTGACATTTCTGAAGAAGGGTCACTGGACCTGAAATGTTAGCTCTGATTTCTCTCCACAGGTAGTGCCAGACCTGCTGAGATTTTCCAGCAATTTCTGTTTTTGATTCTGCTAGCAATTTTTCTGGCCTGACTAGCATCTCTCTACCTTGTTCATTGCCCAAGCTGTTTAGTTACCTGACAATCAATCACATAGCTATTGTCAGGCATAGCATCTTTGTCATTAATAATTGTCCCCAGTCCACAAACCAATCAATTTCAATGTAATCAATCCTCAGCTCCAACTCACCCTGCTGGAAGTCAGAGTTGCACAAAAGGGTTAACAATAGATATCAAAACACACTGCCATTCTTGTGAATCCCTTTGTTTTCATCAATTCTTTCTCATTTCAGACCATGTTTTTCAAAAAAAAGGCAAAAATAAGAAGACACAATGTTTAAATCCCTTAATTTTGAAGTCATCTAAATCTCTGCTTACCATTCCTTACTTGCACCAGTCCCTGTCCCCTATTAACACTATGCTTTTTCTTAATCAAATCTGGCTCATGGTCAAGAAGGGTCCTGACTTTAAAATTCTCACCCAAACCCATAACCCTGTAAGATATCTGTATTCAATTAATTCTAGCCTCTTGAGTAACCCAACTTTAATTGTTTCACCATTTTTGGCTACGTCTTCAGTTGCCCCGGACTCAAACTCTGTAATACCCTTCCAACATCTCTGTGCCTCACTACCTCACTTTCCTCTATTAAGACTCTTGTTAAACCCTACCTTTTTGATCAGGCATTTACTGATCCGAGGTAATATCTGCTTATGTTCCTCATACTTTGTCTCATAATGATCCTGTGAAGTACTTTCCGACATTTCACTGCATTAAAGGTGCTATATAATATTGTAGGTTAGTTCATGAAGGAATAACATTTGGTGGGTTGGTAAATTTTTTTTGCAAAGTGGGGGAGGTGTGGAGAGAGAATTTCCCATCAATTGAGGTGCAGCTCTGTAATTTCAGAACTACTGAATGTAAAACCCAGAGCAAATCTTTTAGTGACAGCAAACATAAAACTTTTGCACCTATAGTTGCATTTTTTTTAATAATTCACTTCCTTTTATTCTTTCCCTCCTGTATCATTTCCAGCGTAAAAGACTAGCGATTTAAGAAGGCTATTAAATCAAGTGGCCCCTCGTAAATCTGACAAACACATGCATATATTTAATAGCATCTGGGCACCATAAACTTTGCACATAGCTGAGAGTCTGGTTTAACGATGGACTAACATAAAACTCCACCATACAGCAGGTTTACATGCATCTTACAGACGATTGTTAATACTGGATTAGGGTTTAAGTAACTTATTACTTCTTTGCTTTGGCTGTTTCAGGAAACAGACCCCTCAGCACTTTCCTAATGCAGTCATTCCAACTGGTAAGTAGTTTGGATTTATGCAAACACCTACATGTGTAGCCTCTAGAAGTGGCCCATTCTTATCCCACCCTATTTTGGTTATTTTCAGGTTGATATGTAGGCTTATTTTAAAGAAACCACACTTAAACAGCTGAATAGAAGGCTAGGCTATGATGTGAATGTCAATTTGTTGCCAATAACCACATTTTTTCTATTTTTCTCTCCAAAGTCAAATGTTCACTGTTAAGAGTCAAAATATTGTATACTGCCTTTAATGTATATAAAATATTGTATACTGCCTTTAATGTATATAAAATATTGTATACTTCCTTTAATGTATGTAAAATATCCAAGGGTATCAACATATCACATTGAAAATGTCAGGATTTTATCCAATTCTTTATTTGATTCTATATTTGATAGAAACTTGATAAACATCTCTTATATGTCAAATTATTCACTATTCAAAGGTTAAGTGAAATATGGGTTTCAAGGGTTAAATGATTTATATGTATTTGGCTTATATTCCCTTGGGTTTAGTAGGTTGAATGGGAGATAGAGACACAGTGACAGAAACTTAAAATTATATCCTTTAAAGGTACAGAAAACACATTTTCGCACAAAGCAGAGTGAAAACCTGGAACCCCCTCACCAAACTGCTTCAAAAGTAACGTCAATTAAAACTTTTCAAGTCTGAAATCAATGAATGTTAGAGCAAAGTGGGGCAATTGACTTTGAAATACAGATCAGTCATGATCCGACACAATGGCAGATCACTCAAAAGACCAAATGACCTATTTCTTTTCCTGTGACTATATTGAAAGATCTGCAAAGTATTGGCAACCTTGGTTCATTTCAATATTGAAATGTGAGGCTGCAGTGAGGGAAAAATTTCATGCTGTTTAGTTTAGTACATTTTGGAGTATACTGCTAACCAGAGCAAAGTAATTTTTTATGCAGCATCTAAAACTGATTAAAAGCTCAAATTAAAACATTTTAGGGGTTCTCATCTGATTATTTGGATAAGGTCCGCCATTTTTCCTGTTGTGCCTTTCTTGATATTTACAATTTCTCTAGCATTCAGCTGCCAGTGCCCACAGCTCTGTAAAGCCATGGGCTGAATCTTAGAGGAAATCAGTTAAGTGTCAGTTTTGGCAGGTTTCGTGGAGGAGTTTGTCTCTGTAAGGTTGAGTGAGTTTTCTTGCTCTATGTTCCCAAACTTGCCACATTACCTAGCACCATGGCATGTTTACTACAGGTGTGATATTGACATTGCACAGTACCATACAGCAACATGCCCACCCCCTTGATTGGTCACTGCAGATCACTTGCGTCCAGGATAAGCTGCTTGACTTTGTGTCTATGCTAAACTGCAAGACAAGGTAAAAGCACTTTGAACCATTCAGGACTAATTGACAGAGCATATGCAAAAAGGAACAGCAAGGTGAGACAAGGCAAGGCAGGGATGCTATGAACACCCAAGTAGGTACAAGGTGAGTGAGCACCAAAAGGGCAAGTAAGCAGCCCGGACATGCACCCAAGTCAAATCCATGCAATGGCTGCCTGTCCCTGCATGCAAAGTCTTGGCAGCAATGAAAGGTGCCAGTGTTCTCCAAAGTGCAATGTTGAAGTGTAAAACTGTATTGTAAGTGGATCAGAGATGTACCATGAGGGTGTTGCAAGACCTGAGTGTTTTGGATACCAATGTATGAAGCTGTATGCAGTCACCGTCCGTAAAGTGTGCCCTGAGAATTTAGTGACTGGTGTCCAAATTGACTCTGGAGAATAAAGTGGCTGGCTGGAGTCACCAGTTAATCGCTTTGACTATCACGTCAGGAGTTGGCGCATTCAGGTGGGAGAGTGGGAACTACATAGAAAAGAAGTGAGATGAGGTAACGATGAGATGGTAATGCATGCTAATACGTGCAAATAGGCATCTCACTGCTCGCTAAGAGAAGCTTATCTCATTGTTTAACACTTGGCTGGAAAATGAGACTGCTTACTTTTAAAGTCCAGAAGCTCCTTATCAGCTATTTCATCTGATATCTCAACTTTCTCACATTGTTCAGTAACCAGAAATATTCTGCTCTATGTCACAAAGCTGTGTCCTTCTCCACCTTGAGGGACAAAGACCATAGTTTCATGAGAATAGTACCTCTTGAAAGGTCATAGAGTCCTCGAGATCTATCACACAGGAATAAAGGCCCTTCCTGCCATTGAGTCTACACTAGTCAAGAACAAGCCCCTAATGATTCTAGTTCTAATTTCCAACACTTGACACATTGCCTTGCATGCCTTGGCATTACATATGACCATCTAAATGCTTATTCAATGTTATAAGGTTTTTGCCTTTACCATCCTTACAGGCAATGAGTTCCAGATTCCCACCATCCTCTGTGTGAGTAAGTTTCCCTCACAGTCCCTTCATACCTCCTGCACTTACATTGATCCCTCCACCAAGGAGAAACATTTTTTCCTGTCCACCTTATCTATGCCCCTTATAGTTTTATACATTTCAGTCATTTGCCACTCAATCTCCTCTGCTCCAAGGAAGACAACGCCAGTCTATCCAATCTTTCTTTATCATTGAAACTGTCTACCTCAAGCAATATCCTAGTAACCTCACTCTTCACCCTCTCCAGTGCAATCACATCACTCCTCTTATGTGGAATCCAGAACTAGACGCAATACTCGAATTGTGGCTTAACCAACATTTTATACAGTTCCAGCACTACCTCCCTGCATTTAAACTCTGTGCCTTGTCAAATAAAGGCAAGTACCCAAAAGCCTTTTTAACCATTTTATCTACTTTTGCCACAACCTTAAAGGGCCAGTATGAGCGCATACCAAGGCCTATCTGATCCTTGGCGTTTCCCAGGGTCCTACCATTCATCATGCATTCGTTTCTTTTGTTTGTTCTGCCCAACTGCATCACTAGACACTTACCTAGATGGAATTCCATTTGCCACTAACCAGCCCATCTGTCCAACATGTCCACCCCACCAATTTTTATATCATCCTCAAACTTACCGATCAACTCTCCTATATTGGAGTCTAAGTCATTTATATGCACCACAAATAGCAAGGGCAGCAACACTGATACCTATACAACACCCCTGGACAAAGGCTTCCAGTCACAAAAACACTCCTCAAACATCACTCTCTGCTTCTTGCGACTCAGCCAATTCTGGAACCAATTAGCCAAATTTCTTTGGATCCAATGTGCTCTTATCTTTGCTATCACTCTGGTGGTACCTTATCAAACAACTTGCTGAAGTCCAGGTTGACTATGTCAAAGACATTGCCCTCATCTACACACACAGTCATCTTTTTGAAGAATTCAATGAACTTGGTCAGACATGACATCCCCTTAACCATGCTGATTCTTCTTGATTGATCACTGCATCTCTAAGCACAGAATAATTTTAGCTCTTAGAATTACTCCCAATATTTTTCCCACCACTGAGCTCAGACTGACTGGCCTGTATTTTCCCAGTTAATCCCTTTCTCTCTTCATCCAAATTGGAGGAGGACCATTCAGGAGGGCTTCAAGCACCTTGAGACTCCCTGTTAGGAAAAAGTAGAAGCCAAGCAAAAACAGCATAAGGAGTACGCAGCCACATCAATGCCCCGACCACCCCTTCCCACAACCATCTTTTGCCCCAAGTGTGGCAGATTCTGCGGAAGCCTCATTGGACTGTACAGCCACCTACAGACTCACTCTGAAGTGGAACAGAATCATCATTGTCTGCGAGAGACCACAAATGATGATGATCATGATCAATAATGGTACTGCACTGGTTGCCCTCCAATTGTTTGGCACCTCTCCTGTGACCGGAGAAGAATTGAAATAATTGCCAACACAACTGCTATTTCCTCCCTTGCCCCCCTCAACATGCTGGGGTATGCTTTGTCTGACCCTGGAGACTTATTTACTTTTAAGTCTGCCAGATCACTCAGAGTCTCGACTCTCTCTGTATGCTAACTTCCTTAATTATATCACAGTCCTTCTCCCTGATTTCTATTATCTATCTTACTCGTGAACACCTACACAAAGTATTCATTTAGATCCCCACATATATCCTGCAGTTGCACGCACAAATTACCATTGTGGCCCTTAATGGGCTCTACACTTTCCCTATTAATACTCTTACTTGTAAAATAACTTGGGATTTCCCTCCTTTTATCTGCCAATATTCTTACATGTTCCCTTTTAGTGCACCTAATTTCCATTTAAAGATCTCCCCTTCCAAGTTACTCACTTTCCTGATTTAAAATGTATTGATATTTCACTGTCCTGCCTGCTACTAAATCCTGAAACTTTCTACCAAACAGCATTGCAGAAGTAACTTCGCTCCATGATTGGAACAGCATATCACTATCAAACGTATCACTATCTGCTCAAGGGTAACTTGCAATGGACAGTAGAACTGTTTGCCATTGCCAGTGACAACAATATTCCAGGAAAGTACAAAGGGAAAAAAACATGGATATAAATCAGCTCTTCTAGACCAGAAGAATAAGGCACTGATGGCAGTATCATTCAAATTTAGCAGGTTTGTCTCTGCCTAAATCTGCTAACAATACATGAGTGGAATTAAACAATCTGGATGAAGGAACTGAGGGCATTGTTGTGAAGTTTGCAGATGACACAAAGATAGGTGGAGGATCAGGTAGTGTTGAGGAGACAAGGAGGGTGCAGAAGGGCTTAGACAGGCTGGGAGAGTGGTCAAAGAAGTGGCAGACGGAATACGATGTGGGATAGTGTCAGGTTATGCACTTTGGTAGGAAGAATAGATGCATAGACTATTTTCTAAATGGGGAAAGGCTTCAGAAATCTGAAGCACAATGGATTTAGAAGTCCTAGTTCAGGATTCCCCTAAGGTTAACATGCAGGTTCAATTGGTCGTTAGGAATGCAATGTTAGCATTCATTTTGAGAGGACTAGAATACAAGAGCAGAGATGTACTACTGAGGCTGTATGAGGCTCTGGTTAGACCACAGTTGGAATATTGTGCGCAGTTTTGGGAACTATATCTAAGGAAGGACATGCTGGCATTAGAAGGATCCAGAGGAGGTCTGCAAGAATGATCCTGGGGTGAAGTGCTTATCCTATGAGGAGCAGTTGAGAAATCTGGGTCTGTACTCTGTGGATTTTAGAAGGATTAGGGAGGATCTGATTGAAACTTACAGAATTTGAGACGCCTGGATAGAGTGGTCATGGAGAAGATGTTTCCACTAGTTGGCGAGGCGAGGACCTGAAGGTACAGCCTCAGGGTGAAGGGACAACCCTTTGGAACTGAGATCAGGAGCAATTTCTTCAGCCAGAGGATGGTGAATCTATGGAACTCATTGCCCCAAGAAGCTGTAGAGGCCAAGTCATTGAGTATATTTATGATATAGATAGGTTCTTGATTATTAAAGGGATCAAATGTTACGGGGAGAAGAAGGCAGGAGCATGTGTTTGAAAAACATATCAATCATGATCGAATAGTAGAGCAAACCCGAAGGACAGAATGGCTATTCCTGCTCCTATATCTTGTGGTCTGTGACTTCCACCAGCATTGATCAAATGTTACTTGAGGTTTGGAGTCTGTTTGCGATAGTTGACTGCTAATGTTGTGCTTAAAGTCAGTACTGTAAATAACCAGGTTCATATAACTATGATTAGGTGTAAACTGCTGATATGATATTTTTGGAGTTATATTTGTTTGTCCATTTGGTCTGCAGTTTTATAACTGGCTTATTTTCTATTCTTGGGAATAGAACCAAGCCTATGGATGATGAATAGGAAGTTGCTGTAATATCTAGGCCAACGTCCACCCTCCAAACTACATAACATACTAATCAAGCAATAATTCCATTGCTTTCCTTTGTGATTTACTGAGCTCTTGTCAACGGCCTCATTTTCCTATATAACAACAGTTTTAAAGGTAATTCAATGACTGTGAAGCCCTTTGAAGCAGAGGATGGGAAAGTTGCTACATAAATTTAAGTTCTTTTTTTGAATTAGGGGCCCACCATTAAAGATACCCTTTCTACTAGGTGAGATGACAATGGATCAGAAATCCATAGGATTTATAGATATTTTTCACTTTTAATTCTAAAATGTGTTTCTGGTTTAAAAAATTAGCTGGTAAAGAAGAAAAAAATCTGCAGAGATAAATTGAGCATATGTCCAGCAAAGTCCTGAGCAAGCCAATTGAATGTCATGTCTACACGTTGTCATGGAAACTTCAAGCAGGGAGACTAAAGGGGTTGACTATTCACCCTCTTGGAAGAAAGTCACTTCTTGATGACATGTCTATTATATCATCCAGTTATATACAAGAAAAGCTACTAAAAACTGATGGTAACACTAGTCCATGGATGTTATTGCCCTTATGTCACAGTGTCTACTCCCTGCTCGGAAACAACAGGCAAGCCCCAGGGGGACAGAGGAACCCCTTCAGTGATATCCTCAGGGTCTCACTGGTGAAGTGCGGCATTCCCACAGACACCTGGGGATCACTGGGCCCAAGACCGTCCAAAGTAGAGGAGGAGCATCTGGGAAGACATCGAGTACCTCAAGCCTTGCCTTCAGGAAAAAGCATAAGCCAGGTGAAATCAGTGGAAAGAGCGCGCTGCCTCATCCCATCCCTTCCTGTGACCACCACCAGCACCAAGTGTGACAGATCCAAGTGTAACAGAGTCTGTACCGCCACCTGTGGACTCACCCAAGCAGTGGAAGAGAGTCATCGTTAGCTGAGAAGGACTGCCAATGATGATGATGATGTCCCAGTGTATGGACAAGAGCATTGTGAATGTCATTGGGACCAGCAGGTAAAATAAATAATTACTCTCTCTCATTCTGAATGCTAGAATTCAGATATTGTCAAAAGGAATGAGAACTGCAGAATTTCTGCTAACCTGCATAACCTCAAAATTAACTGCTCAACTGCCATCATTGGTGCTACCAGGTCTAAGCAGTAGCAGCTGCAATATTGTTTTATCTGCTGTTCATGAGTTCCGAGACCGATTTGTGTATCATTTTGTTCATTCATATCCTTTTTGGTCTCTGTTCTTTATTCTCTGTGTATCTGGAGTGTGTTACTATTTCTTTCCCCTTTTAGGAATTAATGAACTCTTTTTGTTAAATCAAAGAAGTCTGGTTAAATTGACCCCCTTTAATATGTAAGTTAATTTGGATCTGGGAGCAAGGTGTCCACAAGGGAAGGAACACTTTATAAATTCTAATGACTAACCGAGGGGGCTGGGTGAATAACGAAGGGGAGGCAGTTCATCCTTCTTCACCTGGGAGCTTAACAATGTGGGGTATTCCTTGTGAAGCCCCAATAATGTAGGGAATGTCACCAAGAATCTGATCATAACACGGGTGATGCCAGTGAAGGGGAAGAGCTGCCTACATCCAGACTGATAAAAACATGATAACAAGGTGTAGAGCTGGATGAACACAGCAGGCCAAGCAGCATCAGAGGAGCAGGAAAGCTGATATTTTGGGTCTGGACCCTTCTTCAGACTGATGGTTTGGGGAATGGGTCTGGGTGGGATGCTCGGAGGGTCCGTGTGGACTTGTTGGGCTGAAGGGCCTGTTTCCACACTGTAAAGATTGTATAGATTCTATGGATGAATTCCACAGGCTCACCACACTCTGGGTGAGGAATTTTGTCCTTATCTCAGGACAAGCCTACCCTGTATTCTTAGAGAGTCTTAGAACAGGCCAGAGGTGACCATGTGCGAACAAGAATGAGAAATTATTAACATCTATTGTCCAACGTCCAAAGGGAACCAGATGGCACTCAGTAATGATGCTGAATTTCCACAGAGTCCTGGGAACTGGGGAAGATTCCTGAACATAACTTTTATTACTAAATTAAAATGCGCATTTGAAAATTTGTTTTGCAAGGAGTAAACAATGTTTGTAATGTGTAAACAAAACAATCCGAGCCTTAGAAAGAAAATGGTTGACATTGTGCCCATTGTTATGAGTGATTGGATAAGCCCCTCTCCTCCATTAACGCTGTTATATTCTTTGCCTACCTCCATCACTCTCTTTCCTACCACCCTATTCTCTACCACCAGCTGCTGGCTCACCCTGCAAATGATCTCCTTTCCTCCACCACCCTCCTCTACACTTCCCCTCTGTTACACTGCCTCCACCACCATCGCCTTCCCTCACCCTCTTCTCCACACAGTACCTTGTTTGTTTTTCTTATTGTGAAGCCCTGAGATAACCCCAGCCCCCGCAATAGCCTTATTGCTGGACAGAGAACCCCAAAGGGATATAGAACACTCAGTCTGGCAGAGGCAGGCATGCAGGAGGTAAAGTCACAGATAGGTTTTAACCATGTTATGAGACCACTGGACTTCAACAATAACTAAGAAAGTGTAATGTTCTGACTTGTGGTTCCTGCATAGAGTTTTGTGCAATGCAAACTTATATTGGAAATTAAAGCTCAGTTCATGCTTCATTTTCTGACTATGTTAACAAATGTTTGGAAGGTCTGGCACAGTGGAAGCTGACAATCCAATATGTACTCAGAGAGTTACCTTTATGATCTACAAAAGAATACCAAATGCAAATCAATCATCTTGTTCCCTTTGATCATATAATCTAGTTTCACAGTTTACAACAAATAATGCATTAAGTAATTTTAATAAGTATATTTATCTTACATATTTCATTCACACAACTTATTTGTACATATAGATAGACAGAGGAAACAGGTACAGTGAATAAGTAATAATGATTCTCATATAGTGAGATACTTAAAGTGATTTATCATGAAATATGAATGGATGCTGCAAACAGTTTGACAAGGAGTATAAATATCACATCAAGCAAACGCAGTGATATTGGATTCTTCATTAATATAAAATTGATATGGTAGATTTGAAGAGAGTAGGATTTGGACAGGATCCAAGTAGCCAGTGAAACGTAAGGAGCGTGACTACTATAGCCTGCAAGCTTTTCTAGGTAGATAGTAATAGGTTTCATTGAGTTCTAAGGAATCACTTCACCTAATATTCAAGCCCTGAACACACCCTGTTTCTTAATTAGTAATCAGTTGTGTGAACCCTGACAAAGGAAACCATCACAGAACATCACAATTAATTGAATCAAGCTGTAGTTGTTCATCCACACTATGTTCACAGACAATATAACAGAAGTAACAAGTTTATTTATGACTGTGTAGCATAAGCACCTGAGACACTTTCAACAATAGCTGGAGTTTATATAAGTGATTTTAATGCCATAAAGCATCCTCTGGTGCTTCACAGGGACATTATCAGACAAAAATTGACTCTGAGCCAAACAAGGAGATGGTAAGACAATGACCATTGGTATTGTTTGAAGAGATAGGCTTTATGCAACACCTGAAAGGAGGAGAACAGCAATAGGACAGGAATTATTGAGCTTAGCACCTAAGTGATGAAGTGATGAAAATCAAACATGAGCAAGAAGCCAGCACCAGAGACGTGCAGAAATGTTAACACGCTGTGGGGATGGGAACCAACAGCAGTTATTACTAGTACCGGCAGTAAAAATCATAAAGTAATAGAACATAACTTTCAATCTTTGAGTATCGTAAGCTACGTGCCTGGATATAGACATGTAACCATAACCATAACAGAAGCATGACAGAAGTCCAAATAACACTTTCTTAGGAAACAATTAGGTCACCTCTTGCTACTGTATTAAAAACGAGCACAGAAATAATTTATGTAACAAAAAAACTTATTCTGACACTATGCCTGCTAACAGCTTTTCAAAGAAACTTACTTGATTATTTAAAAAGGGCAGCAATAGTCAATGAAATGACTTGAGGTGTGAGCAGTACAGACGTCAGCAAATGGTTCAGCTTAGGCTGCAACCACAAAACTTGTGGATGGAATGAGCTAAATTCAAAGCAAAGAGTCCCGATTAGAATTCTTTAATAACACAAAATTGACATGGTGTGTTGCGAGGATCGGGTGAGGATGGATCTTAGAGAATAAAGTAGTCTATTTCCAAATGCCATCTTCCACTAACATTCAATGGTATTACCATCATTGAATCCTACCACTATTAACATCTTATGATTGACCAGAAACTGAACAGAACAGCTCTTTAAAGTACTATAGTGACAATAACAGGCCAGAGGCAGATAATACTGCAGTTCTGCACATCCTAAATCCCCAAAACCTGTTCATCCTTGATAAGATACAAAACATGGGTGTGAAAGAACAATCAGAGATAAAAGGTACTGCAGATGCTGGAGAATCCGAGATAACAAGCGTGGGGCTGGATGAACACAGCAGGTCAAGCAGCATCATAGGAGCAGGAAAACTTGACGTTTCGGGCCTAAACCCTTCATCAGAAAGGTTTAGGCCCGAAACGTGAAAGAACAATCTCCACTAACTTGGATGAGTGCAGCTTCACTATCACTCAGGAAGGTTAACTGCATCTGAACAATGTAACCCACTTGACTGGCACCCTAATCAACCACTTAAACATTCACTCTTTCCACCAGAGTGGCACTGTGTTTCATCTACAAGATGCCACTGTAACAGCTCACCAAAGCTCCACTGACCACATCTGCAATACGCAGAAGTTAGAGTCAGTTTATTTAATATAGATTCTAAGAGGGATTATTTTTGAAGGAACATCAAATGACTAAATCAAAGAATATACGTGGTTTTGTCTTGCTACACAGTTCTATAGAGTTTATGATTATAGATGGAATGGAGAAGTAACAGCATCAATGAAAGTCATCAGATATAACTAAGATCCATATATTCCCAAAATAGAAGCCAGAATACATGGATTTTTGTTAGACTCAATAGCTATCATGTTGATGGACTTAATCTCAAGGAATTGCCCAATTTGGAGTAACCAATGAGGTGAAGTTTAATGACAAGAGCTCACTGATTTCTGTGTAACTGCCAAGTAGGTCTCAGGCCATCAGGAATTCTGTTAGTCAGGTAGTTACCTTACTGGATTCTCAACTTGCCTTCCATTAACTAACTTCTGTCATAAACAAGTGACCCATATCCTCTTAGAAATTTTACTATCAATTCATCACCTTAAGTAAATCATCTTGAAGTCCATGCCTCAACCTAGTGCCTGACATAATTTAATACATTTTAGAAGGTCTAGGTAAAGAGTTGTATCATATTAAACATATTTACGGACTTACTAAATATGTATTGGGTCCTAGAGTTCCATACCTAAACTGAAAGGTCAAACTCACTGATGTTATGTTCCCAATGGCAGTGTTTAAAGGGAGCGTACTTCTAGTGGATTTCTGGCCTACATTTCCTTTATATACTGCTTCTTTCTGGGGGTGAATTTACTTATTTGAAACGCCAGTTTTAGTTGTAAAGGCGATTTCTTGTATTCCAACATTTAAAGAGACCTACAGCTGGGAAAAAAACCTGCAAAGAAATGACACAAAGTGAGAGACAATGGATGAGTTATAATTTCAAGACTGGTGATGGTGAGAAGAGGAAGACTGTTTTCTGATTTTTGTTGCAATATGAAAATAGGAGATGGATTAGGCATGAGCCAGGAAATGATTTGTTAACCTTACACTTTCGAGGGGCAGGATGGAAGTGAAACAAAAAAAAAAGCCACAAACAGAGTGTTTTAAAAAGTACAAATAAACAGAATATAGAAGGAAAAGATGAGTTTTTTTTCCCAGACTAAAGTTTGTTCAAAACTGAATGCTTTGTCACAAGGTGCTACTGAAGTCAAATTATTCACACTATTTTAAATAAAATGAGATACACATTTGAAATATATTAAAGATAAGGAAGGGCAAGGGGAAACATGAGTAGGTTTATTTGACATGAATCTGAATGACCTCCTTCTGGCATTTTTATAGTTTTGTGATTTAAAATAGAAATGGCCAATGCTCAGATTTGCTGTGCATCATCCAAGTTTCTTCTCGCGCTGTTCATTCTTTTCTCTCATTAAGCAGTAATCAGGATGGCTTGCTGCAATGAAAGTGTAGATTAATGGGTGCATACATCAGATACACAGGAAAACCCATGGCCCTGGTAAAAAATAAACAAATCTTACTATGACAAGCAGTCAGTCACTGTTAATTGCATAGGAAAGGATGACACATACCGCAAATTCTTTGATGTGCAATATATTGTTTTTGCTTCACAAATTGTCACAGGGTCTGGCTCGCATGAATAATTTGAAATCTCTTTCTCTGGGTAAATGTATAAAACAAGATTCCCCACCGAGAGTAAAATAAATACTCTGGACATTGAAAGCATTGAGGAACAGAGTTGCTTTCTTTCACATAAGCCTAGCAACTGTTGGCAGCACATATATGAGATAATTCATGGATACATAATAATGCTACTTAATGATACCTAGCCTTAGAATCATAGGATTCAAGGGAGAAGAAGGTAATTCATTTCATTGTGCCCTCGTAAGATCTTTGGAAAAGCAACTCACCTAGATCCACTCTCCCATCCTGCAAATTATTTTTCACTTCAGATAATTATCCAATTCTCCTCATAATGTCTTGATTGAATGCATCTCCAGCATATGCACAAGCAAAGCAATCCAGATCCCAACCATGTGCTATGTAAAGGAGTTTTTGCTTCTTTTGCCAATCATCAATAATTGGTGTCTTCTTGTTCTCCAACAGGAATAGCTTCTCCCTATCTACTCTTTTCATACCTCTCATGGTTTTGAAGTCAGTACTGGATTACACTTGCACATGTGTTAATCACTTAGTCACTCTCTCTCTCTAACGTAGCAGTTGCTCCGTTCCTACATCTCGCTGCCTGCAGGTCTGAGAGCAGTCTTTTCTGCCACTGGTTCGCTCTTTCTGTCACCCTGTGCCCTTATTGGCACTCTCCATCACTCTACTTGCCCCAAGCTCTCACATCCCTCAATAGGTCATGGTTTGGCTTCCCGCCATTGCAAGTCATGATACTTTTGGGTTCCATTCACACTCCTAATCTGGTAAACAGGCTTTTTCTTTCTTTTCTCTGTTGCAAAAATATTCATTAGACTCATATTGGGTTTAATGTAGCTGGACAAGAAAATGCATCCTCTAATTGAAAGAACTCATCTCCTGACATTTTGGGATTTTTAGCAAAATTTTAACACCCCATGTAAATTGCTGTTATAAAGTATTGGCGCGAATATTTCTGTAAGAAATGATGTTACTTTTCTAGGTATTCACCGTTTTTGATACAGGCATGGAATATTGCTGGCATGGATGTCCTGGGCATTACAACTAATATGCAGAAAGTGCGCCCTCTGCAGGTATGGCTCTTTTTGAATCATCACACTGGTTCTCTGCTCCTGGTCTTTTTAAATCCAGATTGTGAATCTCAGATCCCATCTTTTCAAATCTCAGCTCTAACTCTGTGCTCCGACACTGGCTGTCGGCTCCTACTCTTTTTGTAAAATCTTTGCACTGGCTACACTGCATCACTCTTTTTAAATTTGCATATGTATATTCTATATGATATTTTGAATTTGTTTAGTAAAGTATTGGAGTCCAAAACATAGTTTTTTTTTATTCATTCACGGGACATGGGCATCACTGACTGGTTAGCACTGTTATTGCCTGTCCCTGGTTGCCTTTGAGAAGGTGGGGGTGACCTGCCTTCTTGAACCACTGCAGTCCATGTGCTGTTGGTAGACCCACAATGCCATAGGGTAGGAATTTCAGGATTTTGACCCAGCAACAATGAAGAAATGGCAATATATTTTCAAGTCAGGATGGTGAGTAGCTTGGTGTTCCCATATTTATCAAAAAATGTCCATTTGAACTCTGTAATGTTATGGTATATATTGAACTGAGAAACTCTTTATGCTTTATATTTATGCAGTTATCTAAATGAGAGATGTTGGCATAAGTTGGGAAATTAAATGCTTTTCCAAACTGGCGTCTGGAGTCAGTATTACACACTCCCAGGACAGGTACAATGTTAAAAACCTCACCTTACTGTACCCTGTTAACATCAGAATAATACTTTCACCAGTATCAGCATGGCATTTTTCGGTTTCCAAGCCTTGATATCCTACACCTTCCCCAGACCAATTACAAAGTTAGTAACTGCTTGGGTGCAGTTTGCTGCTTTGGAGCAACCTCTGCTATCAAGTGAATTGCGATTGCCCCAAATTCATTTCAAGTCAGAGTCTTACAGACAGAAGAGAAACTTAACCTTTACATTAACCTTGATTTTCAGTACATCCTCACAGTATAAGTATCCATATGTAGATAGAGCCAAAGCTGTTTTTTTGACAATTCGAATGAGATTGTTTTGTTACTTCCATCCCTATATTTATAATTTGAAATCAATATTCATGCATTTCTGATATTTATGCAGTTGGGACAAAGACATGAGTGTCTCAGGTAAAGAGGCACAATTACTTATATCTACACCAGGAGAAATGTATTCATTAGTGCAAGTGTGTTCTAATATAGAGAGACTTATAACTACTGGCATGGGGCAAGAGACCAGAGCAGGTAGAGCTGTAGATGTAAGTCTGAACTTTTTCATTCAGTTTATGAGCCCATAATAGATTTGATTAGCAGGTTTCAAACCCAGAACTATGCATGGTGGGATATTGGACGCCATCTTCATGCAAGATGCCAATATTGGGTGCCATCTTCATGAAAGGGCCAATTGGAAAACTGCGTCTGGTTGATGATCAGCCTGATGTTGCAATAAGGCTAAACAGAAGCTCAAAGTGAAGGTGGTAGTGATTGAAATGAGGTCAGCTTGGTGGACCTCATTGAATAAGAGGACCAGGAGAACAGCCCCATTCAGGGAACTCATATTCTATGAGATCCACCTGATTGACCTTGTTCCAATCACTACAATGGGTACTCAGCAGGCTCATTCTGAAGATCGTGTGCAGTTGAGGTGGGTGGAAACAAAAAGGGTGATACAAGATGAGGTACTGTATGAGTGAATAGAATGTCAGCCAATGCCTCACAGCCAGCACTGTCTGGCGGATTTGTCTGCATGTGACAAGCAAATGATTGAAGGATTCACCATAAGGATTGTTAATTTTCCTCTTTAAAGTGACTGTTGCATTTGAATCTCATGCACTCCAGCCTTTCCCTCTTGCATTCTGCGAGTACAACTGGGTCCCATACCCCTTGTAAAATTCCACAGCCAAATATTCCCAAAATACTAACTGATTGCCTCTATATTAACTTCATGTGCTTCCCACTTCTGTCAGGCAGGTTGCTGTCACCACTCTGAAGTTGCCTCCAGCAGCAAAAATGGGAGAAGCTAAGAATATATGGCCGGGGGTTGGGGGGGTGGTGGTGGTTGTGTGGGTGCGGGGTAATGGGGGGATGGTGGTGCTGACCAGATACATTTTCTTTTGGTTTCCTGGTGTACTGCCTCCAAATTTGTTTTTAAAGAGTTGGGGAAATATTTCCAATATTTTGAGATGAAGAAACCCAATTACCTCCTCCTTCCAGAATACCAATCATACTGTCATTCTACCATGATATTCTGTTTCTAAATGAGACCTGTGCTCAGCTCCTTGCTACCATTTATCTTTAAATCAGTCTGTTCAGAAATGTTACGACATACTTCTGGGTAGGTGAGACTTGAAGCCAGAAGTAGGGATACTATCACAGTATGACCACACCTTCTCAGCCACCATTACTAATATTTGATTTCAATTATCATGCACTTTTATAAAGCACTTCATTTCCATCCCCGTTCTAACGTTGCTCACTCAGCCTTCAAATTCTGTCCTTTTATCCCAATGTATCAGAAAGCTTATGCAATAGTTTACTTTCTATTACCCCTTAATCATCCCACATAACTCTATCAGGCCCTCCTTAAGTTGTTTGTTTGCAAAGTTAAAGAAAAAGCCTAGGTGATCTAACCATTCCTACCCACTAGAAAGAGGCATGGAAATGAAGGACTGAATCTTCCTGGCCTTGCAAAGTTTGTTTAGAAGGCATGACCTGGCAGTGACTCGTAAATTTGTGTGTCAGGCCAGTTATACAATACTTACCTATCTCCTACTGATCTTGCTGAATGTACGGTCAAGCGAGTGTGGCTAACCATGCAACGACCACTGATGGCCAACTGAGATCATTAAGGAGCCAATTTGGGATATGTCTTAGAGCCACCAGAAATTTCCTTATAGAAGAGAGACAAATGGAAGAGGCTGGGTCCTGCCAGAGAAGTGGAGGTGAACTTCTGGTTGCAGACCACGCTTTACAACACTATGACGATGGTGCCATTGACATCTCTTTTAAATCTCCCTCTCCGAGAACCACTTTGATTATTGGGCCACGGCCACAGCTGCAGGCCATCCTGTGGAAGGGTCCCATCTTTGCACTGATCTCTTGGCAGCTGTAATCACTTCGATTTTGCAGAATGTCCTAATTCTACAGAGTACTTCCGTCTTGAGGCATCCACTCAGTCTTCTGCATACCTCAGCAATACCCAGCACTTGCAGTGAGCAGCTATCAGTCCTCCCAATTCACCCGCTGGTACTCCGAACTGAACTTCTAGTGTTTAGGAGGTGGTTTCTTATAAGCCTGACTCCAGAAAGACTCCATATCATTTAGCCATCAATGCAATCAAAATCAGGATCTGTTTTTTTGTCCCCAGTGGCGTAAAGCTTTCAATCAGAGGATGATTGCACCATTAGGTGCAGGGACAACTAAAGGACAGTTTTATCCATCTGCATTCTCTTTCAAAGGACTTACAGGGCACACTGATAAAAACCCACTGGACACATTCAGTCGACATATTGCATATAACCCCAAATAATTTATCCTTGACACAACTGGTGGAATATTTCAGGTTGCTCTCTGGCCATCTTTAAGTGTTTTTATTCTTTCTGGCAACCAGAAGAGCTTGAACATATTTGCAATGTGATGAGATTGAAAGTGCATGTATTTATGAAATTTTCAATATGTTTCTCATACATTCAGCCAAGCAGAGCTGTCAATCCAAACTTCTATGATTTGTCTACAAGCCTTTTACATTCGCATCGTGCTGTGTAACATAGTGGAGCGACCATTAAAAATGCATTAATGACATTGTTTTCCTTGTCTAGTTTGTTCCTCATCGGCTTTTTTGCAATCTGCATTTCCCTTTATCGGGTAAAAATTCACATTTTTCACTTGTTTCAATATTTATGCATAGAAAAAATGTTGTAAACATGCAAAGTTCATTTATTATTTACTCTACCTTTCCTTAATAACATGAATTTTGTTCCGTTTCTATACTTTCTACATATTTTTCCTCCATTAGTTGCCTCTTCAATGATTAAATAGCGCTTTTGTACAAATGACTATCTATAGGAACACCAACAAAACTGCGTATGTCAATTCAATACAAAGGAGCCGAACTCCTCAAGTATGTATCATTCTCTAAGTTCTTCTGTTTTTTTACAATTTTCTCTGTGAGGTTGAGTGGGTTGGGACAGCATAACTGTTGGTGAGTTTTTGTGAAATTTATTTCCTATGATACAATTCACTGTTGCTTTTTTTTTTAGGTGATCTGTACGTGATCTTTCCCAGGGAAGATAGCCCATTCAAAGCCCATGTAACAGACAAACTAATGATAGAATTTTTGACCTCAATTCATCAGCTTGCAAGATTCAAACATCGGCTGATGGCGAAGGTTGACCCAGTGCAGTAGAACAAAATCCAGAACTCCATTTTGCAAGGATGCACTCTGACAAAGACATTTTCAAGCAATTAAACAGCAAATTCTTGTTCCTTCTTAATGAATTGAACTGAATTAGCTTTATTGTCACATGTCCTCAAATGAGTACAATGAAAAATTTACAAGTCACCACAAAAGGTACCTAAGTACAGGTTCTTAAGATCAAATGCTTAGGAAAAAACATTACAATAGTGAAGAAATAAAAGGTCCAGCATTACAGATCCTAGGAATAAATTAGGAAAAATAAAGAGGTAAAACGTTCAGAAAAACAGTCTTTCCAGCCCAGTCCACGTCCGCACCCAGCCTCCAGTAACTGAATGAGGGACTCCCACCACCTTCCTGCTGCCTGTGCCAGATCCACCAACATACGAGTGCCACACTTTAAACGCCATCTCTTCGTCACTGGGCCCACCTTACTGGTGCCGCTGAACCCACACTCGCCCCGCAACCGAGAGTCACCACTTTCAGCCTACTGCGACTGCAACCAGGAGTCCCTGGCTCCATTGCGGGCCAGGCCAGGCCAGCTGCCATGCCAAGAGTCCTGGTTCAGCTGCAGGTGTCACCATGCCGGTGCTGCCACCTTGAAGAGCTTGCTGCGACCAGCACCTCCACCCTCCTTTCACTGAAGGAGCTTTGCTGCCACTGCCACCGGCCCTGAACGCCAGGACGATGTGCTTTCTACCACTGCTGCCACCTTCAGTTGCCAGGAGATGCTCCTCCGCCACTCTGCGCGTGGCCCACACTCGCTGCCGCACCAACACTGCCGAACAGCCCACCATGGAAAAGCAAAATGAAAGAAGGAGAGCAGAAGCAAAGGTAGAGAAAAGAAAGGAAGCAGATGAGTCCCTGGCAAGAGCCTGCATGCAGTCCTGTCACTCAGCTGCCATCTTGAAATGGCCTGATGTGTCCATTTTAATCAATAAACCATAGAATCAAGGCACTGTTCAGGAAAGCAGCATGTTTGAGAAGCATTAGAGAGGTGACAACATAAATCAAGCTAGAATCAAACTTCTTTCTTTTTTTTTTGAAAAGCTATTCATTTGAATATTTTCAGTTTCTTAAGGTAAAATGTATTCACTGCTTCTTATGTTGAGGTGCCCATTATAATCATTAAGGATTCTGAAGTCTAATGGCAGAATTGGAGACAGAATAAAGCCATTGATATCACATAAACCTCAGCCTTACAGGAGTGCTTCCTGCTGAACCTGTGTGGTACTTTCAGTTATTGACTAGGTCTTTGAAAAACTGTAAGGGAGATCTCACTGAAGAAAGAAGAGAGAGGAAAAATGAGACCAAGCAAGAATGGAGTGATTTTTAAAATTATTATTCATTCACAGGATATGGGTATTGCTGGCTAGGACAGCGTTCATTGCCCACAGGACAGTGGAGTGTCAACCACATTGCTGTGTGGTCTGGAGTCACATGTAGGCCAGACCAGGGGCTGGCGGTTTCCTTCCCTGAAGGACATTGGTCAACCAGATGAGGTTTTTTTTCATCCCTGACAATCAACAATGGTTTCATGAATATCATTAGACCTTTAATTCCAGGTTTTTATTTTATCAAATTCAAGTTCCACCATTTGCCATGACAAGATTTGAACCGAAGTCCCCAGATCATGACCTGCGTCTCCGGATGAATAGTCTAGCAATAATATCATTGGCCATCACCTCCCCTTAATTAGCTTTGATATTGATATAGCATGGACACAGTGTTTTTTTAAAATTTGTCCACAGGCTATTGGTGTCATTATATAGGCCAGCATTTATTTGTCAATGATAATAGCCCTGGAGAAGGTGTTGGTGAGCAGATTTCTTGAACTATTTGGTGCTGTTAAGAAGGGAGTTCCAGGATTTTGGCCTAGCCTCATTGAAGGAACAGAGATATAGTTCCAGACTAAGGTGGTAGCTGACTTGGGGGGGTTTTGTGGGCCTCAATCCATCATAGGCCCAATAACCCACCTTCTCAGAAGAGGAAAAAAGTGGCTTTTTTCATAGAGTCATACAGCATGGAAATAGACCCTTCAGTCCAGCTTGTCTGTGCCACCAAGTCATCCCAAACTGACCTCGTCCCATTTGCCAGCATTTGGCCCATATCCCTCTAAACCCTTCCTATTCATCCATGTTGTAATTGGACCCACCTCCACCACTTCGTTCCACACACTCACCACCATCTCCATGAAAAAGTTACCACTCAGGTCCTTTGTAAATCTTTTGTAAATCTTTCCACTCTCACTTTAAACCTACACTCTCTAGTTTTGGACCCCCCCACCCTAGGAAAAAGATCTTGGATACTCATCCTATCCAGGCCCCTCATAATTTAATAAACCTCTCTGAGGTCACCCTTCGGCTTCCAATGCTCCAGGGGAAAAAAGCCCCAGCCTATTCAGCCTCTCAAACCCTCCAGTCCTGGCAACATCCTTATAAATCTTTTCCGCACCTTCTCAAGTTTGTACGCAGCCTGCCAGCTAGGTTGGAGAAGCAGGGAGTGCTCCATTTACCTTATTAAGCTCAACCCCAACCGAGGATCAGGCTCCAAAATCTGAAAGGCCTACTCCAGCTATTAATTTCTTATCTCCTGCTTTTGTGCTGTTCTGGCTTGTCATTTGGATATGTAAAGTAACTCAGTGAGCAGGAATGAAACAGTCTTTATGGGAAGTCTCAAAATAGCATCTGTATTTGCATGATCTGCTGTCAGATATCCTACTCCCTTTTTTAGAGTAATCATAAGATCTTAGTGATCAGTTAACTTTCTCCTATTCAGGTGTTTGTGAAACTTAATAAAACCATTTAAGATCATCAATATCACTTTCTCAACTTGGGAGTAATTTTGTTCTGACTTTTGTGCGCGTCGTTCTTCATGTGATCCTGGGGTAAGGTGGAACATCAGGTCACATGACATGATGCCTTGATGATATCACAAACATGTCTCTTAAAGATACATTAACATGTGTTAGAGATAAAAGGTACTGCAGATGCTGGAGAATCCGAGATAACAAGCATGGGGCTGGATGAACACAGCAGGTCAAGCAGCATCATAGGAGCAGGAAAACTTGACGTTTCGGGCCTAAACCCTTCATCAGTCTCAGATAATGGCTCTGTAAGAGTTAACTTTGAAGTTGCATTAACTCCACCCAATCCAATGATGTTACATATTGTTTCAGAGATAGTAGGAACTGCAGATGCTGGAGAATCTGAGATAACAAGGTGTAGAGCTGGATGAACACAGCAGGCCAAGCAGCATCAGGGGAGAAGGAAGGCTGACATTTCGGGCCTAGACCACAAGGAGTTCTACACTACCCTTCATAGGGAGCACATTTATTTTATACACCTCCCAACAGTCCTGAATAGTTATGCCTGACTATTAATGTACTTTGTAATTATTGCCATCATAAAATAAGCCACCTTGTTAAAGAAGACAAATGCCTCTTCTGTTTGGACTCACCAGTGGTCTATCTGTTAATTATGCAGGCCCTTGACACAGTTTTGATAAAGGAGGATTAATGAATTTTATTAGAATCCCTACAGTGTGGAAACAGGCCCTTCAGCCCAACAAGTCCACACCAACCCTCGGAACATCCCACCCAAACCCATCCCCCTCCCCCTGTGAACCTGTGAACACTATGGGCAATTTAGCATGGCCAATCCACCTAGCCTACACATCTTTAGACTGTGGGAGGAAACAGGAGCACCCAGAGGAAACCCACGCAGACACAGGGAGAATGTGCAAACTCCACACAGACAGTCACCTGGGGCTGGAATTGAACCTGGGTCCCTGGTGCTGTGAGGCTGCAGTGCTAACCACTGTGCCACCCTAAAGGGCAGTGAACTAACCTGTGCCACATACTGGCAGATGTGACAGATACCACAAGGGGCCAGCAACTAAGTTCTGAATATTTGACTTTTGTTTTACTATGGACACCAGAATGTTATCTTCAGCAGCAGAAATACAAGAGGGGCTAACACAATATGACTGTCTGCTATTTTACTGGCAGCCTTCTCCCCTGCCTCTCCTTCTCCGCTCTCTCCATTTTCTTTGCATTCCTCCTCCACCTATCCCTCTGTCCTCACTCTTCAAGCCCACCAGTCTAGGGCAAGTAAAATTCTCGCCAACATTAACAAATGTGCCTCAATTTTGTTGCGTGACCGAGATTACCCACAGCTCTCTTACTCCCCCTGGAGTGAATCAGTATACACAAGTGTTTAAGCCGGAAATTCACTGCTCACTCAACAACTTGCCAGCTGATAAAGACAAGAGTAGATTTTATGAACTAGCACTCCCAGCATGAAGGTTTGCTTGACATGACGCTATCTTTTGAATAAGAATGCCAAATCAAAGAAACTTGCTCAAAAATTTTTGGCAAAAATTAAATGAAAGTTCATGTCTTTTGTTGATCTTTGTCATTCACATTCTTGTGCAAAACTCTGTTTCAAGAATACTCATAAAATTTAGTCAAGAGTGACTTCCCTTAGAAGCATATCCTTTCATTATAATCATGACAAAGGAAGTCAACTGAAACAGTATTGTGCATAAATCTACAGAAAACGGGCAGTTTTAAAAATGTCAGTCTGCAATGTTGTCCCCATAAAGCACAGATAAAGCCTTGGTACTCTGTAAGGCCTTCTGCAATGGGCTTGGCTTTTAAACCGGTGCCTTCTCTGTTAATCAGAACAATTAACAGCATAAAATAGGCAATTAAGAGGCACATGGGACATATAAAGAAACTGCATTCTTCGTCATCAAATCAATAAAATACAGCAAGTTGGTCACTGGCATTAAGATTACAGAATTTAAAGTGGACCAAGAAAAACAGGCTCTTTTTCTACTGCACAGCGAGGTTTGATTTTGGAATAATGATTCAGTTCAGTGCTCCCACAATAGGCATCATTTCCCCTTGTCACTTGCCAGTAGCAGCTAGAGTTTACAATGACTGAACTTATCCTTAGCTTCAACGCAAAGCAGTTTACACTGTGTGCTATCTTTAAAGTTATATATATTCGGAATCAGCTCACATCAGATTCCTCAACAGAATGGAAGGGATATTGTCTCGATATATGTGTAAATCCAATGTAGCTGAATAGGACAGGGAATAAGCACAGAAAATTTTGGAAACTTTCAAATGCCAGTCTGACAGCATCAGTGGAAGGAGAAACAGAACAGGGTGATTTTTCCCAAGTTATTTCAAATGGCCTGGAAGGTGGGAGGGCAGTAATATAGTGACAGAAGGTAGAATGGATGATGTCTGATATCTTGCTGCCACAATGCTTGTTGCCCAGGACAGTCACACCACCAGCTCGACTGTCTGATTTCTGTTCACTGCTATTGGTTGACGCATATATATTATTCAGAACACTTCAATTTTAATAAAATGGAAAGCAGCAGCCAGATTTTCCAACAAACTGATTGACATCTCAATGTAATCTAGAGTATATTGATGGAATTCAATGGACAAAGGAGTCTATCAATATAAAGCAAAGTTGCCATAGTACCACTCCATCATTACAGAGAGGGATGCTTGGTGGTGGCTTCACCTGAGGGTCACCAAGCCTCAGGTGAGGGGTGAGGTTGAGAACAAGGGTTCTTTATGGTAGCCTCAGTCGGTGTGGGAATGGAACCATCTTGTTGGCATCACTCTGAAAGGCAAACTAGCCATCCTGCCAACTGAGCTAAAAGGCCGCTTGATAGTCTACCAACACAATAAATTGTCTGCCATATGTGCAAGATCTGGAAATGCTATGACACATCTCTGAGTTAACCTAGACGTTATTCATCTCAAACACCAGCTTTATAAAAATATGGACAGAAAGGACACTGTGTGACATGATCAGCACGGACACTTACCATTCACTTCTGTTGACCTTTGATTGTAGTTATGCTAGACTAAGAGTCTGCCCTAAACTGGCTGTGGTGGTCTGAGGTGAAATGAGTTTGGGTAGTTTCAGATTAATTACAAAATAGCATCACAAGATGGGGGATAGTGGAAGAAATATATTCTCTTACAATAAGTGGGTAGTGGTTGTTGATTGTCGCTAAGGTACAATTTTTGGAGAAAGTAGACACAGCTTTTTTCCTGTATATAACTGACCTGATAGGACTTGCTGCTAATATAATGCTAACATTGAAAAATGTTTCCATATCCCAGCGCAAATACCACTTCGTCTGAGAAATCGGAATAAAAATCCAGAGGCCAATGTGTGAAACTTTGTAATTTTTGTTTTGTTTTCTCCAAATTGGTTTCTTATCCTTATTTTTGAACTCTTTGCCATTGCTGCAATAAGGTCGAACTAAAAGGCGATTCAAAAAGAATTTCTCAGAGAGAAAAATCTCTCAACAGACAGCAAGCAAATGTCAATGCCCGTAATTTCACCTTTTTGCAGAGTAATTTTTTTCATAAGTAGCTTCATGACAGGCAGACAAGGGTCGCCTGTGCGTTGTGAGATTTATCTTATGGCTTGCTGACGAGCTGCTGGGACTTGGGTCCTTTAATGAGACCCACAAGCCTCTCTTCCCTGCCAGAACCACAAACAAATCAACAGAGTTTGATGGCAGTCATCTGTTAACCTTAAATTTAACTGTCACCTTGCATTTTGTATTCATAACAGCTGATTAACATTTTAATAAAAGTCAATATGAATGCAAACTTTCCCAGAGTATTCCAGATTAAGCTGCTGGAACATGGTCATCAGTACAGTGTCGTTGAATTAAAAATGGCTTGGAGATGTTACCAAAAGCTGGAAAAGGGGTGAGGGTGGAATATTATTTTTCGAGTCGACATGAAATCTTGATGTTATAAGAATCAACTCTCCAGATTAACATAAATCTGTCATAGCCCATATCATTTATCTGTCAGCCGGCAGAAAATTAAAATGAATATGTTCAAAGTCCATAATCACGAGCAAAGGACAGTCATATAGTGCTGAATAAATACTTGACAGTGTGCGGCACAAAGTTCAGTGGGCAACATGTCCATAAGTACAAGCATCCATGTATAAGATCACAGAATCCGCATTGGCTTTCAAAGGGACAATTCACTTTGTGCCACTGCCTCACCTTCTCTGCATAGATCTGCACAACTTCTCCTATCTATCTACGCATCTGATGCACCTCGCCCCTGACTCTATCCTCATGAATCTTTTCTGCACCCTCTCTAATTGCTTTCATAACTTTTCTAAGGTACCCAGAACTGGATTCAATACTCCCAAACCTATGTTCTATATCAGTTTAACATAACTTGCATGCTTTTATACTCTATTCCCTTTATTAATAATGCATTGGGTGCTGCATATCTTATGAACCAATGTCCTGCACTTTCAATGATTTGTGCATCCACCTACCCAGGTTAATATCATTTGCAGATCCTTGGAGTTGATGGGCCATGGATGGTGTAGAGGTTATAAAGGGTTGTGGGAAATGAGTAGATTTTCATGGGGGTACGAAGGGCCATGGAGCTAGGTAGGGAGAATTAACTGGCTTGCATTGGGCATGGGGACAGTGTGGGATGAGGGACAGTCAGTTGGAGGAATGTCTTATGCTTTCATTTTGACTTTTAAGTTTGGATAGCAGTGCTTGGGACCTGAACCAGCCATTCCATCCAGGCTGTCTTGGGAACTGTCAGCTTTTTAGGCTTCCTGGGTCACCCGGCTTGGCTCCAAATTCAACCCAACCAGCACCAACCACTCCCTTCTGAAAATCGCGATCGCAGGCGCCCATTTTCAAAGGTGAAGTTCACAGAGCTAGGATTCCTCTGGCCTCAGTATGCCTGATCCAAGAACAAAAGTCAGAGATCTGCTGGTTTTACTAACAAACATTTATGAAGACACACTTTGATAGCAGCCAGAGGGAGACAGTAGGAATTTTCAGACCCTGCTTCAGACCTGGCAACAGCTGAAGAACTGTGGCTAGCCTTTAATTGTCAAATTGAAGAGCAAGAGCAGATTTTCGCAACGGGAGTTCAACTGCGCATCAACAGTGTGAAGTCAGAAACCTGCTACTGTAAACTGTAAGCCACTGTGATTCTGTCACTGGAAACACCCAACATCTACTTCTTCAGTGAAACAAAAAGAAGTTACAGGTGTACAATGTTTCAATACTGCATCACGAGGAAATCGAAGGTGACATGGAAAATTTGGACTCCCAAGATGTGAGTGCATGCTATCTCTTTTATGGTCACATTCGTAGGTGTGTGTGTGTATGCGTGTGTGTGTGCATGTGTGTGTGTGTGTTTGCACGTGAGTGCATGTGTGTGTGTTTGAGCATATGCGTGCATGTGAGTCTGTGTGCATGCACTTGGGTGTGTGTTTACATCTGTGTGTGTATGCATGTGTTTGTCCGTGTGTGTGTTTGTGTGTGTGTGCGTGCATATGTCTGTGTCTGCATGTGTGTGTGTGTGTGTGTGTTTGCACATGTGTCTGTATTTGCATTCTTGTGAGTGTTTGTGTATGTTTGTGTGTTTGCATGTCCGTGTGCATGCATATGTGTGTTTGTGCATGTGTATGTGTTTGCTCGTGTGTGTGCATGTGTGTTTACTTGTGTGCGTGCATGTGACAGTGTGTTGCCCAGACATGTGTGTGAATGTATGTTTGTGCACGTGTGTGTGCATGTATGAGTGTCTGTATGTGTGGATGTGCATGTGTGTGTTTGCACATGCATGTGTGCATCTGCATGTGTTTGCATGGGTGTGTGCTTGCACTTGGGTGTGTGTGTTTCTATGTGCGTGTGTGTTTGCACTTGTGTATGTGCTTGCACCCATGTGTGCATGTGTGTTTGCCCATGCATGCGTGCACATGTGTATGTACATGCATACGTCTGTATTTGCCCCTGTGTGCATGTGTGTGCGTTTGCGCCAGTGTGAGTGCACATGCATGTGTGCGTTTGTGTATGTGTGGATGTGCGCGAGTGTGTGTGCGTGCGCGCGCACGCGCGTCTGTTTGCACCTGTGTGTGTGCATGTGTGTATGTTGGCAAGTGGGTTTATGTGTGTATACTTATGCATATGTTTGTGTGTGTGCAAGTGTGTGTGTGTTTGTGTGCATGCATGTGTGTGTTTGTGCAAGTGTGTGTTTGAGCATGTTTTTTTTTGCACGTGTATGTGTTTGCACCTGTGTGTATGCGTGCATGTGTTTGTGTGTGTGTGTATGTGCATGCATGTGTATGTTTGTATGTATGCAATACATGTATGTGTCTGCACGTGTGTGTGTTTGCACCTGTGTGTCCATGTGCATGTGTCTTTGCGTATGCCTTGTGTATTTGCACATGAATGTGAGTGTGCATGTGTGTGTTTGCATGAGGGTCTGTGTGTTTGCACGTGTGTGTGTTACAACTGCATTCAAATGTTGAGTATTAAACATTCATTGCTTTAGTAAGAAAACATGTCTATCAGCTGTTACTGAGACTCGGTGTTGGAGAGATTAAAACATTTTGCCTCTTTTAAAATAAATATTCTCCAGTCAGTCAAGAAGAATTTGGAAAAAGGAGAGCAAACCTATCTTCACTCCCTTGCCTGTAAAACTCAGAGCATGGGAATGATCAAAAGCTTTGTACCTTGGCAAGACAGCAGGTGAGATGCTCCAGCGTTTAAAGAATTTCCCGTTTGTCATTTATTCAGTTTCCTCAATTGCCATTGCCCACTCACTTCACTCCCCTGGCAAGTTTCAAAATGCCACGAAACCTATGTACCCGCCATTAATACTTGGGTAACACTGAGTAAAAACAGCTCTTCATGAGCATTTTGCACAATATAATTGCAAACCTGCATGTCACACAACCACAAACTGTAGGTTGAGGTCAGGTTAAAAGTGGAGACTGACAAATTCTGTCAGATGTTTGATGCTTGGATATTTGGCAAATCCACCATTTCATGCAATTAAAATTTCTCCTTCCTGTTGCATGAAGTAATGGCTCCGAAGAAGTCAATGTTCATATAACATTAAGCTCTAAGCAAATCTGTTGATGTCACAAATAGTCTTTGGGTGGAGACAGTTGAGTTCTGCACAAGTACCCAGAAGGGAGCAGGCCTATTCTGTACAGCTCCCAAGAATCCTTAGTAAATATGCCAAGCAAGTTATTTTAAACGCTCACTTTGGTAGAATGCAACTAACTACATTGTAACCTCAGACAAGTGCTTCCTCTGTTTCATCGATGGTTTATCCTCCAAAGCTGATAATTGAATAGGCCCTAGGCTCATCATAGAGAAAGAGGCTCAGTGAAGCAAACTACCCAAACCAGAATTCCACAGCCTGGTGGAGGTAGTACCTGACAATATGACATCTCCCAACAACAGGCCTCCCACTCAGAACAGGTTGAATCCCCCCATAATAAACAATGCAATCGTCATGTGCAGACAAAGCATGCAGATTGCTGCCTTGTTTTCAAAACCCAACTGGTATCCATTCATTATCACATGCTAACTTAGCATACATTTTCTAATCAACATATTCAGAGATGTTAGCCTATACCTATGAAGTAATTTGGGATTTGAACCTGGGACTTATCTGGCTCAAGAGGCAGGAGCAATGCCACTGTACTACAAAAGCCCACCATAATGACTCTGTATGCTCTGAGGAAACCAGGAACAGGCAAGAAATACTGCCTTAGCTATTACTACCAGCATCCCAAGAATAGAAAAGTGGCTGGTATACGTGCCACAGATGCATAGGGCTATTGAATACATGTTACATTGTTGGCTCCCATGTTATCCACTGTCAAGAATATTTGCTAATGTTTAAAATTTTCAAGATGTTCTGTGTACCTGTTCCTTTCTTAAATCTAATATCAGAACAGACAGTAATTGTAATATGGTACATAATGCCCAATCAGTGTACAATATGTCTCACAAACAAACAATAATTAACAAGAAGCAAAAGAAGGGAATTGCAAGCAAAGATGGGTTAAAAGGCAAAACAAACGTAAAAGTTGGAGAATGAGAGACTGATCAGCCAGAAACTATAATTCCAAGTATGAGATTTGGTATTTAGAAAAAGTGAAAGATATTATAGAAACTGAAGGGATTAAGATTCTGGCCTGAAGTCACACAGCACCAGTATTATCATTTAGATATTTAATTAAGATAATGACCCTGTAATCATAATGTCATCGGTAAATGCCATTGTAAAAACTACAAAGAAGCTAGTAACCCTATCTTAATGCTGGTTTTGGTCAGAGTCACTTCAGAGTAGAAACACTGAAAGAGGTCCCAGATTGAACAATGTTTGGATCGTTAGGAATTTTGATCCAATTTACATCCTTTTGTTCATAGGTGGGACATTGTGCTGCAGGAATCATATACTCATAAAGCATGGTTCGCTGTATTTGAATTCATGGATTTGAGCAAGAAGATAGTAAACATAATCTAACAGTTTATTTATATCAGACGCCCTGACAAAAAGATGCTAATTCCCTCTACAACAATATATTCCCTCCCTAATGGCATTGTTGGTCAACCCACGGCAGGTGAACTGCAGCGGTTCAAGAAGGCAGCTCACCACCATCTTCTCAAAGGGAACTAGGGACGGGCAACAAATGCTGCCCAGCCAGCGACACCCACAAATGAATAAAAGAAAATGACAAATAGCATGTACCCAGCATCTTTAATGTAAGAACATCTCATGTCCTTTAGAAGCAATTTTCAGGAGAATAGATGTCAAGAAAGAAAGGGAAAGATTGGGGTGGGAGGTGACTGAACTTTTTGACAAACAAGCACAGTTGAAGGATCCCTGTCTTGTTGATTCATTGGTGATGGATAACACTTTGGATTAGAAAGATTATAACGTTAATGATTTCTAGTCAGAGGTTCAACAACTAGAAAAGGAATGGAAGTTCAGCATTTTGGTAGATAGATCATTCATCACTCACATTAGTATAATAAAATTGCCTATTAACCCCAGCTCTCATATTTCTCTTATTCCCATCTTTGATTCCAGAAATCCTTTTGGAAATCATATGAAAATGTAAATGAAAATTAGAAAATGGAAATGAGAGAAAATTGATACTCATTCTACGTTTACATTTCTACAGCTCTAACCACACAAACAAATTGTAAAAGTCCAGAGAGGGTGGCTTCTCAACGTTTGTTTTCCTTTCTCTAATCTTTCCCAATTCTTTCGAAAATGTCCTCTTGTAGTGCAATGGTAATGTTCCTATCACGAGACCAGGAGGTCTGGATTCAAGTTCCACCTGTTCCAGAGGTGTGTAATAGCATCTCTGAACAGGTTGATTAGACAAATGGGTTAAATTTGAAAGAATGTGTTTTTTTCTAAGTACTTGGGAGCCAGCTAAATACCTGTGAACCTTTGCATCAACTACAAAAGACAATATTTACTCCCCTATTAAGTCTTATCACTGCACCATTTCTGCTTGAATTGCAAACCATTTATCCACTCCTGACAATCACATCATGTGACTTAACTCAGTACGCTCAGTTTGATGGGTTTACCAAATTCCGACCTCCAACAGAAAACCGATATTTCAGACTTGTTCAAGAGGATAATGTGTGCAAGGATGTTCTGGCTCTATCCTGATCTTTTTCACTATCCCTGACTTGTAGATAGTCATAACGTTTCTCTAACACTGCCAGTTTTCTATCCCTCAACAGGGTGACTAGCATCTGAAAGCTCCTTTCTGATTAGTTGTACTGTCAGACAGGCACTGACATCATGAATGCAAGTAATCTCAATTGGAGATATTTTCTGTAAATGTGCTTGTCTGGGTTAACATCTGCTGTTCTAAACCTTCATAGCCTGCAGGAGTCTCACATGACTGTACCTTCCTATAGTTCCATTAATTATTACCAAGATCAGATAAGCTTATACACTTAACTATTCGCATTTTAATTAAACTACAGTACCATTTCTTCCTCCCTGCTCTGAATTTCCACTCTTGTCAAGTTCGCTTGGTTTATAACTCTCTTCCTCGCTAACTCACAGCATATTGCGTTCTCAGCTAATTGCATTACTAAATAGAAACAATGTGGATGCTGAAAATGCAAAAAAAAAGTGCAGGAAAAGCTTAGCAGCTCTGGCAGCATCTGTAGAGACTGTGGCAGAGTTAACATTTCAAGTACAGTGAAAGGGTAAAGTTGCTATATTCTCAGAGGGACTGCTCTCTCAGTAGAGAGAGAAGACTGGTGGTGAGTTTAACCTGAGGGGCAATGTTTGTCATGGGAACCCCAGGTGATACAAGAATTGAACTCACACTGTTGGCATCAGTCCACGCTGCAAACCAACATGCAGCCTACAGAGCTGACTGACTCCTATGAGTACAGTATGACTTTTCTTCTGAACTAATCATGTTGCAATTTGTATGCATCAAGGCTTCTGTGCTTGCCTGCATACGAACAGTCACTGCACTGCACCCTGGGTTCATGTCTCACTCCAGGACTTGACAGCTGGACAAGGTACATTTGTAATTTGGCCAAACAGGTTGAGTATTGACATGCAAATCCATTCAGAGTACGCCAATGGCAGAGAGAGAGAGATTCCTGGTCAGTTACCTATGAAAGCTAACAGCAAACCATTTCACTACGTGGCCTGGAACCCCCCCCCCCCCCCACTAGAATCCATGGATGCCAAGCTCTTTCACAGCAAGGTATCTGAAGAAATAAGATGGCAGGGAGGTTCTGTGGCACAGTAAGTAGGATATCAGGCTCTGATCAGGAGCCCTGGCATTGGCATTATTTGTCAAGGGAAAGGCCAACATTTTAGTTCTTCCTTCCTACATACTTTCAATTGACCCATCTGGCTTCTTTCTCTTTCTGATTGGGTATGTCCTTCTATTTTCACTAGCTTTACATTGCTATCAGCATCTCTGACTGTGTCAAACTCAGACTTTGAATTTGAGTACCAACTCCATGTAATGATTGGGAAACACCAACAGGTTTGTCAAACATGATTTTTCATTCGCAAATCCACGCTGACCATGCCCAATCAGATCGTTTTTATTCAAGTTTCCATTAGCCACCTTCTTTACGATAGATTCCGATGTTTTCTCTACTCCTAATATCAAGCTGTTGGGTCTGTAAATCGCTGTGTTTTCTTTTCTTGTGCTCATTTCTTAAGTAGTGGCCTGATTTTTGCAACCTTCCAATCTATAGGGATCATTCTAGAATTTGTGGAATTTTGCAGATGCTGCACTGAAGCTAAAAAGGGCGGAAAGATGCTGTGGGATTTCCCATTGCAGCAAAAAAACACAGAAAACATTTGACTTGCGCTGACAACATGGCAGACTGTATCACCCTTGTCCAAAACAGAAGGGTAAAGTTAAGGCTAAGAACAAGGTAAACTGAGCTTTTCAAGATCTAATACCCAACACTGGGCTATTGTAAAATGTGAACAAATTGAAAAATAAATTTAGTTTTCACTGCACTACTGTGTGTTTTCATTTTTCTTTGAAGTAGAGTGAGATTGTAGGCAAATCAGGTCACATAGAGACCTCTTTGGCCATCTTGAAGTTCAGCCTAACACAAATTAGTTGCAGAGCAACAGGGCACAAAATTAGTTGCATGATTCAACTTATCCTGATTTTACTGCATGGTGAAGACAAATGTAAAATACCTTTGGGATGACTTGTGTGCAATATTACAATGGAATATGATACTGATGTGGTATATATATTCTTCTGAGGTTAGCTTCGACTGCACTCTTAGGAGACATAAAATGGTCTTACATAACTTCCAACAGTGCTGCATGTGGCTTGGGATCACTTAATGCTGATACTCAGAGTTCAATGATAGAAAGTCTTTTGTTTCCCAGTGCTAAAGAAAAGCAAGAACTTGCATTTATACATTATCTTTTACCACCTCAGGACATCCTAAAACACTTCACTGCAAATTAAGCACTTTTTGAAGTGTAGACACTTACTGAATTGTACAGAAATTCATCATTTTAATGATGGCATGATTAATAATTGGCACTATTGAACTCGATACCATTATTCAGCTTATAGCAACTTCCAACAAAATTTATTGAAAATTTTATATAACCAGAAAATATAAATTTAATGTATTTTTGACATTATTTTTCATTGAAAGTATAAAGCACTTATTTTACTAAACCCATTGGTTTGTGGGTGATTACTATCGTAAAGCAAATTTCTTTAAATCATTCGCCAAAATTGATGTTAATGATTTAGAATGATCAATAATCCTGAGTGATTATTTTGTAAATGTTTGTCAAATAAATTGCTAATTGATTTAAAATCATTCCTTAGAAGTGTTTGATGGGCTGACAATATAAGCTGGTGATCTACCGATTGATTTTCAAATCAATGCGATGCTTACAGTTCAGCATTGTGAGACTAATGGGAAATAGTCCAATGTCAGAAATCCAGGCTGGAATCTTCCTCGCCCTTTGAAGTTGTGAGGTTGGAGTGGAAGCAGAACATTGGAGATGAAGACATTGCAAAGTAAGCCTAACATTTTCAAGTCAGAACTGGATATTCTAAGGCCTTGATGGTTTGTTGGGAGAATATTGATGTGGCAAAAAAGCACACAAGGCAATTAGATTTCCAATTGAAAGAGTTTACTTTAAATTTTCCAGGCA
This sequence comes from Ginglymostoma cirratum, assembly GCA_024137785.1. Lineage (NCBI taxonomy): Eukaryota > Metazoa > Chordata > Chondrichthyes > Orectolobiformes > Ginglymostomatidae > Ginglymostoma > Ginglymostoma cirratum. The sequence continues at coordinate 11,015,988 of JAHRHZ010000004.1, read as the reverse complement.
GTGGGATAGGAACTAACAGGCATCAGAACTTTGCCAAGTGCATGAAGGTGACAAGCAAGTGAGAAGTTGGCTTAACAAGGTGTTGAGCTGGATGAACACAGCAGGCCAGGTAGCATCAGAGGAGCAGGAAAGCTGACGTTTCGGTCTGGACCCTTCTTCAAAAATGGGGGAAGGGAAGGGGGCTCTGAAATAAATAGAGAGAGGGGGAGGTGATGATGGAAGGTGAATAGAGGATGTGACCTCCTCTACATCGGGGAAAGCAAGCGGAGGCTTGGAGACTGCTTTGTGGAACACCTATGCTCGGTTCGCAGCAAACGACTACACCTCTCAGGCACAAACCACTTCAACTCACCCTCACACTCCTTGGATGACATGTCCATCCTGGGCCTCCTCCAGTGCCACAACGATGCCACCCAAAGGCTGGAGGAACAGCACCTCATATTCCGCTTGGGAACCCTGCAGTCCAATGGTCTCAATGTGGACTTCACAAGCTTCAAAACCTCCCCACTCCCGACCTCATCCTCAGACCAGCCCATCTCGTCTCCGACTCCTTGACCTGTTTGTCTTTTCTCCCACCTATCCGCTTCTTTCACCTCACTGACCAACCCCCACCTCCACTTCCTACCTACTCACCTCATCCCCGCCTCCTTGACCTATCCGTCTTCTCTCCCACCTACCCGTCCCTCCCTCCCAACTGACCAACCTCCATTCGAACTCTCTACCTACGCTCACCTTTACTGGCTTCATCCCCGCCTCCTTGACCTGTCCGTCTTCTCTCCACCTATCTGCTCCTCTATCCACCTTCCATCATCGCCTCCCCCCTCTCTATTTATTTCAGAGCCCCTTTCCCCTCCCCCATTTCTGAAGAAGGGTCCAAACCCAAAATGTCAGCTTTCCTGCTCCTCTGATGCTGCCTGGCCTGCTGTGTTCATCCAGCTCTGCACCTTGTTATCTCAGACTCCATCGGCAATTCTTCCTATGTCTGAGAAGTTGGCTTCACTTGGCAGTAAATCAGATGAGCTGGTCTGGCCTGATAAGATGGATGAAGCAATGCAGGCATTGCATATCAATAACAGGAGTGAGGGTGGTGTTGTTGAACACTTGGGCATGCCACCAGAGCACCATCTGGAAACTGGCACTCATTTGGGTTAAGTGGGGAGGAAGATGGGATTGTTCTTCATGAACATGAAACCTTTAACATGCTGAGTGTACAAGTGGTCTACAAATGAATCCCAAATGTGCCCACACAGAACCCCTAGGAGCAACTTTGAAGCCCAAACCCAAGCTTTTCAGTCCACCCATGTGCTTTAAGGATGGATTCTAGGAGATAAATAGCTAAATATGTAGCTCCTTTCTCCTGTGGCGAACCCAAGCAAGGACACAGAGGAAAGGTACAACAGGGACCTCAGAGCAAACCAGCTGACCATCGAGTGGACTATAGGTTCCTTGATGTGATTCAGCTGTTTAGATAGTGCCCTTCAATATGGGGTTGCATGTGCAAGGGTGTTTCAGCCATTGACAGTGTGGTCTAATGGCTGATGTGCCATGATGTTGCTGGTGAGAAGCCATGTCAGATTGCCAAGGTTTGTAGAGGTACCCAGCAGTCTTTCAAAGATAGCTCAAAGATCTTTGAGCTGAGATCCAGTGAGTGGCAAATTGTTCAGGGAAGGGTATGCGGTATGATGTGGCGGAAACTGGACTTGAGCATCACCATGGGGGTGGACAGGAAATTAGTACAGCGCATTTGGTAAGATACAGGGAGAGAGTCCATTAGGCCTCATAGCAACAAGCCTTCCAAAAAAAGCCACAGGCTTAGCCAAAAAAAGTTTCATCCCACAAAGATGCAACAGAGGCCAGGGTGCATCATTTTCCACCAGAATGGCAGATAAAGGATCAAGGTCCACAGCACAGAGCAGTAGCAAAGCTGAATAGCACTGAAGAAGGATGGAATGAATTGAAAAGCAATGACCAGGCAGCAGCAAGGTTAACTTTTGAAAGACTGCTAAATGCAGGACGAAGACAACACTGAGGGAGATGAGAATTTGTACAGTTAGAGGCTTTAAGTCAGAGGAGTATGGAATAGGGATTGTGTATTGCGTGTTAATTTTAAGTCAATAGGTTGGCAGAAAGGGCAAGTTAGAACGGGCAGGATATGGGACCAATAAAGTACCGACATTGTAACTGGGCAAAGTCAAATTGAGAGGGGTTGTGATAAAGAGACTAAATAAAGCATATCACTCACTCTTCTAACAAAGCTTTACTTTTAAACATATAAGCTTCCTAAGCAGCCAAAATATGTGATATGTCTTTCTGTATCAAAATTCCAGGCATCGTGTGTAAAATGGTTTACATTTTCACAACAGTTAATGGCAGTCACATCACACTGAGTTAAGTAAATATAATGTCACTGGAATGTCTAGACTTCTAGATCAGTTTTTGATGGAATACAAATGAAACTGTTTGGTAATGCATGCATCGCATTTTTTGCTTTGTGTTGCTTTTTGCACTCGGTACCCTCACCTTCAAGTTGGCCATATGTATAATTAAACTGCATCGCGCAGAATGCACAGTCTCATGCCATCTAATGCTATCAAGAGCTTGTAAAGGAAAATCCATTCTCTATAATGTATCTTAGCTGTGCAACACAGTTCATTGGTCTCTTGATGAATGTGTTGCTGCTTAGTGCATGAAGGCTGGTTTCTTTATTAATGGTAGTTTTACAGGCTGAGATAGGACTGAGGACAACAGCTCTATATTCCAGTTACACGCCAAAGCCAGACAATGCAGCCAGAGAATAAACTCCAATAACCCTTTCAGAACTGAGACCTTAGAGTCTCAAACAAACTTCAATCCTTTTCAAATCATTTAGTGTATGTATAAACTTCATGATTGTACTGAAAGTCACATGTAATATGACAAGATACAACATTTTCAGCTGACGTTAAGTTACAATGGTCTGTCAGGGAAACTTTACAGCTTCCATTGGCATATTGGAGGAAATGCAGAGAGTTTTTCCAAAACATCCTGATCAGCACTCTCCCTTCCATTAAGCCCCATCAATACAGGCAAATCAATTTGTCATTCAGCTTGTTGCTAGTTGTGGGACATTAATGATGCAAAATGGTTACTTAATTTACATAATAATGTATATCAACGTTCTTCAGTCATTGATCATGTGAAGAACTAATATACGCTCATCATGTTACATGTTGCATGAATGCAATAGATTTTATTATGAAGCAAATTCTGAGTACTCACAGGCTCTATTATTATACAGTAATTCAGTTGCTAATTGATGTTTAGACAATGTGACATACAACGCAACCCAGCATAGGAACAGGTCCTTCAGCCCCCAAGCCTGCGCCAATTCCTACTCCTTATTTAGACTCACTATCTATTGCCCATGTGCGGTTTCTATCTTTCAATTCGCTTCTTGTTCATACGCCTTAATTGTTGCTAATGTGTGGGTCTACTCCTTCCCTAGCTACCCTCTTGCTCCTAATATATGCATAAAATGCCAGAGATTCTCCTTAATAGTGCTGGTCAAGGACATTTCATAAGCTCCTTTTAGCCCTCCTAACTCCCCATTTAAGCTCCATCTTACTTTCTCTATATTCTTCAAGGACTTTGTCTGTTTTTAGTTGCCTACACCTTAGGTATGCACCTTTTTTATTGTGACTAAGCTGATAATTTCCCCTGTGGTTTAAGGTTCCCAAAGCCTGTCATCCCTGTCCTTCATTTTCACAGGAACGTACCTGTCCTGCATTCTAATCACCTGGTCCTTGAAAAGTCCCCCATATGTCAGATGTGGATTTACATTCAAACAATTGCTCCCAATTTAACACCAAGGTCCTTTCGTGTCCTTATCCATATGTATGTGAAAACTTACAAAATTATGGTCACTATTCACGAGATGAACACCCACTGAAACCCTAATCACCTGGCTGGGCTCATTTCCCAATACCAGGTCAGTACAGCCCCCTCCTTCATTGGACTATCCACATACTATTTCAAAAAACCCTCCTGGACACAGCAAACAAATTGCTCCGCATCCAAACACCTGCCACAAAGGAAGTCCCAGTCAATATGGGGTAAGTTAAAATTACCCACCACAGTAACTCTGCTATTTTCACATTTTTCCAGAATCTGACTACATATCTCTTCGTATATCTTCCACTGGCAGCTGGGAGGCCTATAGTACAATCCCAGCACCTATCCATTCCTGAGCTCGACTCATAATGCCTCACTGCAAGATCCCTCTAGGGTGTCCTCTCTAAATACAGCTGTGATATGCTCCTTAGCCAGTAATGCCACTCCCCCACCTTTTTCCCTTCCTCTATCTCGTCTATCACATGTTACGCTGCCAATCCTGTCCCTCTGTCAACCATATCTCTGTGATAACAACAACATTATAATTGTATACATTAATCCAGGCTCTAAATTCATCAGTCTTACCTTAACATAACTCAATTAGTAGCACCCTTGTCTCTGAAGTTCAAGATTCAATGTTTAAGTTGCACTCCAGGCTTGAGCAACAAAAATCAAGACAGAATCAACTCCAGTGAAGTACTGAGGTGTGCTGTTTTACCAAGACCGCATCTACCAAAACAGTTGGTATTCTGAAGAAAAGCAGGGGACTTATGTTTTGTGTCTGGGCCCATATTGATCCCTTAGTCACCATTACAGAAACAGATCCTTTTCATTTTTCTATTTGTCAGTCACAAATTAGCCACCACATTCCTGCATTACCTTCAGTGGCTGCACTTAAAAGATATTTCATTGGCTGTAAAGCACTTTTGAGATATGTGCATTTATTTATATCCAATGAATATATTGCTCAGGCAAATATCATCCTTTTATGTACCTTTAATGAGATAAATGCAGAAAACTGGCCCGGCATGCTGCATCCACATAAGAGAAGCTAAATGCTTAGAACAGATCTAACATCCTAAGCATTGGCATTATTCACATTAAATGTCAATACAGATCCTTGCAGAGGACTCTTGAAATCTTTCAGATTGTTGAAACAGGCAGATCTCCTATCACTGGCCTACCAATATGTACAGATCCACAAATTGTCACGATCCATGAGGTAAGAATTCCATCAGTTGCAACACAAATGATTCCAGACCACAACATCCAATCTCACCTTCATCCACACCAGTTGGAAGCTATCAGCATTTTAAAGATGATGCAGTGTTACATTTAAAGATCATATGATATGGGCTGGACAAGATTCTTATTGTGGAAGTGCTTAATCCCAAGTTCTCAGGGACCAAGTGTTTGCAAGTATCAAAACTTGATGGCGAGAATGGATATTGGTCCATACATCTTTCTCCAGAGTCACACACCCTTCAGTAGATACTATTTCTTCAGATTGCCATTTCAATTATCCATCAGCAAGGAAATATTCCAACCATATATGAATCCTATAATCAAGAATTTACCATGTTGTGACTGTATTGTAGACGACATTATCGTTCTCAGAAGAATTAAACATGAACATGAAACAAGCCTCAATCACCTCATGACAGTGCCAAGGAAACATGGTCTTGCCTTCAACAGTAAAATGGGTGAAATCAACATAAGCCAATTCTTCATCAATCCACTCATCAACTTATATTAGTGCTGATCTCACCAATATGGAAGATATATAAAAGATGCCTGCATCGCAAAACAAAGGTGACTTACAAACATTTCTATTTCTCCAACTTTTGTGACCAAGATATCTCCTTTTCAAGTTGTTCTCTACAAAATTACATCATACTTGTGGCAAGAAGATCACTAGCTTATTTTTTCAATCTGTCAAAAATGCTCCATAATCCAGTAAGTGTGATCTTCCATGTTATGATCCCACCAAATCTACCAAGATGTAAATAAATGTATCCCAGAAGGCCTCGGATTGTCAAGGATTTCAAGACTCTTGTGTTTGGATCTAAAAACCTTGAGACAGCTCAGGCTAACTACACCAACATTAAAAGAGAAACACTTGCTCCAGTCTTTGGGATGCGCCAGTTTCACACATATCTATCCAACGAGTATTTCATTGTTCATACCAAGTACAAACTGTCAAAACCCACTCACAAGTGCACTTCCATGAATGCAACATCTATTTGTGAAGAAACAAAGGTGTGATTTAGAAATACTATGCAAACCAGGTTCCCAAAAAACTACATCCAATGCTCTCAGCCAACTTCCAAACAGATAATCCTTTAGATCTACCAAAGCTGGAAAATAGAATTAATATATGTTTTGGTCACAGCCGAGTGGAGTAAATTCAGCAAGCCGCAACGCAAGAAGAATACCATCAACAGGTGACCTGAATACGTCCAACACATTCCCAAGCTAGAATACTCATTTTGATCAATCAGAGATCAACTTGGACTCTCCAAGAATGTGATCGTCAAAGGCAAATAAGTTGTGAGTCATCAAGCTCTATGTCATGACGTGTTAGGCCGTATAGGTCACATTAAAGCAAAAAATACTCAAGAGGTTGATTCAAAAATCCTTGTATTGGCTCAGCAATTAATAAGAGCAACTGATCAAGTTGTGTGGTAAATGTCAATTCTATCAATCACAACAACAGATAGAACCTTACCTTTCACACCAGATTCCTTCAGAGTCATGATGCACGATTGTGGCTGATTTTCATTTTCTCATGTCCAGGGATATGATTACATTCCGGTGACCAACTATTTCATCAACTTCTATCTTATGCAACAAATCAAAGATCCCACTAGTGCAACAGTTAGTTATACTTTGACAGCCGTATTCAACATGTTCAATGTACCTTAACAAATTAGGTCTGACAACACTCTGCAAATACCATTACAATTGACCAGAAACTGAACTCAACCAGTCATAAAAATACAGTGGCTTATAAGAGCAGTTCAGAGGCTGGGAACAATTCAGCGAGTAACTCACCTCCTGACTCCAGAAAGCCTGCCCGCCATCTACAAGGCACAAGTCAGAAGTGTGATGGAATGTTCCCCATTTGCATGAATGAGTGCCGCTCCAACAACACTCAAGACAAAGCAGCCTGCTCATTTGGCAGCAAATCCACAAGCATCCACTCCATTTACTGCCAACGCTCAGCATCAGCAGTGTGCACGATATACAAGAAGCACTGTTGAAATTCACCAAAGCCCAATTGTAAAGAGCAGCACCTTTCAAATCCACAACCACTTCCATTTAGAAGGACAAGGGCAGCAGATACAAGGGGTCACCACCTTCTACAAGTTCCCTTCGAAGCCACTCACCAGCCTGACTTGGAAATGTATCACCATTCATTTAGTGTTGAAATCCTAGAATTGCCTCCCTAATATCGTATGTGTCTACTTACAGCACATGGACTGCAGCGGTTCAAGAAAGCAGCTCATTACCACTTTCTCAAGGGCAACAGGGGATGGACAATAAATACTGGCTCAACCAACAATACACACATCTCATGAAAAAATTTAAAACAAATAAATAGAATTACATAAATGCAACTTCTAAGACATGTGCAGGAAATGTTTGGCGGGGGGCAACATATTACATCTACATTATTAGTGATAGTGCTGTTAAGAAGGCATACAGTGTGTTAGGTTTCATTGGTAGAGGGATTGAGTTCCAGAGCCGTGATGTCATGCTGCAACTGTACAAAACGCTAGTGCGGCCTCACTTGGAATATTGCGTACAGTTCTGGTCGCCCCATTACAGGAAGGATGTGGAAGCATTGGAAAAGGTGCAGAGGAGATTTACCAGGATGTTGCCTGGTCTGGAGTGAAGGTCTTATGAGGAAAGGCTGAGGGACTTGGGTCTGTTCTCATTGGAGAGAAGAAGGCTAAGACGGGATTTAATAGAGACATACAAAATGATCAGAGGATTAGATAGGATGGACAGTGAGAGTCTTTTTCCTAGGATGATGACGTCGGCTAGTACGAGGGGGCATAGCTGCAAATTGAGGAGTGATAGATTTAAGACAGATGTCAGAGGCAGGTTCTTTACTCAGAGAGTGGTAAGGGCATGGAATGCCCTGCCTGCCAATGTAGTTAACTCAGCCACATTAGGGGCATTTAAACAGTCCTTGGATAAGCATATGGCTGATGATGGGATAGTCTAGGAGGATGGGCTTAGATTAGTTCACAGGTCGGCGCAACATCGACGGCCGAAGGGCCTGTTCTGCGCTGTATTGTTCTATGTTCTATGTTCTATGTTCTATCTCTTTAGTTTCTCAAGATAAACAGTTTCTCAGAATGCACATACTGTAAAATCCATGATCATTAAATATAAAGCAACTTGTGAAATTTTCAGATAGCTATGTTAAATCTATACATTGCACCTCTAAACCAGATTTATCCTCATCAGCAGTTCGCATATTCGGAAGACTGTTTGACAAATTTCTTCCCTCCCACACTTTCCCCATCCAAAAACACATGCATGATACGTTGTTTTTAAAGAAAGGGGAAAACTGTACAAGAGCATGATCAAAAAGCATGAAGACAGTTATCCCAACTTGAACCAGGACAGTAATATACAAGTCTGAAGCTTTCACAAAAACACACAAGTTTGTGGAAAGATATTACATCATTGTGTCCAGCCTAGGTCATACAACAATGTAATGAGCAATGGCCAAGTCCTGTGAAGAAATAGAAACTACCCAAACTGCATTTCATTAAGCACCCTTTTTAACATAGAATAGCAACTTGGGTACTGAAAGCATTATGCCAAATAAAATTCACACATCTTCAATAACTGATACACATTCCATCCGCAATGACAGATATCACACCACAGAATGAAAGTATGCTGCCAAATTATGAATACTGTACAAGTACCAGATCTGGTCATGTTTATGCCACTAAGGCATTATCTGAAAGTATGAAGACAACACGCCCACGTGCATCTCTGTACGGGTTAATGGAGGAAAAGTTCCCATTCTCTTAAAGGGGTGGGGTGTTTATGATTGTGGCATAGATTCCAGATCAGACAGGCCTGTACCTCTAAGACAGTTACATGTATCATTCTGTAATAAAGGTACCCAACTTGGCTTCCGTCAGTCTCACTGTCAGTGTAGTTAGCCAGTTATATATGTGTAATACACAGTAAGAATACACGTGTAGATCGGTGGCATTGTCCCTCGTAAATAGCTAGTGTGGTAAATATCTTCACGATATCGGTCTCAAGAAGAACTCAAGTCTCTAGTATCTATTACATAGACTAATACATAGATAAACAACACCAGAGACTGATATAAAGCATTGGGAATTGTTATGACGTTAATTAGCATTTGCATGTCCTTAATGTAAACATAAGTCCTAAAGTACCTAACAGATTATTGTCAAGAACAGATGTCAAGCTAAAAACGGAAAGATTTGGAGATGTCCACAAATTTGACTAATGAAATAAGTTTTTGAACAAATTTTGAAAAGAGAAGAGGAAGGTGGAGAGGTGAAAGGGTTTGGAGGCTTCAAATAATAAGACTGGGTCACATGTTGATTTTGACTGCTCTTTTTCTGGTCCTCTCTGAGAAGCACGCATTCACATGAAAACACAATTCCAGATCTCCTGGCAGTTTCCCAACTCCCTCAACTGATTGGAGTCAATAATCTCTTCCATTCACCATGTGGACAGAATTGTAAACATGAGGTTGGGTTTTTGTTACAGAGCTGCTCAATTGCACAATTGCCTGAAATCCACGTATCAGTTTTCCAGCTGGTCGCATTTGCTAGATCTCAATTCAAAGTGGTATTTCCTCTAATTCTCACAAACAGTTATTGAGCAGTTCGATATTTTGCGGTTGAGGGGGTAATTCTGGTCATTCAACCAAAACAAAACTTTGATAATTCTTTCGATCTTTTGTGTCCAGTTTAACAAAACCATAGTCAGTATTTTTTCTAAATTGCATACAATTTGTGCTGGCGTAGTTATTATCCTATTGCTGGACAAGCCAAAGACCTACATTATTAATCATACGAAGATGAGTTCAAATCATTGATTGAGAATTTGAATTCATGCAATAAAGTGTTAGTCTCAGGGAAAGTGACTGCAAAGCTTCAAGTATTAGAAGAACTCAACTGTTCCAAGAATGTTTTTGCAGGAAGAAAATCTAACATCCTTGTGCAATCCAGTCTGGGAGAAAGTCAAAAGGAAGAACCAGCAACAGGCAGCATCACTTAGAAGAATGGGTGAAAGCAACACCTGGAAACAGTCAGCATATCTATAAGATTAGTGTAAGGAGCACCTGAGGACTGGTGGTATGTTAAGGGATAGGATGACACTTCGTTGTAAAGTTCCCTGTTAACTGCATTTGTAGATAGTACTGAATATCATATCAACAATATTAATGCTAGCATGTGTGAATAGCTTTATCAATGCAATATTTCTCTACTGGTGTAAAAATGTACAAAATTGTACAGACTCGGAAGTCAATCTCCTTGGATATAGCAGCAGTCTAGGGATTAGATTTTTCAAAACTGAATAAGGTATATTGACTTAGTCCTGTAGAAACAAATCAGGCATCCCCAAGTTCAATATTTTTTGGACAAGTACACCTCTGAGGGCTGTGGTAACAGCTACTCTAACTGGACAACATTAATGATTTAATATTTTGTATTTGAGGGGTGTTTACATTGAGAAATTTAACGCTTTTCAATTTAGTAATATAAAGTCAGCAACAAGCACTTCCAGGTGAGGTACAGCATAGTTTGATGCAGAGTAGTACTGTCCCTGCTCTGTCCCAACAATATGCATCAGTCCAAACCTCCACCAACTGCAACAAGTGAGATGTTTTTCTATCTCTCGCATAGCCATCCTGCATGGTCTCCTTGTCTGAGAGCACCAGAAATGAGAGCAGCTTTGAACTGTGGCTCCACAACCACAAGTCACTGGATTAAGACACAAGTAAAATTTGTGTCTAAAAGACATCAGTGGATGACCATTAAAACAAGCAAGAGCACAAGCCCTTCCTACAACAATTAATGATATTATGATCATGGAACCCCCTGTTGCCAATACCCTAAGGGCCACTACTGACTAGAAACTCTGTTGAACCAGACTCATTGCTGCAGTTATAAGAGCTGGTCAGAGGCAGCATGTTTTTTTAGCAAGTACAGTCATTCCTCCATATGCACCAGGTTTCTGTCCTTGAGAAGCCTCACGAACGATGAAAAAGTGCAGATCTGGTTTAAAAATAGGTTAGAAATGACAGTTATGCGAGTTTTGCCTGTGGATGTTGATTTTTGTTATTACTTATGTTTTTGGTGTGGATTCATGATTTCACGGATACATAGGATTTACTGTAACTCACCCCTTTCCTCTGCAAAGCCTACTGCTTAAAAGGACACAATTAAGGGCTGCTGTGAAATACCCTCCACTTGTGATAGGATAGTCGAGCCAAGGCTTCTTGGACAGAATTGCCCAAACTCACAAGCTCTGAACAAGCAGCCAGGAGGCGCATGTAAACATCACAAAGTCTTTCTCCAGACTGACAAGGGCTCAAAATGCTGTTTGATCATTTAATTTGGAGCAAAATCTTGGAGCTTCCCACCTTGTAACGTAGTAAAAACACCTTCACCTCACAGAACGTACCAGTACAAGAAGAAAGCTCACCGGCAGCTTCCCTATGACAATTAGGGATTACAATAAATATTAAACTTTCCAGTGGCCCATACTTCAAAATTGGTTCTATTTTCCCAAACAGTCCAATTGCCAAGATCCCTCTGTACCATTAGTCTAGACTGAATTTGAACTCAAATCCGAGATATGAAACTTCAATATTTTAATGTTTCAGCCATTAAAGAAAAAACAGAAATAAACACATAGAAAATTGATCAGAATAACTTTAAAACAGGCAATGCAGTGAAATATATTACATTTAAAGATGCTGATGGGACATGAACCATCTAAAATATAGTTATATTTCAGTTTAGTGGTACTTTATAGTTCCCATGCATATTTATATTTAAATATTTATAAAGTTTCTATTATTCTATTAACTATTTATTGATTTATTATTTAAAAGATTTATGCTCAACCATTAAAAATGACTAAGCTGGATTTCACCTATAAGAGATGTCACATACCATATATTGTAGGGAATGTCTAATGTGGCTTTTCTCTTCAGCACAGAGTGGCAATAAGTCAGAGGTACTGGGTTTATTTTTTAAAAAGTGTTCTATACAATTCTACAAGAAACACAGCGCCATATGAATAGAATTTTGAGGTCGCTAACTTTTCATTTTAATTGTTGGTTTCTTTTCTACTATATTCATGTATTAATCTATTTCTTTAACCTTCTTAGAACCAATCCAATCATTTTGAATGGCATGAGCCATCACAATGAGTTTTTGCTCTACGGCAGAAACAATAATTCTAATGTTAGACTTAGGTATCTTTCCTTCCATCTGAAACAATAGGTGACTTTCTTGCTGTCTAAATTTACTTGTGACACGCCCACTCAAAAACTTCCAGGCAATTTACCTAATTGAAACTGTAGGTAACTCAACTAATGGCACAAAATACAAATAACTACTAGTCTCAATTGCCAGGTAGCACTCCCCCTGTCTTAGGGTACAGTACAGACTGTACTCTACTACAGTCCCAAATACGAAGTAAACTTCTGATTTCCTGATGATCTAGTATACAGAGTGATGGTGAGACCAAACCTGAAATATTGTGCACCATTTTCGTTTCTCTTACCTATAGAGAGATATACTTTCTTCACAGAATGTGCGAAAAAGGTTCACCAAACTAATTACTGAGGTGGGGTGGCTGTCCTTTGAGGAAAGGTTTAATATTAAAGACTCAATGTTGTCTGCTTTGAAGAATGAGAGGGGATCTCTGCCAAAAAGACAAAACTCATACAAGGTTCAAATGGGAAGATGCAGGAAGGATGTCTCTCCTGTTTGAGGACATCTAGAATGGGGTACACTGTCTTGGAATAAAGAAGAGACTATTAAAGAGAGAGATAAGGAGGAATTTCTCCTTACAGAGAGAGGGACACTATTGATTCTTAGTTGTTGTACATGTTCAAGACTGGGATTGATAAATTTCTCCATATTAAAAACATCACAGAAGTCTCACAGTGCATAAGGAGGCCATGTGGCCCATCCTTCATCTACTTGCTGTATTAAACAAACATCATAGCCTCGTGCCAAACTTCTGCATTTTCCCCGTACCGTTGATATTATTCTCATCCAAATAGCTGCTCTGTCCACCTTTGCTACCACCTAATGATCCGTGCACATATACACCCAGGTTCCTCTGCTACGGCACCTCCTTCAAAACTGTAACCTCCAAGTTACACTGGCTTTCAATGTTCTTCCTACCAACATGTGTCACCTCATATTTCTCTGCATTTAAACTCATCTGCCACCTATCCATTCACTCAAACAATTTTTCAATGTCTGTTTGGAGTTAAACATCGTCCTCCTCATGCAGTTCACAATTCTTCAAGTTTCGTGTCATCTGCAAACTTTGAAATTGTCCCCAGCGCACCATCAACATCAAGGAATGGGGAGATAGCGCAAGAAAATGATGCTGAGGCAGAACATAATCTGTGATCTCATTTAATGGTGGAATGGGTATTGGGGGTCTCTTGGCTTATCTCCTGCTCCTGTTTAGTTTGTTCTTATGTTCACATCTTTGGAAGGATATGTTTGCTTTGAAGAGAGTTGTCAGAATGATATTTGGACTCCAAGAATTAAATTACAGGGAAAAATTATTTTAAAAAACCTTAAATTGGAATTTAGGAAGTGTATGTTTATTTATTCAAAATGTTTGTGATAATGAGGAGAACAAGTAAGGTAACAATTTATGTTAGCTTGAGTGATTATGAATCTAAATTCATATTTAAGCCAGAATTTTAGGAATGAAATTCAAAAAACTCCTGCACATAAAGGTGATAGAAGTTTGGAATTCTCTTTTCACAAAATAGAAATTGATACATGTCTAACAGTTAATCTCATATTAGAGTTTAATAGATTTCTGATAATCTGTGGTACTATGGAAAATGAAACAAAAGCAAATAAATGTAACGGGGTCGTATACTTCCCGTGATCTCACTAAATGGCAAAACTGTCTGAACGGGTTAATTAATCCCTTCCTGATTCTATGTTCCTACTGACTTCAGTAAGCTCAAATACTGATCCAATGTCCATATAAGTTTCGTGCTGTTCCAAATCACACCTATAGGCCCAAGCTCTTTAGTTGGACAATAATTACTACTGTTTCAATTGAACATCTTAAATAAACAAATTTTTCCTTCATTCCTAGTGAAGCTTACTCAAGGCTTCTGAACCAACCAATGGTTTTGACCATTCACTTCAAGAATGTAAAGCATAAATTTAGGGATAAAAAATGAACACCAGCCAAATCATTTAGGTGATCAGGATCAATCTGTGACTTTTCAAGTCTGTACTACAAGTGATCTTGGTGCACAAAAGTCTATTTTTCTTGCTAAATTTTCACCTTGCCAGTCCAAACAGATATAGGAATTAAGGAATTATCTTCTTACCACTTAAGATAGAGATCAGGCAGACTCAAGGACTTGCATCTTTAAAGAGCAGAAGACTCCCCAAGAGGCCCTGATGACAGACAGATTCCTGATGGGACCTGTCAGCACTAATGGTCTGTAAAGTGCACTGTACTATCTGGGAGAGACACACTGAGAGTTTCCCTGTGGCAATAGTTATACCTGCATGGCTAATATCATGGGAAATTGTCTGATCTGTCATCAGATGTTAGGAAGTCACTCTTCACAACCTGTTGAGGTTTAGTCGTTTTCAAACGAGAGAAAATGTTACTGCTGGTTATCATACAATGCCAGAATGATTCTCCATTTTATTTAAATAAGTAATTTAATACTGAATTATAATTGATAATTGAATTGAAAGAGACCCCTATGAACTAAAAACTTCACATTGGGAAAATTGCTTGCTTCTGTGCTGCATATTTTTATATAAAGTTTCTTACTCCAACTTCCTGAATTATTTCCCTCATTACTGCATTCTATTATCCTTTCATGTCCTCTCCATCATACTTTTGCACCCTTACCTCATTATTTGGTTGGTGTCCCCTTATAAGGTACAAAATAACGAGAAATGCCTTTTCTTCTATTTAAGGAAAAGGAAGCATTTTTCTTTGTGAAATTGAACTAAGTACTGCAATTCAGCAAGAATGGATCAAAGAAAATTTAACATGATTGAAACTGGTGACCTTATTTTCTCTATTGTTCATAAGAGGCAAGCACCTGGTAATGGCAAGCATAATGCGGCACTAACTGAAATAAAGACATGGCTAATGTACATGAGTAAAGCTCAGGGACAGGAATAATAAGAGTGTAGAAATGGTTGCATGCTCCCTAATTACTGCCTAATGATCTACATTGGATCAGGACAATGGTTGGACTGGGCCAAATGGTTGAATATCTAGGCAAAATTAATTTCCAAAAAGATTTCATGCTTTTATGGAATGGGAGAATGAAAATTAAAAAAAATGAAATATCACTTGCAGGATGATTTCGGGACTGAAATATTATGATATAATTACACAATTTTTACGTACATCTCAGTATTTTTTTTCCAGATTCCACAATGCAGGAAATACATCAGCGAAATAATCTTTAATGAACAAAATGTCTGTATGAAAGGTTCATAAATTGAAAGCTGGAAATGACTTGTTGTCTTTTTGAAAGTGCCAATGCATTTGAACCTTGCTGCTTGCGATTTATCTGCCATTAAGTGACTCTTCACAGTGGGCAATGTCATGTCTGCTTGAGCTGTCACTCCAATAGACGATGAAAATATAATTGACTGTCACTGAATCCAAGAAAAAGTCAGCAATATGCCAAATATCAAGTTCATATCAAGTTATTCACAATGAAACTGTTCATGCTGCTTTTCGTCCTTTCTTTCCAGAAGAGACACACTCTCACCAGCTGCACTGTTCCTCAACCAAGCTGCTGTTTTTCATCTTTGAAGTGAGACAGTGAAAATTTGGCAGGCTAAATGAACATTTAAGGTATCACCATGGACCATTTATATCCCCTATGCAGACACTTACGAGCAGCAGTAATTAGATGATCATCAGGAATGGGAATGTGAGTTGATTTTTCACTCTTCCCACAGGCAATTTGCTTGAGTTCAACTATCTTGGAGTTGCATAACATATAAGACCCCCACACCTAAAGTTATGTCTCACACAGCACACATATATGCTGCATAAACTAATCTCAGGTTACTTAAAACTGGGTACCTATATCAATCATTTATTCCATTTTGTGCGCATACAATCTTACACACGGTATTCATTCCTGGTACATCTACCCATCACAGTTTACATAGGACAACCATAGCACTAACATCTCAAGGTGGGTATCCATATCTAGCGCCTGAACCAGTTATGTCTCACACAAGGTATGCACACATTACAGCAGAAGGAAACCAATACTGGTTCCTACTTAAGTTATTTTGCTGTGTCTAAAATAAATTACGTCCAGTTCATTCTCTTGGTTGGGAAGGTATACAGTGAAATAAATTCAATTTTAGGAAAAGCTTATTAAAATATAAATCTTTCCTCAAAATATCAACTACGCAAAATTAAATCTATATGCCAAGGTTTATTTCAAAGTCAGATTCTCCACATTCCCTCTTTGCAACAGAAACTTAAATGATTACTAACATATACTTGCTATACATTCTTTAAAGGGCTCTTTCAGAAACAATGTCCTGATCACAATAGCAGATGTTCATTAGTTCTGATATTTCATGACTATATAGCATTTAGGGCTCTTTAAATTCATTGGGAAATAAATTCTGCATTTTTAAAGAGATCGATTCGAATGCTGTTTTTTTCAAAGTATTGAACAGTTGCTAAATTAAATTAAAGTTCAATCACCACAATAAGGCATAAGGGAAGGGGAGGGGGAGTTTGGCTTATTTCCAGGATCTTAATAGAGTTAATAGGAAACAATTGTGTAATGTTCTCTGACTGCAACTGCACCTAACCATGCGTGGAAGATTGAACTTGCTTGCCTGATCTATGCTGTGCTGATGGAATTAAGTAGTGTGAACTTCAACTGTAGTTTTATTTTGTTGTTTCGTGCTCATTAAGGTGCAGATGTTGGTGCTGGAGAATAGAACACTTTCTATTTCAGGCACCCGGGGGCAGAAATTGACGTGTACTGTTCCTGCATTTCAGGCATAGAACCAATTTAGCAGTACCCACTTCACAATGGTCTAGAGTTAGATCAGACTGGTGCTCTGAATTCGCAATGCAAGTTCAGCATTGGTGCAAAATCATTTCACCCAAGACTCAATCTCTTCAGTTCAAGAAACTTCACCTGCTACTAATGCTTCAAGAAATTACCAGACCTTGTACACAGACCTTCTCTATTGGTAGGCATGTATTTGAAATGAATCAGTTTAAGTTTTCATGAAAATTCCCCTTACTTGCAGTTTGCAAGTGTGTTTCTAAACTTAAAGGAAAAGACCATAAAGGACTAATTATATTCTTCTATGTACTACAGCTAAGTACAGCGATCTACATGCCACCTTGCAGTAGTAGTTCAGCTGACTTTGGTCCAATTTTCTTCCATTTCTCTTGAACTATTCAGACTTCCTAGGGTTTGATCCATTCAGGCCCTCCTACCTTTCCTGAAATGTAAATCTAGATCTCAAGTGTGAATTGTATCAGGGTTTAGGCCCGAAACGTCAAGTTTTCCTGCTCCTATGATGCTGCTTGACCTGCTGTGTTCATCCAGCCCCATGCTTGTTATCTCAAGTGTGAATTGCCTGTTTGACTACAGAGGACACATCACTTTGTTCCCTTTGTCATGCATTATCCACACATGCAGAAGCTATTGCATAGCAACTAGGAATAAAAACAGTGGAACTGATTTATTTTGCCTGCTTTATCTCAAGGGCAACAAGCTTCAGTATCATTAATTTGGTAAAGAATTAGCAACCTGCAAATCATGTGTCCAATTCTCACAATGAATGTGAGAATACAAGTTGTGAAACAGACAATTCTGGTAGATTGTGGACCAGGAAGAAGGAAATTACCATGAATTCTGCTAAATTACCATTTAGAAATCTTACTGGTCCATTAATGTCCTTCAGGGAAAGTATCTTGCCACCCCACTAGAATTGACCTACACATAACAACAATTCTACTCTATGCAACTAACTCCAATGTTCTCAAGGACAAAAATAGAAGTTGTTGGATAAGCTCAGCAGGCCTGGTGGCATCTGTAGAGAGAAATCAGAGTTAACATTTCGGGTTGAGTGACCCTTCCTCAGAACTCAACCGAAACGTTAACTCTGATTTCTCTCCACAGAGGCTGCCAGACCTGCTCAGCTTTTCCAGCAACTTCTGTTTTTGTCTCTGATTTACAGCATCCACAGTTCTTTTGTCTTTTATCCAAGCAAGATACAAGCACTGTGGAGCAGATAGTCCACCATGATTTTTTCTTCAGAAGCTTTTCTATTGTCAGTCAGGTATGGCTAAAAATATAGCTCTTGTCAGCTTTATCCATGTCCTGAAAGAAAATATACTTTATAAAAATTATAGTACTTCTACCATTATCCTGGCTGACATTAGTCAGTTGAACAGGGAACAGGGTATCGTTGTATGCGATCTGGAAGATGAGGAGTGCAAATGTATATGATATCAATGTAACTAATTGTTAACATGAAATAAACTACGCCATGTTAAACTACAAGAGACTCTTCTAGTTAGAGCAGTTTGGGTTTTCCTCTACCACATCAAGCAAATTCTGTGATTTCTTGCATTTAAATCAGATGGCGATCAATCTTCATGAAGTGCTGCAGCTGATACAGTGTACTGAACTGGCATGTCCATACAACATGGTAAACAGTGATTTGAAATTATTTAACTGCTTATTTTAAATGCGGACTGGCATTTTGAGATCTTAAGAGTCACCTTGGGGTGCCTGCTCATACAGCATGATCAACAGCAGGGAAGAACCGAAGAGTTAAGCATGTTATAGAAGAAAACCTCATAGCAGTCCTCAATCAGAAAGCATATTCCCGTAAATGGTAAAAGCAGTTCAGACCTGGTAATAGAAGCACTGCAACAGGAGAGTTAGCAACTCCCTGGAGAAAGATAATTCATAATTCCTATGCAGAAACATGTTGCATCATGAGGTGATGGTCTGTGGAAGGAGTCCCAAGTCAAAATTCAGCAATGAATGAACAGGCCTCAGATGCTTGATGAGTAAAGTTTAAAATCTCCATTGGGTCATAGAAAACTTTAAAATAGTGGAGTAAGAGAGGCTGGAGAAGTGAGAAGTTAAAAAAAAATTACTTAAAGTTCAGATGGAGTGTCACTGCCATAGAGATCAGACACCACAAGGCATGACTACAAGGGAAAATGCTACAAAATAAATATTAATTTGAGATCACAGACCCAGGACATTGTGAAGAAAATTAATTAAAGCCAAAAGTCTAAAGACTTAAGCAGATCTACTTTAGTGAGGAAAGAAAGATTTGGAGATTATATTTATGCAGGAGATACTTCATACTGTAATATAAAAATGATTTTCTGATGAAGGGTCTAGGCCCGAAACATCAAGTTTTCCTACTCCTATGATGCTGCTTGGCCTGCTGTGTTCATCCAGCCCCACGCCTTGTTATCCAGGATATATACAGTGATGGAAATCTATCATCCTTACCTGATCTTGCCATTGTGTGACTCCAGACCCACAGCAATGTAATTGACTCTTAACTGTCCTCTAGGCAATTAGGATTGAATAAATGCTGTCTTAATCAGTGATGCCCACATCCTGTGAAAGAATAAAAGGAAAAATATTATTTGTAAGAAGACTTAACAAAACACAGAATTGCACATTGTAATGATATTAATTTCTAAGATACCAAATAGAATCCAAATCAGATGCTAAATCAGAAGCTGAACAAATAAATACATTTCCATATGCAAATGGGAGTAAGCCTGAGTGTGTTAAAGCCCATCAAAACATTAAATAAGCAACATATTCTTTTCATGAAATTCTTAAAAAAACTTTGCCATTTACTTTAACCTCAGGAAAAAAAAGTTATTGAAGCAACAGTATTTAATAGATGAGTTCAGCATCAAGGGAAATCTGTAATTTTCCTGCATGATCTCTACAGATTATTGCAGAAATGCAACCACAGTAACTTTAATTCAGAATTCATGAGCCAGAATTGTTGTCGGCATTGCTGATGAGTATTTGTCAAATTTATTGCAGTGACCCTCCAACTGAGCAGTAAAGTTGTTTTTTTAACTTGAGTCCAGAGAAGTCCAT
Organism: Ginglymostoma cirratum; assembly: GCA_024137785.1. Classification (NCBI taxonomy): domain Eukaryota; kingdom Metazoa; phylum Chordata; class Chondrichthyes; order Orectolobiformes; family Ginglymostomatidae; genus Ginglymostoma; species Ginglymostoma cirratum. Next base: position 10,995,701 of record JAHRHZ010000004.1, on the reverse strand, counting down.
AGGAAGAAGATTGTAAGGCTGTAAGAGATAGGAGCAGGAGTAGGCTATTTGGTCCCTTGAGACTGCTCCACCATTTTATAGGGTCTTGGCTGATCCAACACTCCTCACATCCACTTTTGTGCTCTTTACCCAAAAAATCAGATGGTGAATGAAGCAGAAGTTTAGAAACAACACTTCTCAATCTTATCAGGAGAATGTCAACTTTGGCATAGGACATCAGCAGTCCATGCAATTCTTAAAGTATAAAGCTCCAATCTGGCACATGCGAGAAACAAGTCCAATAAGTAGAACAGACACAGAACAGAACAGATGGATGATAATGGAATAGTGTAGGTTAGATGGGCTTCAGATTGGTTTCACAGGTCGGCGCAACATTGAGGGCCGAAGGGCCTGTACTGCGCTGTAATGTTCTATGTTCTATGACACAAGACACTAAAAGTCTTTTTAAGTGTTGTGGAGCAAAGAAACCTCAAAGATACAAACAGTGTTCAGCTAATAAAATGCTTCAATATATCACACAATAGGTCATTTTGAGAAAATGTGTGGAAGTGGGGCACAGTTTCAGAAAAGCACAGAACCAAATAGTTACTCAAGCACAGAGGTTAATGGGGTAGAATGACCTATAAGAGAAGAAAAACCTAAAGTATTTCTGGAGGAAATAGGTGACTAAGGATTTACATTTTGTAAGCTAATATTTATGTCAATGATCATCTCATGGATTTCATGTTAAACACCAGGAAGAGTTTCATAATCAGATAATGACCCATGATAATGGAAACACCATCAACAGTGTTGGCAACCTCATCAAGCTGGCAACAGTGCAACTATATTGTCCAGAATCATTATGCTTAGGAATAAAGGTATGGAACAAACAGTTCTCCTATATAGGCAACATTAAATAATAGAAAATCTGTACATGTTTCCCAATCATAAATTCTCATTCTTGAGTAGAAAGGCTTGTCTTGACCTCAACCATCTTCAAATGCCAGAAAGAAGTAAACCACATAAAGTTAACAAGTAGCCAGTCAGGGAACAGGGTGTCAAAAGAAATCTGGTAGAACTTTCATAGTACCCCTGAGGCTCATGGTAGAACTTAAATGAAAATAGAAACAGAATTTATTGAAATTAATTGTGTTGGTACGAAAAAAATGCTTCATACTGTCAACACGTCACTTGTCCCTTCATTGGAGTGGCATAATTGTTTATCACTGCTATCAATATTGAAGAATGTACTTGGATCTCAAGAGCCAGAAAGTTTTGCAAGGAAAAACCAGCAATGAAATGGAAAGTGAACAGTATACTTTACTCATGCCAAGGTATAACTGAAGTAACCCAGAGTGCAACACAACTTAGTGAGCAAAGTTTTGACAGATTCAAGTCTGAAGTTTGGTTCTGAGTTGACTCAGAAGAGGCAAGTTCAAGCTGAATATTTGACTTCTTTATTTTCCCAGGATGAATCCTCAATAATTATAACAGAGACTGTGCCAAGCCAGAAGCAATCCTCAAATAGCAGAACTGAGGAAGTGAATATATGACCAAAACAATTGCTGAGGCCAAATGAGAAGAGTCCAAATCAATCTGCAAACTGGAATAGTACATTTCTACAGGGGGACTGAGAATACAAAATTGCTAACACAGACTGAAGATGAAGTGCATAAAACTCCACGGAAGCCACCACTGGGAAAATACAACCAACATCCAATGATTCAAGATATGACAAGGAAGAAATTGTCCCTTTCAAAGAATCAGGACCCTGCAATGAAGGAACTGATGGCTTCAGCAGGGAGGATGTCCCCTATGAAGGAAATTCAAAGGTTCAAAAGACCTCCAGTTTAAAGGCAACTACAGATCTCAAGCTGTCAGGAAGAAAATCAGATTCTTACACCCAGCATACGACTTGTTTTTCAGTTCCAAAGGCAACATGTTTCGGGAGAGTTGTGAAACCTCTAAATTGCTTGACTCTATAAATTTAGAGGCTTGGACAGAGGATGGGTAGTGGTAAATGCAATTGTGTATATAAACGTACAATACTGATGATGATTAATACAAAGCTTTGAGAAGGAATGTCATATCTGAGTCTGCAAGGGTTAGCACTGAGAAGTGCTACAAGCACATCCGCTATGGTAATGCCATACTGGTCTGTAGAAAAAAAAGCATTGGATCTCAAACAATACATCTGGTGATGCTCAAAGTCTCTAACAATGTCAAATATATCAATATAACTTGTAGCTAATTGTGAAAATGCAATAAACTATATCTTGTTAAAAAGATTCTTCTCATTAGACTAGGGAGTGTTTTTTTTTGTTCATTCACAGGACATGGATGTTACTGGCCAGACCAGCATTTACTGCCCATCCCTAATTGCCCAGAGGGAAGTTAAGAGTCAGCCACATTGCTGTGGGTCTGGAGTCACATGTAGGCCAGATTAGGTAAGGATGGCAGTTTCCTTCCCTAAAGGGCATTAGTGAATCAGATGGGTTTCTCCAACAATTGGCAATGGATTCATGATCATCATTGGACTTTTAATTCCAGGTTTTTATTAGATTCAAATTCCACCAACTGCCATGGTGGGATTCAAACCAGGGTCCCCAGAAGGAGTCTCTGGATTAATAGTCCAGCAATAATACCACTACGTCACTATACCATCACCTCCCCCCAATTATCCCCCACCAGACTAAGCATGTCATGTAGAGTTCTTATTTAAAGAGGACTGCTGCGTAGCTTTCATCACCTGCAGCAGTTTATGTAGCGAGTTTGTGTATACATATATAAGATATAACCCTGGAACACACTGGTCCTAATGCTTAATCCAGTATTGTGATGTATCTATCCGTTGATTCTTCAAATTCCGCTATGGCCTCATACTTCCCATACTGCAACCTCTCCCTGTTCCTTAGCCTTAAAAAACTCAGCATTCCCACAATTCTGGAACCCTCACTTGCTTTTTCCCTACTATTGACTGCTGTCATTTGCAGATGACGCAGAGATAAGTGGAGAGTCAGGTTGTGTGGAGGAAGTAGGGAGGCTGCAGAAGGACTTGGACAGGATAGGAGAGTGAGCAAAGAAGTAGCAGATGGAATACAATATGGGAAAGTATGAGGTTATGCACTTTGGTAGGAAAAATAAAAGCAAGGGCTATTTTCTAAACGGAGACAGGCTTTAAAAATCTGAAGTACAAAGGGACTTGGATATCCTAGTTCAGGATTCTCTTAAGATTAACATGCAGGTTCAGTTGGCAGTTAGGAAGGCGAAGGCAATGTTAGCATTCAGTTCAACAGGTCTAGAGTACAAGAGCAGAGATATACTGCTGAGGCTGTATAAGGCTCTGGTCAGACCTCAATCAGAATATTGTGAGCAGTTTTGGCTCCCATATCTAAGCAAGGATGTGTTGGTATTGGAGGAGATCCAGAGGAGGTTTACAAGAATGATCCTCAGGATGAAGCCTTGTCATATGAGGAAGAGTTGAGGACTCTTGGTCTATACCCAATGGAGTTTAGAAGGATGAGAAGGGATCTCGTTGAAACTTACAGAATACTGACTGGCCTAGGTAGAGTGGACGTGGAGCAGATGTTTCCACTAATAAGAGAGACTAGGACCCAAAGCAAAGCCTCAGAGTGAAGGGACAACCTCTAGATGAGGAGCACTTTCTTTAGCCACAGGGTAGTGAATCTGGGAAACTTATTGCTGCAGTTGGCAGTGGAGGCCAAATCATTGTATGTATTTAATATAGAAATAGATATGTTATTGATTTGCCAGGTGATCAAGAGTTATGGGGAATGAAGTTGAGAAGTATATCTTGCCATGATCGAACAGTGGAGCAGACCTAAAGGGCCAAATGGTCTAATTTTTCTCCTCTATTTTATAATCTTATGGTCTAGTTTCAATCATCTGGGCCCTATATGGATCTTCTTCCCTTCTCTATGCCTAACACTCTTCTTGTAAGATGCTGTTTAAGGATTACACCTTTGACCAAACTTCTGCTCTTCTTATCTCCTTCTATGGTTTTATGTCAAACTTTGTCCAATAATGTACCCATCTAGCAGATTGGGACAGTTTCCTCCAGCAATGCTGCGACTGAGAGATTTCAGTCTTTGCAAAACCTGTCACTGGCTCTATTGGTTTGTCAACTGTTCCTGACCAGAATATCTTCTTCACTGATTTTGGATTTTATGATGTCCTTTAATCATGATATTCATCTCTCTGTCCTGCAACTTTGTACACCTCCTGGAACCCTATTCCTACAAAGTGCCTCCCTCAGTGCATTGTCCAAAACCCCAACATCAAACAACTTCTGGGCTTCATTCACTTCCCCTCTCTCCAAACTCAGACAACAATTCATTAATGCTAATGCTGATTCCACACTCCAAGTTCATCATGGAACCTCCTCCTTTAACTTGGACTCTAACTTATTACCAGAATCAATTTCTCACAAACACGACAAAAGTTTTCTCACTGAAATACCTTTCATCACTTTCTTTCCTCTTCTTCATCAAGGTCTCCCTCAATTGAATTTATTGGCCTTTTATCCTCCCTAAATCTCTCCCTCCATGTAAAATCCCCGACTCATATTCATGGCCACCCTCTTTATTTGCTATGCCAAGTAATCTTACTGGTCCCATAATATCAATTACAACTGAATAAAACTCTGATTACTCCCAGATAACATCTGCAACCACATTCCCTTTCCACACTCCAAACTTAACTTCTTCTGTATGTGGCCCTAAAAAAAACTAACTACCAATTCACCACCACGACATATTCAAGTCCTAACTATTTAGTTTTTCACCCCCATTTGCCACAATATTTCTGCAGCTGCTGATTTATTCTCCTTCACTCTCACTTCCACTTTTGATTGCCTAATCTCCAATAAGACCATTAGTCTCTCACCTTTCCTGTTCCATTGATATAACCCTCATTTGGCTCCCTTAAACCCAAGGGACATGGATTTGAAAATATATGATAGACCACCTGTGCAGCCTTCCATCACCAGCAGTGGAGTACTTAATACACTACTAGGTCCTATTCTTGTTTGCTGAAATTGTTGCCATTTCAGGAAGGTAAAGTTAAATCCAGTATTCTTTTCTCCATTACAAACCATTTTCTTAAATCTCTCACCCTCTACAACAAATATAAGAAGCTCAAGGACTTTTTGGTCACTAAGATGAAGACAATCCAATAGGCTGCCTCTCCCATGTTCCTATAGTTCACAATCATATCTGTCCAAACGAACAAACTTCCTTTTATGCTACCCCTTGCCCTAACCCTGAACTTGTATTTTTCTTTAGCTTCTCTCATATGTCCTCTTGTGCCCTGTGCCCATCCTTCAATGAAAACCACCTCATATTCTCTTGATCCTGTTCTTTCTAAATTGCTGACTACGCAATTCCACTTCCTGGTCCTATATCAGCCAATAATAAACAATGGTTTTCTTTTGGTCCATTGGTGTTGTCCCTTTCTCCTTTGGATCTGCTGTCACCACCTCTTTCCTCATAAAAACAGTCTTGCCCCCACAATCCTTCCAAGTTACTATCTCACCTCCAACTTCCCTATCCTCTCCAGTGTTTTTGAAACAATCTCCCAATAGTATTCCCATCTTTCCCAGAATACCATACTTCAACCCATCCAATCAGGTTTTCGCCCTGCCACATAACTGAAACAACACTTATCAAATTCAGAAGTGACATGCTACCTGACAGTAAAAAAGCTAATGTTTCCCTGCTCATTTTTCTTGACCTGTCTGCACCATTTGACATGGTTAGCCACCCATCCTCCTCCAAGACTTCTCTATTATCAACCAGCTAAGTGGGTCTGCCCTCCCTGGCGTCATTCTGATCTACCTAACTATATATGTAATGCAGATGAAAATTTGCAGTTGCTTCTCTTCCTATTCTATCACTGCTCCCTTTACTATCACCAACAATCTTTCCTCAGTCCCCTCTTAATTCTCATCTGCATGCCACCCTTTGGTGACATCTTCCATAAACATAGGATTTATTATGTACAATGATGACACTCAGATGTATCACACAGTTACCTGTCTCAACTTCCTTACTGTTCCTAAAGTTTCAGACTGATTATCTGACATTCAATATTGGGGAGCAGAAAATTTCCTCAGTTAATTATAGGTAAGAATGAAACCATTGTTTTCCCACTCTAACTCCATTCTTTAGCTATTGACTCCATCTGGTTCCTGGCAGTGCCTGGCATGAAGCCAGTCAGGTCAAAATCTTAGTATTGCATTTGGTCCCAAGTTGAGCTTTTAACTTCATTATCATATCATTAATAAGATTGTTTATTTTCACCTCTGTAACATTGCCTGTTTCACTGCTGCCAAAACCCTCACCCAGGCTTTTGTTACCTCCAGACTTGACTATTCTAACATACTGTTGGCTGTTCTCCCAAACCCAGCACTCGAAATTTGAGGTTGCCCGAATCTCTTCTGCTCATGTCTTAACTCGCACCAAGATCCATACCCCTATAACCCCCAAGCTCACTAATGTACTTTCGCTCCCAGCCAAACAGTATCTTAATTTGAAAATTCCAATCCTTATTTTCAAATTGCTCACAATGCACCAACACCCTGCTCACCTTTATAACCTCTTCTCGCACACCACCCCCCCCAACCCTCTAAGATACCTGTGCTTCTCTAATTCTGGCCTCTTATGAAATCCTGATTTTAATTGTCCTACTATTTGTAGCAATGCCCTTGGTTGCATATGCCTCAAGCTCTGAAGACTGTCCCTACGTTTCTATATCTTGTGTTAATTCTTTACGACACTAATCAATCCTAGTTCTTTGACCAACCTTTTGGTCATCTGATATCCTTTACCTTAGGTGGACTTGTATCATACTTCCTTTTCACAATGATCCTATTAAGTGTTTTGGGATGAGTTATTACATTAAAGGAGCTATTGACATGACCATGCGTCATAGACCCAGATCACCTATGGACTTATCTAACTTTTACATTCCAACATGTAACACATGTTTTTAAAATGATGATGGATACAGTCAAAATGACTGTAAATCTAGTGACTTGATTCCTCTAAAGAGGAATTCTGGAATATCACACCTGCAGGTATCAAAAAAAACTTCAAAAACAGAAATGTATTCTAAATTGAATTGTAATCCCTGTGAGTATCTTATACTGTGAAAATAATGGTTACAAAAGCAGCCTGGGTGAAAGACATTTGTATTTTCCTCTTTCAATCATGCACAGAGACAGGGGTTAAAAGTGAGCTTCAACCCTAGTCTATTTATGTTAGCAGCCTCACATTCTAGTGTGAGGGCTAGTGTGACTAGATTACAGTTTTGGAAATAACCATTAAATGCCCACACACTGCAGGTAAAACAGAGGATAGTCTCTCTTTCACTCTGGGTGCTTCCAATCAGCTGCTGTTGAAAGGATAAAAGAATTACTAAACAGAAAAACTAAAGGAACTATGGATGCTGGAAATCAGAAACAAAAACAGAAATTGCTGGGAAAATTCAGCAGGTCTGGCAGAAACTGTGGAGAGAAATCAGAATTAATGTTTCAGCTCCAGTGGCCCTTCTTCAGAAGTTTGTTGAGTTTTTCCAGCAATTTCTGTTTTTATTTTAAAAGAAGGTCATTCAACCCACAGAGCCAAAAATCTCAAAATCAATTGTTCAACCATCAATGTTACTGTCAATATCACTTAACGGCCACAATGTTCTACTATCCACTCTTGATGAATAACTCAGAGACAGAACTGTTTATCTCTTTTAACTTCTTTTCAGACTCACTTCTTATTCCTAATTTGTGTGTATGTGTTCATATTAATATTAACATTTCATAGAATCCCTACAATGTGGAAGCAGGCCATTCAGCTCATTGACCTTACATCAACCCTCTGAAGAGCATCCCACCCAGACTCACCCTATCTCTGTAACCCTGCATTTCCCGTGGCTAATCCACCCAACCTGCGGGTCTTTGGACTGTGGAAAGAAAACCACGCAGACACAGGGAGAACACAGATAGTCACCCAGGTTCGGGATCAAGCTTAGATCCCTGATGCTGTAAGGCAGCAATGCTAACAACTGAGCCACCATGCCGTCCCATGCTCCTGTTCAGTAATTAATAATCTCAACATTATTTTTAACTCAAGAAAGCTGAGTTAAATTGTCTCCTCATAAAGCATGAATTCAATTGGTCTTGGAGAAAGGCATCCAGAAGGGAGGGATCTTTTTATTAAATTAACCTTGTTGTGAGTAACTGAGGCAGTGGGTAAGTAAAGAAGGGCAGCCAGTTTATCCCTTTTCAGCCAAGAGTTTAATAATTTGGGGTATTCCATCTGGAATCACTATAACGTGGGGAACCTTGCCCGGGGTCTGCTAATAACACTTTATAAATGTATGCTGTCATTATTTTACTGTATAAATTACTCAACATAAATGCAAGCTGTTGATCTATTGAAAACACCCCGTATTTAATGTAAATAGGCAATTGAGAGTGCAATTGGACTATGCAGCACATATATTTTTTAGGGTTAACTTTACACTACGTTGTCTGTGAAGAAGCTTTTCTTCCAACAACGCACTTTGAAAAATTATCCACAAGTGTGTTTGTGATCTCCCAATATAAGCTCATGTCGATAAAATTAGTTCTTGTATTTGCTGTTTCCCATTCATTCTCGGTACCACTGTGGGTATAACTGTACTGAAAATCTCAGTATTGTGAAAGCCAGCCTCTATCGGCCAATAAAGAGACTTTGTGTCTTTAAGATTTGCATTGAAATATGACTCAAGTCTGTACTTCAGCTCTTAAACTGACTCTAATTATCTGCTACCTTCTGTTCTGTGGTCCCTGCTGTGATGAAAACCAGCAACGCTAAAGCAAACTGGTTCTTAATTTTCCCTGACAGCCTGCCTTAAACATAAAGGCAAATCTCTCCTCTAATTAAAAGCACATTCAAAGTCCAAACAAATTAAGTACAATTAAATCCTCTGAATTATGAGTATCTATCACTTGGAAATATTTTTGTAAAAATTACCACATTTAGATCAAAGTCTCCAGCCTCCTAGTTTAATTGCATCATTAGGAGCATTGCAACAGGCTTCATAAATATAAAGCCTGCTCGTTTCTCTGGGAATACTGAAGGGACAGCCCTCAAGCTAATTGTTTCCATATTTCCATAAGAGGCTCATCTGTTTGAGCGAGCATAATGGACAGACTGAGAGTTTCACCTAATTTGGTGCCCTATTATTTTACACGTAGATTTATCATTTTTTTTCAGGGTGCTTTTCTTTTATTTTTATGAACTGCATTCATCTGAACAGCCTCCTGGTTTTTCAAATTCCATCAAGTATCAGGCTGAGCCCATCTGTGAGATTACAATTTTCCTGTCTCAACGAGCAGCAATCTATTATTGATAAAGCAACAGTCTTTCATTATGTCAGCTTACTCAGCCTGCATCTTAATCAAATAACTGATAGCACAGAGTGTTGCAGAAAGTACAACTTTATTAATTGCTATTGAGGAAATATTTAGCCATTTGATCGGCTGGTATCTTGAATCGCTCAAGTGTTTATGCAAATAGGAGGTCTGCAGATTAATTCAGAAAGCCTACCCTATTCTTTCAAAATCCAGACTCTTTGCTCAGCCTGAATTTGTTTTGCACGGCGACTTGCAATAATCAGGAACTTGCTGCCAGGAGCAAATTACTTACGTATTTTAAAAATGTTTTCCCTAATTGTATGATCTGATATGACTGGGGAGAGTTTAACTACAGCCCAGTAACAAATGATTCTGGATAACACTAAAATAGCTTTCCATTAAACCAGGGCAGCATATTTTTCTTTGTTTGATTCAGAATCCTAGTAGACACCCATTATTCCCATTCCAAGAGACCAGTCTGTGACCATGCAATCTGTAAATGCCTAGCAGAATGTGCACATAAGCCACATATAGTGATATGTGCAGCTCTCCCCATCTCTAAGTGACATTTTCCCCCATTCTCCCATGGGATGACTATGATGAGGGTCATCAATTATATGGAACAAATGAAGAAGCTGAGACTGTTCTCTTCATATGAAAGAAAGTTAAGGGTCGATTTAATGGAGATGTTCATAGTTATGAAAGGTTTTGCTGGTGTGAAACTGTTTCAGCTGGAAGGAGAGGTAGTCACGAGAGGGTGAATATTTAGCTAATCGACAAACGAATCAGACGAGAGATTAAAATTTGTTTGACCCAATGTGTTCCTGCAATCTTGCATTCACTGCTAGAAGCAAATCCAGCAGAAACTTCCAAAGGGAATTGATGAGCAATTGAAATGAGAAAAAAAATTGAACTGTTATGGGACTAATTAGATGAATCTTTCACAGCCAAGATGGCTAAATAGGTTTTATTTCTGGCGTGTGGTTCCATAGCTCTGTCAATAACACTGAAGTTCTCGTGAGTTCCGCCACCTCCTGCAGCAATTCTTACAGAAGCCCATATGACCGATCCAAAATGTTGAGTCCCATTGACTCTCAAAGTTCCTGTTCAACTTTGCAAAGTGTGACACCCATCATCCATTTCTTACAAGGTCAATAATATCAAGGAGATAAAGACAATGGGAGAGATTCAAGGAGTTCCTACTTCTTCAGCTAGAAGGATCCAAGTTAATGCTAGAAACTAGTAAGCAAAGCTAGCTGAGATATTTCTCAGACTCATGTACATTAGTGGTATTGTTGGAAACATAATATTGTTTTGACATGTACTCAGATGTCACCCAGGTCTGACTCTACCAATACTGAATGGGCAGAAAATTTTTCCAGTTAAGTATACGGAAAACTGAACTCATTGTTTGCCCTCACGGCTTGTTCCCTGGCTACTGACCTCTTTCCCCAGCGACAATCCTGAAATTAAGCCAGTTACTTCACAGGTTTGGTGCTACATTTGATATTGAGGAGAGCTTCCAGCTTTGTACTATCTCTAAAACCTTCTAGTTCCACCTTCATAACACATTAAACTTTGCCCCTTTCTCTGCTCACCTGCTGCTGAAACCCTCATTCGTGCCCACATTACCTTTAAACTTGACTATTCCATGACTCTCACAGATTTGTCCTCCATAAATTGAAAGTCATTCAAAATTTTGCTGCTCCTCACTTAACTTACAACAAGTTATCACTCTTTCGTTTGTTGACCTTTATTGACCGTAAGATCATAAGACGTAAGAGCAGAAGCAAGACATTCAGCCCATTGAGTCAAGGAAGGTGGCACTGTGGCTCAGTGGTTAGCACTGTTGCCTCATAGTAATAGGGACCCTGGTTCGGTTCTACTGTCGGGCCACTATCTTTGTGGAGTTTGCACATTCTCCCTGTGTCTGCATGGGTTCCTCCGGGTACTCTGGTTTCGTCCCACGGTCCAAGGATGTGCAGGGTAGGTGGATTGGCTATGCTAAATTGACATAGTGTCCAGGGATGCGCAGGCAAGGTAGATTGGCTATGGGAAGTGCAGGGTTACAGGGATAGGGTAGCGGAGTGTGGGATGCTCTTCAGATGATTGGTAAGAACTAGATGGGTGGAATGGCCTGCTTACACACTGTAGGGAATCTATATCTATGATAAGTAGATCTCATCTGTAATTGGGCTAGCCAATGCCAGAAAGAGTTGGATGCACAGATTGCCAGCTGTGCAGGTGGGATTTTTATAAAGCTCTCCTTAATGTATTGGGATTTTGTCCCAGATGTGAAAAAAATTAAAAGACCCTGCATCCCTCACCTCTCACACCTCCTCACCATCCACACACCCCCATGCCACATACATGCTACTTCATCCCTCTCAAACACTCCCATGATTCTTGCTTGCCCCATGCCAAGGTATGTCCCTTATCCCAATATTCAATGGCTCCTCATACTCCACACGCCTTCAAAAGTATACCGTAGAATCCCGCCCCACCCTCACTCTGCCTTCCTCTGACACCTCATGACTCCCATGCCAAGGCATGGCACTTATGTGCCCAGTCAGTGTGTATAAGCAAAGAACCCCAAAATGACATCCACATATAAAAAAAAAGATTTTGTTTTAAAATAGCTTTTCATTATGGTAAAACAACTGTATTAGAAAAACTCAATCCACTACAGCCCAATAGAAGTGTCAATCAGTTAGACTCTTTCAAGTTTCAATACTTGATACCACAAGATACTTGAAATCAGTTAAACTTATGTAAACAAACATTGTGAAGTTGACAGGGATCAGACAGCCGGAGCTGTCTATAAAGCTGAGGCACAGCCAGAAATACATAATAAGGCTTGGCTGAGAGGTAGACAACCATTAGGGAGCTGAATTACCTGAGCCCTTGCTTGATTGACTGCTCTGGCAGTCTGACCTCTTGTCACTTTCCTACAGCCAACTCATTTTTGCTTGTATCAATCTGAAAAATCAAAGGCCTCTACCTAAGTTCATCCAAAACACAAAAATATGGAACTTCCCATATGCTTCACTCTCTCTTTACTGAATTTCAGATGCTTTTACCCAAACTTGATATCATCCTAAGCTAATTTAATTCCTCCACCATCTTGCTGATTTTAGCCTTGATTTCGCCTTGCATGAGAGCCTTGGCTGTTCACTTGGGATGATAAAGTCAATTAATTCTTAGGAAACATGCCACTGAGCCTAGTTATTCTCCAGTCTACCATTTTATTTCTATCTTTACTTATTAATGTTTCATTGAGGGCTACAAAATGAATCTCACCCTGAACTGTCTGAGGAATGTTACAACTCCAAGTAACAGAACACAGCTATCACGCGCTGAATTCTCAATCTCAGTCATGCTCCTAATGAAGAATATATTTTCATGGGGCTAAAGGCATTGAAAGCTACATGGAGAAAACGGGTACAGACTACTAAGTTGAATGATCAGCCATGATCGTACTGAATAGTGCAACAAGCTTGAACAGCCAAAAAGCCTACTCCTGTTCTTATTTTCTATGTTTCTATTATTAAGATAGGCATACACCTCGTGAAATTGGGTCAGTATGTAGTTCCATTACTTTCACTATGGAATCTAAGATAACTCTGGTTTAATAGTATTCATTTGGTGTCTCTCATCAAGTAGAAAAGCGTAAAGGAAGCACACTGAAGCAAACAAGCCAGAACTCAAATGTAAGAAATGTAAGTTGAACCTGCCCTTTGTTATGAATAAAGGGAAGGGCAGCATAGCCCCACGCTGTCATTAGAGAGAGAGATGTCCAGTGTGTGCTTAACCTAAGAGTCATCATGTCTTATGCCAGGCGCGAGGTTGAGAAGGTAGAGCTTTCATGCTGACTTCAGTTGCTATGGGAAAGGAACCCATGCTGTTGACATCACTCTACATTGCAAACCAGGTGCCCAGCCAATTGAGTTAAGTCATCAATATTGGCTGTTCTCATTTAACATTGCCCCACCTGAAGTCATTTTTGCTTGAATGTCATGTTGTTTTTAGGGCTTGTTTCTCTGAATTGCATGGACATTGCCAGTTTATTGTTGTTGCCTCCAAGTGGCCCCATCACTGCCTTGGCTCTGGGAAATGCTTCTCCATGCCACTGGCAGTTCCTACACCTCCGTCCACAATAACTCTTCTTCCTTGCCCTTTCCTGGGGCACACCTCCCAGTGTTATCTCTTCCCTGGCTGTGCTTGCCTCGGCATTGCCTCACTCTGCCCTTGCCCTGGCCTCCATTTCTCTGTTCTTGCTTTCGGCCACACCCTTAATCCTTGATGCTGCTCTCTTCTCCTGGCTGTGGTTCTTAATTCATACTGAATGGCTTCATTACGGGTGGAGGTGATGGGGTCAGAAGTTGTTTGCTTGCTGCAGGCAATGCTAAAACTGAATGGTTCCCTGAAAAGCTGGACTTCTATCATTAGGTGGAGATTGGTCAATCCAAAAATGGGTCTTTTTTTGAGTAGGCACAGGTCTTGTCATGTTTGGTCCAGTGATTCTCACTGAGTGACACTTCTTCACTGTCTTACCAAACTCATTTCATTAATTGGCCTTTCAGCCCTCATAGCTAGCATTATCCGATTTCCATCCCCATCTTACCATGTTCTGCAGCAACTATTCACCAGAGATCTCAGCATTGACTGGCATTCCTGGTGCTGGTTCCATCTTAAAAAGCCCATTGTGCATCTGGACAGGCACGGTCAGTCCGGAGTCGTCCTGCACAGTTCACGGCTGACAGGGGGATACCAGTGCCTTGCTTTGCAGACCTGGTCCTGGAGGTCCTGATGGACAGGGTGGTGCAGAGGCTGGATTTCCGCTCCTCCAAGGCCACTCACGAAGGCCATGACACCAGGCCAAGCCCAGCCTGGTACAAGGCTGTTGGTCAGATAGAAGTAGTCTTAGCCATCTGGAGGAACCTCCCCAGTGTAAGAAGGAGGTCAATGATCTTCTTCAGTCTGCCAAGGTAAGTGCCAACATCTTCTCTTCGATATCTCACACTCATGCTATCTCTGATTCCACATCCACTTCACGTAAAGGTCTACCATTCTCACTACTGCCAGCAACATCTTCCCTACGCACCCTTACCCACCCCAGCTCCCGATACCACTAACTTTGCATGCCCTCTACACTGCCTACTCACTCTGAAAGCCTCTCCAGCTGTATTGACAGTAATAGCCAAGCCACCCACGTTCATCTCCCGTAAGGCCTGCCTCTCTCTCATTCCATGAGCAAAGCAACCCACAGATGGCATAGAAAGAGTCAAGGTACATGATGTGTAGCACATCAATCAGTTCCTCGCCCCTTTTGAGCGAAGAGTCCTGACTCTGACTCACCGAGCAGGGACTGGACAAATCAGATAACAAGGTGTGGGGCTGGATGAACACAGCAGGCCAAGCAGCATCATAGGAGCAGGAAAGCTTGATGTTTCGGGCCTAGACAAATCAGATGCTGCTTTTGACTTACTGGGCTGGGATCCCCTGAGCAAAGGCCATTCCTCTTGATGACTGAAGCCTGCTGGCAAACCTCGATCCTCTGTGTTAGCGTTAAATGGCAAGGCAAGATGGGAGTAATATGAGCCTAAACTCTGGCTGAGGGGTTGAAGCACAAAAATATAAGGCAAGTCAATCCAAAGCAATGGTGATGTGAATATTCTGGTCAGTTCAGAGTGAGTGAGGGCTATGACACTAAGTGAAGAGCCCGGAGATGTAGTTGGTCCAGTCCATAAGCTGGGTGCACATCCCTGAGCACACAGCACCTTTGTTGCAACATTACAGTGAGAGTTACCAGCCCAGCCTTGAGGTGTAGCAATAAAGTAGTCACAGCTAGAATGCTACGTGCAGTTCTAGAATCCACATTATAGGACAGATTGATTGCACTGAAGAAGGTGCAGAACAGATTTGCCAGGATGTTTCCTGGGCTGGTGATCTTCAGTCATGAAAAGAGATGGGATAGACTGAGGTTATTTTATTTGGAGCTGAAGAGACTGAGGGGGTCGTGATTGAGCTGTGTAAAGTTATGAGGGCATTAAAAAAGTAAATGGGGAGATATTCTTCCCTTCAGTGGAGGTCTAAATGATCAGGGGGCATGGATTTAAAGTAAGGGACAAAAGGCTTGGGGGGATTTGAGGACAAGCTTTTTCACCCAAAGGGTTGTAGAATTCTGGAACTCACTATATGTAAGGGCAGGTAGAGGCAAAAATCCATAGGACATTTAGGTAGTATTTAGGTGTACACTTGTGATGCAAAGGTGTACAAGGCTATGGCTCAAGTGCTGGAAAATGACATTAGAACAGTTAGATGATTGCTTTTTCACTGATGCAGACCTGATTAGCTGAAAGGTATTTTTTATTTGCCACAGTCCCCTGTTATTCTATGACTCTAGGTGTCCTGTAAGAGGATCCTAGAGGTTGGCACATATTGGATACCAATGTCCTTGGCCAGTGCACATGTAGAACACCCAAGATGTTACAGCACAGTACAGGGCCTTCGGCCCAAGATGTTGTGCCAACTATTATCCTACTCTAAGATCAAACTACCCAGCATACCCTACATTTTACTGTCATCCATGTGCCTATCCATGAGTTGCCCAGTGACTAAAAGGGAAGTATTTTGGAGCAAGTGGCAAGTTGAACCCACCACAACCTGCTCTGAATTCCAAAGCCAAGATTTTCTGATGACTAGTTTGTATAACATGTATAGGATAATGGGTAAGTCCTATCAAGCTAATGAAGAGTAAATGCTATCAATTGAGCCTATTGACATGAGGTGCATATGCCTGAAGAGTTGTAGGAATATTTTCTTCTGACCCACTTTTCCATATCGTGTATATCACTTATAAAGGTTGCTGTTAAAGAACAGACTCGCCTGTATCTGTTACCTCAGTACAATCTTACTGTGGTGATACCAGTAGCAACCCTCTCATTTGATATAGCTTTATAGATGTCCAATGTGACAGCAGGAACATTCAAAGCAGACAGCAGCACAAGACGAAACTGAAACTGCAATGTACACTCAGGCTTAGACAATGTTATGAATGACTAATCACCAAGAAAAGTGAGCCTGATGGATTGTATATTGCAGGAGGTCCACAGCAGCAGTACACCTCAATGACTCCCAGTCCAGGCCCCAGAAGGCAGTAAACAAATGGTAGTTGAAGAGATACTGTTTGGTGACTGCACACAAGTACATTAACTCGCACTCTTGCTCAACTGCAGAGCATAGTCACTCTTAATGATGGATAAATCCCAAACCCCTACCTCAGCATTTGCTCATGAAGCCAGCCCAGATGTCTTAATGGATGTCAACAACAGTTGATATGATGCTGTAACACCTCAGACCATGCTTTTAAATTTGAACAGGTTAGTGGCACCAGCCACATTACTGTTGTAATTAGTGTCCAACTTGGAATAGACAGAAAAATGGCAAAATACCATTAGACTTAATTAGAGCCGTCTACAACTATTTCATTCTAAGGTATAACACAGTTATCACTTGCACCCAGCTTATTCCTTACAGTCAGGGACCATGGAGAGTATAGGTTCTTTAATGAATGATATCTTTCATTTACCAGACCACTGGAAGGCTGGGACCCTATGAGATGAGCTTATACAAGACCACATTATAGTTGGAATCCCGGTTGAGACTCTATCAGATCTCCTACAGTCAAGAGAGGATCGCATGTTGTCCAGGCCTGTTCAAGTAGCCAGGCAACCTGAAATCTACACACAGAGCAGGTTTCTTCTCCAGAGAGACAGAGACTTTCCATGGGCACCAGAGCTGAGTCTGTTCAGTTTGTCATTGTGTGAATTGCTGCCAGCCAGAACATTTGGAATACAAAAGCAATGGGAAGAGAGCACAGTCGTTGCAATCGCTCATTGTTCTGGCAGGAATTGTTGGCCTTGTCACTAATGCAGAGTGCTATACCTGTAACAAAAAGTAGTCATTTCCATATTGTCTGCACTGGCAGCAGCACAGTCCAACTGTGGGACAGAATGACAAAAATAAATTGCAACATCCTATCCCTGCCTAAGAAGTAGATGTTAATGAAGACCAAGATGTTTTTGTTTTCTGGACGAAGTTATAAAACCTCAAGATGGTTTTTGACACTTGACGTTTTGTTAATGGCAAGGAGACTTGTTTTAAATTAGATACTGTAGCCAGTGTGTCTGTTCTTTCTGATACTGTACCTTCTTCAACCCTGTAACATCCAATTGCAAGGTATGAGAGGTATTTCAATGGAAGTTAAGGCTGTGTGTGATACTTGCACTGTAATGGCTGTGAACTTAATAATATTCTATGTGACATTTCTAATCAACAGTATTCCTTCCTGAATAAAGGAGTTTATCTCGACCTGTACCTTCTTTATTTCTGCAGTAGCAGATGACTACTTCTTCGGATGAAGTCAAACAGAGATGTGGCAGGGGTGAGGGGGCAGAAAGAATTCGAAAAGTTCAATGAGTTGAATGTTTTAAAGATAATATATATTGTTAAATGAAAATGGTTCAGTGGGATAGAACAATATTTGTAGAAAAAAGTGTAGAAAAGTGGATAATTCCTTTGCTGCTAATGAATAGCACACGTAGTATACAAATAGCAGCGAAATGCCTGCTGACCTGAGGGCCACATGGAATTAGGACTGAGGTTGCATGAATCTAGAAATGTTCTCCCCTACCACTTATAGAAATAATGTAACCACTTTATAAAGTTGTTCACCAGCATGAGATCTCCATCCACATCCTCAGTATGATCTCACAAAAAAAACCATACAATCTAGCAAAAGCTGCAACTCAAGTTAACAAGGTCATAAAAATAGCAAACCCAGCACTAGGATTCAATTCTAAAGAGAAGCATTGAAAATAGAGAATGGTTAGATTAGACTATAATTCTGGTTGCATACTATGCAAAGGTATGAAGGCACCTGAAGAATACAAAAAGATACCAGAAATGCAAGATTATTATTGATATGGACATGCCAGTATTGGAGTGGGGTGGGCAAAGTCAGAAGTCACACGACACCAGGTTATAGTCCAAAAGGTTTATTTGAAATCACAGGCTTTTGGAGAGATGCTCCTTCATCACATGAAGTCCAGACTTCCCCTAACGAAGAGCAGCGCTCTGAAAGCTTGAGATTTCAAATAAATCTGTTGGACTATAACCTGGTGTAGTGTGCCTTCTGATTTTGAAGATTGTTATTATCAGGAAAAGTTGAAAAATCTAACTATGATATTTTGATATCATAGACATGTAGACAATATTTCAACCTGTAGGAAAGAGCACAACTACAGGCCAGCACTGTGGTATAGTTTGCAAGAAATCAAATTGGAAATTGAAAATAAACTTCTTTACCTAGAAAGTTCTGGGAATGTGGAATTGGCTGGAATGGGAACGTTGAGGCAAATAATGCAAGTACATTTAAGTGGAGGCCAGATAAGAATATGAGGAAGAAGGGAATTCAGGGTTACACGAACAGAGTTAGACAAGAAAGGATAGTATGAGGCTCAAGTGCAACAGAAATATGAGCATTGTCTAGGTGGGGCTGAATAGCCTGTTATTGTGCCTTATGTTGTATGTAAGTCTATGTTGCATACGTAATATTTTATTACAAATATTCAGCCAATTTTCTTCTCCCTTCTTTCTCCAGTTTTACAACTGTGTGTGTATGTTTTGATGTTAAGTGACAACTTTTATAGAGCTGTTTATAATATGCAACAGAGAAACAGGCAATTTACACCTAACTGGTCCATATCTTGTTTACGTTCCCACAAGGGACCAGCTCCGGCCTCACCTTACCTAAACTCATCAGCATATCCTTCTATTTCTTACCCCCTCATATGTTTATGTAGCTTAACCTTGAATCGTCTGTGTTAAACACCTCAACTGGCTTATGCGGTAGCAAGTTAACACCTGTTAACAACTCTCTAAGTAAAGAAGTTTCTCCTGAATTCACAGTGAATTTTAGAGACTCTCTTGTATTTATGATCATCATTTGACTGTGATGCATTCCACAGTTGAATAAATTGCTATGGCACGCCCATAAAACTTTGATATGAACAATAAGTCAACTAGGCAAGGTGACCGAGGGCAAATTGTGCATGCACAAACAATTTTCAGGAAAGATGGAGAGAAAATTGGAACCACAGAACAAATCAGCAAACTGGATGGAAAATGCTTCCAGATGATCTTTAAACTACTGTTACTGTGAGTATTGTACATTGGTACATCTCTAAGTGTACTGTTAATTGGCTTTTGTTTCCTTATGTGTTTCCTCAGAGATTATTTATGCTTACACAACTCTTCAAACACCCATGACTAGTGAAAAGGTAAACAGAACAAAAAGTACTTTCAAAATTGCTCATTGACCTCTGAACCCTTTAAGTGCAGAGTTTCCTGAGCAAAGTTTTGTTAAAAATATACATCTTTTCTACGTAAAGCCTGTAAAATAATTTTCTCTGTGTCTTTCATTTATTTTAAACAGACTAAAGAGAATGCCAAAACATGGCCAGAGTGATGACATGAAAGTCTTTTAACTAATTAGCTGTATGTTTGCCACCATGATTTCTAGGCCAATATTTATCTTCTAACCATTAACAGTGTCACATTGTCGTTTGTGAGATCTTGCTCTGTTCAAATGTGCTGCCCTGTCACCATACATTACAACAGTGATCACATTTCAAATGCATATTATTCATTTATGAAGAGCTTTTGGGGCATCCCAATGTTCTGAAAGGTGCTACAAGAATGCAAGTTCTACCTTCCCATCAAGGCATGTAAATATTTGTGAAGGATTTAAGACATATGTAGCTTTATGTTTCACCTGCTTAGTCTCAGATTTTCTTTAATCCACCTTTTCAACCCCTTGGTGTCTTTCCCCACACAAATTCTCTCTAGCTTCCTGTTTAATTTGCTGCCACCATCTGTTGGTATAGATGTCCTATGCAATCTGCTCCACATAGTCATCACTGATTTTGGTCAGTCAAATCTCCTGTTTCCCTGCGTTTTCAAACATCTCTTATTTTATGACAAGAATGTAGATTCTGTTCTCCGATTCTGCTGGATTTTCAATCTCCATCACCTTGCACTGGCCATAGAGTATGCTCTGAGTGCCTGCCAAGTGGAGGTAGTGTTTTTGAGACAGAATTAGGTTTCAAAATTTTCTGTGAGCATCTCAAATATTGCTTACCTTTCAAGTTGAGAATTCAAGTCAAGTTCATGTTATCAATATCCATCTGTTGGTGAGGGATTTAAAAACGGGGAGCAGCCAAAGTATAAAGGGGATCATTTTCTGATGAAGGGTTTAGGCCCGAAACGTCAAGTTTTCCTGCTCCTATGATGCTGCTTGACCTGCTGTGTTCATCCAGCCCCATGCTTGTTATTAAGGGGATTGAAACTGGCATGTGATGTACCTTATTAACTTCTTTACCCAGATAGTGCTAAGAATGTGGAATTTTGTAACAGAAGGAATTAGCAAAGATTCATTTGAGGGGAAGGCAAATAATCACAGGAAGAAGAAAGGAATGGAAGGACGTGTTGATAAAGAGAGCTGTAGTAAATAGGCCAAATGAAATTGCATGATCAGCCATGATCATACTGAATGGTGTTGCAGGCTCGACGGGTCGAATTGCCTACTCTGCACCTATTTTCTATGTTTCTATGATGGCTCAGGTAGAGCATGCACACTAGTTTTGACCAACTGGACTAACTGGTCTATATCACTGCTGTGGATTATTTGTAGATTTAGCAGTGAGTTGTGTGTCACCCCAAAAGACAAACATTGGGCCAAGGCTAAATTCATCAGGCCCATTTCTAGAAGTCCTACCAGTCAAGTCATCCAACCATCATTATTAATAAAGGATTGAGCTGCTTATGCAGGGTTGACAGGCAGCAGGACCTCAGCTAAATGTTAACAATGAAATCTGATGGTCAAGTTCAGGCAGTCGCACACCTTCAGGTTGATTCACATGATGTCAGCAGACAAATGGTTGTAGAGCCATAAATGGATCTTTGCCGAATTTGTACCCCAACATGTCAGTCCTGGACACAGCACGAGTTAGATAAAGTGTAACATTTGCTCCACTCTGTCCCAATGAAGTACCATTCCTCCCATTTCACTGTATTTTTTTGCCTCAGCAGTAGTACTCTGACCCCAGTTCAGAAACTTTGTGGGTTCATTCCTTACTCCATGATGTGCAGTGTACAATCTAGACTGTAGTACTAAATTAGAAGTGATGCCTTTCTGATGAGATGTTAACTCAAGACTCCATCTGCAAGGTGTGCAGAAAATGCCATGACACTATTTTGAAGTGGAAAGAAGCTCTCCCCGGTATTCAGCTAACATTAATCCAAGAACTAATATCACCTAAACAGATTATATGGTCATTTATCTCATTATTGAATTTTGTAGTCTGCAAACTGCCTGCCATGTTTCTTGCATTACAACAGTGACCACACTTCACTGTGAAGATTTTTGGGACATCCTAGGGTTACGAAAGGCCCTAAACAAATGTGGTTTGTCGCATACAGAGCACAGATTCTCCACCAAACGGTCTCCAAATGACCAAGCGTAGACTGGGAGACCATTTTGTAAAGTGCCTGCACTCTGTATGCGACAAACAACAACACCTTCCAGTCGTTAACCATTTTAACTCGCCCTCCCACTCCCTGGGGGACATGTCTATCCTAGGTCTCCTCCAGTGTCACAATGGCATCACCTGCAAACTAAAGGAGCAGCACCTCATATTCCACCTCGGGAGCCTACAGCCCAATGGCCTAAGCATGGAATTCACCAGTTTTAAAATCATCCCATGTCCAACCCTCCATCTCATCCCCGCCTCCTTGACCTGACACAACCTGTCCATCTTCTCTCCCACCTATCTGCTCCTCCCACCTCACTGACCAATCCCCACCATTGCCTACCTGCACTCACCTATCACCGTCCACCTACCTTCCCCAGCCCCGCCACCCTCTCTATTTATTTCTGAGTTTCCTTCACTGCACCCTCCCCTTTTCTGAAGAAGGGTCCCGACCCGAAACGGCAGCTTTCCCTGTTCCTCTGATGCTGCCTGGCCTGCTGTGCTCCTCCAGCTTCATACTGTATTATCCCTAAGCAAATGTGATTTTGTGGTCTCTCTGCTTCCTTTCTTATACAAAATACAACCTCCTGCCTCAGCTGCCATTGTGGTCTCTAACTGTTTAAATCCTAACTTGTGGTCATTTTGGCTGAATTAAATCAAGACTGCCCAAACTCATTTTATGTGAGGTTCTTAACAATGAACAGATGGAATAAACTTTATTCCATCTGTGCAGCTGGATCCAAACCAAAGATTCAATGTCAACGTATTATCCCGTTGCAGGACGCAGTCTCTACTGCAATATCGATTTCCAACAGCAAACCATCTTAGGAGAAGTAAGTTGCAGCTCAAAATACCTGGTTGCAATGGCCCAGGTGGAAATGTGGTCAGTCAACTTCAATGGTAACAAAGTTTGGGCAGTGTTTAAGACAGATGGTCAATCCACTCCTGTTCATTTTCTGGCCAATGACAGATGTGAAAATTCTCCTTCTCAGAGTTTCAGCTCACCATTTTGCTGTACATGGATGTAGCTTGGATTAAATGGGTTAAAAATATATTTGATGCACTCAGTGGGATAGAAATTGGTTATTGCCTGATTTTGGTCTTGCAGCAAATTAGACTTGCAAAACCATGTGTTCCAAGCAGAATGTTCAACATGGGCCTTAAGTCTTATTAATCAATAGTTTGAGTAAGTAGTGAATTGCCGAGGTATCAGTACGAGGCCTACCATAGATAGATTGACCCTTCTTAACCTAAAGAACAATGGTGACAAAAACCTAAAGGAACTGCAGTTGCTGGAAATCTGAAACTAAAACAGAAAAGGCTGGAAAATCTCAGCAGGTTTGTGGAGAGAAATCAAGTTTAACGATTTGGGTCTAGTGATCCTTCTTCAGAACTTTAGAACTGCTGCCACTGTAGTTTCCTCATGCTTTTTTTTATTTTATTCTGTCAAGATAGAGATATGAATGGCAAGCCTCACATGTATCCAATCTTCCCAAGTTGCCCTTCAGAAGGACTCCTTCTTTGTAGTAGCTTAATACAACCCGAATCCAGAGCAGTCTGCCAGCCTCAAGAGCCTCAAGGTTAGGCCCAGTGCGGCCCAGAATCTAGGCCCCGGAGCAGCCCAGAGTCGAGGCCCTGGTGCAGCCCAGAGTCGAGGCCCTGTGTGGTCTGGAGTCAAAGCCCGGTGCAGTCTGGAATCGAGGCCCAGTGTGGTCTGGAGCCGAGACCCGGTGCGGCCCGGAGTCGAGGCCTGGTGCGGGCTGGAGTCAAGGCCCCAGTGCAGTCTGAAGTCCAGGCCTGGTGCGACGCAGAATCGAGGCCCCGGTGCAGTACGGAGTTGAGGACCCTCTGCAGCCCGGAGTCGAGGCCCAGTGCAGTCTGGAGTCAAGGCCCCCGTGCGACCCGATTGTCGAGGCCCCGGTGCGGCCTGGAGTCTAGGCTTCAGTGTGGCCCGGAGTTGAGGCCCCCGTACGGCCCGGAGTCAGGGTCCCGGTGCGGTCTCGAGTCTAGGCCTTGTGCGGTCTGGAGTCGCAGCCCCATGCGGTCTGGAGTCTAGGCCCCAGTGTGGCCGGGAGTCTAGGTGCCAGCAGAGACTGGGTTGGAAGGACTGCAGTTCGGAACTTTCTTATTTCTCTACTTCCTATTTTATTCCTACAATCTGCTTATATCTTTATTTATCTGCTTTTGAACTTGTCCTGAAGAATCTGTACCTAGGTACCTGGTATCTAAGATGGCACATTCGAGTACGTGTGACAATAAAGCCAATTCAATTCAATCCAAAACCTTCATAAGGTGGTTAAGTTGCGAGAGACTGAGAGTCACATATAGGTCAGATTGAGTAAGGATAACAGGCTGTCTTCATGAAAGGACGTGGGTGAACTAGCTGAGTTTTATAATAATCTGATAGACTCGTTAACTGCTTTTTATTTCCTTTCCTTTTGCAATTTTTAAAAATTTAACTTTACTTCGTGCCATGATAGATTTTGAACTCATGCCCCCTAGAATATAAATCCCTGTCTATGCATTCTTAGTCCTATAACATGCACTATGTACCCCAGTTCCAGAAGCATTGAGTGATTGAACCTTGGATTACAATGCTGAATGGCTCAGTCCCACACTGAGCAGTCTGTCTCCCGACAGAGACCTTTTCCATGAGTTTGTCCAGAAAACATAGAGACATTGTCTGGGGTTTAACATATTGTTTTAATTCAGAGTCACTCTTAATTTGCAATAAATTCAAACAAAGCAGCTGCTGGAAATACAGTAGAGTGATTCATTGCAGAGAGAAGTCAATGCAGAAATTAAAAAGTGTCCATCTGCTAGCAAGGATTAAGATTGAACACACTTCAAATTTAATCTGAATGAAAGAAGGGTAGCCAGGTGTGGCTGATTTCCAGTAAATCTACTCGTATGTTGGAAGCAGAGCTTCCGATGGTCTTTTTTTGCTGGGGGTGATTCATTCCATGGTGCAGTCTCCCAGAGTATTCTTCATGCGTGGGCCAAGCTACTGAGCTATAGCTAGCTATTTGACCAAGGAAGGCACCACAGCCCTGTTCGATTCCTTTGTCACCGCAGGTCAAAACTTCCTGACTGGATTAAGTGGTTAGTGATCAGGAGTGGGATTGGTTACATTGATCCCGGTTTGGGACCAGTTTGGTTTTCCAATTCTTGTCCAAACAAAGACTAAGGATCAAAAGAGACTGTTATTTCCTGACACAGTTCAGTTCCAAACTATCTCCTGCAATCTCCAATCAGCAGCACCTAACCTTTGCTTCATTCACACGTTTATCCGAGAACTAAAATACTCCTTGATTACTACAACAGATAATCCCTTCATTAAGCTTTCTGAAAATGGTATCAGAGAAAGCTTCACAGTTGTGCTTGGGGTTTCAAAGGCAAGATTTCTTTTCTATGCCTGAACAACACAGTTCGTGTTAAACTGTTAAGCAAAAGATGGAATAAATCTTGCACTGGTTGTGACTTGGACAGTGAAAGCTACAACAGAGAGGCTCCATTGAGATGTAAAGATGACTGATAATATGGTAATGTTGTGACCCACTGCTGTGTTATTACCCTCCAGTGCTCTCTACCAAACTGTCTCTTATCTTACTCTGACAGTGCTAATAGAATATGCATAGCACTATTAGCATATTAGCTAATAGCACCCTCGAGGAGCAAAGCCATAAAACTTTAAGTAGAGATCAAAACAGAAGGATGAAAAAAAACAGAACATTGTCACAGGCAAAAAAAAACAGGGCCTAGGGCAATGTTTGTAGGAGCACATGGAGTCATAATTCCTCTCCTAATAATAATGCAAATAGAAAGAGTAAAGGAGAAACAAAGTCCTTTTGAAAACTAAAGCTAATAATAATCATTGAGATAGCCTATGTATAGGAAGAGGGCACATGCTCTGAGGCTTTTGAATTTTGTTGTCAGCTATAACTCTAGATTTAAACTTGTGACTTTTGATGTCGTTATGATTTCTTTACAAGATGGGAACTGTGGCAATTCATAAAATTCTCTTGGGGAATTGATGGCGTCTTAACAGAGATTCTGAAGTGGAGGAAAGATTTGTCCTTTTGGAAGCTATCATTGGCCTTGATAGGACTGAAGGTCATTGAAACTGTACATGCCGCAGGGCTAATTTGTTCATTAATTGGTCATCAAATAAACAGTCTGTGACCTGAACAGATGTATTGTCTTTCAGAGTTGATGGGTTTAATCAAATGAACCATGTCCTTTTTATCCCTATGATGTCTAATTTCTCTCATTATACTGCTTGTCTTCTGCCATTTTAGCTTCTCCCTCTGGAAGTGAGGCAAATCAAGCAAACACTTGTTTATGAATTCCTACCGTAAAAATAATAACAATTAAACTCGTTATTAAATAATAATCTAATCACTCAGGGTGGGGCAAACCAGAGCCCAAGAACAAGGAAGAGGAAAACAATTCACAGCAATAACTCCTCCAAGCCTCTTTATTTTGAACATATCTCACTGCCTGGATATTGAATTATCTTAATCAGCTGAAGTCTGGAAAAATACTAACTACTGGTAGAAACTGATGGACAATACAATGGACCAAAGAAGAGAAAAGAAGACTTTCTGCTTCTCAAAATGAGCTCATAATTGCAGAATGCAGCTAAGTCAGAAACAATGCAAGAGATAGCGAGTGGGTCAGACAGGTGATATTTTATAGGAGAATTTTCAAGAGGCTTAGTCATTGATTCGCATTTAAATGTTAGGTGGGCTGTGCGTTTTCATTTTTCTCTTCCTATTGCATTGGAATGCCATCAAGGGCCAGTGAATGAAATGCAATGTCAGACAAGTTGGGCTTTTGGCCCAAGATGCTAACAATGCGCCACACTCTGATCAAGGCTCAAAGATTCACTTTTCAGCTCAGTACTCTGGATTTTTACAGAGTACCAGTTTCAAATCTTGCTCAATGTATCAAAGTGGACGGTAAATGGTCCATTCTAACGCTGGCTGGCAAAAAGCCAATACTGGCATTGAGGAACCCAGCAGTGATGACAAGGGGCTGGCAGTGAAGCCAAAGATCCAGTAGCAACAACTGTCTTTCAGATATTCACACACAAGGTTAGTGCTACCAAAAATCCCAGATTTGTCTCTAATGAAAGCAGATAGTTAGAAAATTACAATTAAAAGTAAGGTTTTGAAACCCTGCATGCCATCCAGATGCTAAACATAGACATACTATATTCAAAGTTGAAATTTTGATGTGCATAAGAGAATAATGTAATGTTAATGTTTGTATATCTAAAAGGGTTTTGAAGGTGCAATGCAGCAATTTTTTTTCTCATCTTGTCAGTCTCTGCTATTATAAGAAGCTGCTACTTTCACAAGGTCATGGAATGAGAGGGATGAATCCTCCATGACATATCAGGCAACCACAAGCCATACTCTTCAAGCAAAGTAAGCCAAATAGATTCTGGTTCTTGACTCCCTTCTCTATTTAATTGTCTCCTCATGCATTTTTACAGACAATGCATCTATTGCTGAAGCTGAAAGCTTTTCTAACTCTTCCAATACTTAATCACAAGGATCCATTGAGTCAGTGTTGTACACAACTAGCATGGCAAATGGAATAGATTCAGAAAAGATCTCACAAGTCATGGCTGGATATCCACGTCATGCTGTGGGCTATCAACAGGAAAAGAATTAGATTCATTGACAATCCGTAACTTCATGGCCCAACAGGTCCCTCACTCTATCATTATCATCAAGCCAAAGGCATAATCCTGGTTCAATGAAAAGTGCAGGGGGCCCAAGATCAGAACCACGCATTCCTAAAAATGAAGCGTTAGACTCATTGGACAACATAGACCTACGAAAAAATGGAAGCAACATGCAATGTAGAGAGCTAAGTGATCCTACAACCTACGAATTATATCAAAGTTCTGCAGTCCTACCACATTTAGCCATGAATGGTGATGAATAATTAAACAACTAACAAAAGAAGGGGGGTCCACAAACAAGCCTATCCTTAATGATGAAGGAGCCCAAAACAAAAGGCAAGGCATGACCATGTGCAATAAGAACACAAATTGCTGGAAAAGCTCAGCAGGTCTAGCAGCATCTATGGAGAGAAATCAGAGTTAACATTTCAGGTCCAGTGACATTTCTTCAGTTCTGCCAGTGCTGCTAGACCTGCTGAGCTTTTCCAACAATTTCTGTTTTTATTTCTGACTTCCAGCATCCACAGCTCTTTCGGTTTTATTTCAGAACCATTTGCACCCACCTTCAGCCCGAAGTACTGTGTGCAAGATTCATCTCGGCCTCCTCCTGAGGTCCCCCACATCACAAATACTAGTCCTCGGTGAATTTGACTTACTCTTCATGTTATTAAGAAATAGCTGACAGCATCAATGCTGCAAAGTGTGTGGTCCTGACAACATAACAGCAATAATACCGAAGATATGCTCCAAAACCAGATGCATCCCTATCCAAGCTATTCAGTTAAAGCTACAAAATTGACATCTACCAATAATGTGGAAAATTAGTAAGGTTTATCCTGTGTCCAAAAAGCAGGTCAAATCCATTCCCTCAATTACCAATCAGCCTTCTCTCAATCATCATCAAAGCAATGGAAGCTGTTGTTGACAGGCTATCAAACAGCATGCACACAGCAATAGGTCAAGCAGCATCATAGGATCAGGAAAACTTGACGTTTCGGGCCTAAACCCTTCATCAGAAGGTTTCAGGTTTAGGCCCGAAACGTTAAGTTTTCCTGCTCCTATGATGCTGCTTGACCTGCTGTGTTCATCCAGCCCCATGCTTGTTATCTCGGATTCTCCAGCATCTGCAGTACCTTTTATCTCTGCACACAGCAATAATTTGCTCACTGATACTTAGTTTGGATTTTACAAAGGTACTTGATTCCTGACCTCCCCAAAACCTTGGTCCAAACATGGACAAAAGAGCTGAACTCAAAAGTTGAGGTGACAGTGACTGTTCATGACACCAAGTCAGCGTTCTTGAGCCCTGCAAAGTTGAAGTCAATGATTTGTGGGGGAACCTGTTCAGTGGCTGGGCTCATGCCTAACACAATAGAAGACAGTTGGTATTGTTGGAGGCCAATCATCTCAGTACCAAGACTTTGTTACACAAGTTCCTCAGCGTAGCATCCATGACCCAACCTTTTTCACCTACTTCATCAATGATATTCTGCCCATCATAAGGGTAGAAATGAGGATGAATGTTAATGAATCTGTACCAATTGCAACTCATCAAATACTGAAGCAGTCAGCTTCAAAATGTAAACTAGACAATATTCGAACTTGGGCTAATCAGTGGCAAATAAGATTCACACAATATAGGTGTCAAGTAGTCACCAAAAATCACCAAAAATGTGACTGAATCATCCATCCTAGACACTCAATGGCATTACTAATGCTGAATCCCCTATCAAGATGTTCTGGGGACTACCATTGACTAGAAACTGAACTGGACAGACCACAAAAATACTGTGGCTATGAAAACTGCTCAGGGACTGTGGGTTCTGAGGGGAATGACCTATGTGTTGACTCTCCAAAGCCTGTCTATCATCGATAAGGTACGAGGCAGAAGCATGATCGAATACTTCCCATTTCCCTGGGTGATACAGCTCTAAGTCAGACATCATCCTGATTTATTGTTGCTCCCTTCCCAATGCATTGTGATGTACCTGCATCAGATGGAATGCAGGACCCAAGAGGAAGACTCACCACTACATTCTCAAGGACAACACGGATGGGCAATGAATGCTGGTCTTGCCAGCAATGTCCACGTTCCATGAAAGAATTTTTTTAAAAATTGGATATGATAATTGGTTAAGGTTGTTCTATTCGAAAATTTTCAAATAACAGAAGATCTAGTGGTGGGAGTATACAAGATCTATAAAAAAACAAACAACTAAAACTTTTAAGCAGTTAGTAAATTGAAGGTGGCAGATCAGATGGGCTGTAGTGTGTAGGAGTTCTTGGATCCCGGTGTGACACTGGCAAACATATCTCTGGTAAATGTTTACAGCTGAAATAACTTCAGCAGAGGTTATGAAGTAGACGTCAGGCAACAAAAAATGTGAAACATCAATAATGTGGAACATTACCTGAATTTTTTTTTTCACCAGGAGGTGGCTATGCGTCTTAGCATACGATCAGTGATCAGGGAAAGGACGGTGTGAATATAAGCCAGGAAGATAAGGGAACCCAGAGGACAGGCACACAAAAAGTTCAGCTTTTGCATTTGTTGAAAATGTCCAAGGTTCTTTCTGCTTCTTTGGATGAGAGTGAGGGCTTCATTGTGAATGAACTAACTGACCATTGCGTTATGATACAGGAAGTGATTCAGTGGGCGAGTGGAGCTGGTGGAAATGGAATATAATGCTAGCAGGGTATAGCATTGTAAGGTGGATAGACACTGCGGCCAAAAGAATGAGTCAAAAAGGTTACATCGCCGACCCAGTGCTGGACAGGAACAAAGAGTACAAGGGGAAGGATCCGGTTATTGTGATCCATGTAAGTACAAACGACATAGGCAAGAAAAGGAAAAATGTTCTGCTTACGTTGACAAGTTAGGCTCTAAAGAGCAGAACCTCAAGCCGTACAATTTATGGACTATTAGCTGAGCCACCTTCCAATTGGCAGAGGGCACAGAAGAGGAATAAAATTAATACTGCCTCAGAGACTGATATGGGAGAAGTGGGTTCCAGTTCATGGGACACTGCGTCATACTGGGGAAAGTGGGACTGTCCTGTCGGGACTGTCCTGTACCCGAACCATGCTGGGACTAGAGTTTTAGCGAACTCTGCTCAGTGAAGGAGAGAAGTCTTTAAACTAAACAACAAGAGCAAGGGATCAAGCTTGAGCAGGTGTAACGCAACAAGCGATAGAGTTAAGACAGGAGAACAAAATCGTAATATGGGAAATGAAGGTTGGAGAATGGCAGGAAGGGACAGTGAGAATAAGCCCAAGAATATGCCTATAGTCAAGACTAGGTGTTACAATAGCAAAACAAAACTAAAGGTTCTGTATCCGAATGCGTGTAACATATATAACAAAGTAATCAAATGCACATTGATGTAAATAAATATGATCTGATAGCCATTTCAGAGACTTAGCTGCATGATAACAGGGATTGGTGGTTAATATTCAGGGGTATCTGATATTCACGGAGAATAAGAAGCTAGGTAAAGAAGGAGGGGTAGCCTTGTTAATCATGAATGGCATTGGTCCAATAATAGAGATAACCTTGGTTCAGCAGATCAGGCTATTGAATTGATTTGAGTGGAGCTGAGGAAGTAGTAGAGGAAAGAATCATTGCTAGAGATGGTCTGTCACACCCCCTTATGGTAACCACAAGGTAGGTTTTAGGTTATTAAGATAAATATTGGATGCACGTGATAAACGTACAGCAATAATCTTAGGTGATTTGTATCTACATATAAACTGAAAAGGTCAGATTGGTGCAAATAGCCTGAATGCGGGGTTCATAGAACATTTTTGAGATGGAGCACATTCTGGAAACGACCAGCGAGCAAGCTATATTAGGCTTGACATGACTTGGTGAGATGTGACAGGATTAATTAATGACCTCAGAGTAAAAGCACCCTAAGGTATCAGTGAACGCAACAAGACTGAATTTTGCATTCAGCTTGAACAGGAGAAGAGTGAGTATTTCAAACTTAAATAAGTGGAAGTGTGTGGGCAAGGAAGCCGAAACAATAAAGTGAACTCAGATACTAGGCTGGAGGACAATTTAATAGAGGTGCAGCAGCAGATGTTTAAGGAGACATTTCAGACTACTCAGAATAAGACTATTCCTCCTGCAAAGAAAATTCTAAAGGAGAGGGCCTCCATCCATCATGAATATAAGATGTGAAGGAAAGCATCAAACGTCTGGAAAAAACATATAACTGCCCAAGGGTAAATGGTAGGTGAGATGATTGGATATAATATTAGAAAAGGCAGAGAATGGTTAAAGAATTAATTAGGAGTGAGAAATTTGTGTAAAAAATTCACTAGAAATGTAAAAATGAACAGCAAACTTTACACAGCTATTTGAGAAAGAAAAATAAGTAAAGAGAGTTTTTGTCCTCCAGGGTGAGAATAGTAGATAATAAGGAAATGGCGATAAAATGAACAAATATTTTGTTTCTTTCTTCACTGTTGAGGATACAAAAGAATTCTAGCGATAATGGTAAATCAGGAAATGGAAGAAGAAAAGAACTTGATGAAATTGTAATTACTAGGAAGTGGTAAAGGGCAAACTGATGGAGCTGTGGCTCAAAAGCCCATGAAGGACCTCATTGTAGGAGGTTGAAAGAGTGGCTAATGAGGTAATAGATGCATTAATGTTAATTTTTCAAAATTCACTGCATTTGAGAATGTTCCATTAGCCTGGAAACTGTGACTCCTCAATTCAAGAAGAGATGGAGACCGAAAACAGGAAACTATAATTCAGTTAGCTTGGCATCTGTCATGGGAAAATTGTCAGAAACAATCTTTAATGTTATAGTTGGGCCCTTTAGAAAGACTGAAGGTAATTTGGAAGAGTCAGCTTGGTTTCGTGAAAGAGAAACCATGGTTTGAAAAGGGTCTGAGGAATCCTAGATCAGGATTCTCTTAAGGTTAACATACATGTTCAAAAAGCACTTAGGAAGACAGATGTGATGTTGGCATTCATTTTGAGACAGCTAAAGAACAAGAGCAGGGATGTACTGCTGAGGCTCTGGTCAGACCACATTTGGAACATTGTAAGTGGCTTTGAGCCCTGTTTGTAAGGAAGGATGTTTTGACATTGGAAGCGGTCCAGAGGAGGTTTACTAGAAAGATTCCAAGGAATGAAGGTCTTCTCATATGAGGAGCAGTTGAGGACTCTGTGTCTACTGAATGGAGTTTAGAAGGATGAGGGGGGATCTAATTGAAACTTACAGAATATTGAGAGGCCTAGATAGAGTGGATGTGGAGAAGTGATAGTAGGAACTGCCGATGCTGGACAATCTGAGACAACAAGGTGTAGAGAGCTGGATGAACACAGCAGGCCAAGCAGCATCAGAGGAGCAGGAAAGCTGACATTTCGGGTCTAGACCCTTCTTCAGAAATGTGAAGAAGATGTTTCCACTTGTTGGAGAGACTAGCACCTGAGGGCACAGCCTCAAAATAAATGGATGGCCCTCTAGAACTGAGATGAGGAGGAATTTCTTCAGCTAGAGGGTGGTGACTCTGTGGGACTCATTGAGATAGTAGGCTGTGGAGACCAAATCGTTGAGTATATTTAAGACAGAGATAGGTAGGTTCTTGATGAGATCGGAGGTCAAGGGTTATGGAGAAAAGGCAGAAGAATGGGGTTGAGAAACATATCAGCCATGATTGCATGATGAAGCAGACTTGATGGGCTGAATGGTCTAATTCTACTCCTATATTTTACGTTCTTAAGGTCTTATGTTTAACTGATTTACTGGTGTTCTTTATGGAGTTAGCGGATTAATGGGAGCTTGTGGAAGTACTGTACTTGAATTTCCAGAAGGAATTAGATGAGGTGCCATCTAAAAGGTTATTGTACAGATTAGGATCTGATGGCGTAGAGGGTTACATATTCATCCAGACAGATGATTGGCTGCCTGGCCGAAAAAGGAGAGTATGCACAAATGGATCTTTTTCTGGTTGGTGGGATGTACTAAATGGAGTTTCCCAAGGATCTGTGTTTGGCCCACAGTCTTTTTTTCCCCAATGTATATCAATGATTTAGTTGAGGGGAGCAAAAACATTGTAGGTAAATTTGCTGATGACAGAAAGATCATAGATCATAGAATCCCCACAGTGTGGAAACAGGCCATTTGACACAACAAGTCCACACCAGCCCTCAGAGCATCCCACCCAGATCCATCCCCCAATAACCCACATAATCTACACATCCCTGAACACTGTAGGAAATTTAGCATGGCCAATCCACCCAACCTGCATATCTTTGGACTGTGGGAGGAAACCGGAGCACCCAGAGGAAACCCACACAGACACAGGGAGAACATGCAAACGCCACACAGACAGTCACCCAAAGATGGAATCAAACCCAGGTCCCTGGCGCTGTGAG
Source organism: Ginglymostoma cirratum (assembly GCA_024137785.1). Classification (NCBI taxonomy): domain Eukaryota; kingdom Metazoa; phylum Chordata; class Chondrichthyes; order Orectolobiformes; family Ginglymostomatidae; genus Ginglymostoma; species Ginglymostoma cirratum. The sequence goes on along the minus strand of JAHRHZ010000004.1, from coordinate 10,961,625 downwards.
GCAGCAGTGTTAACCACTGAGCCACCGTGCTGCCCCAAAGATAAATAGTTAAGTACATTGGGAAGCATACGTAAGAAGGATGAAGATTGGTATAAATAAGTTGGGTGAGTGGACAAATATCTGGCAGATGGAATATGATGTTGGGAAAGGCGAAGTGGTTCACTTTGACAGAAAGGATAAAAAGCAGATTATTACTTAAACAGCGACGATCTCCGGAATTTTGCAGGGGGATCTAGATGTTCCAATGCAGGAGTCACAAAAAGTTAAGTGCAGGTGCATTAAGCAATTAAGAAGGCTACAGGAATCGTAATCTTTACTACAAGGGAAGTTGAACATGAAAATAAGAATGCTATGCTTCAGTCAAACAGAGCATTGACAAGACCAAAATCTTGAATACGATGTGCTCTTTTGGTGTTATTATTTAAGGGTGTTAGTACATTGGAGGCAGGTCAGAGGAGGTTCACTAGATTGATAAACGTGACAGATTGTCTAATGAGGAAAGGTTGGACAGACTAGACTTGGGTCCGTTGAAGTTTAAAAGAATGAGGGTGTAACTTGGTTGAAGTATATAAAACCCTGAACAGCCTTAACAAGATGAACGTGGAAAGAGTGTGTAAGTTCAGAATTTTAAGGCAATGTTTAAAAATTAGGGGTCACCCATTCAGGACAGAGATGAGGAGATAAAACGTTGTGGAGCTCGATGAACACAGCAGGCCAAGCAGCATCAGAGGAGCAGGAAAGCTGACGTTTCAGGTCGAGACCCTTCTTCAGGAAAAAAAAAGAGATGAGGAGAATTGTTTTCTTTCATCTCAAAGGGTTGGAACTCTTTATCTCAGAAAGCAACGAAAACAGGGTCATTGAATATTTTTAAGGCAGAGGTAGTCAGATTTGTGTTAGACATGGGAATCAAATGTTATTGTGGGTAGATGGGAATATGGAATTCAAAACAGAAACAGATCAGCCATGATTTTATTAAATAGTGAAGCAGGCTTGAGGATTGAAATGGCCACCTTCTGCTCCTTGTTCATATGTTCATATGGATATTTGCTCAATAAAACTAAAAGAGGGAATATGCGGAAAGAGTAGAGAAACTGAATTAGTGTTCTGTTGAGCCAGCAGTGACGAGCTTGATAGGCTGAATGATTTTCCCTGAATTATCACGTCAGCCATGATCTAAATGAATAGGGGGACAGGGCAATAAATTTGTATGTTGCTGCGCTATTATTTCTCTGATGAATTCAAACAGAAATGGAAGATGATTTAATGTGACCAATTGCTTAATTGGAGCTACTGTATTCTATTTCAGATGCGATAATTTAAGTGCTGATGGAGATTTTATTTTGATGAACTTTTTCCAGAAGTATGATTGGTAGTTTACAAAATGATAACGTAATCTTTTATTTAAAACCTGTAGCTGAGAAAGGAAACTCGGCAGAGAATAATTTGAGTTCGAGATAGAGGTGGAAGTTAAGTACGTAGAACTGACATAAAATGACCAATTGGTTGGACTGAATAGTCCTTTGCTTTTCTAAATATTATTATATTCTAAAATTGCAAGTGATTTTGTCAATTTAACTATTCCTCAGCAAGACTGTCAAGGGAGTTCAAAGTGTTTCATTGGTAGCTTGGCTGGAGAAAAAAGATAAACACGAGAGTTCATGATGGAAGTTTATGCTGTTGAGAAAGAAGATTAGCCAAAGACAACTGACAATCACCTGCCCCAGTGCCACGGTGGGGAACATTGTGCAATCACAGAGCCGACAACACAAATATTCTCACCACAGCTGGACCGTTTGCTGTTCACTCCTCTTGACGCCATAACTAAAGCCCAGCTGCACATCATGTCAGATGTCGTAAGCCAGGAATGTCCCTCATGCGGTTGTACTTGAGACTCAAAATTCAGGGCATTGTGCAAAGTAAGGAAGGCCCACTCCCAGCTTCACAGACAAGAACCTGGAGGGGTTGGCAGAGAGGAGGCCAGACGTTTTTCTGGCTAGACACCACAGAAGGCCATGCCACTGGACCCAGCCAGCCCAGATGCAAATGGCAGTTACGGTTGAAAAGGAACACCTAATAATGTAGGAAGAAGGTCAATGGTCTTCAGTGCTCTGCAAGAATCATTGCCACCATATTCTCTCTATTACCTCACAGTCACAGCGCTACCACTCAATCTAACTCTACCTTTAGACACACATCTCTCTAAAGGCTTATTGGCTACAGCTCTCATTATTGCATGCTTGAAGTCCACTCAATGGCTCTCACACACCTCTTCCTCACAAACAACTCACCTCTTCTGCTCTCTTTGCTTCCTACTCATTCAATGGAGACACCTCGCCCAGTTCTCCTACTCCTGCATCACCACCAAATGTTCTGTCATCCATTTCAGCCATACTCAGTCACTTCCTTTATCTCATTGCAGTAAAGATTGGCCCATTTCCTTGGACTGATTTCTCCTATTGAGCTTCCTGTAATCCCTGTTTGCCGTCGACTGTGGGCCAATCCCTGGATTGCAAGGACACAGAGCCCTGGACTCCAATAGGACCAAGCACCTTACAAGGCCAACCCCTCCACATTGGAATCAGACAAACCCCTTGACTGATGGTGGCAGTAACTCCTGACTGACCCTTCATCCTCCTCAGGACTGCTCCCCTTTGACTGTCAAAGCTGGCTATTGATGGAAGTACACACAGTGTATATGCCGCATGAGCTGCAGATGTGATGTCCACTTAAGATGATGCTGCACTGCTGACTGATTGACAGATTAACTGTTCAGTGCTACCCATCATCACCAGCTACATGCATCTCCCTCTGCAAGAAAATGTAATATAGGCCACCGAGGCTGGCAACCTGTAATTGACCAAAACCTGTGCAAGAAAAAGAATATGTCCTACGCAGAGGATGTTAGCCTGAAAATTACAACTGAAATCAGTGGGTGCTTGCTAAGTGTTGTGAAGTACTCGGAGACCTCAAAGTGAGTGGTAAAGTGAGTGAGAACTATGAAAACAAGCTAAGAGCCGTAAGAGATAGTAAGAACTGCAGATGCTGGAGTCAGAGATCACACAGTGTGGAGCTGGAGGAACACAACAGGCCAGACAGCACCTGAGGAGCAGGAAAGCTGACGTTTCAGGTCAGGATCCTTCTTCAGAAATGGATTATCTAAGAGCCGTAAGATGCATCTTGTGTAGATGAATATGTGTCCTTGTGAATGAAGTGACCTGATAGAATCACAGATGCCCCTGACCACCAAGGTAAAGTGCTGAAGTGCTCAAATGGTGTGCAATCTGTTCTGAGGGCAGGCATGATGTTAAGGTGAGGTTGATGGTTTGTTGAAGCCAACTCGAGTGGGTGAAGGGTCAAGGCTGATGGGGATAATGGAGCAGTTCGAACATTGTTGCAAAGAAGTAGCTGTATAGTGACCAGGACAGGCATTCATAAAACACAGAACATAGAACTGTACAGCACATGAATGGGCCCTTCGGCCCATGATGTTGTGCTGAACATGACACCCAAAGAAACTAATCCCTTCTGCCTGCCCTTAGTCCATATTCCTCCATTCTTTGCATAAATGTCCCTATTGTATCTGCCTCAACCACCATCCTGGCAGTGCTTTCCCAGACTCTTACCATGCTCTGTGTAAAAAACTTGCCCATCACATCTCCTTTGAACTTACCCCCAACCTTAAATTCATGCCTCCTTGTATTAGACATTTCAATTCTGGGAAAAAGATTTTGACTGCCAAACTCTATCTATGCATCACATAATTTTATAGACTTCTATCAAGTGTCCCGTCATCCCGTGGTGCTCAAGAGAAAACAACCCGAGTTTTTCTAGCCTCTCCTTATAGCTCATACTCTCTAATCCAGCAGCATCCTGGTAAACCTCTTCTGCACCCTCTCCAAAACCTCCACATCCTTCCTGTAATGTTGTGACCAGAATTGAACACAATATTCTACAAGTGGCCTAACCAAAGTCTTAAAAAGCTGTAACATGACATTCTGACTCTTGTACTCAATTCCCCGAACAATAAAGGCAAGCATGCCAGGTGACTTCTTTACCTCCCTATCTACTTGCGTGGCTACTTTCAGGGAGCTATGGGCTTGATCCCCAAGATCTTTCTGTACATAACTGCTATTCAGAGTCCTGTCATTGACTGTATACTTTTCCTTAACATTTGATCTCCTAAAGTGTAGCACCTTGCACTTAACCAGATTAAACTCCATCTGCCATTCCTCTGCCCATATCTGCAACTGATCTATATCCCATTATATCCTGTGACAACCTTCTACACATTCGGTGAGCTGCAATCATCAGGTACCCACTTTGATTGACATATTTGCGTGTCTAGTTTCTCAGTGGAGAGGAGACAAGAACTGGAACATTTATCTCGCAAACTGAGGCTTTAATGAGAATCTAATGCATGAACATAAGGTTGTCGCTATTTAAAGTAATATAGGCCACCGAGAATCCTAGCGAGATTCTGAAGTCACCATTTACAGCTTGAGGGAAAAATTAATGAACACTTCTCAACATTGAGAATTTGAAATTTTTTTCCAATTCTCATTCATTCTCAATCACTTGCATTTCCCACTATTCTTGCCTGTGCTTGCATCACACCTGGGAGGTTAGAATTCTGCCCTCTGCTGCAAAAGTATTTAATTGGCTGGAAAGCACTTTAGAGCTAACAATGAAAGGTGCCATATAAGTGCAATTCTTGCTCTCATTTTATAATTGGCAGTACTTTTTAAAATCAGTGCCATTCCATCGGTCTGTTCAGGTTGATGAAGTAACCCCATGGGGGCTACTTGATAAAGGGCTGAAATGCGACCAAGTCAATAATATTGCAACGCCACCAAAAAGCAGATAGTTTGAATTGATTTGTTGCTATTTGCAGATGGGCAGCTGTATTTGTAAACATTAAAAATGCCACTGTATTCTGGAAAGACATCTGTTTGTTGCATTGCACTTTAGACTATCCTGAGAACTGGGAAGGTAAACATATAAATTCAAGATCACCCTTACAGTCATACTGATCAAGCATATTGTTAAAACGACAAAAATTAAATGGAAAACTCATATTTTGTTCTCCAAAAGCTCAGATAAAATATATAATTCAGGGTTGATGTATATGTTATAGTGTGTAAACATTGTGTTACTTCTGTGAGATATCATCATATTCCATAAATCTTCAGCTTTTTTCCAAACTCAGGCATAAAGAGGGACTCCATTAACAAAAGCTTTCTTAAAGAGATGGTGGCCTGACTGGATCAAGCATTACAGTCAGAAATCCTAAATAGGTGGCGTATTTATTAAGGGACAATTTATTCCCCAATGGTTGCTAGGCTTTATCATTTAAATGAGAAAAAGAGACAGAAAAATAATGGTTTGAAAAATGTACTGGTGGAAAGCTGCTGCTTCTGGTAATGTGACCCTGGTTTTGTTGTGTCTCTCAATGTGTCCGCTGAGGCTGCAGTGTAAAAATGGTCCAAGCAAGAAATTTAGAGCATGTTGGGGTCATGGGCTGGGTCACTTGGTGGCAGAATTCAGTAAATGATTCCGTCCCCAGGCTGTAATAATAGTAACTGCCAGGGAAAGGGAGCAGTTGCAGACAAGGCCAGCTCCATGAACTCCAGATGAAATAAGAATATCATTGCCTGAGGGGAACCCGTGTTCAAGATCTTGAGCTGAGAGCTAAAGGTGGGCAAACATACTGTTGTGCTTATTGCAATCCACACCCCCAACCCCCTCCACCCCTGAAGAATTGTAAAGGTGCAGTCACAGGCTCTGAGGACTGCCGCAGGGGAAAACCTCAGAGTTTGTGGCAATTTTCTGCATCAAATGTTTTGATAATTAAGCAAAGCTGATCAAGAGAAAAACAACCAGTCTCCAGAGCTCAGAAAGCAAAGGCCCATAAAATGGAATATCCAGAAAATGCCAAAGGCTGCCTTAGCAGATTAATGATGCTCTAGTAATAGATTTTTCCCATGCAAACTGTTAAGAAGCAAGGTCTTAAAAAATGTGCAGGTGTATTGGAGAAGTACCTACGGGTTGTGACATTGGGCACACTCCTAGCAACAGTCAAAACTGCTCAACTGGAGCAATGCAGCCAATGGAACAAATGCAACTAACATTAATGAAAGAAGTGATTGTAAGTTATTCATTAATTACCTCATAAAGGAGTACCACTAATTCCCTTCCATGCCAAATCTGAAATGTGTGTTTCTTAATCAGGTTGTGACTATTTGCTTGATACTTCTTTTCCCTCCTGCTCCCCACTCTAAGCTGCGGGGAGTTACATGCAGATTGTAAGACAGGTTTTCGCTTCTGAACTGTAGGAATGTTTTAAGGTTATCCTCCAAAGGGATCACTGAACCCTGTCAGCTAGTGTCACTGGCTTGTTGCCAACCACAGTGAAGAAGGCTCACTTGGGAAGGTGCATTGAGAGACCTCACTGGGATCAGGCAGAGGTGAAGCTGATGCATTCAAAGTACCAACCAACCCATCTATCCAATCCTTAAAGCACCAGCTATCCCTCACATGACAAGATATGCAGGTAGTGCATCAGCCATCTCTGAATTCTTCCAACTGGAGTGGAAGTCATCCTTGATTCCAATGGGGTGCCTCAGAACAAACAAAAAAACACTAATTTTCTGATTTTCAAGATTTACATCTGTACACCTGGTGAGCTTGTTTGATATTCATTTCCTAGCTCTACCTCGGTGTTAATGCATTCCTTTAAAATGTACCAATGTTACTTCAATAAGACAGCACTTCTTGTCGTAAAAGCCTATTAAACATCAAGCTAAAATATGGACAATCAAGTTGTTCACCATTCATTTCCTGAATTAATCTTTATCACCAAATGGTCATTTTAAGAAAATATACCCTTGAGCTATACAGGTGGCTGGTGGATGTTCTACATCTTTGAAGGGCATTTAGTTGAGGATGTGATATGCCAGATCTAACAGCTGCCCAATTGTATTGACTTGACAGTGTTTCAATTGATGCTTGCTGACATACGTTGTCTCCAATTTGGGAATGTCTCAATTTTTGAAATTCTCCACCGTGTTTTCAACTACCTCAAGTGTCTCACTGCTCCCTCTTTCAGGAACCTACTTCAATTCTACCACGCTCAGATCTAACTGCTACCCGAATTCTGGCAGTCCTGTCAAAGACTCACTGGACTGAAAATGTTAACTCTTTTTTTTCTCTCCACAAATCCAGCCAGACCTGTTGAGTCTCTCAAGCATTCTTTGTGGTTTATGTGTTTGAATTCTGGCATCCTATGTGGTACTTTACCAGATGACCATCCCTGGTACCTTGTGGTACTTGCCACCTTGAACAGTATGTTGGGTGCTTGTCGTAGGTCTCTTGCAACCTTTTCCATGCTTTGTCTTGAGCCTAGCTAGTGATTAAATGGTCAAGGATAAATAACGACAGAGTATCGACAGAAGAACCTTTGTTGTCAGATTATAAGCGATTTTTGGATGATGGCAATAAGTATAACAACATTTGGTCAGACATAATGACTCAGACTTCAGGGGACTGGCGCATGTATATCTCCTCCCTCTGATAGCTAAAGTAGAACCATTTTCTTCCATCCACAGACATCAATAAAATGAGTGGAGACAATGCAATATGAAAATGAGCCCATTTGAAACATTACCTTATATAACGATGTGCACCCCGATTTTCCTCACTAAGTAATTAGTGACTGCTGTCTTCATGACTGCCTTGACCCCAAGTTCTGGAGTTCCCTCCTTAAAGTTTTCTACAGCTCCAGCTCTCTTCTCCTTCTTTAAGGAATTCCTTAAAACCTACTTCTTTGGTCACCTGTCCTAAATAGTGACTTTATGTAGCTTGATGATGAGCTTTCTTTGATAAGCATGAAATGTTTTGAGATGTTAAAGAAATGATATTATTAAACTGGAGAGGGTTCAGAAGTGATCTACCAGGATGTTGCCGGGAATGAAAGATTTGAGTTATAAAGAAAGGCTGCATAGACTGGGACTTTTTCCACTGGAGCATAGAAGGTTGAGAGGCGACCTGATAGAAGTTTATTTCATAATGAGGGGTATAGATTGAGCAGGCAGATGTATTTTCCCTAGGATGGGGGATTTCAAGACTATGGGGCACATTTTTAAGTTGAGAGGAAAGAGATTTAAAAAATACATCGGAGCAATTTTTTTTGTAAACAGAGGGGTGGTTCATATGTGGAATGAACTGTCAGAGGAAGTGGTGGATGCAGGTACAGTTACAGCATTTAAAAGACATTTGGATAAGTACATGAATAGGAAAGGCTTGGAGGGATATGGGGCAAGAGCAGGCAGGTGGGACTAGTTTAGTTTGGGATTATGGTCTGCATAGAGTGGTTGGACCGAAGGGTCTGTTTCCGTGCTGTATGACTCCATGACTGTGTTAGCTCAGCTGGCGGGATGACTGGATTTTACTACAGGATGAGACGAGCAGTGTGTGTTCAATTTCTGCACCAGTTGAAGTTGCCATGAAGGATATGCCTTCCAACCTCTCCCCTTACCCAAGGCATGTTGACCCTTATGTTAAACGACCACCAGTCATCTATCTCCAATGAGAGAGTAGCCCTATGGTCTGGTAAGACTATGGTGACTTTTATTGGTAGCAGAAATATATTGGGATATTACAATACAGGTCTAGTTATAATTCAACATGTGGTCCCTATCAATCAAAACATCACATAATTTGCATTTATATAACATCTTTCACAACCACAGGACATCCCAAAGAGATTTACAACCAATGCCATATTTCTAGAGTGTAAACATTGCTGTAACATAGGGAAAGCCAGCAGTCAGTTAGCAAGATTTGACAAACAGCAATGAGATAATGACCAGGTAATCTATTTTAAAGAATTTTCCTTGAGGGATATAAGCCGGGACATCGAGGAGAATTCCCCCACACAAGTACAAAATAGTGTCTTTTTTTTTATTTACCTCAAGATCACACATCTTAATTATTTCTGTTAATGTATTTATAATAACATTATCAAGATTATTTAAATATTTACAGCCAGTTTCTTAAGAGAAATCATCAATGGTCACAACAATAACATGGTCATCAATGATCATTTCAGAATGGCATTGTAAATGATTTGTTCTTTATTCTCTGTCGGTTAGCCAATGCACTGTGTAAGTTATATATCCTCCATTTCCATGTCAACTTTCAAAAGCATAAGTCTCATTTTGGTACCCTTAGCAAATACACTGTGAAAACCCTAATACAAGTGACACTGCCATAATCTACAAACCCTAACATGACTGATTAACATATGAACATCACGTGGCAAGAATTTCACAGGCCTTGTTTACTGATTTGACTTGTGTGCAAACATCACTCCTCCAGCCTCAGTTTACTGATGAAACAGATTGAAATAACTGCACAGAAGATAGTATCCTGCCATCAAGCCACCCTTTATTTACATCTGCACTCCATAAGGGCTCTGACCAGCCTGCTCAAAGCCAGTCCCTAGACTGAGGAGACCTTCTGAATCTCTTGACTATGTCTGTCAGCCAGGGCTCTCTGATTGGCCCAGGTTAACAACCCCAATCAAGGATCTCATAGCAAATGAGATCCACCTGGTTGTGGTCCCAGTCACTTCATAAGAAAATAAAACTAAAATTGGGAGTTGGCCATACAGTCTTTTAAACTTGCTCTTCCATTTAAATATTATGGCTGAGCTTACACATCAACTTCATTTTCCTGTTTTATCTCCTTATCTGGTGCCTCCCTTAGTGCTCAAGAATCTTTTAATTTCAACCTTGAATATGCTGAATTCAGCGTCCGCAGAACTTTGAAGCAAATAAATTCAAAGATTCGCCATTGTCTTCGTGAAGAGGTATTTAGATTCTGCAACCAGTGGAAACACCTCTCAGCATCTAACTTTTACATTAGGAATAAAACATGACATATTTCAAAGAGACCAACTCTCATTCTTCTCAAATCCATAGACATGTTCCATGCAATCCATCCTCAAAGGACAGCCATCTCCTGTCAAGCAAACATTTGTTGTCTCCCTTCTCAAGTAAATCTATACTTTCTTGGGTAGAGGGACTAAAATTGCATGCAGCACACCCTGTTTAATTTCACCAAAGCTCTGCATGTCCCTCACTAACATTCAGTATCAAATTTATGCATTGTTGTGTCTCTTCTTCATGGTCACCCTCAACAAGTATCCTCCATCCATCTGGTCAATGCTTCCTATTCCTCTCTCTCGTTTGTCTCTTCTTTCCTTCATTGCAGAAGAGCATGAAGCACAAGGGAGTGCTCGCAACTAAACCTTGCAGATGATGAGAAACTGGATACCATTGGAGTCTCAGTGTGCCTGACTGTCAGAAACTTGTCCCAGCAGACAAGTATCAGTACTAAATATCAGACAGACACATGGGATAAACTCTCTGATGCTGATTTGATGTCAGCATGAAGTGAAATATCATGTAGATAATCATCACCTCAATTTTATTCCCCCATTGGACAAACAGGCAGGGTCAGCATTTATTGCAGATCTTACGTGCCCTTGAACTCTTCTGAGATGGGCATTTTAAATGGCAATTAAGAATTAACCACATTGCTGTGGGACCAGAGTCATCCGTCAGCCAGACCAAGTAATGATGGGGGATTTTGTCCCTAAAGGAAATGAAGTAAAATTTCCTACCCTAAAGCGAATTAAGGGGCTTTTTTTCAAACACTCTCTGACACTTTCACGGTCACCGTCACTGAATTTGTTTTCAATTCTCGACTCATTGATGAATTAAGTTTTAAATTCCATCAATTTCCCTGGTGGAATATGAGTTCATGTCACCAAAAAGTTAGCTTTGGGCCTCTGAATTATCAGCCAGTGACATTACCACTGCATCAACATCTCCCAGCATCTAAAGAAAGGGCAGCATGGTGGTTCACTGGTTAGCATTGCTGCCTCACAGCCCTAGGGACCCAGGTTCAATTCTAGCCTTGGATGACTGTGTACAGTTTGCATGTTCTGCATGGAGCCCCTCTGGGTGCTCTGGTTTCTTCCCATAGTCCAAAGATATGCAGGATTGGGCATGCTGGGTTGTCCAGTTGTGGGGGTTATGTGGATTAGCCATGGGAAATACAGGGATAGGGCAGGGCATGAGTCTGCATGGGTTCTCTTCAGAGAGCTGGTGGGGACTTGTTGGGCTGAATGGCCTCTTTCCACAATCTAGGGGTTCTGATTAATGTTTTTAATCTCCTTTCAAAGTTCTTGAATATCCCCAAAGGAAGTGGTCTGGGAGAAAGACGATGTCTCTTAGAGGTCGATTCTGAGAGGCCTTTCCTGATTATAGAATCTAAAAAGGGAACACAGTCTCAAGATAGGGAAAGGCCATCTAAGGATGTTGTATCCTTGAAAGGTCCACTGTCACAGGACTCAAGCAGCAGTTCAGGCACTCAAATATCGAAGGGACTTGTAGATAGTTACCTCTTCACCTGGAGATTTACACATCTTTGCAGTTTTGAATTTCTTTGCTGTGCAATGTCATACAAAGTGGATCACACCATGACCATTTAGACACCCTGGTTTGTAGATACTAGGGTGCCTCCAGGTCTGTCCCAGCACCCAAAATGCATCACCAAAATGCACATAGCTTGCTCATTGACACGCCAGTCGATTCATTTATAGTTTGGATTTGTTTCTTCAGTGGCTCCAACAGGATGCAGTCCAATAGGTACCGATTGTGCTCCATAGCTGGGTGTCATAGAACTTTCATTCTATTGCCCTTGGCTCCCCATAGGTGTCATCAGCAACAGTTTAAGTGGGCACCTCATGTCTCCAAGCTAGAAGTTTATCAGTTAGCTTCAACATGGGAAAAGGTTGGGTAAGATGAATTGCACCAGAATGTAACCATCGTGGTAACTGGTTCTGAATCTTTGGCACATCTGCTTATAAATCTCTTTGAACACTGGTCATACATTGATGGAGTAGAAGCCTTTCTATTTGAAGACTGCTCAATGATCTGAGGGGATGTCTGAATTGCTCAAAGTGTGCAATGACTTATGGAAATCCAACTAGGGCCACAAATCTAAGTGTATCCTCATGTTGACTGGTGTCATCATGTGAAAAATGTATGTAATGGCTGGCCCTGAAAAATAAACCATTATTCACCTGTTGTATGTTTTTGTGGGTGGCTGACTATAAGATCTTGTGACTATCTTCAGTCGGGGATCCAGAATCAAAAAGGTTGGGGGCTGTTGTAACTAGCGATCACTGATGAGCATGGCCTCCACGTCCATGTTGCAAGAAGTCTCATTGTAGCAAAATTCAAATGTTGGCTACCAAGTCAGGTAAAAATCCAAGCCTCCTACGACACTGGTCCTCAACCATTTCAAGCAAACATATCCTTTGCCTCTAAACCCTATACGCTGCATGTAACCTCCGGTGAGCTGCATTTCACTGCTCTTCCCCTCTGTGCTGTCACTGTAGATCTATGACCAACACACTATTACTGCTCCAGTTGCTATTTTTTCTGCTCTTGTTAGTGATGACCCTTTTGATCTTCATCTGCGATCCAAAATAACACATCATACGTGGTGTCCATTCTGATCTGATCGATCAAAGCTCCAAAGAGAGGATCTAGTGTAAAAACCTTCAAATTATAGATGGCACCTCCAAAGTTTTAAAGAAAGGTTACCTTCAAAGTTGTTAAATTAACCTCTCAGCCCACTTACTGTGAACAAAGCCTTTCACATAAGATGACAAGAAAACCACCATGAGATGTCAATACTTAGTGGTATTATTCCCAGCCAGGTCTTCAGCACCTTCAATTATTGTTGTGTTTTCGTCTTGCTTTTACCATTGAGTTTCTGGAAGCCCAGAAAACCCAATTTCAAGATCCATGTTAATGCTGCTGCAATCGAGTGATTCATGTATCAAGATTGACAACCATCCTCTCATGAGGCATGCAACCTAAGGCATTCAAGTTAAGAGCATGTTATTTGAGTTAGAGGCAGTTTCTCAATGTTCAAGCATTTCTTCATGACTTAACACCTCACTCACACACAGGCCTATGTTTTCTTGACAGAATTTATGCCAAAATATATGTTTAATATCTCTTCTTTCCTGTTGTGATATCTCCTATCCCTACCTCTAATGAGTCCACATTTACTTTTGCTGATCTCTTCTACATGCTTGTAAAAACTCTTGCAATCTGTTTTTATATTTCTTGCCATGTTACTCGCAAGTTCTATTTTCCACCTATTTATTAGTCACAGTCATAAATCAGTTCACATTCTGCCCCTTTTACACACAACATATAAATGGTAAAAACCAATTTGAACAAATGTCTTTAATTATAAAGGGTAATTTTACAAGACATCTTCATCAGTGTGAAGTCCTTAAACTGGCAACATGTTCTGACCATAAGGTTGTAGTACATCCCAGAGCTGCTGCCTCAGTATCTACTTCAGGAGTGAAGATTCACTAGATGCCCTCAGAAGATCAAGTTTAAGGCATGATATAATTAAAACAAACTGTCATGCATACAAGGTGTAGAGCTGGATGAACACAGCAGACCAAGCAGCATCAGAGGAGCAGGAAGGCTGACATTTCGGGCCTTGACCCTTCTTCAGAAAAAAAATGCATACAAGACAAGCAATGAGTACTACCACTGTTTTATTATGTGTGCACAGTCTTTGCATTAATAAGTGAGCAGTCCCAGCATTTTAATAGGAGAGTAGAGTCAATGATTCGTTAGATGATCATTGCCAGTGTATCAATAGATGTCACAGCTGGACAGAATGCCAGTAAATCCAGTCGATTCATTTATAGTTTGGATTTGTTTCTTCAGTGGCTCTAACAGGATGCAGTCCAGTAGGTACTGGTTGTGCTCCATAGCTGCTACATCAATATTTCAACTGATTCCTCTGGGACTCTTTGCCAGTGGTTGGTCTGAGTGTCATTCTTGGCACTGCCTTAATATTTCCAAAATATGCTAATTCCAATGTTGTCTGTGTTTCTGTGCCACATTTCAGTCTTTGGTGCCAGGATAACCAACAGATGCACATCAGCGCAAAATACCAATTAGAATTGTAGCTGTAATTCACAAAATACAGCCAGCACATGTCATGGCACAGTGCCAGTATTTCAATAGGAGCTGTTAAGCAGCAGTTGGGGTAGGACTTGGGTGTATGGATTTTTGGATTTGATGCCAGCTTCCAAGGAACAACTTCATACAAGCATTGACACACATGCTAATCCCATGTTGCGAGTCTCCTCATAATACCAAATCAATATTTTCCATCCATCATGAGCTATTTCCTGCATATACTTTGATTAGCTTTGATATAAGCAATTGGACTGTCGTTGCATAGAATTTAGTAATCCAAAAAAAATGTGATAGCAATAAAAAGCCTTTGCCACTACTTAATCCCTATGTATGAAGCTATTTTTAAAAAAATTGATGTAGCAGAATGTTTACTCACCTCAAAGGGTTGCAGAGCAGGGTCAATGGGCTAATCCTGTTCTTATGCTCCCGTCTGTTTTGAGAATGTTAGTTCAGGCTGTGTTCCAGCACCATGGGCACCAGCTGCTCTGTGATTCCTCACACCACTTCCACGAGTGCCTAGACAGTGCTGGCAGGCTGCCTGGCCAAGGAGAACATCACAGCCAAAGTGTTCAGATCAGCTAATTCAGCACACATCAGGAATTGAAGGTACCTTGTGCATCCACACACAAACTGACAAATTAAACCTTGGTTTAATGCCTCATTCAAACAAATCAGAAATCTGCCTTCTTAGTAGTGAATTATTAACTGAGATTATATGGTTCAGACCCACAATTGACGGTTGTAACTCCTGCTGCCAATTCCCTCACTAAATCTCTTCAGTTCCATAACTCTCTTCCCTTTTTTTTGGATGCTCCTTAAAACTTAGCTCTTCCCTCCTTACAGGTCTTGGTGCCAAACAGATTGTATATTTTTATTTTAGAATTTCTATATAAATACATTATTTCTGTTATCAACCTGGAATAGAATTTATTATCCACACCCTCATGAAATAGAAGAAAGGATGTTACCCACAGACTAACTTAAGGTGTGTCAAGCTCAAACCAGCCGAGTGAAGCTGATGCCTTCAAGCAATCCAATGGCCTTTATTGGGGAGAAAGCAGAACATACTGTATTAACTGTCTGCATTGGCATAGCTCGCTTTCGGCCTCTCAGATACCTGAACCCAAGGAGCTAAAAACCAACCAACTTACAATTTTGTTACAGAGATAGTAGGAACTGCCAATGCTGGAGAATCTGAGGTAACAAGGTGTAGAGCTGGATGAACACAGCAGGCCAAGCAGCATCAAAGGAGCAGGAAATTTCTGAAGAAGGGTCTCGACCTGAAATGTCAGCTTTCCTGCTCCCCTGATGATGCTTGGCCTGCTGTGTTCATCCAGCTCTGCACCTTGTTAACTTACAATTTTGCTCAGGATAAAACATCCCAACAACGAATTTCCAAAAAAAAAGAGCTATTCACAGAAATGACTCAGGAATGAGAAACTTCAGTTATGTAGATTGATTGAAGAGACTGGGATTGCTTTGCCTGGAGAAGGGAAGGTTGAGATGAGGTTTGATAGGGGTATTTAACATCATGAGGGGGTCTGGACAGAGTAGATAGGGAAAGATTATCTTCATTGGTGGAATCATCAAGATCAAGGTGTCAGAGTAAAGCTAATGAGCAAAGAAACAGTTGAGACTTGAGGAGAATATTTTTCACAAAGCAGGTGATTAGAATCTGGAATGCACTGAGTAACGGTATAGTTGAGGCATGTTCCATCGAGACTTTTAAGAGGGAACTGGATTATTCTCTGGAAAAGAGAAAATAATGTGCAGGGTTATTCACAGATAGCTGAGGAATGACAAAAGTTAACTTGCTCTAACAGAGGCCATCATTGGCAAAATGGGCCTAATGGTGTTCCTCTATGCTGTAATCCTTTTGTGATTCTGTGATTCTACTTCTTAAACTCTGAACCAATTGATTCAAGGACCCTTAAGAGGAGACTTAATAGAGGTGTTCAGAATAATGAGAGGTTTTTGATAGAGAGCATACTGGCAGGAAGACCAGTAACCAGATGGTGGGTGCAGAGCATAGTGGTTATGTTACTGGATTGCTAATCTAGAAGCAAGGAATAATGATCCAGAGACATGAGTTCCGTTCAACTGGGTAATTTAAATACACTTAATTATATGTATCTCAATTTCAGAGCTAATGTCAGTAATGGTAACTATAAAACAACAAAAGTTGAACAGTAATTTTGAAAAGAGAATTGGATATATACTAAAAAGTCACAGGGCCATAAGGAAAGAACAGGTTTGTGCAATGAATTGGAGGGCTCTTTCAGAAATGCAACAACCACAATGGGCTTAATGGTTTCATTGTGATTATTTGACTTGCAGTTCCCTTTACATGGTTGTTGTTTGGGGCATAAGGCTGTTGTTTCTTGTGGCTTTGATGATTATCTCATTATATGCACTTCACAACTTGATGTCTATGTTTTTACAAAATGCACTTAAAAGTGCCATGCCAATCTAACCAGCAAACATCCTTTACAGTTCAACATGATGTATATTGTGGATGCAATTAGATCAAGTGCCAGTTCATTGTAATGGTTCATTGAAGATGCGAGTATGGCCAATAGGTACTCCCAAACACACTAAATGTCAAATGGATGAAAATTACACAGTGTCAACAATGTTTCATCGCTTCAGTTTGGGATTATTACCAATAGTTGTTAACATGGAGCCAGTATGCTGATGCACTCCACAGAGCCTTGCCAAGTGTTACAAATGTCAGCCTTGGCTCAGTGTGTAGCACACTTGTCTCTTGGTCATAATTCAGTAGCTTAAGCACATAATCTTTGTCAGCAACCAACATGCATATATTTAAATAAGATCTAAATACTGTGGACGCTGGAGATCTGAAATAAAACTAGGAAGCGTTGGAAAAACTCGGCAGGTCTGGCAACACGTGGAGAGAGAAATAGAATTAATGTTTCAAGTCCAATATGACTCTTCTTTGAAACTCAGGAACACACATTTAAGTTAATTGGCAACAAAAGAGCGTAAGGGAGATGAGGACAATTTATTTTACACTTTGCATTGTTATGATCTGCAATGATTCACTGCCTGAATGGCGAACAGAAGCAGATTGAACTTTCCAAGGGTATTGGATTCTTATTCGAAAAGGAACATTTTGCAGTGCAATGGGGACAAATCAGGAGACCGCTTTTAATGGGATAAGCTCTTTCAATGAACCAGCGCAGGCATAGTAGGCTGGAAGAACTCCTCCCCCGCTCTGTATTCAACAATATCTTTTATTTCTCATGCTGTCTACACAAGGCCAGTACAAACAAACCTTTTATTTAGCTCACTGATGTTTTAACTATAAACTTTTGGCCTTGCTTAAAGATAATAGAACACGTAAGTTCATCTGAAATTCAAAAACTACATGGATCCAATGACTGTCTACTGTTATTCCAAAGGCCTCTACCTTTTGTTGCTTTTCAATAATCTCACCTCCTCTACTCAGGCCACCTCACAATGAAGTATGATCCCACTGGCAAAGTAATTTTGAGAGACTTTTCACCATAGTATTGCAAGACCATTTCTGTCCTTACTCAGAAGGAGTCAGTGGATGGTGTTTGGTGATACAGCCTGATCTGCTTGGCTTCCCTTTCTCAATGGCACTGAGGCTAATTTTATGTTACACATTGTAATATGCCAACTGAGATCAACCAACTGAGAAGGGGTGAAAGAGTGAATCCAGGATCCTCAGAGGCTCTATGGGTTGGTCTCATGCTGCTTAATACACTATCTATTATGCCAATGGGTAATATCGTAAATCCGCACCTGATTTCAGCCATCTGCTGCTGAAACTCTGCTCTGCAATCTCTAGGCTCAACTATTGCAATCGTCTCCTGACTGTCCTCTCACTTTCCACCCTCTTCCATCATGTCCTAACTTGAGCCAAGTTCCTGCAGACTGATACACTTGGGTTCCCATTTCAATAATGATTCAAATTTAAAATATTCATCCTTGCATTTATCATCCTCCACCATCTCATCCCTCCCTATTCCTGGAACCTCCTATAGCTCTGAGATCATTTGAGAACACTCCACTCTTCCAACTCTTGCCTCTTGTTCTCATACAAATCCCTGAAATGTTTTGTCTCTCTCCTTCCATGGATAGAGACTATCTTGTCTCGTCAGCCATCTGGTCTCTAAGCTCTGGACTCAAAAACTACTGACTCAAGTTTGAGTCACCCATCTTAATCTCATGTGTGACTCAGGCTTGGATTTGCAATCGCATATCAGGAGCTCAGAGTTGGGACATTTCCTGGCCCTGCAAACCTAACCAGAAAAACGTGGCCTAGAAGACTGGCTTTTCATTCCAGCATTCTGTTGAAGTTATATTAAAAATGATTAAAACCAAAAAAACGCCCCCCAAGCTTTCACCCCTCATTCTTGCCACCACTACACCCCAACCACACACACATGCACACGTTCCCTATGCCTTATCCATGCAAAGATTTGGCACCTAATGCCTCCCACCTGCCCATAATCTCCCATAATCCCCATGCAACCAAAGCATCTCTACCACCCCAAGGGTTTTCATACTCACTATTCTATTGTATTCACTCATATCACCTCATGTCCTCATGCCAACCTATCCCCCATTCATCCTCTATGATCCTTTATAGCCCCAAGTGTTAAGCAAAGGAGCAGGTGAGGGGGAGCATCCTGTGACAGGCAATTGGCATCACTGAGAGAAGCAGAAAACTGGAAGCAGACCTCAGTGGGATTTGGGGCATAGACAAGAATAAGATTTTTCTAGTCTATACTTACATAGGAGCATGGGAAAAATAACATCAAAGTGTCAACTTTCTCTTTAGTTTAAGTATATCTGGAGAGCTCAGCCTGTGAATTGCACATCCTGAACCATTGGGATATCCTAGACCTTCCTGATAATTTGCATGGAGTGCCTAGAGCAGCTCAAACTCTGTGTTTTGGAGCTTGAACATCAGCTGGTGCATTCATGAGGCTGGGAAGTTTGTCAAAAATATGTTTCAGGGTGTGGTCTCCGTGAGCTTAAACAAGTGCAGGCAAAGAGGGAATGGGTGACCACCAGAAAGAAGAAGGGCACCATACAGTTAGTGAGGGCATCCCCCTGAGTGCATCTCCCTAGCAAACTGTTTCTCGAGCTTAGAAAAGAGTGACCGTTCCCATGTTGAAACCAGTCAAAGCCAAGCCATGATGCTGAGGGTAATCCAGCTGTTCATGAGGAAGGGAGAATTGTGGAAGGGCAATAGCAGAAGGGGATCCATAAGTGAGGAGAGCAGACAGCATCTCTGTGTCAGTAGATGTGACTCCAAGATAATGTGTTGCCTCCCAGATGCCAACCTCCAGGATGTTATGAAATGACTGAAGGGCATTCTGAAGAGGGATGTGAGCAGCCAGACATGATCCATGTTGGGGCCAAATTGCATAAAAAGAAAGACATCGTGCAAGCAGATTTTAAGGGAATTGAAAAGCAGGACTTCAGAGGTAGTATCTCCAGATAACTCCCAGTGCCCAACAGTAGTGATCTTAGGAATAGAAGGATAGAGCAGCTGAATGCATAGCTGCAGAGAAGGCAGGAGGAAGGGCTTTAGATTCCTGAGACATTGGGACCATTTCTGGATCAAGTGACAACTGTACAAATTGGAAGGGTTACATTTGAACAGGAATAGAACCAACATCCTCCTGTAGAGGTTTACTAATGCTGCTGAAGTAGATGTAAGTGAGCTTGACAGAGGAATGGAGCCCTGACAAGTAATTCAGAGGTGTAGGAATCTCAGATGGAATTAGCAATTAAAATGAAAGTAAATGTGTCCGGAAAGCAGAGGAAGCAGGCTAGATAAGAAAGAGGTGAGGATTGTCAGGCTAAATGGAACATATTTGAATGCAAAGAGCCTGAGGAATAAGATAAATTAGCTGAAGGCACAGAAAGCACGTGGGAGCATCGCATCATAGCTATGACTGAGACTTGGCTTAAAGATGAACAAGATCTGCAGCTCAACATTTTTGGTTGTGGGGTATTCAGACATGTTCAAGAGGGGATAGAAGAGGAGAGGGATCACAAAATTGATTAAGGAATCAATTACAGAAATGAAGAAGATGCTATATTGGAAATGGATGCTTGGAAATAATCAAATGAGGCCATATGGGTAGAAAACCACAAAAGAGACAAACATTCTTTCTGTTAAGTGTTTACTATAGGCCTCCAAACAGTCAACAAGAGATTGAGGATCAAATATGCAAGCATGTTTAGAGAAGTATAAGAATGATAAGACGATAATAGTAGGGGATTTAACTACGAAATACTAACTGGGATAGTTTCAGTTTGCGGGGTAGGAAGGGAATACAATTCTTAAACTGCATGCTTGAAAGCCTTTTTAGCCAGTACATAGAATTCCCAACAAGGGAAGAGCTGTTCTGGACCAAATTCCTGGAAATTAGTCTGGGCAGGTGGGAGGTGTATCAGTAGGGGAGCATTTCAGAGATAGTGAACACACACAGTTAAATTTAGGATAGTCATGGAAAAGAATAAGGATGGGCCGGGAATAAAAATTTTAAACAGATGAAAGCCTAATTTTACTAAGATAAGGTACGATTTGGACCAAGTGCTATTGGAGCAGCTACTTGCAGATACAAGTGTGTCACAGCAGTGGGGAGTCATTTAAAGAAGAAATAACAAGAATTCACGGCAAATATGTGCCCATAAAGAAAAGGATGGAACCAAGACTGAAGAACTCTGGCTATCAAAGAAGATAAAGTTTAGGTTAAACAAAACAAAAGGTTTATAGCAGATATCTAGAGTTCAGTACAGCAGAGCCCCTGGAGGAATACAAAAGATGCAGATGGAACATAAAAAGGAAATTAGGAAAACAGAGTATAGAAGAAAGCATTGTGAAGTAGAATAAAGGGAGTCCCCAAGTTTTTTGTTAAATGTATAGAGAAAGGGAACAACTAAGAAAAGAGTAGAACAGTGGTTCAGTGATTAGCATAAGGTACCTAAGTTCGATTCCACCTTTGGACAACTGTCTGTGTGGAGTTTATACATTCTTCCTGTGTCTGTGTGGGTTTTCTCTGGGTGCTCTGGTTTCCTCCCACAGTCCAATGATGTGCAGGTTATGTGGATTGGCCATGAGAAATTGTCCATAGTGTCCAGGGATGTGCAGGGTAGGTGGATCAGCCATGGGAAATACAGGATTACACG
Organism: Ginglymostoma cirratum; assembly: GCA_024137785.1. NCBI lineage: Eukaryota > Metazoa > Chordata > Chondrichthyes > Orectolobiformes > Ginglymostomatidae > Ginglymostoma > Ginglymostoma cirratum. Next base: position 10,940,338 of record JAHRHZ010000004.1, on the reverse strand, counting down.
GATGCAGTAGAGCAAGTGGGTCTGGGTGAGATGCCCTTCGGAGGGTCAGTGCAGATTCAATGAGCTGAATGGTCTGCTTCCACCCTGTAGGGATTCTATGAACACTTTGCATTGGTCCTGACAATGGAAAAGGATGATGCAGATATATACATCAGGGTGAAGGACTGTAAAATATTACAAGAAAGTAACAGAGGGAGTGGAGATACAATTGCGTTAAAGAGAATATCATCTGCAGGGCAAGATGAGATGTATCCCAAGTTGTTGAGGGAGGCATCGGAGGTAATATCAGGGGCCATAACAGTAATTTTCAAATCCTCTCTGGCCACAAGTGAAATGCCAGAAGGACTGCTAATGTTGTTCCATTATTAAAAAAGGAAAAAGTACAAGTCAGTCAGTTTAATGTCAGTGGTGGGAGCTATTAAAATCAATTCTAAAAAAATAGAGTATGTTTACACTTGGAGAGACATATATTAATCAGGGAGAGTCAGCGTGGATTTCTTATACATTCTGTTTGACAAATTTGACATTTCCTGAGGAGGTAACCAGAAATGTGGATCAGGGAAATGCATTTGATGTGGTCTACTTGGACTTTAGCAAGGTTTTTGATAAGTTCGCTCTTGGCACACTGGTGAAGAAAGAAAGACCCCATGGGATCCAAGGCAAAGGGGCACATTAGATTTAAAATTGACTGAGAGGCAGGAAGCAAAAGCTTGTGGAGGACACAAAAATGGATAGGGTGGCAAATAGCGAAGAGGATAGCTGCAAAGTCAAGGAGAGTGTTAATGGACCACTCAAGTAGGCAGTGCAGTGGCAAATGGAATGGAACCCTCAAATGTGTGAGGTAATGCACTTGGGGAGGGTTAACAAGGCAAAGGATTACATTATGAATGGTTAGACCCTTTCACAAGGTCTGAAGTTACCACTTAAGGCTTGTGGGGAAAATCGGAAAGAACTTTCTTGATATTGAGATTCTGATGTTTTTCATTCTGTAAACATTTTGCTATCTTTCTCACCTATAATTGATGCCGCCTGGCCCAGTTGGACAAATGCAGAATTATCTGCATGGGTCCAAATTGCTTAATCTGGACTCTTTAGGGCTAGGATACCATCTTCTTACAGAAAAAGTAGTGGCACTTTCTGATGAAGGGTCCAGGCCCGAAACGTCAAGTTTTCCTGCTCCTATGATGCTGCTTGACCTGCTGTGTTCATCCAGCCCCACGCTTGTTATCTCGGATTTTCCAGCATCTGCAGTACCTTTTATCTCTGTCACTTGAAGAAGATATCACTTTGAGTAGAAATGCCAAAGAATTTGACTTTATCTTCCTAGGCTGACCACAATTGACCACATTGGTCAGAACTCAGCGTGATGGAACATTTAAATACCTTCTGTTGTTTCGACGAGTAAAGCTTTCTCAATGTATTGATGGACTAAAGATTTATTTTGCAAAGAGAAATTGTTCAAATGCATGGTAGACTAAAAATGTCTTTTTATTCTATTGATTTGGGTTACAGATGAATACGGTAGGCTTGATCTGTGGACATGCCTCCAAATCCAGTTGACTCACAATTGTCCTTCAGGAAGGGAATGCTCCCACTCTTACTGAGCCTTGCTTACGTGTGACTTCCATCACACAACATGTGATCAACTCTTAATCCCTTTTTGAGGCAACCTAGCCAGTCATTCAATTGTGAAAGCAATCACTAGAATTAACTGGAGAAGGTCAATAAATGAACCTCAACAAGCATCACCCACATTCTAAGAACAAATTTTAGACCAATGCCCTTTTATTATAGTCAGGGAGGGAGAAGGATTATGCCGAACACATTATGTTTGGTGGAGTGGATATGTTCAAATGACTGGAAATAGCATTCAAATAATCTAAATAACACACAAAAACATCAAGATGACATTAAATCTACATTCATATACTTATTACCGATGTGTTCATGGAAATAAAAATTATGGTATTAAAAATAGATGAGCTATCCAATTCAACTGTAACCATGTTCTGATAATGCCCTTAATAACAGTTTTCATCACCATGATTACCCTGCTTCCAGTGGCTGCTTTGATTTTAAATTTGCAGAAAACATTTTGTGTAATCCCTTGAGCCAACTTTATATTTTTACATCTTTCTCAGAGGATGATGGAAATCTGCATTTTCCATTTCATTTTTTTTATTACTATTATGTCAGATGCAGGGCTGGCCATGGAAGTCACCTAGCATGCAGGCAATGTCAAATATGGACCTATTGAAGTAAGACAGTCATCTTGGCTCTCAATGCACGATTAATGTCACATTATTACGTCCTAGTCCAACACTTTTACTCTTCAGCAAATAACCATCAATCACCTGGCTGCTACCAATCAGATGTTTGTCATTGTAACTAAGTACTAATGTAAGAAGAGCTACCTCACTATTGGATGTGACAGGAGGATATAAATCTGCCTCTAGCCAACTGATTCTGGGTGATCAAGTGTGAATGGGGGGGTGGGGGTTGGGCATCGGGAACGAGGGGGAGGGGTAGTGGGTATGGGAAGATGAATCCCGATACCAAAAGGCTGAAAATATATCAAAACTGGCAAAGGCAGTTCTACAATCTTTTAGAAACACTGCAAGCATTTTATCACTGAACGCCTGCACGCTGAACAACACAACTTGCCCTTGTAGATATATTGTAAGTTGTCACAAAATGCTTTGCAAAGACAAAAACAGAGACAGAGCACTCGCAGGAGAATAATTTTGGAGAAGCAGCCAAAGGCCTGTTGAAAGAAAGGTCTTAAGCAGGTTTTGAGAAGGACAGAGGTAGAACAGAAAGAAGATTGGACAGAGAATTTCAGAATTCACTCGAACTTTGAATTTTTGAACATTTACAGTGGTTGTGTAATCTAAATAAATAATGATCAAATAATCTTATCTCTCACATGTCAATGTCTGCTTATAGTGGGCTAGACTGCTCACGAAAAGTGCTGAGGGGACCAGCTACCCCTTTAGGCAGAATTTTCCCATTCCCTGCATGGGAGGTCAGCCGGGAAAATGTAATGGGATCAGAAGAACAAAGTTCCCAAAGTCAAGAAAAAATGTCAAAAACAGAAAAACAAAAACAGAAATTGCTGGAGAAACTCAACAATCTGATAGCATCTGTGTGAACAAATTGGAGTTTAAGCTTTGAGTCTGATGTCTTTTTACCAAAACTTTGCATTCTTCCCACAGATGCTGCCAGACCTGTTAATTTTCTCCAGCAATTTCTGTTTGTTTCTTTTCATTGCAAAGCTGCAGCCAAGCCACTTTTTCACACATTGGAGCAGGCTCTTCACTTACTTTCTTAGTGCTTCCTGACTTCATGCCTACTTCAATGCTGTCTGCCTGCCTGCTTTGCCACCTTATTCAGAACGTACATGCTCACAGTACTTTGTCTTACCTTGCCTTTTAATACAGACACAAAGCCAGGAAGCCTGTGATATCTGCCAACAGTGATCTGTCAATGGGGTAGACACGTTGCTGCATGGCACCATGCTACATCAATGTGCCAGCAGCATTTGCAGCAAATGCACAGGATGTGCTTCAGCCAAATGGTCACATCTCAGAGTCTAAGAGGAGTAGACCCCATTTAAGTCCAGAGAGCGTGCAGTTAGTCAGGGATATCAATACAGTCAGCAAACAGCTGCATCTGATCTAAATCAAGGGACGCAGTCAGTTGGCTGCTTAGGCTGTCATGACACCAGGTCATAGTCCAAAAGGTTTATTTGAAATCACAAGCTGTCGGAGCTCTGCTCCTTCGTAAGGTGAAGTGGCCGACTTCACTTGAGGAAGGAGAAGCGCTCCGAAAGCTTATGATTTCAAATATACCTTTTGGACTATGACCTGGTGTCATATGACTTCTGACTTTGTCCACCCCAGTCCAACACCTCCACATCATGGGCTGTCATGGTCAGGTGTTCTGTTTTATGGGGTGTGGGCTAAGGTCAGTCCTGCAGGCAAAATGCAACCAGTCAAGGTGTCAGTGCAAAGTCAGCCAGGGAGCTGCATAGAAATCAGTCAACGGTCTGTTCATCAAAGCTCCCCTCGAAGGTGCCACTCCAAAGTTCTGTGCGCAACAATCAGCACCAGGCCTATTCCGGAAGTAGCCCCTTCGCACCAAGAGGTTTAGTCAGCCTGGTAAGGCAACAATGAATGTGGATACTTTGCAGTCTTGTCAAGATGGCATTACAGTGGGACTGGGAGGAAGGGATGACATTGAGTCCGCAGGCCTCTGGCTGATCTTATTGAAGTCAGGGTTGAAAGGCAAGGGAGCAGTGGGTAGCTCTGTGCCTGGCTGAAGTGGGGCAGGGCTGGGGGCTGTGAGACAATTTCCACTTACCCCCATCCCCAATGAGAGCTCCAGGAATCAATGGGCCACAGTCATGGCTGCAGGCCATCCTGCAGGAAGGTTTCCTCTCCATATTGCTGGCCTAGCTCTGTGACCACAGTCTGTTTTAGCAGATTTGAATAGTCTCCAGAGGCAGTTTATGTCAAATCAGTCATGGTGCACAATGGAATTTGCTCTACAGAGTATTCTTTCCATATACAGTGACAACAGCAGTGTTGGCTCCACCCTCATCTATTTGATCCTCCTAGAACAGTTTTACTTTTGTGAATAAAGCTCAGTAGTAAGTGTCAACACACAATGCATTTATATGGGTCTTTGAAGTAGACTGTTCTCCTATCCGAACGTGCTGCTCTTAGAAGGCAATTTCTTGCAATTACTAAAGATTGCCAGAACCAGACTGACACATGCTGCAGTGATAATATCCATTGCAACAAATGCCTTTTGTCCTAAATGGTATGTCTAATACTGGCTGGTTGGATGGTAAGGAAATGAGCTTTTTCATGCAGCACAGTTTGATGATCTGGAATGCACTACCTGGAAAGGCAGTAACCTTCTAAAGGTAATTAGATCCAAAACTGAGCAGAAGAAATTTCCAGGGTTATGGGAAAAAGTGCAGAACAGGACTAATTTGATAGGTCTTTCAAAGAGCCAAAAGAGATATGACGGGCCAGATGGCCTCCTTCCTTGCTGCATGACTCTATGATTATGCTAATCCTTGTGTTCCTTTAGTGGTTGTGTTTAGTAACTCATCTGACAACTCCCTAAGTGCAAAGTTCAATGTTATTCAAGACTGGGATTGGAACCAGAGCTCTGTGAATACAATTGGAACTCAACACCTGTGAGTGTCATTGGAACTCAGAACCTGAAAGTGAGATTGGAAGTTGAACCCTGTGAATGGGCTTGGAACCCAAGCCCTGTGAACTGGATTTGAACTCTGGTCTGTGAATAAATTTGGAATTTAGACTTCAGAATGCAGTTCTATGAACAGAACTGGAACTCACCCAAGGATGGGATTGTCGAATAGATTTACCACAGTTCCCTGGAGGGAGTGGTGATCAAAGGTAGGGTAGGTTAAAGGATTGACTTTACAGTATTTTCTAACAATAGAGAGGAAGAGAAAACAGGGTTAAATATTGAATGTAAAACATTTGTCCTATTGTTAAAATGATTTAGTAGAATGCATTTGCATGTATTCATCTGATTTGGTCTTATCCATACAGTTTGCCATTCAGCAATATATTCCAGGAAATTGGAGATAATGAATTTTACAAAAATTTGGCTAAGTGTCAACTGGTGGCAGTTTCATTGAGGATTTCTCTCCATAAACTCTCACGAGTTTTCTTATGCAAATCTCCTTATCTTGTTATGTTTGGACCATGCCTCAATGGCACTGCACTTGATCCAGTGTGGAAGGAGTCACGGGATTTCTGGTGTCTGTGCCACATTTAAAGCCCAGCTGTATATCAGGTAAATCACCGCAAGGTATGAATAACCTTTCACGATGCATGGGGTGCAAGAGAAACAATTCAGTACATCTTCTGCAGGTACCGTGTGTTACAGTTCATTGCAAATAGAAACTCACATTTGTAAATGTATCGCTACTTTACATCATTGCTGACTTTATAACTGCAGCCATATCAATGAAACTCCACAGAAGAACCTTTTTTGTTCACCACACAATGTTCAAACCCTATCTAAGGGGTGGTGGGAAGGGGGGTGCCTTTCTTTCCCTAGTTTCCAACATAACATAGTGTCTTCTCATGAATCAGGACTGATTATTCCCCACCTACTTGGAAAGGATAACTCTGCCTGATGAGTGACCAGCAGCATTCCCTTTAACATTCTTCCAGGCTGACTAAACCTCTTGGTGCGAAGCGGCTACTTCCGGAATAGGCCTGGTGCTGATTGTTGTGCACAGAACTTTGGAGTGGCACCTTCGAGGGGAACGTTGATGAACAGACCCCTGACTGATTTCTATGCAGCTCCCTGGCTGACTTTGCAGTAGTATTGACAAAGCTCTTTTTTTAATACTTAACTAAAGTATTGTCCACATCATTTGATTTTATTGCTCTCTTTGATGTAATGATATGTCAAAAAACGCCATTTTCCATTGTATTTGTAAAGTGTGTAAGAAAATTTCCACAATGGCTTTGAGTAGGAGATGGCAGTAGGAAAGGCTAAAGTTGACTTTAACACACTGATCTTGAGAAGTTGGCGTGGTTTAAGAATAGCAAGTTCCAGTGCCAGATCATTATCCAGTGATCACTGCTGTGTATTGATGTTGAAACTTGTTTTGTTCATTCTCGGAACATGTGTGTAACTAGGTTTACATTTAAGGGCTATTCCTCATTGCCCAGTGTTTCATAAAACTGAGTGATACATTCAGAGGACAATTGAGGGTCATAAACATGGAACCAGATTCATGGGTAAGTGTGGTACATTTCCCTCCAAAATGGATATCAATGAAGCATGCCTTGTGGTGTTTTAAGGAACTTATGGTTACAGGGATTTTGAACTCTTCTAGATGAAAACTGAATGTTGGATTCCACTTTTAGCCCTTTGTGTGATATCAATTCTCTTGGGCCAACTACAGTAAAGGTGATACTGTCTCTACCCTGACTTATTGACAGGTTTTGTGCAATAGATTTACCTTCATTGGGAAAGGGGTGAGATTCCTGGAATCATTTAAGAATAACCCAACTACTTCATGTTAACTTTTGTTGATATTCACAATTTATTTTCAGATTTTCAAACCTGAATTAAATCATCCATCAACCATGAATATCTCAGTATGATTTAGACACCACTGCCAGCCTGAGAAGATGCTGGCAGGTTTGTCCCTGATGAAAAAATAGCTTTATGATTCAGGCTCCATCATAAATCAGGGTCAATCAGACTCCTGTCCATGTGACTATTCTAACCTAATTTAACACCTTCAAGAGGGAAGGAATAAAGGTTATAAGGGTAACGGGGAAAATAAATTAAGAAGTAGATAAGTATAGGGAAGAAAACAGACACACAGCATGCGGGAGAACAGAATTATTTTGAAAAACTGCATGACACTTTGACTGTTAATGGCAGTTCTCTGTAAATTAATTAAATAATTAATGGTAATTTGATTAAGTTCAACACTTCACAGCGTGATTGATATCCAGATAGTTTCCAGTTAGACGAACTTTTTAGCGGTTGAGCTACAGGCTTTTCTTTTAATTCCTCCAGTAATTTGTGCTCAGGATCTCGAATGCCTTGCTGTGCTGTTTCTTAGCAGCAACTTTTAGATGAAAATTTTCAACTGAATGTTGGATTTTAGCACAGTGTGAGTATTGGTCCTTTTGGATCAGCTACAGTAAAGGTGAAATATGGGATGATGTTCTGACTTATAGATAGGCTTTGTGCAATAGATTTCAGTTATTGGGAATGGAATGAGATTCCTAAATTCATTTCACTTATGACACCTATAACCAGTAGAGAAGGGGAAAAATATACCCATCAGTTTCAGCCGTATTTAAACAAAATTTAAGAGCAGAAAATAAAATACCAATAATGTTCTTCCTTGTACCAATGTTGCTAGGAACTGACCCATAGAGCTACCCCTGTACCATCACGGATAGCCACTGACCCATAACCTCTGCTCCATCACTGAAGCACTGACCCAAAGGAGTATAAATTTGTCTTGGTTGTAGGACTAAACAGGCAATATCACATAATTCATCTGTTAGAAGCTGAGCTTCAAAGTCAGTCCCATTGTTTTGAATAGAACTGAACATAAGCTAGGGTTTGAAGACTGTGGTACCTGCCTGTTTTGCACCACTGCCAAAGGTGAATTTCTACACCTACTGGTCGGTGTCTTATTTCTGAACTATCCCTTACAATTTTGGTTGAAGTCTGTTCATTGTGACAAACAACAAATAGAAGGAGGGGCATGGGGAGGCAGCAGCAGTGTGTTGCAACAGAACGTCTACAATATGGTATTGGGGATCTTTATTTAATGATCTCCCATTGAAAATTCTGTCTCTAACAGTAGGCAGTTGTGAAGTTAATATGTTCCAAAATATTTAAGAACCAGAATGAACTCTGTGAGTATGTACGTAACAGTGATGTACCATCTTGCAGATGCATCGTTGATTATGCCCATCTGTGAATATCCCTTTCAGAACTCTATCATTAACTTCCATCAGAACCATGGATTAATTTTCATTATTGATCTTCATTTGTGCCAATACAACCCCAATGTCACAGAGCATTATTGAAAAGGCAATTGTATTTCAATTATGCAGAAACTGTTGTTTGCAAACATTTTAAAACTTATGATTTCAAACATATTATCAGAACTTGGCTTCAGGATAAGGTCTTTTGCTCCTTCTCAAAGCTTCATCAGCTCATATTATCAACACCTGTAAAAGAAAAAGTTTGTACAAGAAGTGTCGATAAAGAACAGAAAGTAACCTAAACAATTCTTTAATTCTCTAAATGCTGAATGCAGAGAGGTGTAGTGATACTTTAATTCCAATCAGTGGCTGGAATGTGATTAAAGTCTTTTCTCTTCCAGCTGAAAAGCCTCACTTCCATTAATTTTGGGCAGTTCTTATTAGGCAATGGCCACAACAGTTAGCTGTCCATTTGTTCTGTGTGGAATCTTCCCGATCCTTGAACGATCTGGGCTATGGCGAGAAATGTGGGAAAGTCAGGTGAGATGCCAGGAAGGCCCTTCTCGATGCTAAGACCAGAAAGTTGCACTATCCAACTAAGTGTTGTGTGCTGAGATGAGGCTGTGGCTAGCGAGCAGCAAGAGACCTAGAAAGGTGGATTATTGTTCATTATCACCCTCAACATCACTTTATCTTACCTCATTACGCTACCATCGTGCATTTGCTGGAAAGATTTGATAGAGGTGTACAAAATGATCAGAGGTATAGATAGAGTAGACAGCTAGAGACTTTTTCCTAGGGTGGAGGTAGCTTTTACAAGGGCACATAGTTTTAAAGTGAAAGGAGGTAGATATTGGGGAGATCTCAGAGGTAGGTTCTTTACTCAGAGAATGGTAGGGGCGTGGAATGCATTGCCAGAGAGGGTAGTGGAGTCGGCCTCATTAGGGGCATTTAAGCGGCTATTAGATAGGCATATGGATGATAGTGTAAGGTAGTGGTCGAGGCTAAGGCCTTAAGTTTAGGGTAAAATTTCGGCACAACATCGTGGGCTGAAGGGCCTGCACTGTGCTGTACTGTTATATGTTCTATGTTCTATTAACATGTACGCCCCTCTTTTCTCAGTCTCCAGATTGAAACTAGATGTCAAGAAGTCCTAACACAAAATCAGAGCGGGTATACGGTGACTCTAGCTGACTGATTACACCCATGGACCTCCATCTTTGACACAGGCACTAACATCTCAAGGCACACTCCTTGGGCAGCACCCATAGGAATGCTATATTCAGGGACATTGGCATCCGATGTATACCAGCCTTTCCACATCATCATGACATATCTCCAAATCACTAAAACAGAATGTTTATGCACATCAGTGCTGCACCTTGGAGCACCTCTCTTTGCAATGCTTCAATGACACTGAGCATGATTGGACAGCTCACAGTTTGGACCAGGCTGCATTTTAGTGCTGCTCGACCACTCCATTTGCCCCACTAACTCACTTTGTGACTAATTGGATTCACCCGTCTAATGCCTTATCCATTACTTTTCCGCTTTGGTCAAGCAGCCAAACCTTAAAGGACCACCGAATCACACCTCCATCTTGCCTAGCTGTTTAGTGCTGAGACAAGACCGGCCAACTTCTTATGATTGCCAGCAGTCATCAGTGGACAGGTTGCTGCACAGCATCATCATGATATGTCAGTGTCATACCTGCACTATGGGTCTGCCACTTACGTGCTAACAACACTTTATGTGTTGCAAGCAACTAGCCATGTTGCAAAGTTGAAAGGGAGTGGACTTCAGTCAGGTGCAGGAAGACACCCTTCAGGCAGTGGGTTCCCAACATAATAAATCAAGGGCAGCCTCCAATATCAGCCCAGAGGTTTGTGCATTACCAGTCTGCCACTCAGAGTGGTCAGTTCAGGGGGTCCACACCTGTAAAGTCCAGACAGTAAGTCACAGTCATTCCTGTGTGACCAGTGCAACCATCCAGGGACTGGAAAGCTGTATAAATATCAGTCAGGGGTCTGGTCACTCATCACTTGGGGCAAAGTCTGGTTAAGTCATTCAAGGGAGTGGGCAGTTAAGAGTCAACCATCAGTCAACCATTAGGAGGCTGTTCCCCAAAATGTAAGTAGAGGGTAATCAGAGGCCACTGCTGCAGGAGTGTGGCTGTGGAATTTAATGGCAGAGAGCGGTTTCCAATAGTGAAAGGGCAACTCAATATCCAGGAAAGCAAGACAACAGAGGAAAGGAGCAATGTGAGTGGGGAATCATCGACTGTAAGCAGCGTAAAAAACAAAAGAACTGCAGATGCTGTAAATCTAAAACAAAAAAGAAATTGCTGGAAAAGCTCAGCAGGTCTGGCAGCATCAGTGAAGAGAAATAAGAGTTAACGTTTTGTGTCTGGTGACCCTTCATCAGAATGGATGATAAGCAGCATCCTGACTTTGTTAGGGGAACAGTGAACATGCAGATCAGGCATGTTTACGTGGCATGCTTGGGGTCAGGGGTAGAGTGGGGGATAAAGTGGGCAGAAGAAGATGCAGATAGACAGGTAGGGTGGGAACTTGGGGAAGTTCAAGGACAGGCAATGTGCTTCAACATATGATGGGGAAAGTGGGGCTCAGATCAAATGAGGTGGGTACCTTAGGGAGTCGTTTATTGCTAATGAAGCTAGTTTGAAATGATCACATACACAAACTTGCTGAGCCTCACAGACAGAAACCTTCCGTGAAACTGGATGGAAATGACAGAGTCGATTGATTTCTGGTAAGATACAGCTCTCTGAGTCAGAAGGTTGCGCATTGAAGTTTGATGCTAAGACAAAATGAAAAGCATTTGAAAATGTGTATCAAGTTTTCTCATTCCTAGCTTCACCTTAACGAGCATTAAATTATTCAAATTTTCAAAATGAAAATCTCAAAATCCTTCATGTCCTGCATTCTGGAATTTTCTTCCTAAATCATTCTACAGCATCCCCAATTTACAAACATCCAAATGTAACAAACACTCATACTCATGAATGTGATTTCATGTAATTTTAAAGATATGACATACGAACATTTCCTGTACTTAAAAGCAGCTGCTTTAAATTGTCCTGCACTGTGATCCAGCTTGAGCACAACTTGATTTGCAAATGGACTCAAGAAAGGAATCCGTTCACAACCTAGGGATGGTCTGTACTTTGATATATTTTCTCTAATTAAAACAAACTCCTCAAACTTTCTTTGACCTCACCTTTGGTCACCTCTTCAGTCCTTTTAACTCCTCCTAGACGTCACTTTATCCTTATGTTTGCACATTTGATTTCACATTATTAAGAATAGTACATGAGTAGTTGTTATGTTGTCAAATGTGAGCAGCTTTTCTTTATGACAATATGCTCCACGATCATTAACAATAATGACGGGGAAGAGCAATAATTAAAATGAAGATCTCCCCAGTAGCAGGAGAATTGATTACTTAGTGAATAAAGATTCTATATCTAATACAGATAGAAATTGCTGGCAAAACTCAGCAGACCTGGCAGCATCTGTAGAGAGAAAGCAAGTTACTGTTTCAGGTCCAGACCCTTGCTCAGAACTGAATTCTGCTTTTTCAACATGGGATGCTGTTTTTGTTTCTGACTTCCAGCATCCACACAATTTTTTTTTTGAGTTTAGTCCCTATCCAATACTCAACTTGCATTGATTGTCTTCTCTCAACAACGATGGCAGTTAAAATACTTTGAGTTACCTCAACGTCGTTGGATAAGTGAGGCAGTAAAACAATCAGTGTACTGTCCTTCAGGCAAGGAATCAACCATCCTTACCTGGTCTGGCCCATGCCAATGTGATTGATTCTTAACTGCCCTCAGGGCAATTAGGGATGGATAGACAATAAATACTGGTCAGTTGTGCCCACATCACAGGAGTGAATAATAAAAAGAAAGTTTTGCTGACCATTATGCAATGACTTCTTTTGGAAAGTAAGTATGTGTCGATGTCGAGATCACGCTTATTAAACTGTGAAACAATCAAAAGACATAAAACACTTACTGGTTAAAATCAGTCTTAAAGAATATAGTATATTGAGGTTGTACAGGATGTTGGTGAGGCCTCTTCTGGAGTACTGTGTCCAGCTCTGGTTGCCCTGTTATAGGATGGATATTATTAATTTGGACAGGATTCAGAAGAGATTTACCAGGATGTTGCTGGGAATGGAGAGTTTGAGATAGAAAGAAAGACTGATTAGGCTGGGACTTTTTTCACTGGAGCATAGGAAGTTGCTGGGGGAGTGGGGTGACATTAGAGAGATCTATAAAATCATGAGGCATATAGTGAATGGCAGGTGTCTTTTCCCTAGAATGAGGCATTTCGAGACTGGGGGCATATTTTTAAGGTGAGAGAAGAATGGTTTAAAAAGGACATGAGGTGCAATTTTTTTTTACGCAGGGAATGGTTCATATGTGGAATGAACTTGCAGAGGAAGTGGTAGATGTGGGTACAGTTACAATGTTTAAAAGACATTTAGATAAATACATGAACAAGAAATGCTTGGAGGAATATGGGACAAGCACAGGCAGGTGGGAATAGTTTAGTTTGGGATTATAGATGGCATGGACTGTTTGGACCAAAGGGTCTGTTTCTGTGCTGTATCACTCAATGGCTCTAAGTTGAGCAACCGTGGTAAGGCAAAGCTGCCAGCACCTATAGAATCACACCCTTTCAGACAACTTGGGAAAGGTGAGGTGAATACTCGGGGAAATAAAGCAATTTAACCTGTACTTAGTCCAAGTCGAGAAGGACAAATTCCTGAATACAACCTGGCACAACAAGTGGAGATATTGAGCTGTAACTCTCAAGGTAATGTATGTTTAATATTCTTGGACTGATAACACTGCCGCTTTTCAGAAACCTCTGTATTTTCCACTTTATAGAAGGCCACTCCCTGACAGGTATCTTTTCCTCTCTGATACAATATGTCATCCTGAATCTAGAATTTACCGGCAATGGAACAATGCACTTTTTTTTTTAAAATCCACTTGTGCCCAAATAAATGAATAAGTAAATATGTTTTTCAATAGCCAACTTGGAGTGGCAATTCATGACAATTTATATTCACGCCAGAGTGCTTTGTTTATTAATAATTAATAGGAAATCAAAGCATTTGGGGGCCACAACAACATATTATTTATTTACTCTGCTTTGTTTTGTGCAAATCACTGACGCGGAAGTAGTGCTCAGAATGTTAAAGGAAACAAGTCATTGGGGGTCTTGTCAGAAAGAGTCCGGTGATATGGTCCTTTAGCCAAGATAGTTAGGAAGGGAGTAAGGAGACCATCAAGTAATGTGAGCGGGCAGCTTACCACCAACACAGCTTAACTAAAGGCAAGGATTCCTAGACAGAAGAATGTCACTTTACATTTAATCCATAGTAGGAGACTCGTAACTACCTCCAGACCCAGACAGATAATGATTTAACAGGCATTCTGGTTTGACTTAAGTCCTTGGTAGTATATCTGCGGATCGGGTTTCATAGTCAATGAGTAAAATGCTTAGGCTCATTCCTGCCCAGTAAGAGGACACTATATCACGAGAAGCATTTCCAGATGTTGAGGGCACTGTGGAAATACAGGCCAAATATTGTTGCAGTAGCACATTGCCATCTGCTGTTGGACTGGGGCCCTGGTAACAGTATCCTTAAGATACAGCCAGTGCTGATGTTTCACAACTGAGAAAACCCAGGTGGAGAACCAGGAGTCAAGGAGCAGGACGACATTAGTATTGAAAATAGTTATCTTTTCAATATTTCTCTGTTGGCTGCAGGCACGTATTATGTGAAAATGTGTTGCAACATTCCCTACACTTTGCAGTGATGATACTTCAAAGAATACTTCACTGACTGTCTAACAAATATGAAATTTCCTGAGCTTGTGTAAATCATCATAGAAGTCCATAGAATCTGTAGGATCCCTGCAGTGTGGAAATAGGCCATTCAGCCCCAAAATGGATGCCTTTTCTTTCTATTGCTGGAATTGGTCCACCCATCCTCCTAGAGATGCTAATTCCAACAACATTGGTTGTTCCAATGTTTTCAGGTACTTGATAAACAAACCTTGTGAGTTCCATTCCCCTCAATACCTTCTAGTTCATGCCTCACATTCCATTCTTTGATTTTTATTTTTATTTTCCCCTTCCTACAATTTGTTTTTGGTGTCACCTACTTGGGATTGGATGGTGACACAGAGGTTAGCACTACTGCCTCACAGGGCCAGGAACCTGAGTTTGATTCCAGCCTCAGGTGACTGTCTGTGTGGAGTTTGTACGTTCTCCCTGTGTCTACATGGGTTTCCATCGGGTGCTCTGGTTTCCTCACATAGTCCAGGGATCTGCAGGCTAGGTGGATTAGCAATGTAAATGTGGAGTTACAGGGATAGGGTGGTGGGCTCGGTCTGGGTGGGATGCTCTTCAGAGGGTCAGTGCAGATGCAATGGGCTGAATAGCCTCTTTCCACACTGTAGGGATTCTATGATTCTACTCAGTTTCATCATTTGTTTTGTCACTTCTCCTACTGTTCATCTTGACAGCATTATTTACTATAGGCCTCTGGCCTCCACAACAGATTTGATTGTTAAGCTTTCAAGATTGTCCTGCAATCAAAAAACAATTTTACACCAATGCAAGCAAACCCAGGGAGCAATAAAATAAAATATATGACGTATTTATTCTTTTTCCATTTTCTTTTAATTTTATTAATTACAAACAATATTTAAGATGGAGAAAACATTCGTTTGACAAAGCAATTGGAGGTAGGAGGTCATTTGATGAAACTTCACAAGTTGGCAACTTTGACTATACCTCTCGAAATGAAATCTACCAACCAAACAAGGGACAGAACCTGAACACTGTCTGAACATATTTTGTTGGAAAGCATTGTCTTGATCCAAGGAGTTCGTGACTTTTACCTGGTGCCCTCCATTGTTGAGGTACTGATATGTACTGGGGTGGGGTGTGAGACTTTCTTCACTTTGGAGATGTACAGCTGAACTGGCCAACCTTCCAGCCCTAGATCAAGTAATCGATTTAGTCATATTGGAGGCCTTCAGTACAATATGCAGGCTGCCTTGATACTTACTGTTTATATTAAATATCAGAGCCTTCTCTTCAGAATATACGAGACTGTAAGTCAGTTCTGGTGTATAAAAAGGAATTCTTGAGCACCATCAGGCAAAGACTGAATTTCTGGACCCAACAGGTGTCTTTGTACAGAGCATTGAAAGGACAGGGCTGTCCTTGAACAAAATATACAGCAGTGTGAATCATTTGATCCTCATCCCTATGTCCTGCATTTCCTAGTGATGGTCATGCAATGGTGCAATCTGGAGTTAGATAAATGGAAATATTTTACCGAGAACTGAAAGCAATTTCAGGGGTGCAGGCCGTCCATGGGCTGTTTTCATGAAATACTGTAAGTATTTCCCCTCTTTTCCAGAACACATTGACTCCACATGCAGCCTGTTGACTCACAATGCCGGCAATTCTTCATATCTAACCTTAGTTTGTTAACATCATTTGTTAACCAGAGGAAACATTACTGCCACATTAGATCCTGTCCTGACTGTCTACAATTTGAAGCTGGATTTGGTTAGTGTTGGAAGGATGAATGGAAGTCTTCTTTCATGAAGATCTATTAAAACCCAATTCAGCTTTCTAGCTAGAATCATGATTTGTGATAAATAGAAGAAAGAGTTGGGTAGGAGATTGGCTGAATAGCCTCCCTCATCTGGGCACTTAACTTCTTGATCTGTACAGGTCAAACCAACATCAGTCAATTTTATGCAGTGGAGACACGTAAAGGAAAATTACACTGACTTTTGACTTCATTAAAATAGGAGTTATCTCCGATGGAAGTAAACCAGAAATGATTCTGAATTCTGTCTGAGATCAGAGAGTTGGAGCTGCTCCAAAGGGTCAGTCAATGTGCTGAGATGTAATGAGTTCTGGGACCTTCATTCACAATATGCTGAGTTGGATCCCCAATCACCAGCCGCCAGCCTTAATGTCAACATTAGCCCCACAGGGAAAGGCAAGTTCTGCAAATATATCCGCTGTGAAGGTATCTCACCAACGCTTTATTTCAGTCCCTGGGTCACCTACAGAAAGGCAGATTTTAAAAGCTTCAGTAGAAACTTAATCTATTAGTGTTTACACATGATTTACTGCAGCAGAGATAACAGTGCCATAAAATGCCAAATAGAGCAAATTTATGACAGTAACACACAGCTACCAACTGTACTGGAATTTACACACATACAAGGCATGGTTTTTTCCATCCTGTTTTAAATAGTTTAACACTTTAATCAAAATATCAATCAGATTACTTTTACACAAGCTCATTAATATCACCTAGCAATATTGCATCAAACCAAATCATTTACATCAAGGGTCCAGTGATATGAATATAATGTGGCATGATCTCACACTCTCAGGAGGGAGAAGTGCTAATAAGCATTGTACCTTAGCAACTGAGAGGGGTTGGGGGTGAGGTGTGGCACAGTCCATCTATAAAGTCCATCCACTAAAAGTAACAAATCATGGAATGATCCCTCGTACTTACATACTTGCATTATTTAAAAATATTTTGTGTACATGTGCACTTTCTGTTCAGCCTTCAGTTGTCATGGTTTTAAATCATACATCATGTCAAATTTTAACATTAAAACGGCCTATGTAAACATTTAGTATGGAAATTTAGTATATGATAGCAGCCCTGTAATGACACAGTAATTGCAGAGTCCAGCCAGATGCAATGCAGTGACATTTCTCAATCCTTCTTGGAGTTTGTTTTCCAATGCAGGTGATAGGACACCCCCTGTTAAGAAAGGCTACCCTGATCCATCGGCACATGTGCAGATATTCTCAAAATGTCATTCCAGCTCACACAAGCATACAATTATTCTTAGCTGGAACCTGTTGCTTATTTCACTGTCAAAATGGGCAATCTAACAACCAAGAGGAGAATGTTTCTGACTTATCTTCCTAGCTACAGCAGAACGTGGAATTAAGAGAAATGAAGTTTCACTTCGTAGAAACTTTGCTGATCTTCATGATCACGGAATATGACTTAGACAAACCAATTTTGTCATTTCCCCCTGCAACTTCCCTGCACATAATGTATACTGTTAGACCAAAGTCTTTAGTTTAAAACAAAGCTGACTGGGATTAATTGTCAAACAATGTCATACCGCAATGCTGCATTTCTACACATACGTGGTTGTTGTTCCACACAGAATCAGCTTTGCCCATAAGTAAAACCAATCCTTTTGCATGTTATATTCAACAACTAACTGTGAAAGAAAGGTTGCATTTCTAAACACTCAGTATGTCAAGGTGCTTTACAGCCAATAAAGTGAAGCCACTTTTGCAATGTATGAAATGCAGCTGCCAATTTGCGCAAATAAATCAATTAATCTGTTTTTGTGATGTTGACTGAGGGATAGATATTACCAGGACACTGGGGAGAACATTCTATTCTTCTACAAAATAGTACAATGGGATCTTTTACATCCACGCAAGTAGGCAGATTAAGTCTCTGTTTAACATCTCATCCAGAAAAAGGTACCTCCAGCAGTCCAGCTCTGTCTCAATACTGCACTAATGTGTCCTCCTTGAGTTTTGTGCTTAAACCATGAAGTGGTATATGAACTTGGATTATTGTGGTTTACAGTCAAGAGTGTTACTGGCTGATCCACAACTGATAGCAAAGTGTAAATACAGAGAACAACAGTGTGGACGAGTTAGTGAAATGAGTGTATTTGATAGCTTGTAACTTCCTTCCATTTAAGGTGTTCCCATGTTACTATCAAAATAGAGACGGCAGACCCTAACAAGATTACGGGGGGGATCTCTCATGGTTATCTTAAGCTTTGGGGATCAGTTTAGCTCAGTTGGCTGAACAATTGGTTTGTGAAACAGTGTAATGCCAACAGTGTGGGTTCAATGCCTGTGCCAGCTGAGACTACCATGAAGCACTCTCCTTTTCAACCTCTCCCCTTGACTGAGATGTGGTAGCCCTCAGGTTAAATCACCACCAGTTGTCTCTCTCTAATGAGAGAGCAGCCCTACGGTCCTGTAAGATTATAGTGACTTGACTGATCATACCTTTACATTACTCTATTTTTGTTGACTTCTTGGTACGTGGAAAAATGAAGCTAACCCACCTTTTTAGAAACTGTTGGAATCAGGTACAATTTTACTCTCCAATGAATTCAGTTAGAATTCATGTCACTGCACCTTCTTCAAATATGTAATTTATTATAACTTTACCACGCACATTGCCTTAACAATTTTAGGTACTTCTATTATAGTACCTCTCAGACACTTCCTGTGAGCCTGAGCTTATTTAGACTTTTTGTATAAACCACACCGCCAAAACAAGGGAACAACCATGAAGCTCTTCTGTGCACTAGCCCCTATATTTAAACAACCCGCTTTTTTTGATGACCAGTAGAAGAATGGAAATGAAGGCATCACCTTCGAAATATCTTGAGGAATTAACAAAGGGTTTTTTAAAATGTGGTCACTGCTGTAATGTACATACAGCAGCAGCTGAGTTGTTTTTAATGATGTCAGATGAAGGTAGATATCCAGCCAACACAGCTGGAACAATCCCCTCTTGCCAATATGAAGAGTGCTCTTGGGTTGTTCACATCTACCTGAGAAGACAAACATGATCTTAGTATAATATTCCACCCAAAAGATAGCAACTGTGACAGCGCATTGCTTCCTCAGTCCTACACAGGAATGTCAGCATAAATTACATTTTCAGATTCCTCACCTTGGACCTGTACTTGTAACTTTCTCACTCAGATGTGAGAGCGTTACTACTGAGCAAAAGCCCATACCCAATGAAACACATAAGGTTATGTCTGGCCAACTGCTCAGTATAGCTAGGTCATGGTTACCACTGATGTGCATTCTAATACCTAGCCTTGGTAACTCAGTATCCTATTGAGTATCTCAATTGTTTCATTACATTGGGTGTTTAGTGTCAAGCTTCATCCCTTTCACCTCAGCTATTTCAATCTAATTTGTGTTATTTAGAAGAACAGTATTTGCGCACTTTTGTTTTATGTGCATGTTTACTTTGCAAATAGTCTTGCTGAATTAGGCAGGGGAATGAAATGTTGTATCAGCATTAAAAGCATTCCAAGTTTGTTAATCACATTAAACAGTTCTACCCAAAATATATCAATCAACTTTAACCCCAGAAGAGCACACTCTTTTGGTCCTGGGTGACATTTATTTTCGTTCCTACATGCAGCTATTAAGATGCTAATTTATGGGGAGATTTTCCACTCTGGCCCTCTCAATGCAAGGCCTGACCCACTCTGTGATTTTCCATCCATTAATGTCAATTACGGGTGGTTTCTTCATTTGGGCTTCTGGCATGCTATGGGAGGGTTAAAGCAGTGAGTCTCCCCTTCTGTCGTGTTTAGTTGCCACCGAAACTTGAATGAAGCTTCCGAGCTTCATAAGACTTACTTTAGTTCCGTCCTTCTGAGCTGGAGCTGAGCCACCCAGAAGTAAAGGATCAGTATCCAACCAACTGTGTCACCCTTTCAGCCTTTAAAAGTGTGTTCAAGAGACAAAATATGTTTGAATGAATAAAATAATTTTAAGGAAATGAGAACTGAAAAATAACAATTGGCATTTATTTGGTCTCTTGAATGTTGTAAAACATCCCAAGGCACTTCACATGAGCATGAGTAAACAACAAAATTTAACACGGAGCTAAGGAGGAACAAGGTCATTAAAGGACTCGAAAACAAGAACTTAACTAAAGGAAAGCACTTGCATTTATATAGCGCCTTTCATGACTGTGCCAACAATGAAACATTTTCAAAGTGCAGACACGTTTGTATTATAGCTAGTGACGCCATTCTAACTGTGGACAGAATTATATCATGAAGACATACCATAAATGACCAGATGATCTATTTTAGCGATGTTGCTGGAGGGATTAATAGTCCTGGATAATTACAACATTTTTCCCATTACTCTAAAATAAAATTTTCTCTCCCTCATCACTTTCATGACAGCAACCTCTGTTCAATGAAGCTTTTGTTTTCTTTTATAAAGCTACGAGACCAGCATAAATTTTAGGCCAAATGCAGAGAATATAGAGCACACTGCCCAAAAGGAGCTCTGTTTTAATTTAATATTGTGTCTCCTGGTTCAAATAAACCAAAAGACCTCTTGCTGGGTAGATTCTTCTGTTTGGGAGTTCTCTCATTGGAAACTTTCAGTCCCACTGCTACATCTTTGCTTTTCGCTTTGCTCCCATGTGTGCGGAGTGCCACCTGCTGGCTTAGCATTTTCTTCTCCAGCAAGACACTGCTGCTGACATTTGAGCAAAAGGAACGGTGTCCTTTTCAGTGGAATATTGTGAATGCGCAAACATGTGTTCATGGACAGCTGACCACAGCAAGCACTTATTTTTTTCATTGCATTGCTACAATGGTGTTTGAGGTTTAATTCTGAAAGACGGCAAACAAAGATATTCAACAGTATCAATGTGGACTTGACAAGCTTCAAAATCTCCCCTCCCCCAACCGCATCCCAAAACCAGTTCAGCTCGTCCCTGCCTCCCTAACCTGTCCGTCCCTCCTCCCACCTATCCACTCCTCCCAGCTCAAGCCCCTCCCCCACCTCCCACCTACCAGCCGCATCCCGCCTCCTTGACCTGTCCGTTCTCCCTGGACTGATCTATCCCCACCCTAACTCCCCACCTACACTCACCTTTACTGGCTCCATCCCCACCTCCTTGACCTGTCTTTGTTTCTCCACCTATCTGCTCCTTTATCCATCTTCCATCCGCCTCCCCCCTCTCTCTATTTATTTCAGAATCCCCTTCCCCCCGCCCATTTCTGAAGAAGGGTCCAGACCCGAAACGTCAGCTTTCCTGCTCCTCTGATGCTGCTTGGCCTGCTGTGTTCATCCAGCTGTACACCTTGTTATCTCAGATTCCCCAGCATCGGCAGTTCCCACCATCTCTTTTCAATAGGACAGAATGTGTTTATATGTGTACAGGTCATAGTAGCCAAGTTACCATGGTCAATGTTACTGCATGAACACTCCACACCTTTCCCTGACATCTACGTTTGTATTTCACACTTGGCTATCCATATTCCTCTTCCCTTTCCCCAGAACCCTCCAAATTACTTCTTCTTCAAATAATCTACCAATGGTATAGTGTAACAGAATGGGATGTAACAGGGATGGTCTCATAACTGATATTATAATTCAAGTGGTACAGGCATATGTGTGATAAGTGAGAGCCTTGAATAAAGGACCTCATTGTGAGGCTGAGGTGTAGCAGAGGGGGAGGAAAGGGGGAAATTGAGCATTAGGGAGGCAGTGTTATTAAAGGACAGAAGGAATAACTGGCGGGAAAAATCAATGAATTTATTTTCTTAATTAAATTTTAAGTTCATGTTCCCTGACACAAAGTGTATCATTCCGTATGGAAGTTGCAGGGAAAGATTTTGTTACAGCCAGGCAACTACGAGATCTAATAAACAGGTGAGTCTAAATACAAGAGCATAGGGCAGTGAAGAGTAGTTAGCATCTTAATTTTACAACTTATCCCCTGTGCGATCATGTTTAAAACTCCGAAGCCTGAGTTCCTCAAATCTCAGTCCTATCTCTGCAATGATTCAGCCCATCCATGTTTATAGAAACACTAAAGTGCAGAAGCAGGCCATTTGGCTCATCAAGTCCAATTGACCCTCTGAACAGCATCCCTCCCATACCCTATAATTCCCGGGGCTAATCCACCTAACCTGCATACTGTGGGAGGAAACTAGAGCCCACACCAGAAACCCATATGGACACAGGGAAAATATGCAAACTCCACACAGACAGTCACCCAAAGCTAGAATTGAACTTGGGTCCCCAGCACTGTGAGACAGTGTGCTGCCCCTTTAGTCTCAACCTATAGAAAAATCTGGAAGAACTTCAGTGAACCTCTCTGTATTGAGATAAATATTTTCAATATCTGTGTCATGGCTCATGGTGCAGAATAGGCTGCCCTGCTCACTGACCAGAGAATTATATCGAATTTACAGTATAAGAAAAGGCTATTTGGCCAGCATTTACACATTGCTGTTTATGCCTCCCCCCAGTTTATTTCATCGCATCCTATAACTAAGTTTTCTATTTGTTTTGTACTTACTTTCTTCTCTTGCTTTGCCTTAAGTACACTTAATGCAATTGCCAAATTGCTGCCATGTATCTTACAGATGGTGCATTCTGCTGTTAGTGTCCCAGTGGTTCAGGGGATGAATGTTTAAGGTGGTGGATAGTATGCTGATCAAGGAGTTGCTTTCTCCTGGATTGGACTGAGTTTCCTCTCAAGTGCTGTTACAGCTGCACCTCTACAGGCAGATAAACAGCATCCAATCACTAGCTTGACTTGTGCCTTTTAGATGGTTTTGAAGAGGCAAGAGGTTGGTACTTACCACAGAATAACAGTCTCTGACCTGCTCTTGCGGTTACCGTAGTTATGTGTCTCATTCTAGTTGAGTTTCTGGTCAATAGGAAAACCCCAGAATGCGGATGGTGGGAAATTCAGAGATGGCAACAGTGTTGAACAATAAGGAGAGATATTATATTCTTTCCGTTTGGAAATGGCCATTGCCTGGCCTTTCTGTGGCACATATGTTACTTATCACTTTTCAGCCCATACCTGCAGCTCTTGCTACATTCAGCACAGACTGTTTTGTAGTTGAGGAATCACAAACGATACTGAACACTGTGAAATCATCAAATATCCTCACTTGTGATTTTGTGATGAAGGACGTTGCAGAAGTCCTGGTTTGGGCTTAGAACACTACCCTGACAAATTAAGGTAGCACTGTGATAATACCCCTAACTCTGAGCCAGGAGGCCTGGGTTCTAGTCCCACCTGCTCCAGATGGAGTACAAAAATATCTAAACTGACACATTCCTTGCAGCCATGTCCTGAGGCTGTGAAGACTGGCCTGTAACATTTTACTTTGAGCTAATTTTGACTCCACCCATTTAAGATTTTTTCCCCTGATTCACGTTGACTGTAATTTTGCCAAAATCCCTTGATGCCACTTTCAGTCAGATATTACCTTGATGTCAAGAGCAGTCACACTTACCTCAGTTTTAGAATTCAGCTCCTTGTCCATGTCCGAGCTAAGGCTGCAATGAGGCTTGAAGGCAACTACTCCTGGAAGATCTTAACCGAGTAGCAGGGAATGAGTTATTGTTGAGTAAGTGCTACTTGATAATACTGTCAATTAAATCTTCCATTGTTTTGTTGCCTTCTGTTATTTTGTTGATGTATTAATGATTTAGGCTCACATGTGGGAGGCACTATTGAAAAATTTTCAGATGACACATTTAAATTGGCTGGGTAATTGGTAGTGAAGAGGATGGCTGTGGACTGCAGGATTATGTTAATACTTCTATTAAGTGGGTGGAAAAGTGGCAAGTGAAGTTCAATCTGAAGAAGTGTGGTGTTGTGGATTTAGGCAGGGAACACAAAACAAGGCAATACACAATAAACTAGAGGATATTGAGATGGGTAGATGAAAAGAGAGACTTTGAAATGCATGACCATAGGTGCCTGAAGGTGGCAGGACATATGGGATACTTTTCTTCATTGGTGAGGTATTGAATAGAAAAACAGGGATGCAATGCTAGAACTATGCAAGACACTGGTTAGGCCATTGCTGAAGTTTTGGTTATAGTCTGGTCACCATAATTGGTTCAGTGGTTAGCAGTGCTGCCTCATAGCGCTAGGGACCCTGGTTCAATTCCACTCTTGGGTGACTGTCTCTATGGAGTTTGCACATTCTCCCCATGTCTGTGTGGGTTTCTTTCGGGTGCTCCAGTTTCCTCCCACAGTCTAAAGGTGTGCAGGCTAGGTGGGTTGGCTATGCTAAATTGCCCGTAGAGTTCAGGTATGTGTAGATTAGGTGGGTTATAGGGGAATGGGTCTGTGTGGGATGTTCCGAGGGTCGGTGTGGACTGGTTGGGCCAAAGGGCCTGTTTCCACACTGTAGGGATTCTATGATGATATGGGATACTTCGATAATTCTATTGAATAGAAAAGCAGGAATGTAATGCTAGAACTATGCAGGACACTGGTTTGGCCACAGCTGAAGTTTTGGTTATAGTCTGGTCACCAGAATATAAGAAAGGCATAATATTTCTGGGGAAGGTACAGAGGGGATTTCCAAGAATGTGGCCAGGGCCTGAAAATTGCAGCTTTAAGGAAAGATTGGGTGAGTTAGGTGGTTTTCTCTACAACAGAAGAGGCTGAGGAGTGACTGAATCAGTGCATACATAGTAATGAGGGTTTCAGAAAGCATGGACAGGGAAGATCTGTTTCACCTAGCAGTGAGATCCATTACCAGGGGATTCAGATTTAAGGTGATTGCTAGGAGCATAGGAAATGATATTAGGGAAAATGTTTTTACCCAGAGGGTACTGGCTGCCCAGTTCGAATGCTGAGGTAGAAACATTGGACTTATTTGAGAGGAGCCTGGATCTGCACCCAAAGTGTTGGAAGACTAGGGACTAGGTTCTAGAACATGGGCTTAGAATGCGTGTCTACTTTATTCAGCCAATGCAGATACGATGGACCGATTAGCCTCTGACTGCCACACAACTGTTCTATGATTCTAATCCTTTGGCATCTGAAACCAACAAACACAAGGAGGAAGAAAGACTGTGGAGTAAAATCACAGGCACTAGACAAATGATTTTCTGAAGCATCCTCTCAGCAGGCACAGCCCAGAAGGAAAACTTGCATCTGCCCACAATAAATGAAACAATGAAAAGACTCAATTAGATTTGAGTGCATAACCTTCCATTTTCATTTGTATTAGAAACTCCCAATAGCATTAAAGTGCACTAATCTTTCGAAGGTTAATTTATTCATGGATGTCTTGACAGAGATGTATGACTGAACCACCAACCCCGGGAGAGCAAAGCAATGAGAAGCTGTGCCATTGAAAATAGCCTTTCTACAATCCGTTCCGTGATATTCTGCTACAGACGCAGTTGTGGTTCAAGTTCCCCAATTTATGAACATCACTGTGGTATTAAATTGATCTTGGGTGGGATTGCACTCAATTTGCACCATTATTCAGTTCTATTGAAATCAGTGTTACTGAAAGTAAGGTGTTATGTACATAAAACAGGTGCCCAATATAATGTTCAATGTTTTGCCTCTCTGCTCATATCTAATTTCTCTCCACCTACTCCACACGGTCACGGGAGTCACTTCGACTCTGAGTAACAGTATCAAATGGGTGATGGGGAGCAATCTTTGAAGTTAAGGTAAATCAATATCAGGAAAGACACACAACAGGTAGCTCAACTCAAATCATTAGTTTACTGTATTGGTCAAAGTCAAAATGATATATCTACCCACACCCTCAACCATACCCCTCCACCCCAAACCCCTTCCCCACCACCTCTATAAGACAATGCTATTGTCTCACGTGTAGAAGCAGGGTATTAGTGGGAATGGAGGCATAATAGCTTTTTGACAACAAACCGTTGTAATGGTTTGGAACAGACTGCTATGGGATACAGATTGAAGAGATAGTTGAGTATTTATCTGACAGTGTGTGTGAGGTACAGTGCGATGTAGTTTCCTGTCACCAGAACAAGACCCAACCAGTTGAAATACAATGACCTTTTTCCAGCCTTGTGTAAAGATGTCAACCATGACTAAGTGCAGCATTCTTATCTCTGGATAAAAAGGTTCTTCCATTCTAGAAACTTGAAGACATAATCCAGGGTAGCAATTCAGTGCTGAGGCAGTCCTGAACTGTTGGACGTGCCACCTTTTAGATAAGACTTCAGATAAAGTCCTCGATCAGGAAAGATTCCATGACATTATTTCAAAGAGCAACACTGGATTTCTCCTCCATGTCCTTGCCAATATTTATCTTTCACTAATAATCAAATTGCCTGATCATTATCACAATGTTATTGCTGTGACCTTTCTGCATGCAAATTGTGTGTTGTTTAGTCAACTACAGCTATGGCAGTATTCAAAACTACTTCATTGGTTGCAAATGCTATGGCACACACTGACCATGAACAAATACTTGCGTTTATGATCCCCTGTCAAAGGTGGAGCAGTGATTTCTGAACAAAGAACAGGATAGCATGAACTTTTTGAGAAAATGCATTCTAATCCATGTTATGAAAGAGAATAATTATCAAACAGAGCACCCATATATTAAATATTGAGGTAACATTTCTTTCCTTTCTCTCCTGAAGTCTTACTGAAGACTTTAGTTGGAATCTGGATATCTGAACCAGTACATTGACAATTGTATTGTCATAGTTTTGTCTGGTCAGAGCTCCCATCAGTAGCCCTTCTGCACTGGGAGGCATCATAAGCCAGCTCAGCCTTGTCTTCACTTCATAAAAACCAAAAGAACTGAGGGTGGTGTAAATCAGAAACAAAAACAGAAATTGCTGGAAAAGCTCAGCAAGTCGGGCAGCATCTGTGGAGAGAAGTCAGAGTTAATGTTTTGAGTCAGGTGGCCTTCCTCAGAACTGCCAGACCTGCTGAACTTTTCTGGCAATTTCTGTTTTTGTTTCTGATTTACACCACCCTCAGTTCTTTTGGTTTTTATGAAGTGAACACAAGGCTGAGCTGGCTTATGATGCCTCCCAGTGCAGAAGGGCTACTGATGGGAGCTCTGACCAGACAAAACTATGACAATACAATTGTCAATGTACTGGTTCAGATATCCAGAATCCAGCTAAAGTCTTCAGCAAGACTTCAGGAGAGAAAGGAAAGGAATGTTACCTCAATATTTAATATATGGGTGCTCTATTTGATAATTATTCTCTTTCATAACTAAAAACAGAAATTGCTGGAAAAGTTCAGCAGGTCTGGCAGTTCTGAGGAAGGCCACATGACTCAAAACATTAACTCTGACTTCTCTCCACAGATGCTGCCAGACTTGCCGAGATTTTCCAGCAAGCTCTGTTTTTTGTCCTTGCTTCATCACTGATTACAAAGGAGATGGAAGGCGAGTCAATCAATGACCTCAAAAATTAATTGGATGGGCACTTGAGGGAAGTAAGCTCACAGACCATCAAGGGTAGAGCAAGGGAGTGGAGCTGATTAGATTGTTCTACAGAGATTGGACTCCATGGAGTGACAGGCCTCCATCTGGGCTAGAAGTAATGGGTGTTTCTGCTTCCCACTGGAGACCCAGAAAGATTCACATATCACTATTTTTCAGGAAGGCCCAAACCATGAAGTAGGCACTGGCAATGCTAACGGTATTCTTCCCACCAGAATCAAGGTCATCCAAAGGCCAGATGTCATGCACCCAGACTGCTGTCAGCCATTCTGAAGCTTCAGGAACAGGAATACCACCGGGAAGGTGAACGCTGCTGCCAGTTTGGGGCCTGGTATTGACACCAAATCCCAGGATGCAGATGAAACGTAGAAACAAACTAAATAGGAGCAGCAGTACGCCATTTAGGCCCTTCAAATCTGCTTCACCATTCATTATGATCATAGTTGATCATCCAATTCAATAGCCTATTCCCATAATTTCTCCACATCATTTTTGCCCCAAGTGCTATATCCAACTCCTTCTTGAAATCGTACAAGTGGCCTTGGCTGTTTTCTGTTAATTCCACAGGCTCACCACTCTGTGGATGACGACATTTCTCTTCACCCATATCCTTAGACAGTGAGCCCTGATTCTAGACCCCACCATAATCAGGAACATCCTTCCTGCATCTACCCACTCTAGTCCTGTTAGAATTTTATATGTTTCTGTGTGATTCTTTTCAACTCAAGCAAATATAATCCTAATCATCTCAACCTCTCCTCATATGTCAGTCCTGCCACCCTAGGAATCAGTGTGGTAAATCTTCACTGCGATCCCTCTATAGCACAACAGACTTCCTCAGATTAGAAGACCAACGCTGCACACAATATTCCAGATGTGGTCTCACCAACGCCCCGTACAACTGCAGCAAGAAAGCAGCAAGACTGATGGTGGAGGGGAAGTTGTAGAATAGTGATCAGAGAGAGGAGCAGGTTGGGGCTACAACTGCAGTGGCAAGCAGGGGAATTAGTTTTCATCAAGACTCGACTCCAGACAAAGCTGGGCCTCCTAGATCAGGCAATAAGTGCCTTCGAACAAAAGACACCTCAGGAGCTAGGTAGCCTGGAGTTTGCTTGTCATGTTCCCTGTGTGGTGATGGCTCAGCCTGCCACTAGGTTAATACATGGGACATTCAAGGATCTCAGTTGGCCATGGTGCTGGAAAATGACAGGCCCCTTCTTCACCATCCACTCACCATCACCTTCTCCAACAAACTCACCACAGGGGAGGTAATAGGGATTCCACATAACATTTGAAGCAGAGCTCATTGGAAAGTGAACGGAAACAGGCACCTTGTTTTTTTCCGTGCTTCTGGCCTAGCAGCCCAGAGGTTAATTGTAACGCTGTCTAATCCGTACCTCAGCTGAGCTCAACTAACTTCGCACAGGCCAGGGATTGAACCTTTGACCTGTTTGGTCTGGAACTATTATTGTTCTTAATAGAATGAATGCTGCAAGTGAGTTATCCTTGATGTTTAAGTCAGGCCTGAAAGGGATCATTATATTCACCACCTATCTTTGTGAGTGTATATGTGTGTTGGTTGTAACAGCTGTCTTATCTCACCTACATTGATAAACACTCTCTTGCAGTTCTTCCTTTGCACAGCCCTCTTGCTACAGAATGAGAGATTGGTCTGACTTCAAGAAATTACTACAAATGCGTTTTTAAAATGTTGAAGTCGTCGAAATATTTTAACCGGCTTATGGTAATTTCAGTAACATTGCCCAGCGATTGATTCAGCCTCAAAAAAAGTCAGGAAATCATGGCCTGTGAATTTCCACTCTTTCAATTTGCTGACTATTTTTGTTATGTACTCCCAGCATGCAAAATTCTGCCCCAGGAGCTCTCATTTGTAAAATGTACCTCAAGATCTGAGACGACTCCACACACAGTAGAGTTCTTATTTCAAAGGTCTCAAAGGAATCGTTTAAATCTAACCTTAAGGGGGAAGTGACTCACAAATTGGTTCATAGGTAGGCTGACTACAATTGGGCGTAAGCCCCCAGCAGCTTTCTTAGACGACAATTTTACATCTGGGGGAGGCAACAGCCTAATGGTATATCACTGGAGTCTTAATCCAGAGGTGGGGTAATGTTCTGGGGACCTGGCTTCGAATCCTGCTATAGCAGATGGCAGAGATTGAATTGAATTGAAAAAAATCTGGATTTAAAAGTCTAATAAATACAATGAGTCAATGTTCATGAATCCATTGTCAAAAAAGTCCTGTCTGGTTCACAGATAGGAAGTGGCCATCCTTACCAGGTCTGACCTACATGTAGTTCCAGACCCGCAGCAATGTGGTTGACTCTTAACTGCCCTCTGGGCAAATAGGGATGGGCAATGGATGCTGGCCCAGCCAGCAATCCCCACATCCCATGAATTTTTTTTTTAAAATTAGGTGAGGTTGAATTCACTGGCAAGAAGATTGGAACAGGATGAGGCCATTCAACCCTCAGGAGCTGTTTCTCTTTTCAATCAGAACAGTTGTCATGACAACACGTAATAAATCCAGACCTGCTCAGGCTATCCCTTGTACTTTGGTTTTCTCATCACCGCAATAATTCATGTTTAATCCTGTGACGGTTATGGTGAAAAAATTCCGACAAATAATCAAACTCCTTATGGCTATAACCTGAATAAGTGGGGTTGATTCCAAGGCCTACAAAGACAGACCAACATTGCCATTTCAGCCAGAGCTTCCCCCAGAGATCACACCGATGGTGTGTCTGTGCCAAACAGAAAGCTCAACCCAGAATGAATTCATAACAAATGACAGATTTGGCAATCATTTGCTGCTTTGTTCCTCTGGAGTCAGCTGACGATGACTTCCCATCACCAACTGCCACTTTATTGCTTTATGAGGCAGCTTCTGAAGGCAGAGCTGCAACCCAAAGAGGAGTGTTACACAGATCATTAGGATTCTCCTGCATGTCCGCTGTGTTTCAGTTGGTAGCACCTACTGGCTCCGAGTCTGAAGCCCGCACGTTCAAATAATTCTCGGTAGACTTGAAGAGCCAATGAAGGTGACACAGCAGCACTGCACCAGAAGATTTTTGGAGGTATTGTTAATCACAGGAAATATTAAACTAAGTCCAAGCCTAGCTCCTTCAAGTAGGTGCACTATTTCAGAGGAAAGCAGCAGAGATAAAATGACAGAAATACTCAGCAGACCAGCAGTTCCTGTGGATAGTGAAACAGAGTCATCATTTTATGTTGATGAGCTTTGATCAGGTTTCCTCTCATTGCAGCATTTTACCTTTATAAAAGTAGCAGAGTCTTATCAGGTGTTCTGGTGAATGTTTATCCCTCAAGCCGCATCATTAAAATGCATTCTTTGGTTGTTATCACCTTGCCATTTGTGGAGGCATGTTGTTTGCAAATGTGCTGATGCATTTCCTACATTATAGCAGTGACATGGCTGTAAGATGCATTGGCATGGCTTGAGATTGAGAAGTACATGATAGAAATGCAACCTTTTCTTTATTTTATACTCTGCTGTACATTTTCATCCCACTGATAAAAGTTGCACTAATCATTCCTGCATGAATAAATCACCCTCTTTTATCAGGGATATTATTTCATGCATTTGGAGTGGGTGGGACTTGAACCCAGGCCTCCTGGCTCAGAGGTAAAGACACTACTACTGCATCGCAAGGAGCCTCATTCTCCCACTTTTGTTTTTGTACATCTTGTCAGTTCTTTTTAACCTATTTTCTAATCAACCTGCTCAGAGATGTTATTATAGGCCTCTGGAGCCAGTGGGACTTGAACTCAGGCCAACAGGTTTGGAGGTAGGACACTACCGGTGCACCACAAGAGCCCTCTCTGTCCCCCACTTTCTGATGATTCAATAATCCTCACCACCTGAGTACTTACTTAGTAAAAGTCCTGATACTTCAGCACAACTAGGATGAGCCAGCTCTAGACCTTCTCCTCCAATTGCACCTCGTGCAACAAATCAGAAAAGATTTACTAGGATGTTGCTGGGAAAGGAGTGTTTGAAATATAAAAATAGACTGGAAAGACAGGGATGTTTTTTACTAGAGCGTAGAAGATTGAGGGATGGCCTTATTGACGTTTATAAAATCATGAGGGCAATAGATAAGGTGAATGATAAGGATCTTTTCTGTAGGGTGGTGGAGCTCAAAACTACGGGGCACATTTTTAAATGAGAGGAGAAAGATTTAAGAAGGACATGGGGGCAACTTTTTTTTTACACAGAGAGTTCTTCGTGTGTGGAATGAATTGTCAGAGGAAGTGGTGGATGCAGATCCAGTTACAATGTTGAAAAGACATTTGGATAAGTTCATGAATAAGAAATGTTTGGAGGGATATGGGCCGAGCGCAGGCAGGTGGGGCTAGTTTATGGTTGGTGTGAATTGGTTGGACCAAAAGGTCTGTTTCCGTGCTACATGACTCTATGATTGGGATTGGTTGATTTTAGCTGGTTATACTCAGCCACGCAAATATTAATGCTATATTGGTTAAATAGGCGGCAGCATAGCTGTGGGGCAAATGAAGATTTGGAATAGAAGGGTTTAGGCCCGAAATGTCGAGTTTTCCTGCTCCTATGATGCTGCTTGACCTGCTGTGTTCATCCAGCCCCATGCTTGTTATCTAAGATTTGGAATATGTTTATTTCTCAGTTGATTGGATTTTGTCCCATGTAAGACAGCTGACAGCCTAAACATATAATTAGTTTTACTGAACTTTTTTTTAATAATGGTGTGCATAATTTGAATAAGTAAGATGCAGTCAAGGATCATGGTAAGGTATTATTACTTTTTCAATGTTATGCTCGGGGAATGTTATTGGTTCAGTAACTAAGTGCCAGACAATTCCAAATTCAAATAATTGATTTGTAGGGAGTTGTTTAATCTCAATCAAGCAAAGTGTTAAAGGGATGAAGGGATAACATTTTAATTGGTCTCAATACCCCTAGGCTTTGGATTGAGGTGGTAAATCAGTCATTGTTCTCACTGATTCCTCTGGCACCCACGAATCATGGGAAAGGAGTTAAAAAAAACTGCTGCAATTAGCCCACAAGTCAACTGTGCAGCATACAAACAAGTAAAAGAGGGGGCAGTGCAAGGGTAGGCCTCAAAGTGTTAATGAAGTTTGAGAGGAAGCTCCACCATACCTCATAAATCCAAGGATTTCTTTGCAAGAAGTCTTTCCCGTGGTGTGCTTCGGCTGCAAGTGGCTGCTCTGTGTTCCTGGACTTGTACACCAACAGCTTGTAAAATTGGACTGCAACATCTGAGAGGAATTAGCAGCCCAGATCTGGCAGAGTTTGAGCTGAAAGTGTCAGTAGTCCAGTCCAGCACCCTGCAGACAAGCACAGGCCTCTGTCACTGCTGCATCGAATTTGATACAACCCATACCAAACCTGGAACTGATTCTTTTTTGTTACCTTCTCTCAGCTGCTCTAATGAGGATGGGTAACAACGCAATTGTTGACCTGCCCATCACTCCCATGGGGCATTCGTAAAACGCAAACCTCATGCCTCATTGCTTAAGTGGCTCCATGTGAGGTTAAAGAAAAACTAGAATTTGTCAAAAACAAATAAATATAATTAGCAAACCTTGGCAACGAATCAGGGCTGCCAAGCTAAGCACAAGCAATAATAGGTGTGTGGGGCACAAGTGTGTCTATAATGTTGAGCAGGGCAAAATGAAACATTAATTTTGTTGTCTCATGTTCAGAAATCTATTGATGTTTTCCCTTGTATCAATCATTTCTGTCATAACTCCATATCTGTTACACTTAAGGGCTTGTCAAGCCTATCGTTACTTAATTTGTCTGTTTTTTACTGCGTTTTCAAACACTGCACACTTGATTGACTCTTCTGTAAGAGAAGAGGGAAAAGTAAAATTTATGGCA
This sequence comes from Ginglymostoma cirratum, assembly GCA_024137785.1. Classification (NCBI taxonomy): domain Eukaryota; kingdom Metazoa; phylum Chordata; class Chondrichthyes; order Orectolobiformes; family Ginglymostomatidae; genus Ginglymostoma; species Ginglymostoma cirratum. The sequence continues at coordinate 10,906,758 of JAHRHZ010000004.1, read as the reverse complement.
AATCAAAGCTTCCATGCTCTGAAGTTTTTTTTTGGGCCAGGTCTATGTACTGCTATGCCTTCAATTAACATCATTCTGCTAAATCCTTCATGTCAGCCCAGGGCAGTGAATGAAAACCTCTTCCTTCTTGTTTCAATCTTTCGCCAAGTCCATTTGCCTTGAGCTCATCTAATTGAAAGTGATCTTCGCTACGAGCCCCCTCCTGCCTAATCCTTGTCTGAAGGAACTCACATGGTCCTCATTATAGCCACACCGGTCTCTTTTATTCAATTTCTCATTCGTTTCTGCCAGATGCATTTTTTAAGATGACATTATTAACTCCATGCTCGTGAGTTCCTGTCCACGACAGAGGCCAATAGATGTTATCAAGCAGCATTGATGTATACAGTTACCTCTCAAGTATTCTATAGATTACATTTTGTGCAAAAGGCAATTGAGGGCTTAATACCTTTAATAAAACTGAAACCCAAACGCACATTTATGTAAACAGTAATATAGAAGAGTGTGACTGTGTACCTAGGATTTTAGTAATATGGGATGCTGTCTGACGTGTGTAATAGACATTTACAAGAAGGGATCCAAAGGGATTTCAAACAGTATTGTGGTGAAGACTGATTTGCAACGTTGGAATTGTCTTTTGCCAAAATTTTAATGGACTTTAATCTGAACAGTTAAGCAATTCATTGAGCAAAATGTCGGGTTCATAGGCAATCTTTTCACAAGCAATTTCTTTACAGTTGAAAGGGAGTGAGAGGTTTTTATGAGCTGCTGCTGCTGGATATAGATTTCTTTTGTATTCCGTAATGTGACCATGAGAAAGTAACAAGGATGTGTATTCTTACACCTTAAATGATTCACTTTTTGTCAATTCCAAACGAATACACTAATGGCCTAGTTTAAAACTGGCATTGATTGAGAATCTGCAGAGTTAAAAGTGAACAATCAATCGCCAATAGATCAGAAGGGAGTTAGAATCATAGATTTGTGAAATATTTACAGCAGAGGAGGAGGTCAGGTGACTAGTCAAGTCGTTGCCAGCTCTCTGCAAGGGTGACTAAGGCTAAAATAAAAGCTGAAAGAACTGCGGATATTCGAAATCAGAAACAAAAACAGAAATTGCTGGAAAAGCTCAGCAGATCTGGCAGCATCTGTACAGAGAAATCAGAGTTAACGCTTCAGGTCTAGTAACCCTTCTTCAGAAGTTGAGTTGAGTCCTGAAGAAGGGTCACTGGACCTGAAACTTTAACTCTGATTTCTCTCCATAGATGTTGCCAGATCTGCTGAGCTTCTGCAGCAATTTCTGTTTTGATAAGCAAGGCTAGATCACTCCCAATCGTCATCCCTCCCTGTATCACTTCTGAACTTTATCATCCAATTCCCTTTTGAACACCTCAATTAATCTGCTTCCACCATTTTTTCAGACAGATTGAAACCAATTACCAATGATGCATTTAAATATTTAGTTGTCCTGGGCAGTGCATTTTTCCCAGTGTGTAGCTCCTTTAAAATTGTACATTGAATTAGTTATCACAGTGAAAGACCTGTGTAGTACCGTTTAAATTGCTACCCAGCAATTTGCCTTTAGCTGCAAAAAAATGTTTTTCCTCATGTTGTCTTTGATCTTTTTGATGAGGGGAACTTTTTTACCTGGCGCATTGTTGTGTTCTGGAATGAACTGATTGAAAGCATTGTGGGACCAGACTCAATAATAAACTTGAAAACGAAATTCAATGGATACGTGATAAGGAATCTCTGCAGGGAGAATAGGCAAGTGGGATTGCAGTACTAGACAGCAGATACCAACAGGGCAGGTGACGACATCACGGGAAGTGATATCAGGTCATATGTAACACTCTGTGTAAGGACTTTCTCCACCACAATCCCACCAGGATCTCTCCTTGCTCTCTATTGTGTAAATGGTTCAAGAAATTGTTCTGGGCTGATTAACTCGGTTGGTTGGACAGCTGGTTCACGATACAGAGCGATGCCAACAGTGTGGATTCAATTCGCACATCAGCTGTGGTTACTATGAAGCACTGCCCTTCCCAACCTGACCCTCAACTGAGGCATAGTGACCCTCAGGTTAAACCACCACCACTTGTCGCTCTCTAATGAGAGAGCAGTCCTATGGTCCAGCAGAACTGCGGCAACTTTGCAGCAGGTCTCTTGCTCTATAATAATAGCGTCCCTTTTTCTGGACCAGGAGGTCTGGTTTCATGTACCAAATGCTCCAGAAATGTGCAATAACATGTTCGAACAAGTTGATTAAAAAACAAACAGTTATGGTTGTCAAGGCCTGCTCCGGAACATTCTTACAAGATGGCGACAATAGTAACACAAGCAATCAGGAACAGTGCCATGAGTTGTACAGCATTAGCACGAAAATTTAAAATGGGAAAGAAAATCCTGCAGGAGCCATGATCAGAGTCTAAAGCACGATGTTGGAACAAAGCAGCAGTTCAGCGAAGCAAGAGAGTAATCGGCAGAAATTTAAACTGCCAAATGAAGGACCAGACAGATTCTCAGGTGGTGACTGATAATGTGATGGGCAATTGCCAGCTAATGTGGAGTAGATACAACCTAATGACCAGCAAAACCTCTGGGAAGGTAAGCGAAACTGCACGCAGAGACATTTGGCAGGCAACAGCACAAAGGGAGATCAGCAGCAGGCAGAAATGGCAGAAATTGTGACAAATGATATGCAAGGCAGGCTAAAACAAACATAACCTGACTCCTGACCCAGTGTGTTCGAATGTACTCCTGTCATGGAGAAGACACTCTGGCGCGTGAAAGGCCTGGACCAGGCCCTGCGAGGATACAACATACAGATCAGGTTTCATCCAAGGGGATAGAAATCCTTCAGTGATTCCAAGGACCAATGAAGAATGGTCCATCAACCTGAGGAATGCAATTGTATGGACCAAAAGACAGAAGGAAGAGTGGGAAAAAGCAGTAGACACCATTATCCCATTATCTCATTGTGGTAGGAGATGTCTCCATTGGCGCAAGATGTGTCATCCCATAAAAGCAATCTGCTACCACTGTCAGAGAAGGGACCATTTTAATTTATTATGTGCAAAGAATGGCTCCCACCCCAATATATGAAAGGAAGGTAGCAGCACCTTGTAATATTTAAGAGATACAAGCTACCAAGAGAAACTCCTGGACTTTGTAATTAATGGTCAGAAAACAAATTATAGCGGGACATCAGGGCAGTCTTTAGGTCCTTTTGGACACATTGTAGCAGCTGAAGAAGAAACTCGTCCAACTATCAACCATTCAACATGTTGACCCAGGACGCAACTAAGTGAAGGTCGAGGTCAGCCTACCACAGCGTTCCCAGACAAAGAGGAAGAAATCACAGAATTACTGAACACCATTCATAACCAAGATTGTTCATTCAAACATGCATACAGGCAAAATAGGAGCAAAAAATGCCCATTTGAATCCTCAGATTTGCTCCAATATTCAATAAAATCATTGTTGATCTATTTGTATCTCGAATTCCTATCTACTCCTGATGAGCTTTGATTCTCCTGCCTAATAAGAATATATCCATCTTCTTTTAAAAATACTCAATGAACCTGCCTCCAGTGCCTTATAAACAAGACAATTTCAAAGCCACACAATTCTCGGAGGGAATAAAATCTCACCTGTGTCCTGAAAGAGCTATCTTTAATTTTCAAACCATGCCCCCTAGTTCTAGACTGACCCACAAGAGAAAGAAATGTTTCCATTTCCAACTTGTCAAGACCATTCAGGACCTTATTCATTTTGACCAAGTCATCCCTCAGTCTTCCATTCTTCAGTGGAAACAAGCCCAGAATATTAACCTGTCCTCATGAGAGAACTTGCTGATTCCAAGTATCAATCTAATAAACCTACCTCCGACACATTTACATTCATCCTTTAATAAGGAGTCCAATAGACTGTACACTATTCGAGATATAGCCTTAACTATGCTCTTTAACTTCCTTACTTTCATGTTGAAGTTTTCTCATAACAAGGGATAGCAACCCATTAGCCTTCTTGATATGTACCTTGAACTAACTCTTTATGGTTAATGCACTGGAATTTAAATCGATCTGCCCCTTGGAATTCTGTATTCATTCTCTACTTAAGCAATTTTTTTTATACTTCCTGCCAAAAGAACATCTTTACTTTTCCTATACTATGCTCCATCTGATAGTTTTTTGTCTGCTCCCTCGAACTATCTATATCCATCTGTATCTTTCCTGTTTTCTTCACAACATGGTCCTCCTAAATATCCTGGTGTTATCTGTAATTAGCTACCACACATTCACTCTCCCCACGTAAGTCATTGAAGTAAATTGTAAAAAGGTTAAATCCCCAGCATAGACTCCTGTTCATTACTAAGCTGGAGAGTTTGCTCAGATCTCCAAATGATTTTCAAGGTAGCTGAATTGTGTAACCAGGACAATTTGGAACAATTCAGGTCAGAATTCCAAAAGCTATTTGCTGTACTGACCATTTTTTACTGCAATACACTAAGACTGGACACCAACTGGTATCCCTCTTCACCCCAAGGAAGACTCCACACCTGATTCTACAGGAGACTAAACAAGGAATTGAGGGGATCATATCACAGGTAACACAGCCTACCAGTTAGTGATCAAGGATGGTTCCAATCCTCAAATTTAACAACTCGCTACATAGCTACCTAGACCAAATGTAATTGAACAAGTCTGTGGAAAAAGAGGTCAATGTCATGGTATCTGCTGATAACAGCCAGGCAAATATTGGGAAGATCCAACAGCAGGTTCCTGAGGTTATTTTTAGAGGGTGAGTCTAAGCTGCTGGCAACGTTCATTGCACCATTTGGGAGTTACTGCATCAAATCTTTCAGAATCACGTCTGCACCAGAAATCTTCCACGGACGAAGATCACTATTTAGGATGGCCTACCAGGAGCCACTGACACTCTTACCTACAGGACAGTAATACAACACTTGCATGTGGGCGGTATTGCAATGCATGCAGGATACAGGGTTCACACTTAACCATAATTGTAAACTCTCTAAACCTACATGCAACATTTTGGAATACATCGTCCGTGAATGAAGCACCAGTACAGACTCCCAGAAGACAGGTCTTTCAGGGTTTTCCTCTGTCTCCTCCACCTGCCAATGTTATGAAACTCCAATGGCCTACGTGCATGGTCAATCAGCTGAGGACATCCCTCCTGATTCTGGTGCAGCTGAGTGCATGGCTACAGCAATTATTTAAGCAGGATCACTCCTGATATTTGGATGAATAAGCAAATCATACAATCATCGAACCCCTACAGAACAGACAGGGGCCATACAGCTCATCAAGTCTACACTGACCCTCTGAAGAGCATCCCACCCAAAACCAACACCCCACCCAATGCCTGTAACCCTATAATTCCCATGGCTAATCCACCAAACCTGCACATCCCAGAACACTATGGTGCAATTTAGCATGGCGAATCCACCTAACATGTACATCTTTGGACTGTGGGAAGAAACTGGAGCACCTGGTAGAAACCCACGCAGACACAGGGAGAACATGCAAACTCCACACAGACAGTTCCCTGAGGCTGGAATTGAACCTGGGTCCCTGGCACTGTGAGGCAGCAGTGCTGACCACTGAGCTATCGTGTCACCCACTGTGCTGCCCACAAGTTTCAAATCAAACAGAAATTGTCAGCATATCTGTTGACACTTGCATTCACAATGCAGACAGACCATAAACCATGGATCATCTTGTCAATCGTGAGGAAATAGCAGAGATGCCATTCCAAAGACAAAGATCCTACCTATAATTCATGTGCTGAGATGATACGACAGTGTATACGTAAGGTAAACATCAAACTGCAGCATTCTTCAAGGACACAGACACCACAAAACTTCAATTTTGACAAAGATGAGGAATCCTCCACTTCTTGGACCATCAAATGTTTATTTGCAACAGCACAAAGACTCAAATTTGAACAGTGGATGCAGAGTGCACACGGTAGGAGAACACTGCCTCAATGACTGGCCCATGTTCAGTTTCAACAACTTTATTTTCAGGCAGTACAAAATAGTGTCCACATCTTAGTGCCATGGCCAATTTGCTGATATTCAATGAAAGAGTAATCATTACCAGACTCCTCAGAATGGAAATTCTCTGAAACCTGTAATAAAGACATCTGAATATCACCAAATGGTGAGTAAGCATCCAAAATTTAGTTTGGTGGCCTTAGAGCTTCAAAATGATCAAAGACAATGACTTTCCATTGTATTACCTGCTCCATTCATAGACAAGACCACGAAAAAGAATTAATGGCCTCCTCATTCCCATCTAGACCAATGGAAACACTTCAGATTGTATCTATTTGTCTTCAAAGATAAAACATTCCTAATTCTAGTTGATTACTGCTTGCAGTGAATTGAAGTTAAAACAATGACATGACTCCACCCTGGCTACTGTCATTGGTTTGTTTAAGGACATTTTTACTACACATGGCATTTTTGACTTAGCTATTTTGGATAATAACCAACAATTCACCAATAACTGCTTTAAACTCTTTATAAAGACCTACAGCTTTACACAGATGACTAATTCCTCCAGAAATCTACAGGCTAATGCGGAAGCTAAGAGAAGAGTCTGAACTGTAAGGTTTTATTGAAAAAGAATGATAATATTAGCTTAACCTCTCTAAGCTATTGATCCACACGTAACATTAATGTTCTGGCCCCATTAGAACTTCTGATGGGCAGGAATCCATGTGCTCAGCTCCCAAATCTCCTATCTCCTTCAGCCATGACTGAAGGTGACAGAAAGAGAGAAGATGGAGAGAAAAGGAAAGTTTCTATCAGGAGCCACAGACTTCAGACTATATCTGCTACCAGAAAACATGGGATTTACTAGAACCCCTGGCATGAGAGTCAGAATGGGATCATGACCTGAATCACGGATGCCAGGTTCTGAGGCACATTAATCGCCTCATCATATCTTGTGGAAATGGACCATATAGTCCTCAGGAGAGACAGCCCATACAGGTACTGATCACAAAAAGGCCTTTCAAGTGCCTGGGCCAGTTACTTTAATGACCAGGAGTCCACACTACTCAAGTAGAAAGTTCACATGCTCCTCCACATGGACACAACAATTTAATATCTTTTCCAATGGATTGGGGAACACAATCAGGGTGGAAATGTCTGTCCTACTAAACCAGGGATATCGGGTACAGGTTAATAATAAACAGAACTGTGAACATGTTAATGATAGAAAAATGTAAACATGTTAATGTTGGGAAAGGATACATGTTCAGGGACAGAATGAATACTTGGGGTGAGGTGTAGTACTGCATAAGGCAGCAATTGTTAATAGAATGGTCAATGATGTCACAGGAAGTAACATCAGGTCACATGGAACTTAGTGTAAGGACTTAGTCTAACACAGTGATAGAGGAAGGGATCACAGCCTGCTATGTGCACTGTATATATAGCTCAATGACAACAGTTCTGATTATGAAGACCCGCACCAGGCCCATCCATGAGCACAGGGATTCATTGGACAGCTCTTTCAAAGTGGCTTTAAAGGCTAAATTAACTCCTTTTATACTATATTTTCCTAAGATTCTGAGAAGAATATGAATGTACAACAAGTGCCACTTGGGCCGAAAGGCCTGTTTCCATGCTGTACTACTCCAAGAAAATTTGTACATTGAGAAGGACCATAGTGCAATAAGAAGAATCAAGTGGTGATGAGCACAAAAAATGCGGTGAAGGGAACTATGGTACAGTGTGAAAAGGAAGACTTCCATTTATAGCATCTTACATCACCATTGGGCATTCTGAAACACTTTACAGCTAATTAAGTGCTTTCGAAGTATAGTTGTTGCTATATTTTCGGCAATGTGACAGCCAATTTCCACACAGAAAGGTCCTTATCGTAAAATAGCTCTTAATTTCTTACAAACATCAGGAGCCTTGAACGTGAGACCACAATTTCAGAATCACATTGTGCTTGTATCCACCACTAACCCCTGTCATTTTTGCTTTCTTTCAGCAGCAAGCAAGGGAGAAAACGTGGCAGGTGATCTCAGTATCTTTGACAGCTGAGCAAGACATTAATAGGACCAGCAGTCTTAGTGAAGGGATTTCATTACACTATGGGTGCTGGGACAGCCCAGATTTCCAATTGATTTCATTTTTCCCTTGCTGTCTAGCAAGAAAATAGATTGCAAAAACCCACAACAGGATAGCTTTGAAGATAAACTGGAAAGTACGCGAAAAAGACAGAAGCAAAGGAAGAGGAGAAATAAAGAGAGGAAGGGAAAGACAATGGAAAGAGTTATTTTTAAAAGTAGTGTAAAATTAGACCAGGAATCGGATATTGATGTCATTTGACAATAGTCTGTGAAGCTTTCAGACTTTACCATGTCTTATGTCTTTGGTGTTAGCTGTTGCCTCAGGTGAATAGTTCACAAGTGAAAATCTCACACCTAGGGTTTGTGCAATGTTGACAGCTTTGACATAAAAGCCCCATCTGTGTACAATCAGCACTTGTTACAGTGCAGGAGTAGTAGAACCAGCTGAGAAAAAGGAAAGCCAATTCCAATTACAAGGAGACAAACATGTTGACAGCACTGGACTTGCATGATTGGAAAAAAAGTTACTGAATTTGGGGGAAAAGGCAGTAGAAAAAATACAGGGCATTGCCAAATAAGGATTGGATAGGGTAGATAGAAACAGATTATTTTCAGTTGGTGTGAAAGTAGGAATGATGGAGCCATAGGTTTAGCATTACGTGTAAAAGATTTAGAATGGAAAATGAGATAAACAGACTTGTGAGACTTGGATTCATTTCTGGGGCTAATTAGATTGGATCAATGTTAGATTGGATAACTGGGCCAATACAAAGGGGTATAAGAAGATAATTGAGTGAATTGTTTAAGAGTATTGTATGCATGGTGGGTAAACACCAACTTTAAATGTGTTACTACCATGGTATAGGCAAGGTTTTCCATGTCATTATGGCTGTAGATAGGAACTCCCAAAATAATCTTCGGAGAGAGGAAGATGAACTAACTTCTCTTCTTTATTTACTTAGCTCATTGGTTGGTAGCAGTAAAGTTAATTTGTAAAGAATCCCTTCCTTTATGGATACCTTTCTCCATACAACATTAATTTTAGTCTTAAAGGAAGCCTATTTGATCAGGCTTTTCTGAATTAACAAATGGTGAGTTGATTAGTTAGTAATCATGAGAATAAATAATAATAGACATACACACTGGAATAAGAAACGAATGCCCTTAAAAAGACTAAAGGTTAAAAAATGGTTGATCAGTCCTTGACTCATTCATGAAGAGTTAATAGCGGAATGTTATATTATGGTGGATGGTACCAGTAGTATCCATCGCTGAACAGTCAATTTCAAGGTTCTTTGTATTGTAGGTTGATTGAAATTCTTTTGTCATGGTTTCATCAAACAATAGTTGATTAACAGCACTTGAATGAAAGATTTCTGAAGAAGGGTCTAGACCCGAAATGTCAGCTTTCCTGCTCCTCTGATGCTGCTTGGCCTGCTGTGTTCATCCAGCTCTACACCTTGTTATCACTAGAATGAAAGACTTTTTTTCCCTTTTCTCTACCTGCAATACTTGGGTTTTTAATGGCTTTGTATATGAATTTTCTGCCTGATTCTCTTTTGATCCAGCTATACTAGGTCTCATCTGTTCCACACTCAATTAAATGCTATCTTGATGTCAAGGGCAGTTCTCTCACTTCACATCTGGAGTTCATCCTTTTTGTTCATGTTTGGACCAAGGTTGTAATGCACTCAGAAACTAAATGATCTTGATGGAACCAAAACTGAGCTTCGGTGAGCAACTTGTTTCTGACCATATATTATTTAATAGCATTGGTGATGAATTCCTTCCATCACTTTGCTGTTGGTCCAGGGCAGACTTACGGAGCAGTAATTATTTCACATATTAGCATTGAGCTATTACGTTCTTGGTAAGCAGCATTAAAGTGAGTGAAATTCACTCACTTTATCTTTCAAGGTAGATTCATTGCAATTCATCAGCTACATTAATGAACCGAGAATTATCAGTTCATTTGGTCATCAGTGTGAATTACAGGTATTCATTTGCTATCAGGAGAGGAAATGGGCTCCGTCACATCCCAACAAATAAAACAGCAAACGCCATCACTGTGAGCCTTGCAAGCTTCCTGCAAGTAAACATGAAATAAATACATGTGAAACAAAGCAAAATGATAACTCAGTCAAGTAGGCTCATGGGTAGACATCTCCATGGAGATTACTTGACTCAAGCAAGGATGTTTCTATCCTCATTTTCATAAGGACTGCTGGATACCGTGGACCTGTATGCGAAAAACAGAGGGAAACTTCTGCAGCTTGAGAACAAAATGGTAGTAAATTCACTCCATAAAGAATGTAAAATAATTATAAATTGTGTTATTTGGAATTAGTTTCGGGAAAATCCTTAGGAAATTTAAAAAAAAAACGTCGACACCAGAGACCCTTTATTTCAATTGACTACTGAAACTGAATGTCCATATCACTTCCTGAATGAGACTTACAGTTATTTTATACACCAACACTGATATGAATGAAAGATACTAGTAGTGGGATTCATGAAATGTGCCAAAACTGGTCTCCATGATTCTGCAAGCAAATAATCAACTTTTGAAAATAGACATGGCAGTGAGATAGAGAACCCAGGGTATATTGTGACAGGCAGGTGTTTTATATTTACTGTTAAGAACGCTAGGTTTGAAAGTAGTATAAAAAGTTAAAAAAAGTATTGGTATATTTTCAAGTTCAATTTACTTGCTATGATATTTTCAGAGTTATTTTCAGATATGAAAAGTGCCTGGTCTGCCTCAAGTTACCTGGAGGTGTAATATATTTCAAAAATTTGAACAATGGGTGAAGTAAGCCAGCAGGTCTGGCAGCATCTGCAGACAGAGAAACCGAGTTAACATTGAGTCCAACACGATTCAGTTCAGACTCGAAATGTTAATTCTGTTTCTCTTTCCTTTGATGCTGCTTAGGTCTGTTGAATTTCTCCAACATTTTCTGCTTTTATTTCGTTTCAGCATCCGCATCACTTTGCTTTCATTCGGTTGAGCAAACCATTTTACAATGCAGTAGCTATTCGAGTGGGATTTTCCTTTCACGGGACGTTGTCATCAACCCAAAAGATAATCTACATACTGCTCACTTGAACCACTATATGTATGAATTGTAGTGTCACTGCAATATCAGATACATAGGTCAAATACCCCACCACATAACTTATTGTTTCAAACAGCATGTTCCTTCATTTATTTGTAATATGTAGAATATAGACAACATTCAAACAATCTGCATTTGTCAAAAACAATCCCAAACAAAAAGACTTACCGTTAACTATGATTCCATGGTTGGGTAGCATGTGCTGAATAATCCTGAGTGTATTAACAGCCAAGTAACTATAATTAGTTGAGCTTATTATAAGGCTTATTTAAAGCTGCTGGAAGCGATATGCATTCATCACAGGGACACATTCTCTTCAAACAAAAAGAATGTCGTCAAGCCTTGAGCGTTTTTCTGAAATTACCCAGTAGTGCTGTTTATTTCCAATGCCACATTTTGGGCAATCAGGGTTGACTTATCAACCATTTAACACCATTCTCCCCTGTTGTATAATTTGTGATCAGTTGAAATTTGGCATTCATGCTTTTGTCCTATGAGTGCCAGATAATAAATGTTGACAATGTGACACTCTGTTCAGCAATATTAACATTTTATACAAGCAAGTAATTGTAAAAGCATCCTATAAAATTAGATACTTTTGTGCTATACAAAATAGATTTACCAAAGGTGTAATATATAGGAATCTTTGTGCAGTACAACAAATTTTGAATTATAGAAATATTGTCAGCTAGTAATTGAACTTTATGTGACAGTTTTATGGAAAAGGGACAGCAATTGGTTAAATGCTGTCTGTCATTGGACACACAAAATCAAGATATTAAGACCTATTCCACTGAGTACATACCATTATCTGTATATGGAAAAGAGCACCAAGCAGATTTCGTGCCCATTACCAGTATGCTCTCTACTTCCCAAATGTTACCTCTAAGTTATCCAGTTACAAATTACACAGGACTAGGCTGAGAACGTGGAAGGAGTATCTTATCATATATCAGTGCCTTCAAGATGAAGAAAGATAATGGGTGATGGGAAATGGGGAAATTTAAAACAGAGTGAATTGCAAGCTATGCAGAATCATCTGCTTGTCTGGTTTTCCTAATTGGGATGGTTATGTCTTTTATCCATGATTGATTCAACCTGATCAGTTTAATTCTGTGTCCTAACTTGCTTTGAGTTTGGTTCGAAGTTTGTCAGTATGTCAGGGATTACTTTCTCAATATATTGGCCACCATTTGTCAATTATTAATTCTGTGGGAAATTCATACATGTGTCATTGAATCACTTTGCTAATGGGTGAGACTCCTCATCAGCAGTATGAAAATGTTGTGGTATCTGCACAAATCCAGTTCTGGTTTCATGCATCTCCCCAGTTGTTTTCTTTTCTGTCCATTTCTGGCAACTGTGACTTGCCAAGGCTCTAAGTTCTGGAATTCTCTCCCTAAATTTAGCGGCCTGTCTGACTATTTTTTCTCTTCTAAACATTTAGTAAACTATCGTAACATTTATTTATATGACTGAGTATAATGTTTTGTTTGAGAACAATTCTGTGAAATGCCTTGGGATATTTTAGCTAATGTAATATGGAAGTTTCTATTGTTAAGCTATCATCCCTAACATAGAATCCCTACAGTGCAGAAGCAGACCATCTAGTCTACACAGACCCTCTGAAAAGCATCCCACCCAAACCCAATCCCTCCTTGTCTGTGGCTAATCTGCTTAGCCTGCACATTTTTAGACAGCATGTGTAATTTAACACGGCCCAGTCATCTAATCTGCACATCTTTAGACTGTGAGAGGAAACCCGCACAGACACAGAGAGAATGTGCAAACTCCATACAGACAGTCACCTGAGGTTGGAATTGGACCCAGGTCCCTGATGCTGTGAAGCAGCAGTGTTAACTAGTGAGCCACTCCTAACATTTGCAATATTTATACAACTGTCTCAAGCCTGATGCCCTATGAAAAGGTCTTAAAATTTAGGAAAAATGTCAATATTACATGTACATTATCCATTTTGATGCAATTTATATGTTCAGGTCACTGGAATGAGCAATTTCTCAATGTTTACCTCAAGACTGGACTAGGTCACAGATCAGGCATTTGACAATTGGATTCATCTTCTATATATCATTTGCGATGATGGTGGTGGCCAACTCAGTCATTATGGTGATGACCTGGGGCGCCTAGCTGCTGCACTGTGCATCTCACACCATGCTGTCTTTGGCATCACAAACTAAAATGAACATTTACTTAAGTCGCAGTTTCCCATTTCTGAAGGCAGTTTAACTCTCTGCAGGAAAACCAACGTGAATACACTTCAGGGCAACAAGAATGCGTGGCATTCCATCAAGACAGACACAAAATCCTGTGTCACTGTTGCACAAGATTAGTCAAGGAGACTCATGGGCATTGCAGAGTTCTGAAATGTGTATTAAAATAGATATCTGACAGATTGTTGCAGTTTCACATGAAGATATGTAAAGAAGCCTGACCTTTGTAGTGTTAACAACAGATTCACACAAAGTGTGGTGTCAGTTTCCTGCCTGCTCCATTTATAATTTCCTTTGCAATTTGATGTCAATTTAATATAAACCCTGATGTTGATTCTGTTTATTTTTCTGATGCCAATTGCATGTGCATTCTGATCTCAAATTCATACATGGAATTATTAAAATATAACTTATTGACAATATTGTGCCTTGATAAATCCACAACTTCCCCAGCATAGTTGTGCAAAAGTGTATATCATGCCTTTTAGTTTCAAGGCTTAAGGTGACAAGTTACATTTTCCCTGAAAGAATGATTCGATCGTAGCACAGATTGTTACCGTAAACAACAGTTTATGTTCTACTTCTCCAAACTTAGAGCTGAATCTTGTGACCAGACCCACGGTAGGTTTGGTGATGAGAGAATTTAATACAGTGGGACAGTAACAACTGGGGACTCTGCTGCCTCTCCACCTCCACCCCAATTAAGTCTGTGATGTGAAGGAAGGATTGTTCTTGATTGGTCAAGTGTTGGGAGTTCAAGACTGATGTGTACCACATTGCAGCAGACAACATTGAAGAGAAATAATTCTGTCAGTAATAAATTGGTCAGTTTTGCAAATTAGTTAGAAGCAAAAAATAAGAATTGGAAAAACAGCCAATTAACTGTAGTTGAGAACAATTGAGTCTGTTCGTGAAGAGTCTGCTGTTTTATTTAAATTAGTACTGGCAAGGATGAATATTTATTTGGATCAACGCCAGTGAGAGGGAAGTTGGAGCAGAGAGAAGATGTTAAGGCTAATTGCAATGTCCTTTTTAACTCTAACCAGCTGAGATTCACCAACTCAGACTGGAGCTGAAGCCAGAGTTTTATTGATCTTTATGGCTCAATTCCACACTGAATAGTCCACTCACCGACCAATCATTGAGGCAGATCATGGAATCCTCCATTCAATTTCATTCAATATAATGAAGTTTAATGAAATTTTAAAACCCAATGGTCACAATTCATTAAAGTTTATTAATTATACAAACACCATTTTTCTAATAAGTGATAAAAATCTTTCATGTAGAGATGCAAGCCTGGAGTATATTTTTTGTTGCTCAGCAATATCATATTAGCATAATTCATTCAGGATTACTCAGCGTGTGGAATTGGCCTACGTTATTCTAATCATTTGTCTCAGTTTGAGCCTGCATTTCTGTCTCTGTAGCTCATTGGTACTGTAAACATTTTAAGACAGCAATTTGGGAAGTAACTGAAAGAATGGTCAAGTTAACAATGGCTGGTGTTGTGGCTGTCTGTTGACAGCAGTAAGGTACCTTTGTGCTAACATATAAAAAAGACTAAGAACTGTAGAGTTAAAGTGACATTGTCTTTCTCAGTATTGAGGAGACACAGAATAAAATCAAAAGAGCAAGTTTTTTCATGCTTATTTCTGATTGCTGCATAGAATGTCTACCATGCTTTCCTGCATGCAATATTTCACAAAGAACAGGGGCAGGATTAGGCCATTCGGCCCACTGAGTCTGCTCCACCATTCGATCATGGCTGATATGCTCCTTACCCCCATTTTCCTGCCTTCTCCCCATAACCCATCAACCCATTACCAATTAAAAATCTGTCTAATTCCTCCTTAAGATTACTCACTGTCCCAGCATCCCTCACACTTTGGGGCAGCGAATTCCACAGATTCACAACCCTTTGGGAGAAGTAATTTCTCATTAATTCTGTTTTAAATTTGCTACCCATTATCCTAAGACTATGACCTCTCATCCGAGAATGCTGCACAAAAGAGAGCATCTGCTCCACGTCTATTTTATCTATAGCTTTTATCATCTTGAATACCTCAATTTGATTTCCCCTCATTCTTCTAAATTGCAGACAGTATAGGCCTAAACTGTTCAATCTCTCTTCCTATGACAAAAAAACTCATCTCTGGGATCAATGTAGTGAACCTCCTTTGAATTGTCTCCAATCCCACGACATTCTTCCTCAAATAAGGGGGGGCAAAACTGTGTACAATACTCCAGGTGAGTTCACACCAATGCCTTGTAGAGTTGCAACAATAGGTTGCCGACTCCTTGTTATATGTGTTGAGGAACATTTTATCAGAATGTCCTCGCTCCATAACTCCATCCAGTCAAACGGCACTCTTACGTTATTTCCAATATCTTATCTCCACAAACTGAATTGTTCAAAGAAATTTAAAATAACTCAACCAGTTTCTTGATTTTGCTCAAGGATTTGTTCATAAATATTAAGAACGCAAGACACTAAAAGTTGGTATGTTTTAAACTAAATGCTTTAATTTCAGGCAAAACAGAATATTCAGGAATGGGGATTATGATTGATGTAAAGGTTATTGGTTCTGAAGGGGTTAATGTTGAGTACTGCATTCAGCTCCATCCAACTTGATAAGATCATACCTTCTTGGGCAGAGAGTCAAGAGAATAGCTCTGGATCTTGAAGGGAATGGGTGTGACATCTATAGGCAGAACTTTCCACCCCTTGGCGATGGCAAGAGAGAGGTGTTGACAAGGGGTAAATAATAGGGCAAAGTTGCCCTGCCAAGAAACTCACCTGCTTCTTGCTAACCCACATGAACATACAAATGGCAGCACAGTGGTTAGCACTGCTGCCTTATATCACTGGCAACCTGGGTTTGATTCCAGCTTTGGGTGACTGTGTGGAGTTTGCATATTCTCCCTGTGTCTGGATGGGTTTTGTCCAGGTACTCTAGTTTCCTTCACAGTCCAAAGATGTGTAGGTTAGGTGGATTGGCCAAGCCATATTGCTCCTAATGTCCAGGGGTGTGCAGGCTAGATGGGTTAGCCATTGGCAAATCCGAGGTTATGGGGATAGGGGCAGAGGGTGGGTCTGAGGGGGATGCTCTTCAGAAGGTCAGTGTGGACTCAGTGGGCTGAATGGTTTCTTTCTGGACGACAGAGATTCTATGAAATAGAGCGGAAGTAGAACATTCAGGCCCTCAAGCCTGTTCCACCATTCATTAAGATCATGGTTGTTCTGTTTATTTTGAATTCCACATTCCAATCCAACCCAATAACACTCAATTCCCTGCCCAACAAGAATCTATCCAACACTCTTAAAATATTTAATGAACTTGTCTTCATTGCTTTTAAAGCGAGGGAATTCCAAAGTTGCACACTCTCTTAAGAGAAAAAAAATTCTCCTCGTCTCCGTCCTGAGAGGATTTTTAAATAGTTCCCCCGGTCCTGGACAGACCCAAAAAAGCAAATGTCTTTTCCATTTCCACATTGAAGTGAAAAGGATCCTGATTGGTCTTGACAATCAAGTCACCCATCAATCTCTGAAATTGCAGAGATTCAGGAAACAAGCCCAGGCTGTGCAACCTAGCCTCATTAGAAGCCCACTGATCCTAGATATCCATCTAGTAAACCTGTTCTGAGCCACCTCCAACATGTTTACTTTCTTCCTTAAATAAGTAGGTGAAACTGCACGCAGTATTCAAGATGTAGCCCTGGGTCACTAAAGCCTAAGATCCTTACTTTTATGTTCTTTAGCAATTAAATGCTGAACCAGAAGGTCCATGAGTGACTTTTGACTCACCAGCAGTTAAGACACTGAAGTGATCAATTAATGGGCATTTAAGGGCTTCAAGTCACCAACTCCCTGATCACTTGCCTCCCTGATGGATGAAGAAGGTGGCTCATTTCCTGATTGGAAAACCTTTGTGACCAACCTTTTGGTCACCTGTGTAATTGGCACTGAGGCCAGTGATAAAGCAAAATAATTGTTCTTGCTCTTTTCTCAGTTGTTAATGAGCTGGTTGGTGGGAAACATAATCAGCTATCTCACTGGCAGGGGTAGCATATTAGCTGCCATCTGAGATGCTTCAGCTCCACAGCTAGAAAATTTGTCAGAAAATCCCATATCTTCCAATAGTCTATTTAACGTTGTCAAACTAGCTAATGTAACTAGCACTTAATTGTTATCATGCAGTAAATGACATCTTGTGAAAACAAGAGTCTTTTCTTGTTAAGAGTCACTTTTGGTTTTTCCTCTATCATTGTAAATCAAATAGGTCCACTGACCCAGTCAAGGAAAGGGGAATAGTGGCAGTTAGCCTCACACCACCAAACCACGTAATCATATTGAACTGTGCCCAGAGCTGGATCCAGACACAACCCACAGAAACTAAACTGTTAGTTTCACACTTTGATATTAAAGGGGGACAAATGGTCTTGCTGGACACACACTCAGTCAGATAGAGAGACCTAAAGCGGAAGACTGAAAACACTGGCTGCGATGTGAAACAGAAGGAAAGAACATCACAGGAGATTTATTGTGCATTAATACTTTGATATAGATGTGTTGGGAATATTTGATGGAAGATTTACTTCAAACCTGAACCATTCTATACCTCATTTGGGAGTACTTCATGAGACATTGCTGAGGGAGCTTTATGCTATATCTAATATATAGTGTATTTAGCGCAGGAGTGCCTATTGCTGACACTGGGCACAAAAAAAAGTGGAAAACGTCACACTCCTCTATAGTGAAACACTTCGTGCTTTGATCTACCTAAAACTCATATAAAAGAAAATCAAATTTCAAGGGAACATTATACTGTGCATTCTGCGATCTAATGGGCTGAGTTCACATATGCTCAGCTTCTGCATTTGATAGAAATCTATTAAATAAACAGTTTCAAAATAAAGACTATAAGCCTGGAATGTTATTGTTCTCTGAGATAAATTGGGAGTTGTATTATATTTACAAATCAGTTTCATATCATGTGTTTAATATTACAAAAATAACGAAATTGATATGACTAAAATTTGATAATTACATTAAAAGGAGAGCAGAAAGGACAGAGACAGCAAACTGACTGGATGGCATTATTCCTAGTTAAACATGTTCGATGAGCTCCATAGCTATCTTCCTCCATCCTGTGTAAATCTATATTCCTCATCCAAAACCTCTGGCTCAAAGCATGAGAAGTCATTACAGTCTGATGAGGAACACTGCTGTGAATGTTTTCATTCATTACACAATGACATCAGGTTCTGACACTAGGTTCTTTTAGCATTTCATATACTTAGATGGTATCGCTGTCTGTAAGTTCAACTGGTGCAAGACATTACCTTTAGAAGCAATTCGTAAAACAGAAGGCTGGCAAACAAAGAGCCAGAATGGAGAATTAAAATCTCTCACAGCCAGCAACACACAAACACACAAGCTTTACCTACTAAGCTAAGATAGCAGCAGGGAGATTTCTCTGTCTGCTTATGTTATTGGAATGTCAATGCGAGTGTGAAGTGGGCATTAGTGAGTGCAGGAAAACATAACCCTATAAGCGAAAGGATTTTGCCTCCAGCTGGGTATTTTAGTTGATTTGGCAATGCTTAAATCAGCCTTGTAAAGTAGACTGGACATAGATCTCATGGTTTTGATAAATACAACAGATATTTATTACAAGTGGGTATTAGATATAGACATTACATTCATATACACATCAGTGTCTGGACTGACTTTAAGCTATGAAGTTATACAGAGTGGCATATCATGCTTCAAGTATTCCTGGGCTAAAATGGAGTGTAAGATCTTTATATCCTGAGATCACATGCTATGATACAGTGATCATATCATGAGCATGTTTCTTAAGGGTATACCGATCGTGAGACATAACACGATGTTCCTCTTTGTCCAAACATCAAAACAATTATACATGGTTGTTCATAGCTACCTGTGATCAATTCAATAATTACAAAACAGGTAAAACTGGATTTGCAAGGTTAATACTTTTGACAACTCACCCTGACCTGGTGATTGTATACCTGTCTGCAGGGTTATATATTGTTCTTGGAAGAATTTGTTTGACAACTTAGTTGTCCTGCTGCTGATTGCTGTCACTCTATGTCACCACACAATCATTATCGTCAGATTGTTCTTCCTCACTCTGTTTGTGCATGATTGGTGTATCAGACATTGGTTTCAATTGCTTTCTGTTCCTTTGCAATATATCATCATGATCAATAATTATTTTGTAAGATCTGGGCTGCTTTTCATAGCTCAGAAACCTTAGCTAGCGTCCATGCATTTGTATTTCGTATATACACTTTGTCTAGTGAACATTTTGGTAGTTCACTGTATAGCTTCCATTCTTCTCTGTTTTTAAAGAAGAACGTTCCGTGTCTTGGAACGGTTAGACGGTTAGTTGCTAGGCAGGCTCGTCAGCATTTGTCTTCTGAGCATTTGGATGGTAGTCCCTCGTCTACTGGTGTTACACAAATATGCAACAATGCAATGTTAAAATCTTGCCTTGTTGCTCGGCACTTAATGGTCATTGATTTGATAGTAGTTACCATACTTTCTGCTGGACTGTTTGAGCAGACGTAATGTGGTGACATTGTGATATGAATTACTGCCCACATGGTACACACATCTTAAAATGGCTTTATGTGAGCTGTAGTCTGTTATCAGGTGTTGTGCACTCCAGAAAATGAAATCGACTGAATATAGCATTTGTCTTGTCAGTGGTGGTTGCACTTGTCGCATTGGCTAAGTCATGAAATAATGGGAAATTTGGAACCGTAATCTATCGTAAGGATGTAGAACATAGGTTTAAGATGGGAGGAGAAAGACTTAAAAGGGACCTAAGAGACAACTTTTTCACACAGAGGGTGGTGCATTTGAGGAATGAACTGTCAGTGGAAGTAATGCAGGCTGGTACAATTACATTTAAAAGACATCTGGATGGTTATATGAAAAGGAAGGGTTTAGAGGGATATGGGCCAAATGCTGGCAAATGGGACTAGATTAATTTAGGATATCTGGTTGGCGTGGACGTGTTGAACTGACGGGTCTGTTTCCATGCTGTATAAATCTATGACTCTATGTAATTTTTCTTGTGCACTGCTCCATCTGATTCTGGAGCTGATACTTCTGACATGCATCACTTGAGTTCATGGGTCATTTTGAAAATCTTGATTCATCCCTGGGCAATATAGAGACTCATGTGCTGGTCATCTCGAACATTCAATACCCATGTGTCCCCAGGGTAACATGCCATGATATCTTGGCGTTGTGCTTTTGATATTAAAACTTGTAAATCTGCCTCGTATCTTACTTCAAAGCCACTCCTTTGGAAATCTTTGCCTGGTTTGATTGTGTCATGCATGATCTGTTCCACCACAGTGGGTATGATTTGACTCTCATGAATTTTAACTATTCCAAAATCTGTGCATATCTACTTGGTAAAAGATCTGGTTGAGCCATATATGAATTTGCATGTTGGCACTGCAGTGTGATTCCACCAATACATGGAATTGGCGACCCATTATACACTGTGAGATAGTCTCTTGTTTGCTGTATCATAGGATGCTACCTGCTAAGATACCTTTTAAACGAACTTCACAGAGTTCGGTATCCCGTCACCAAGTCACCCTTTATTTATGAGTGCATAGTACTTGACATTGGTCCAGCTTCCTCAGAGCCAGCTCTCAGAGTGAACAGAAACTCTGACACTCCTGTTTATATCTGTCAGCCAGGGCTCCCTGATTGGACCAGGTACTCAGGAAATTCATTCTATGAGGTCCGCCTGGCTGACCTTGTTACAATCACACACCTTTCTTTCAGGATGTGTTATGGTAATATGTTGGCACTAACTCCCGCATCAATTTTAACTTCCAGTGCCTGTCTCTGGCTGTTTCAGAACATATGATAGTAATGGGTTGTAAGAGCTACTGGTCAACTCATACCATTGACATCATGTGTGAGGTTAGCAATATGAAAACCTCAGCCATTTTTGGAAATTTTCCTTCTAATTGTTTGACTCTGAACCTCATGGATGAGTTTACATTTTTGCACCTTCTTTAAATTTTCCTGACTAACAGTGCTATGGTGCTGAACCATCTTGTTGATCACCTGAATTTTGTTCTAGGATATAAGCGTAGTCTTTGGAACCTGATTTCTTGCATATGCGTGGCCAGTTTTCGTTTGGTGCCACTTGCTTTGCAGATGCCAAAAAATAGTTGACATCTTTTGGGTAGTTGGAACAAACTGCATCTATTACAAATCGTGTTTGTGTCATGACTGCCTGTTGTAATGCATTGGAAATCAATGATTCCCAGAGTTGGCATACTGGTGAAAGTTTTATTAAACCAACAAATTACCTGATTTTGCCTATCTGTCTAATTCAAATTACAAGAATATGCATACCAAGTTTTTATCGTTAACAAAAAAATCATTATTAATTGCAATCAAGCAGATCTAACCAATGGCATGAAAGAAGCGAGAATTATGAACAAATAACTCTCTATAACTTAAACTGTGCCATTTTTCCACACATATTCAACACAAAGAGACAAGACACAACACAAGTATTACAAATATTATGTTCTGAGGAAGGGTCACCGGACCCAAAACGTTAACTCTGTTTTCTCCTCCACAGATGTTGCTAGATTGCTGAGCTTTTCCAGCAACTTTGTTTTTGTTCCTGATTTACAGCATCCGCAGTTCTTTTGGTTTTTATTACAAATATTACAGATTTAAAGGAACTAAAAAAAAAATCACTGAAGCACAGTTTTGGCACCAGTCCAGATTATAGGTGTCGATGAGTTGTTTTTCTTCAGTTCTCTTTCGATTCCAAGTGATTTTTTGGTGAGAACATCTACACGATATTTCAATTGCTGATGGACAATTTGCCTTTTAATTGCCAGAGAAAGTAAATAGCTAGCTTCTCAGAATTCTCTTTTACTTCTCCACGCATGGAAGGGACAGTAAAAGGGCTATGGATTCAGGTGTTTTCTCTTTCTCAAGCTGGACATTTCTGCCGTATTGTCCAAACATAAAAGAGTAGCCATTCATCCAGGGACCATACTATGCTGAGTACTCACTAACACACAAACCTGGTTCTGGTTGGAAAACCAATCAAAAGTCTGCTGCTGGGTAAAATTGAACACATATGCACTGAGTTGAGTTATCTATCATACACACCCACTTCTTGAATTAGGTAACACTGTAGATACAACTGACAATGAACTCCGTGTTTTAGAAACTGCGATATGTTCCACACTTTAATTTAATGCAGTAAGTTTTCCTATTTTTAATGCACAGACCATAGATAAAACTGGCCTTTACATTGGTTGGCATATTTGATTGATTATTGCAATAGTATTGGCTGCAACTAAAGCATGTGATTGGTGTTTACCTGCCACAGTGCTTCCATACTTGCAACCATCCTCAAGTAATTTGACAATGGTATGAACCTATCCCTTGCCTAAGAGATTCTTCTGAAATGGAATTGCTGTAGAGGTGATGACTGACTAAGTGAGTCTCTTTCCTTTTTGAAGAGTCACACTCATGCCTTTGTTGCATCAGCTTCTGACAGACTGGTCATTAGACTCTTGGAGTGGCTGTCTATGTTACTTGAGTTGGAGTTTGTTAATGCTGGAGTTAATCCTTACCTTCCATTGGTTTTCAAGAACTTTCCAGATCATAGAATCCCTACAGTGTGGAAACAGGCCCTTCGGCCCAACAAGCCCACACCAACCATTGGAGCATCCACCCAGACCCATCCCCCTATAACCCAAGTAAGCTACACATCTCTGAACACTACAGGCAATTTAGCCTGGCCAATCCACCTAACCTGCACATCTTTGGACTGTGGGAGGAAACCCGAGCACCTGGAGGAAAAACCACACAGATCCAGGGAGAATGTGCAAACTCCACACAGACAATCACCCAAGGGTGGAATCGAACCTGGGTTCCTGGCGCTGTGAGGCAGCAGTGCTAACCACTGAGCCATCACGCCACTTGTCTTGGATCTTTCCAATTGCTTGTCTGGATCTTTCGAATTGCTAACGGAAAGTCTGGGTGCATTAATTTTGCAAAGCCCCTCCTTGCCAATACCGAACAAGATTTTTGGAGCTCCTTTATACTGAATTTCAATCCATTGATCTGTGAAATAGAACTGTATAAGTTTGCTGAATTGTTCCAATTTATTAAAGGTGTCATTGGATGCCTAACTAAAATGAGGTTTCTTTTATCTATAATTTTGCTTTATAAATTTTGCACTCTACTGTTTTAAGCATGTGTCACTGATTGTGACAGTGAAAATTAAAACTGCTGATCACTGGCCTTGCTCCTTTTAAAACTGTATTTTTAAGAATTGCAGGCCTGTAGTTTCAGGTTGGCAGGCTTGCAGTTGCAGATTTCTGCCAGTTTGTGCCCATTCACACTATGCAAGGGGCGCCAGTATCACACAAACTTATTTTTATTTTCATGCCAATTTGGAGATAGAAAATGGCTGAACTGACTGAGGACTGGACTGAGGCAAGTTATGTTAATATAGAAAAACGCTTTGTTAATGTTTGTCAGTTATATTTTCTTTCAGGAAAGCTTTGGAACTGTGCTTTCAGAGCTAGTTAACCACCATTTTAAAATTGTATCAACAATGTGTCATGTTTGTTTCTTGCTGTGTTTCTACACGGGTCTATAGCCCTTAATTATATTTGTAACTTCAGACTTTTAGTTTTTAATTAAGTATGGCACTGCTTGAAATTTCTTATGTTTTGAAGGAGCTTACAGTCTAATCAAAAATTAGCTCTGTCTTTTTGGTGCTTAATGCCCTAGCTACAGATCTTTACGGATGTCTGTATTCAGAGAACTAATGCTGCTGAATGTTCAAATTCTCTGATATCAAAGACTGTTGTCCAAATTGTCTTCAATTGAATTCTAAATATCTACCACTAAGATATTGGAGTATTTTTGTAGATGGCCACCACTGCTAACTATAATGTGATTTTGTCTCCAGCAGTTCTTACATTATCCCTCACAACAGAAAAAAGTTGACGTGGAAGAATGCTACAGACATTTATTTGCATGGAGCAGCATGCTTCCAGTAATGTTTCATGCTTCAGCCGATCTCAGGGTATGGTGGAGTATGAGATCTTCAAACCCATAGGTTGCATGCTACTATATAGTAACTATATCAAGAACATGTCTCTTGAAAGTATACTACCATTATTAACAGTGAAGCACACAATAACAACATATTCCATCAACACATTCATTTCTGAAGAAGGGTCCCGACGCTAAAAGTCAACTTTCCTGCTCCTCCGGTGCTACCTGTCCTGCTGTGTTCCTCCAGCTCCACACTGTGTTATCTCTGACTCCAGCATCAGCAGTTCTTACTATCTCTGATATTCCAAAGTATACCTTGTGGTTACATATTCCCTGTGGGAATACTCCAATTTCAAATTATAGTCTACATGAAAGTGATTTCTCAATGCACTTGACCTTGTGTTAGCAGTGTACAATTTAATTATTTGTCTTTAAATATTGCTTGACTCAGTGAGATTTTGCTTTGAGTTCTTCCATCCTATTTTGTTCCTCCTCTATCCTCTATTCCTGAAATTGCCAGCTCATTTAGGAACTGTTTCCCAGCAGATTTCCCATTTGAGATTGAGGCCCGACACCAGAATCAAATGCAGTACACAACGTTGCTGTGTCATCAATAGCCACCAAACAACAATTTTTACCAGATTGGACAATTTACAATCGGAGCATCGTCACCATCCAATTAGGGGCAGCGGCTCACAAGCCAAGAGGATCAACAGAAATCGCTCCAGAAATGACACATCAACAACCCCATCTGTCAAGGTAAGTGTACAGACCCCAAGAATGGTGCTATGTCACCAGTACCACTTCATCATACCTTTCTATTGCTTTGCATCATCCTTGCTGAAGTCTTGCACTATGGTCTTATCATGTTATCCAAAGTTGTCAATAAAAAGTAAAAGAAAATTAGATGAACACTGTGGATACATGGCAATAGTTGAAACAGGAGTAGGATATTCAGCCCTTCAACCCTATCTTCCATTTAAATAGATAATGAGTGATCCATAGCTTAGTTTTAATAGCTCAATAAGCTTAATGCCTTTTCTTAAACAAAAATCTATCAGTCTCAGTTTTAACATCTCAATCGATCCTTAATTTTAGGGAGGATTAGAGTTCCAGATTTCCAATAGCTTTTGCATGAAAAAGTGTTTCCTGATATGAAAGACCTAGCTGTAATATTAAGTTATGACTCATCATTTCAGACTCCATCACCAGAGGATATTGTCACTGGGGTGTTAATCCAGAGACCCAGGTTCAAATCCTGCCATGGTAGTGGGTGGAATTTGAATTCAATAAAAATATGGAATTAGGAGTCTAATGATGATCATGAATCCGTTGTCACTTGTTGGGAAAAACCCATCTGGATAACTAATCCCCTTTAGGGAATGAAACTGCCGTACAAGTGACTTCAGACCCACAGCAATGTGTTGACTCTCAAGTGCCCTCTTGAAAATTGGGGATATAATGAATCTCTTCATCAACTGTTACAACTATTTTAATCATGAACACCTCGACATGGAGCACTCAGGTGTAGAGTCATTTCATCGTGTAGAAAGAATCCTTTGTAGGTAAAAGCAGGAAAAACAAAACTCTTAAAGACTGACTCACAGTCATGTGTCATCTTTTCGTACGCAAATCCAATGTTCTTTATTGATTAGAACCTTTTCATTAGTGCAGTTGTGTGCTGCTGTACATTCCAACATTCAGACATCAAAGCTTACAAGAAATGTAAAGGTTGATTTAACATTCCTGTAACGTAATTGATCAAACCATAAATGGGTTGTCCAGAAGTTCGTCTACCACCCAACCCAGCTCGCATTCATTCCTTGCCTTCCTCAAAACCAGGAAATCATGCTTCATTTTATAAGCCTCTGGGCTGTGGAGAAAAAACAAAAGATTCTTCTGCCATAAACATGTGTTAATAAAATTTAAGAATAGACAGCTCAGTGAGATTCTGGCAGATATCCATAAAGCCATATCTCAACATGAGTTAACATCTTTAGGAGAGGCTGGATATGGCACAGTGCAAATATGACAAAATTGGGCATATATCTTTTGTAATCAGAAATGTCTTCACTAGGACTGAGGGACAAAGCATTATATCATTTGTCTTCATTTTCTGTAATCTTGAATTGCTTTAAACAAGAGCTGCTTTCCTCTTACACTAGCTTCACCTCTGTAGTGAGCAGCCAAATATAAAACCTAAGCAACATGAAAAACTGTCATAGATATTGGTTTCTTTAAATGAATTGAATTCTCTCTACAATCAAATTAAGTGAGCAACTCCTACT
Organism: Ginglymostoma cirratum; assembly: GCA_024137785.1. NCBI lineage: Eukaryota > Metazoa > Chordata > Chondrichthyes > Orectolobiformes > Ginglymostomatidae > Ginglymostoma > Ginglymostoma cirratum. The sequence continues at coordinate 10,879,895 of JAHRHZ010000004.1, read as the reverse complement.
GTCTGGTCCACATGTCTTATTGGCCAAAATACTTCTCTCTTAAAAAATGTTCACTGGTGTACATATGCCTCCAATTCCTTTGAGAACCTGAGCCAGAATATAGTTGGTAACATATGCATCCTGTTGCCAAAGAATCACATAACACATGGAGTGTATGTGTAGGCACATTCTACAAGCAATTAAACAAACACTAAGGTGAATCTGAGCAAGACATTAGTTTTCTCTAATCCATGTCATATCCATTTACTTTCATCTGATTTTTAACTTTGGCTGAATGTTGAACCTGTCTGTAATACACTGACCTGACACAGCAAACGAACACACGGTTATGATGTGAAATATCCAACCCTACAGGCTATTTAATTTGATGTACTAAACCAAGCAGGTTCTCTGAGCATATAGTGCAGGTTTAAAGTGCTGCAAGTTTTGCATCACTGTGACCTTTGCACTAGCCTCTTCCAATTACAGTGGGTCAAATATTTTAAACCTTCACTGACATTAAGGCCTCATGATTTGCCTTTCTAATTCTGCACAATGAACACAGAGAAAACCAATTGCCACATTCACTGAAGTATAAAGACATCTTTTTAAATAATCAAAGTGGAAGAAATTTAGAGAAAACAGTTATATCTCAACCAAAGCACACTGAAAATGAAATGCAATTCAAGAGGCCTTCAGAGTTTTAGGGAGTGAGACTCAGCATTTTTTTTATTCATTCACAGTATGATGGTGTCACTGGCTAGGCCAGTACTTATTGCCTATTCCCAATTTTCCAGAGGGCACTTAAGAGTCAACCACATTGCTGTGGGTCTGAAGTCACTTGTCGGCCAGACCAGGTTAAAATGACTGTTTCCTTCCCTAAAGGGGATTAGAGATCCAGATGGGCTTTTCCCAACAAGTGACAATGAATTCATGATCATCATTAAACTCCTAATTCCATATTTTTACTGCATTCAAATTCCACCCACTACCATGGCAGGATTTGAACCTGGGTCTCTGGATTAATATCCCAGTGATAATACCAATAGGTAATTACGTCATTATTTTTAATGATAATGGCATTATACTGGTCCATAAGATTTTCCAAATTTGCCAGTATCAATGACAATAGACCAATCAGTGATTCTACTCAAGCTTGCAGAGAAAGCAGGGAAACCTGGGAAGTTTAAAGTTTTCAAGAAGATTTGTAGCTCGAGTTGTGGATGAGGCTGGAGACATGCTCGCCGAGCCGGTGGGTTTGGTTGCAATGTGTTGTAACTCAATGTAACTCAATCCAATATAACTCACTAATCACCCTACCATGCACCAAGGACCTTTCAGAGATGATGATTAGACTACTCAGACCCCTGGGTATCAGAGTAGCCCACAAACTGACAACCACCCTACGACAGCTACTGACAAACATAATGAATCCCATATCCATAACCAGCAAAACTGGGGTAATACACAAAATGCCATGCAAGGACTGTGAGAAACACTATATAAGCCAAAGCGGAAGAAAATTAACTATACGGATACATGAACACCAACGAGCCACCAAGAGACACAAACAATTCTCACTTGTCTCACTACACACTGACAACGAAGGACTCAAATTCAACTGGGACAACACATCCATAATAGCACAAGCCAAATAGAGGCACGCCAGGGAATTTCTGGAGGTTTGGTATTCCGACTGGAACTTCATCAACAAACACATTGAATTAGACCCTGCGTACAAACCACTGAGAAACAAACCTGGAAGTGATACCAACCACTCCAGCAAACTGAGGCATATAAATAACAAGCGGACAGAACACCGACGCTTCACCAGAGGCGCACTGACAATATTACCGAGCAGGGTGACGAAACGTTTGCAACGAAACCCATCGGCTTGGCGAGCAAGTCTAAAACCTGGGAAGTATGATTAGTAAGTTTATGGGTGACACCAAAATTGGTGGTGTAGTGGACAGCAAAGAAGGTCACCTCAGAGTACAATGAGACTTTGATCAGTTGGGGTCAATGGGCCAAGGAGTGGCAGACGGTGTTTAATTTAGATAAATATAAGGTACTGCATTCTGGTAAGGCAAATCAGGGCAGGACTTACAGACTTAATGGTAAAGTCCTGGAAAGTATTGCTGAACAAAGAGACCTTGGAGTGCAGGTTCATAGTTCCTTGAAAGTGGAGTTGCAGGTAGACAGGACAGTGAAGAAGGCGTTTGTAGCACTTGCCTTTATTGGTCAGTGCATTGAGTATAGAGATTGGGAGGTCATGTTGTGACTGTACAGGGCTTTGGAATTCTGTGTTCAAGTCTAGTCTCCCTGCTATAGGAAAGGTGTTGTGAAGCTTGAAAGGGTTCAGAAAAGACTTACAAGGATGTTGCCAGGGTCGGAAGATTTAAGCTGTAGGAAGAGGCTGAATAGGCTGGGCCTATTTTCCTTGGAGATTTGGAGGCTAAAGGGTGACCTTACAGAAGTTTATAAAATTATAAGGGACATGGACAGGTTGAAGAGTCAAGGTCTTTTCCCTAGGGTCGGGGGGGGGGGGTACAAAACTAGAGGGCATAGGTTTAAGGGGAGAGGAGAAAGATTTAAAAGGGACCTAAGGAGCAACTTTTTCAAGCAGAGGTGGTGCGTGTATGGAATGAACTGCCAGAAGAAGTGGTGGAGGCTGGTACAATTAAAACATTTAAAGGGTATTTGGAATCATGCATGAATAGGAAGGGGTTAGAGGGATGTGGGCCAAATGCTAGTAAATGGGACTAGATTTATTTAGAATATCTGCTCGGTATGAACATGTTGGACCAAAGGGCCTGTTTCTGTGCTGTACATCTCTATGATGTTATGACTGTACGTGTACCAATATATCAGTGTCTTAGATTTGTCAAACTTTCCAATGACAGTTACAACAAATTGAAGACTGAGACTTACTAAATCTCCCAGCCCAAAAATAAGGTATCGCTTAGTGAAAGACCGTAAACTTGAAAGCTGTCTCGTCAGGATTCTTCTACCTACAGAAGATGATGGATCTGCAGCAAATTAAATCTGTAGGGTATACAGTATGGGGTTGTATTATATGGTGCATTTGTGCTGATGGTTGAAGAGATCAATCTGCAAGAAGCAGGTTCTGCCAGACCTATTGCAGATGAAGTAAGTGGCTCTGTGGTTGTTTTGGGTATTGGCACCCGCTGCCAAGATGCTGTAGATATTGATCATCATGATGTTACATGCTGGCCCACAGATGAAGTCACCATTGTCCTCCCTTATCAAGTAGTGGCACTTAGGTACAAAAATCAATTTTTAGAGTCATCTGTCAAGCTTGCAAGCATCCTTGAACTTGAACTGTGGTGTCCTATTGGTCTCTGGCTTCAGTTACCTCATCATACAGAAAATCCTGAGGTATGCGACCATCTTCCATCCTGTGAATTTGTCCAAGCCAGTGAACTCGTATTTGCTTGAGAAGTACTGTCATACCCGACAAATTTGCCTATAAGAGGACTGTCACATTGGTTAATTTGTCCTTCCATGGGTTTACCAGAAGGTGCTGAAAGCAGTGACGCTAAAGGTGTTGATATTCTCTGCTTGATAGCTATAAGTTATTCATAGTCATGTAAAAAGACCCTGAGAGCACCGGCCTCAAAAGCAAGCAATGTAGTCCTGAAGACCCAGCTTGATGATATCCTTTGCATGTGTGTTGGCCAATGTGGGTAACTAGTTTCCCTATGAATGTATCAAGTTCTGGATCTAGAGACAGCCTGTCTGTTATCATGCACCCAAGGTAGCAAAATGTGTTAACTAGTTCCAGCATGGTTTTATTTAGTATAATTGGGGGTGGAATGTGATACACTATCCCAAAACCACAATTTTCTTAAAGCTCATAGTAAAGGAGAACAAGTTACTAGCAAGGGAGAGACGAAGCTTGGCAGCTGTGTTTCAGTGTGAGAGACATCATCAGTGTATGAGAGTTCTGCAGTTAAGATGTGGTATATTCGCTTTCACCACAAATAGGTTATGTAGATGGCCTTCTGATCTAGTATGGAGCTAAACTCCTTCAAAGCAGAGGTTATGGCACAGTCCTATTTAATTCCATTCTTCACTATGAAACTTTTGGAAATTACAGGTACCCTTATACTGTACTGTACAAACAGGTACCCTTATACCATACCGTACAGTGCAGACACTGTCAAAAAGAGGCAGATGGGACAGGAACTTTGGTGGACAGTCATTATTCCCCAAATCCTTGCTGAGTTCCATCTTCATGATGGTATTGATTGGTTCAGTGAAGTTGATGAAAGTTAGGTAAAGAAACAAGTACAAAACATTGATATATTGATGAGTGAAAAGTGGCGGAACTGCCAATGAATTCCTTCTAAGACAAATGATCATATTTTGGTGGGTGAAATTTATCTGTTCTGTAAGACCTATAGGACATTATTGATGACCAAGACTTGTCAGGACAGTTGGAAATGTTGGAAATTCTTCTGAATCATATTCACTGTGACAGAGTCTGCAGGGTTAATGTTCAAAATATCACCAGGTAGAAAACTGCTTGAGAATTGGCCACTCATTTAAAAAGGCCATGATAAATGTTACACCCTGCCAACCTATTGCATGGTACTTATGCCAGTAAGTTAGAGATGGTAGACAAAAGAAATTGATGAGGCAGTAGATACAGCTGCTGTTCATTGTTTTCAATTTAACATTTTGTAGTTTGCTCCATAATCATTGTCAGCCATCCCTCTGTTGAGGAACATTCATTGAATATATTATGTATAGGAAATAATATAACAAAATACACAGAACAAAAATTAGATGAAGCAGAGCTACTGGAACGGTTTGAAGTTGAAATTGAAATGAAGGGGTGAATTTTACATGGGTATATTCCGCATCTTACCTCTGGTTGAGTATTTGGTCAATAGCTCGATGCTTTTAAATCTGGTTGCCTCATAGGGACAGTATGTCCCTCCTTTACAAACTACCGGCCAATCAGCTTGTCTAGTAATTGGCCAAGGCTCATGTAGCCTCAGCAGTGCCAGAAGCAGTTTATAGCCAATGCTAGGATGACAAAGATTCCTGAGAATAACAGCAGACTAAGGGTAAATCTTGACATTTTAGTCGGAGAGGGATTGGGCACCCAAACAAGGACATACATGGGAGCAGGGGGTGAGAGGGGAATTGGGTTTTAGAGTACACAGAGCAAAAACATTGGGGGTGTAGGTACTATCTGAGGGAAGTGCCCCCAAATTGCAGAGGGGAACAAACCCCACTCCAAATTGGTATTTTTGATTTTACCCATTCTTGAAATTGCCAGGCTGACTGCATTCCTTCCACTTTGCCAGCTGCACATTTACGTGCAGCAAAGGTAGCATGAGGTCCTTGAGTGGCCACCACTTATCCATTTAAAGGCCACAGAAGACCTAAGGATGGCTAGGCTGCCTGACATCTTCACCGCACCTCAATAATATGGGGGTAGGAAATGCAATGAGCTGGTGCCAACTGTATTTGACATACATCGATCATCAAATAGACCAATGGGAGGCTTATCCCAGAAGGTGTGGTTGGTCTTTCTCACCAACATTGAGGGGACAACTGGACATTTAAGGATTAGGAAAGCATAGAAAATAGGAACAGGGTAGGCTATTTGGCCCTTCAAATCTGCTCTGCCATCCAATAGGATCATGGCTGATCATCCAACTCAGTACCCTGTTCCTGCTTTTGCCCCATTCCCTTTGGTCCCTTTAGCTCTAAGAACTATATCGAACACTTTCTTGAAAACATTCAATGTTTTCGTCTCAACTTCTTTTTCAGGCAGAGAATTCCACAGGCTCACCACCCGATGGGTGAAGAAATTTCTCATCCCAGGAATCAATCTGGTAAACTGTTGTTACACTCCTTCAATAACATCTTTTCTCGGAGAAGGAGACCAAAGCCGTACGCAATTCTCTGGGTATGGCCCCGAATATCTGCAACAAGACATCGCTGCTCCTGTACTCGAATGCTGTCACTAAGAAAGCCAACATACTATTTGTCTTCTTCACCTTCTGCTGCACCTGCATGCTTACATTCAGCGTGTGGTGTTCAAGGACCTCAAAGTCGCCTTGCACCTCCTTCTTTCCCAATCTATCGCCAATCAGATAATAATTGACCTTCCTTTTTTACTGGCAAATTGAATAAGCTCACATTATCCACATTATATTTCATCTACCATGCATTTGCCCACTCACTCAACTGTCCAAATCACACTGAAGCATCTCTTCATCCTCCTCACAGCTCATCCTCCCACCTAGCTTTGTGTCATCTGCGACCTTGGAGATATTATAGGTGAGGAGGTTTGAGATAATGGCAGTTAATCACACAGATTCACAGAGATCACTAGAGCAAGATCCTAGGCATGAACAGGATGGAATTGGGTTGGATGTTGGAGAACACTAGCAGTGAGTGTCTCAGGTGAGAATGGATTGATTGGCTATCTTAAAGGAAAAGTTTGATTTCACTTTAAAATTCTATATTTTGGGATGAAGGCACTTGAAAACAGAATGTGAACTAGTTTGATGCCATGACTAGATGATCTGACATGGTTTATATAGAAAAATTAAGAAATTAATCCAAATGGTACAATTTGGGTTGAAACTGATGTTTCATTACTGTTGGAAGTGTTTGCATTTAGATTTGAAACTGTTTTAGAAGTAGCTCAGGTGACCAAGGATTACTGGATTATAGAGTTCTTTGTGAATAGACACAAAATAAGATGTAAGCTCAATGGGAGCAGCCATCTCCATTTACCTTCTCAAAGACTGTTGCAGAGGCTCAGAGCAGAGCCCCTGCACACCTTCACAGAATGCTTTCATAGCCCAGAGGGCACCTCATTGAGTGTCTTCGTCTGCATGACTGTGTGACTCTACCCCAGGGGACGAGAAATTTCACTACATGCTTCTGAATCATTTCTACTCTTTGTTGAGCAGGGAAGCATGCACATGGTCGGACACCTTCTTTAATCACTGGTAGCAGAGAAAACTCAACAAGATTGTGCTTGTTTCAAGACAGCCACCATCAATGACGTTTTACACCAGCAGCCACAGGGTGGGAGGTACCAGATGGGACGCCACCCTTCAGGGAGCAGGTAGATGGAAAGCCAGGCTGGAAAACCATTAACCACAGCAACCAGTCAAACCACAAATCTCTGGACCTCACACTTTTTGAGGAAATGAGGAGGGGCCAGGCGAGGCGAACACAAAGACACCTCAATCCATGGTGACCAACCAGAGGAAGAAACTCTGGAGCTTATACAGCTCTTCGAGGACAGCATAGGATGGGGCCCAGCTGCCACAGAACAATCTTCCAGAGAGCCCAGGGATATTGAGAATGTCCCCACTGGGTAGTAAACTATGTTGGATTCTAAAAGATGGCTCTCAACCACTTCTCTCGCTGGACAATTGATGCCAAGTCCACACCACACTCGAGCTGTACTAGAAGACGCCCTCACAGATGCAGCCAAACAACGGCTGGGGGGTCACGATAAACAGTTCACTGCATCCACAAGACCAGCACAGTGGGTGCTTCTCCACAGGAAAAGGAACAGCCAATGTTCCTCTTCACTCCTAAAAAGGAATCATATACCTCGAGCCAGGCTTATCCATCCTCTAGGGGAACCAAGAGCATGCTCAACAACAGGATCCTCACCACAAAAGATTTAGTGGAAGGGTTGAGTAGTGGGATACAGGTTAATAATGAATAGAAACGTAACAAAGATGGGAAAATGCATACGTGCTGATGACGGGACATGGTAAACACTCGGGCAGGACGAAAAGGAAAAGTGTAGTGCAAGGTAGCAGCTCGACATCACAGGAAGCGACATTGTGTCACGTGACACTCTGTGATGAAGGACTTACTTCTAGACAGACAGGCAGGGAGTTCTCCTTTATGGTGTATGATAGCAGTTGTTCAAGAAACAGTTCTGATTGCCCAGATCTGCTCCATGCCCATTTGTAAGCGCACTTAAACAGGAGAGGAGTCCACATTTTTGACTCAGCAACAGTGAAGGGGACATAATTCCAAGTTAGGAGTGACTTGAAGTGGAGCTTGCATGTAGTGGTGTTTCCATGAATATGTCTTTGTGTTTTTAGATGGTGTATGTAGTGATTGTAACAAGGTCAGCCAGGCAGACCTCAGAGGATATGAGTTCCCTGGTTGGAGCTGTTAATGTGGTCCAATCAGGGAGCCCTTGCTGACAGATATATATAGGAGTGTCAGAGGATCTGTTCTCTCTGAGAGCTGGCTCTGAGGAAGCTGGATCAGTGTCAAGGACTCTTCATGTGTAAATAAAGGGTGGCTTGGTGACGGGATACCAGCCTCTGTGGAATTATTTCAGTGGCAGTGAGAAAAAAGCACGCTCCTGAAGAAATTCACTTGCAATAGACATCTTTGAGTTAGCGTAAGCATTTCTGGTATCATGCCGTTATTTGGGAAGCTTAATTCATTTGATCCTGCCGTCAAAGACTGGGCCCAGTATGTGAAAAGAATGTGCTATTATTTTCAGGCAAATGACACTGGGGCAGATGAAAAGCAATGGGTAATTCTCCTGACAGTTTGTGGGCGTACAGCTTTTTTGGTTATTAGGAGCCTCACTTTCCCTCAGGCACCAGATGCAAAAACCTTGCAAGAGTTGACCGATTTAGTTGAGGAATATTATGACACCAAACCTCATCTAATTCTGAGATGCTATCAGTTTTACTCAGTAATTCGAGAATCAGGGGAATCCATATCAGGATTTTGAGGTTAAGACAACTGGCAGAATCAAGTGATTTTGATTTAAACCTCAATGAGATGCTGACAGACTGTTTGGTACATGGTATTAATGATGTAACCATGCTAAAGCGCCTACTAGCTGAAGCCCAACTGGACTTCAAACAGGCAGTACAACTAGCTTCATCATTGGAAAATGTGACAAGTGGGGCACATGAGACACAGGATATTTTGATAGATGTGGACACCCTCACCAGGACAACTGAGCTTGGGGAACACCACTTGAGGGAAGGCAATTGCATAGCCTCACTGAGGACATATCCTGAACACAGGGACTCTAGGACAGCTGACAGCAAAAACCCAAAACAAAGCCAAGCCTCGGCCAAAATTAAAATTTTAAATTTTAAGTTAAAATTTTCTTCAGGATCCAAGCTGGCAAGCCATTGTAGTTGTTGCCAGTATGTGGACTTGTGACAGCAAGAGCCCCACTAGGCCTGTATTGAGTAAAATAACTCATAGGCCAGTGTCCAGGAGTGTGCATACCCTGGAAAGTCTACCTCTATCTGGTTTGGAACAATTAAATTGCTTAGCAACATCCTAATCAGAACTGATCAAAATTAACATCTGGTTAAATAGGCACCCACTTCAAATGGAGTTGATACCAGTGATTGCAAAACCAGTCTTTAACAAAGTTCACTCTGAACTCCAACCCTTAAGTTTGTGGAAGACCTTGCCTAGACCAGAACCTATACTGGGGAACCTTTACAGATTGAGTGTACAACTTTCAATCCTGTCTCTTATGTGAAGCACTTGGTTCAGTTACCACTGTTTGTATTAAAGGGCTGAGGCCTAAGCTTGACTGGGGCAAAATTGATTGAGAAAGATTCAAATAGATTGGCTCAGCATTTTTTGGTTAGAAAGGGGCTGTCTGAGTGAAATCCTAATTAAATACCTGTAAGTTTTTCAGGAAGGCCTAGAGATTATCAAAGGTGCCAAGACTACCATGCAAGTTGACCAGGAAGCAATTCCACAATTCTGCAATGCCCACCCAGTGCCATTTGCCTTACGGGCAAAAGTAGAGGCAGAAATCATGAGGCTGCAAAGTGAAGGAATCATCAAACCAGTATAGTTTGCAGAATGGGCAGCACCGATTGTGAAGCCCAAGGGGTTTGTTCAGCTTTGTGGGAATTTTAAACAAATGGTAAATCGCTTCTCACAGTTGGATAAATACCCAAGCCCTCGCACAGAGGATTTATACGTAAAGCTGGCAGGGAGGCTATCCTTCATGAAGCTGGACATGAGCAATGTGTACTTACAATTGCAGTTAGATGAGGATTCCCAGAGGTATGCTACAATTTGGATCCATAAAGGTTTATACCAATATACGAGACTACCATTTGGGGTATCGTAAGCCTATGCAATTTTTCAGTGGACAACAGAGAACATTTTACAGAGTCTACACGAGGTCGCCATTTATTTAGATGACATGCTAACAACAGGGAAGAACAAGAAGGAGCACTTAGAGAGCTTGGTCATAGTCCTGAGACGTTTTTTCCAAGGTAGGCATATGCCTTAGAAGGGAACCCTGGGCTCGGTTACATCGACTATGCAGTTTGGTTCATGGGCTTTAATGTTCTTAGTCATTGTGGACTCCCACTCAAAATAGCTAGACGTGCAAAGAGTTCATTCGTCAAACACAGGAACAATGATAGAAAAGCTCCATGCATCTTGTGCAATACATGGACTCCAAGAAGTGCTGGTTACAGATCATGCGCCATCATTTACTAGCAGGGAATTTGGGTGTTTCCTAAAGTCGAAAGATATTTATCATATAAGGACAGCTCTGTAACATCCATCATCCAATGGACCGGCAGAAAGAGCAGTCAAAACTTTGAAGGCAGGCCTTCAGGCCTGGCTGACAGATATAAAGAGGGGTGACAGAGGTTTCGTTAACTCTGAACACTGGCTCTGAGGGAGTTGGGTCAGTGTCAAGGACTTTCCTCACATAAATAAAGGGGACTTGTTGATGGGATACCAGCCTCTGTGGATTTAGTGCAGCGGAGGTAGGATATTTTGAGGGTCCAATAGCAGCCTGAGGAAGTAGTTGCAGTGCACCTCATAGATGGTACAGATTGCTGTCACTGTGCACCAGCAGTGGAAGCATTCAATATTTAAGAAGGTGGCTGGGGAGTTGATTTGTTCTGGATGGTGTTAAGCTTCTGGAGTACTGGAGACATAGAGTAATACAGGTCCTTCATCCCTAACTGGTCTATGCTGACCATGGTGCCCACTCAGCTAGTTCCAATTGCCCGCATTTGTTCCATTTCCCTCTAAACCTTTCGCATCCATGTACCTATCCAAATGTTTTTTAAATGTTGCTATTGAACCTGCCTCAACCACTTTCTCTGGCAGCTCATTCCATACATACACCACTTTCTGCACAAAGAATTTGTCTCTCATGTCCTTCTTAAATCTATCCCCTCTCACCTTAAACCTATGCCCTCTAGTTTTCAATTCCCTATCCCTGGGGAAAAGACTATATGCGTTCATCCTATCTATGTTGGAGCTATTCTCATGAGGGCAAGTGGAGTGCATTCCATCACACTCTTGACTTGGGGCACGCTGTGGAGAGTCAGAAAGTCTGTTTCTTGCTGCAGAATTCCAAACCTCTGAATTGCTATCTATTAAAACTGTCCACAACAGTTTGACACCAACATAAAGGCTAGCTAGACCATTTCAAGTGGCAAGTAAGAGTTAACCATATTGTTGTGGATCTGAAGTCACAAATAGCCAAAACCTTGAAAAGACAGTCATGCTCCTCCTCTAAAGGATATAAGTGGACCATCTGAGTTTCCACAACACTCTAGTTGTTTCATGATCACCATTATTGGTACTACAGTAAATCCTCTGTATCTGCGAAATCATGAATTCATCTATTCCTGCCAAAAAAAATGTAACAACAAAGATCAACACCCACGGGCAAAACTCACATATCCGCGATTTTTAACTTTTTTTTTTAACGAGCTCCGCACTCCTAAATTTCATCATTCGAGTCGGTTCTCAGGAACAGATCCCTCGCGGTCACGAAGGAAAGACTGTAGCTTTTTATTTCAAATTTATTTAACCAGCTGAATTTTAAATTCCCAAGATGCTCTGGTAGGATTTAAGTCTATATGATCCAGGCTTCTGGATTCCTCGTTCAGTAACATAACCACATTGCTACTGCAGTGGCATAGCTTCTCTGTCAGAATTCCCTGTTGATGATCTAAGAATGCTGCTGAACAGATGAAAGATGATTAAGTGAGGTCTGTTTGGATACAACAAGAGGACAAAATTGTGAAACTTAACCCTTAGATGTCACTAGTGAAAATTCCGTTCCTTAATCGTTGCAAAAAGAAACTCAGAGTCATTAATGACAAAGTAGACGAAGATGCAATGGGCGCACTCATTAGCTTTAGTTTGTCTACAAAAGAGGAAAAAAATGACTTGGTTGCTCTCCAGGGATCACTAATGGAAAGCTATGTTTGTATGGATGGCAGATGAAGGTTGTGGAAAACTCTATCTTGGTGCCTTTAATGATAACTTACCCCTTGACACTCACTACCTTGGGCTGACATTAATAATGGATACTTGAATAAGTTTTTCAAGAAAATTCCCTTATGGAACCAAGCAAAGACCCAGGGCAGAAAGTCTTTAGGGCTTGAAATTCAGTCTGCGCAGAAACACTGACCAGTGGAAAAGAAAATTGGGCCCAGTTTAGTTGGGCATTTGGGCCCTAAGATACCAGCTGAAATCAACAAACTGAAGACAGTCCAGGGATTGGACGTGGTATTTTTCTGATCGGCACACTTTGAGCTGTACCTTTACCACCTGGCCTATCAGAGGATTGTATCAGTAGAGTATTTTTATTTTATTATACAACCCCACTGACATCTTTACACATTCAACATAAAGGAGTGATGCAGGTGCTGGGAAAAAAAGAATAAATTAAACATCCTTTTCTCTTGCTCATTGAAACTACAACCCCCTGATAATAGGTCTGTTTGCTTAGCAAGCTGTTTCTCATTCCTGCCTGTCATTCTCTATATGAATCAGACTGGAAAACATAAACCATTTTGACATTGTATGCAGCAGATATTTTCTCTTGACTGGTTCATTAAGGCACATTTACTTCTGGGGGCTGCTGTTTGACTTAAACTCATCATTAAATCTCTTCTACTGTGTCGGAAGACAAACATGGGTTTCCCCCTTCAGTCTGGTGTCTATCAACAGAGAAGGCAGACATTGTTCCTCCCATCACCTATTCAGATTGCGATGGATGGCGATATGCATAAGTCATGACCATTGCACTTTTCATCTGTCATCAGAGCCATGGTGATTCCCTTTGACCTCTGAGACTCTGTTTAACATTTACCCTGTGCCAGCACAATGATCAGATGCTCTGCAAGCACTTAAATGTACACCATGTAATTTCTTCTCATTACATCTCAGGTCTAGCTCTTCAACAACCATTCTTTGTTACCTTGGATTGAAATTGTTGGTTTGGTATTTCAGTGCAATCTGCCTTAATAAATGGTCTGTAGACTGAAAAGAGTAAACGTTGTCATTAGTTTCTACCGGCATTGAGAATGATAAACACTATTTAACATCAAATCATATGTCCTAAGTCTGCTGAATGTAATTGTCTCCATAATCAGAAAGCCTGCTTTCTTTGTAAGCAAGTCAAAGCTCATTGGGTAGTGGATGGTGACTGCAGTCTATGACCCTAGGCCCGAAACGTCAAGCTTTCCTGTTCCTATGATGCTGCTTGGCCTGCTGTGTTCATCCAGCTCCATACCTTGTTATCTCGGATTGTCCAGCATCTGCAGTTCCTATTATCTCTGATATTATATGTACTCTCTCTACATGTGCATTCCTCATTGTCCAAAGGCTGTTAATTTATCACTCAATGATATCATGATATATCGGTGGCACAAGTGGAAGAGGTTGACAACAGGAACTACCTTTATCACGTTCATGTAGTTTAAACACACACTGTCATTGTTATTAAGCCCCATGCTCCATCAGCAGAGCCAACCGGCCCTACCTTGTGTTAGCTATTGTCATTCCCATTTACCCTGTAAGTAGCGGAATTCAGCCACACAGCGTCAGTCTGGAGTTATGTGGAGGTCAGACTAGACATAAAGGTGGCAGAATCTAAATCAAGCTGTATTTTTGTTGTGCCAGTACAATTTTGTGAAGCTGTTATGATGGGATTTGAGTTGTTTTACTGGCTCAGTATCACAAAACACTAGGATACTTTCTTCCTTGTTTCTTGTTGTTTTTAGTTTATCCCTACACTGTGGTTTCCCTTCCATTATCCTTCATTTAGCACTCTCTCATCTTCTATCAGTGGATTGAGCAAGATGTGAAATTGTCTTGCTGATTTTTGATCACCCATTGTGCACTTCTCCCAGAAAAATTGCACCCCAATTTGTCCTGTTATAGAGAACTGCACTTGCAGCCCTGTTTTGTTTTTGCAACATTGTCATTGTATTATTTTGCTGGTAAAGGAAACCACAGAATAAATTCACTTGGAGTAAAGTGCAGAATATCTCTGCTTCCCCTGCTGGAGCAAATACAGGAATCATCAGACATGAAAAAGAGAAACAGCCCTCTTTACTTTGAATCACCCTCAGAGGTTATCATTAGTACTGGCAGTTCGTGAACATGTGGCATTAATAAGGTTCATTTATTTTTCATGGGAGGTTTTGTGCATCTCCATTTTTATCAGTTCACTTACTGCCCTGGTTTCCAGAACACCCATCTAAAATTAACTGAAGCTGAGTTGATCAACTTGTTTAAAAAGGAGCTGGAAAGAGATCTGATTGAAAACAGGCTGGGAGACATATAATCTGGTATATTAAGACAATAAATATGTTGTTCTTCCGTTGTTGAGCCGGGAAGGGTGGAAGTAAGGGTGATGCAAAGACTGTATATTATGTGAGAAAGGCAACAGGATCTAAAATAAATGAATATCCTCATGTTTTGCTTGGTTTATTTTTGAGGTTGACACATGACAACATCTGAAGGATACTACACGCCCCGACACACTCATCACACTACCCTACATCGGGAACACGTCGGAACTCACCGCAAGACTCCTACGACCGGTAGGCATTAGAGTGGCACACAAGCCCACGTCAACCCTACGACAACTGCTCACCCGAACTAAAGACCCACTCCCCACCATAGACAGGGCCAATGTCATCTACAAGATCCCTTGCAGAGACTGCGAGAAACGCTACATCGGACAAACAGGAAGGAAACTAACAACAAGAGTATATGAACACCAACTGGCTACAAAAAGCCATGACCAATACTCACTCATCTCAATCCACATGGATAAGGAGAACCACCACTTTGAATGGGACAACACCAAGATCCTGGGACAGACTAGGCAGAGACAGGCACGAGAATTCCTAGAAGCCTGGCACTCCACGAAGCATGCTATTAATAAACACATTGAACTTGATCCCATATACATTCCACTACGAAGGAAAACCAGAAGTGAGGCAATCCGTCTCAACAGACCCCAGAGTTTAAAAACCAGGACAGAAAACACACACCGACGCTCCATCGCAGGCTGCACTGAGGATGTTACCCAGCACGGTAATGAAATGTCTGCGAAACAAGAAACCAGCTCAGCGAGCCAACCAACCTAAACACCCACAACCCGAGCTACAAATCTACTCCAAAACCTTAGAGACATTAATTGGTTTCCATAGGATTGCCCCACTGCTTCTCTCTTAATTCCAAGGCTGAATCTGCTCATCTGTTGAGAGTGTGAATGAGAGTGTTAACTGCTGAATTGTCAGGTGGCTGCGTAGATGGAGGTCCTGGTCTGTTTGGTGATCTGAACCTCATTATTACAATGTCTCTGAACTGATCACAGAAACTGGGCACCTCAGGGCAGGCTATCTGGTCTGAGCCAGAAGCAGGCTGGCCCAGTGGGTACAGGATCCATTTTGTCTAGCCCTCCAGCTTATGCTATGGGGAGCATGTTTCTCCCAGTTAAAAGGAAGATGACTTGTGGTGCCTTTTATGACCTCAGGATGTTTCAAAGCATTTTACAGCCAATGAATTCACTAAAAAACACCATCACTCTTCTAAGTAAAACAAACCAAGGCGGCAACAACAAGCCGCCAAAACATCTGATAATGAGGAGATTGTCTGCTTGAGTGATAAGTATTGGCCAGTGCACTGCGAATGTATTTGTCCATCTTAATTCCATCTTCCACATCCATCTGAAAGGACATCCAGGCTGTAGTGTGTCAGCCATGACACTGTTTGTAATGTTTCCACACTACATTAAAGGACAAGGTCAAGAGTTCAAGTTCTACATTAGGAATGAAGCACAAAAATCAAGGCTGACTCTCCAGTACAGCACTGGGGAGTGCTGCCTTAGTGGACGAATGAGTTGGAATTAAACTGAGATCCTACTACCCACTTGGAAAGATGTAAAGTATTCCTGACATCATTTTGAAGAAGAACTAGTGATTTTCTTGATATGCAGGTCAATATTTATCCTCCAAACAAAATCATGAAAAGCACAGTTAGTCTGTTAGGTAGTGCATCAGTGTTTTGGAGACCTTGTTATGCATGAATTGGTTGTCACGTTTCCTAATTTACAAGAGTGAATACACTTTAAAAGTAAAAAGCACTTAATCAGCTCAAATATTTTGAGACATTTTATGTCTTGGAAAGTACTGTATAAACATTTGTTTAACTCTGCTTTGAAATACCATATCTATAACAGTGCAGCGTTTCCTCAATATTACCTAGACGTGCCACCATAGGTCACATGTTAAAGCTACTAAAATCACAACTTTCCAATCTACACCTAGGGATTCAGGTCCATAACTCTTTGAAATTTGTGTCACAGATAGACAGGTCGGTCAAGAAGGTGTCTAGCATGCTTGCCTTCTTTGCTCAGATGTTTGAGTACAGGAGTTGGGACATCATGTTGAGGTTCTACAGGACATTGGTGAGGCTTCTTCTGGAGTACTGTGTGCAGTTCCAGTCACCTCATTACAAGAAGGATATTATTAAACTGAAGAGGGTTCAAAAAAGATTTACTAGGATGTTGCCGGGAATGGAAGGTTTGAATTATAAAATTAGATTGGAAATGTTGGGAATTTTTCCACTAGAGCATAGGAGGTTGAGGTTTATAAAATCATAATGAGCATAGATAAGGTGAGTAGCAAAAGTCTTTTCCCTGAGGTGGGAGAGTTCAAAACTAGGGGACATATTTTTGAGGTGAGAGGAGAAAGATTTAAAAAGGACAGGAGGGGCAACTTTTTTACAAAGAGATTGCTTCATGTGTGGAAGGAACTTGCCAGAGAAAGTAGTGTATGCAGATACAGTCACAACATTTAAAAGAGGTTTGGATAAGTTCATGAATAGAAAAGGTTTGGAGGGATATGGGCCAAACACAGGCAAGTGGGACCAGTTTAGTTTGGGAACACGGTCGCCGTGGACAAATTGGACTGAAGGGTTTGTTTACGTGTTGCATGAATCTATGACTCTATGACCTGGAAGCAAGAGTGATAACGGAGAACCAACTATTCTGCTAAAATGGCTAACAGGGTGATCTGCATCAATTCTATTTCACATGCATTTATCCTGAAATGATGAGAAGGGTGTTCCAGCCTCCCACGGTAGATCCTGGGGAAAGGCTGGGGACTGGAGTGGTGACGGTGGATTTACACAGCACAAGGGATGACAGGAACTGAACAGTAAATATTTCTCCAACATCTATGCCAGCAAGAAGGCCTCAAAATGTACCCATTTATATGTGTCTGGTGTCCCATTTAGTAATCAGCTATTTTTATCAAAAAAAGTTTCAGAATCACTTTAATCCATTCTCAATATGTTTTCTGCCAAGCTGACTGTAATTCATAACTGCGGAAGTAAATTAAGACAAAATGGTTTCCTTTCAATTAAGTGTGCAGTAGCCTCAAGTAACCAGTTGTAATTCTATTTAATGAAAAAATTAAATTATTCTCTTCACTTCATTGCCTTTTTGTGATGGACACAGAGAGTGTGTTCATTAAATGGAGTGGATTTATTTAATACCTCCAAAAATGCCCTATTTGTCTGATAAAAGAAAAGGTCTGGTAATTAATTGAACATAGAGTTGATTTCTCCTGGTGGATAATCAAGTGCATTTTTAAAAGTATCGATCTGACGATTTGACAGGCGGATTCATAAAATGAATCGTTAACATTAAAATTTATGTCAGTGCAGCAAATCTTTTATAAAGTAATTATATGTTGAGGGAAAATGTTGTGTATATGGGCTGATGACTAAATTGCTACAAATCCTCTGTGTAACCAAGCACAGTATATGTATTGTTGAGAGTGTGAGTTGAATATTTGGCATCACTGAGGGCCAATCTTTGTATCTTTCTCCAGTATGGGTTCCTCCATTCAAACTTGATGAAGTGACAGGGTCAAGTTCAGCATGGAGAATCAAGCAATGACGTACCAAAGATGCTTGTTAGAGATATACAGAGACTTCAAAAGGACTGACTAAACCCAATTCTTGTGGAAAATTTAGATTTTGAATTTGAAGGATTGGAATGTGTTTTCTTTACTGAGATGTTTATCTAGAGGTTGGATGTTGTCAAGTTTGAAACTATTACTTGCTGCAAACCCTTGACAGCTACTTTCAACATATTCTCCATGTCAGAGGACAGTTAATATTGAACCATATTGCTGTGGGTTTCAGTGCCACATATAGTCCAAACAGGGTGGAGATAATAGATTTCATTCCCTTTAGGTTTATTAGTGAACCAGATTGGTTTTCACAACAATCCAGTAATTTTATGGTCACCATTAATGACATTAGGTCTTTATTCCACATTTATTTAATGAATTAAATGTGAATTTACCAGTCGCTGCGCTGGGATTTGAACTCATATTTCTAGAGTTCTATTCCAGGAAGTTGGACTATTGCATTTTTAACCATTATGCTGCCATACACCTCTACCAAATCATATATATAAATGCTAAAAAAAAGTAGTCAGGACAATGATTTGAGAATATCCTTCAGGAACACAAACAAAATACTGGGTACTGTAGGAACATGAATTTTGAAAGGTAAGTGGAACATAATAGTATTTACAGAAGGTAAGTTCCAAGAAATACAATATTAGAAAATCCTAATTGAGATGGCAAGTTATCAAAGGCAAAATACAATTTGGAGGTTTAGAAGCTGAGTTTAATATTGGACATAATGACCTGTGTTCTGCCATTTTAAACTAAGGCTAATCTCAGCTGGACAGTCCCAGTAAAACTCAACAATTGCCACTAATACTAACCCAAATACAATGGCAATGGGATATTCCAGGCTAGGTCTGAGGAACCACACAACTACCACAATGAAAAGAACACTGAAAAATCAAGAGATCAGTCACTGGGAAGAAGGTAGCTGATACAATCATGTTGACAGAGTGACTAGTTAAAGAGATGGTCTGCATTTGCTGGTTTTACACTAAAGGTAATGGTCCAATTGCATACATGGCTATTTACATTTTAATTGTGCCAGGATGCATGCCAAGCTTTTATTATAATTTTCCTCAGCTTGCTTGTGACCCATGGAGAAAATGGGGACGATATTCTATGCTTTTATTGTTGCTTCAGTCATGTAATAGTCAATTCATTCAAATTTGCTCAATTGTATGTACCTCAACTTGCTTAAACAAGACAAAGAGAATGTGTATTGTTGAAAGTGATTCCAACATTGTATGCGCTCTGTTTCTGATCACTGGCAGATTGTTTGATTGCAAAAAAACGGCTTTTGTTTCAGTCAATTACCCCACACTTCACCCAAAATTGGTAAAATAGAGTCGGGTCAAATTTACCTCGAGAGTTGGATTAGGAAACCACAAAGACCACTACCAGAAATATAAAGAAACTATTGGTTGATTTTTGGCTCCTGTCCTGGTTCACACATGTTGCCTTGGTCAATTTGTTTAATTTCCAAATGCCATTTTTTTTTATTTTTCTTTTCTCTGGCATTATGGTCTAATTGGGGTAAAATATCAATCTGTCCCAAAACTCCAGACCTCAAAATATTGTGGGTTAATTTGCCATCAATATGCTACAGAGCAGTGCAGACTGTAAGGGATCCACAGATTAAATCACTATTCTTTGACAAATTAATGAGCAAGCTTGAGGGTGACATTTTGGTCTTGCACCCCTTTTTAGGTTAAGGAACTGAAATATCAGCTAGACTTTTAGAGAAGTATATGTGTGGGGACACTAGGTCAGCAATACAGTAAGTTCAGCCTCAACTGAATATCCTGCAAATTTGTGAATAATGAACACTTAAGCAAGATATTGAAGAACAACTGAAATCTGTTAAATAATACACAAGAGTCAGTGCCTTTAGGAGAATAAGGCAGAATATTAGAGTGGAAAAATAGTGTGTCAACAAAATGTAAGACAGATTTGACCAATCTAGAACTGTAGTCCATTTATTGTAGAGGATTATATTCCTTATAGTTTCCAATCTTTTTCTAATGTACAGTGGGCTGGAAAGAACTGAGCAGTGAAATTTATTCCCAAGTCAAGTGCTCGGCACTAGGTAGTGCTGTGAATTAAAACAGTATGACATCTTATCATAAGGGGTTGAATTTCCTCAGAGCTTCCCCTGCTACTATTTTAACTTTAAGGGGAACATTTTCTCGCTCACAAAAACCAGTTTTTTTTTTGACAAGATGATACCAAGATGAAGGCAATGGAGTTGAAGAGCACATTAGAACATGTGTCTATTCATATTTTAGTCTTTCATTGATGTCTCCTATCTATGCTTACTATCGTATCCTCTTAGAAGAAAGTTATGTGGGCAATCTCATTCTGTTTTCATTAATTCTTAGCCCATAGTTATACTTCCTACTGCCTTGGGAAAGCAGTTAACATAATCAAGAACCCCTCCTACCCTGGTTATACTCCCTTCCACCCTCTTCCATCAAGCTGAAGATACAAAAGTTTGAAACACGTACCAACAGATCTAACGACAACTTCTTCCCTGCTGTTATCAGACTTATGAACAAACTCCTCCTATTGTTAGAGTTGATCTTCCTCTGCACCTTCTCTGTAGTTGTAATATTATATTCTACATTCTGTTCTATTACCTAAATGAGCTTATGTAAGGTATGATTTGGCTGGTTAGCACACAAAACAATACTTTTCACTGTATCTCAGTATATGTGACAATAGTAAATCAAACTAAATCAAAAAGCCATACAGTCATGTATTGGCCATCATTTTAATTTCAAAAATATGCTTCATTCATGAAAAATATCTTTATATATATATATGTATAGGCACCAATGCAGTTCAGTTCTGTGCAATAGCATATTTGAAGAAAACAAAGAAAGAATGGAATTTAACCCTCACGAACAAACCAAAGGCGTCTCTTACTTGTGCAAGATTATGTTTACGTATAATTGAGGCACCAGGTGGGTCTGAGAACTGAACAAACTCCTATTTAACTTTGGCAGAAAGACCTCAGACAGTGTTTTTTCCCCACTGCGACTTGGTTGCAACTGGCCCAAGCATTAGTGCATCCCTCAGCACATAGTCTTGGACCTTGAAATGCCATTTTACTGCTTGCTGAGAATTGCTTCATCAGTGGCTGCTCTGCTGAGGCGCGAGTGAAGCCACATATTGGGACAGGTTGATAAACCTCTACAAAGCAACTGACTATTCTGTTAATCAAGTGTGAATGCCTAAATCTGACACTTTTCATTCTCACCTTTGATACCATTTGCTGAAATAGGAACAGTCTTCAGAATGCCACTGGGGTTGGACTAAAGCTTGGAGTCAGGGCTCCTCCCAAGTAAACAGGAGATGAGGTTAAAGCAATGTCAGGTTTCGGGAACACTGGAACAGTTAAGTGCACATCCCAGTTGATGTGGTTGTTATGCCTGTAAAGTTAGCCCCTTTTCAAGTGGGTAATCCCCTTTCCATGGATTTTATGCATTTATCAGGAACATATGTATTAGATAATTCCTTCTGAAGTATTAAAAGCTATTATGTACTCATACCAGTAGTGTAACAAAATATATAGGGAGTCTCACAGCTATGACACATTACTTGACAACTAACTTAGGCCTTTAGGGCCTGCACCTATGCTTATTATGTTAAAGTTTAAAACTAAAATACACTTTCTGATAGTATGATTCTTTCCGAGAGATTTATTTTTCTGAAACTGTGATCTTTCTGTCAGATATTAAGTTTATAAATATGTGGTTTGTTTTCAAAATGCCTTACTTGATAGTGGGTTAATTTGGCATTCTGGCCTCCCTTGATTGAATTGCGCTATAACTTGTAAAGTGACCTGCAACCTAACTCATCCACACCCAGCCCTGAACGCCTTATGCATCTGGATTACTGCAAGGCATCAACTACTTTCAGCCAAAGTAGTCAATCTGGAATGCATAGAACATAAAAATATATGAAATAGGAGCAGGAGTAGGCCATTCAGCGTCTTGAGTCTGCTCCCCTCATAAAATCATGGCTGATCGGCCCAGGCTTCAACCCTTCTTTCAAGCCAGCCTAGCGTAGCCATCAACTTCCTGATATTTCAAAAAGCTATCTACCTCCTCTTTAACTACTTTCAATGATCTAGCTTCCACAACTCTCTGGGCTAGAAAATTCCAGACATTTATTACCTTCTGGGCAAGGAAATTCCTTCACACCTCTATTTAAATGAGTGGTCCCAGTTCAAGACTCCCCAGCAGTGAAAAATGGATGCATAAAACAAGTGATGAAGTTTATTTCACTCAAGCCAAGAATTTAAATCGCCTGCGGGAAGCAGCATCAAAGAATTTTCTAGCCTCCTTTTGGTTAAGAGTTTGTAGATTGAGTCACAATGTACAATCTATTTCACCACAAGTTGTATATTTCCTGTCATCTGAATGTTCAGCAATTGCTGTGAGATTATGTAAACCGTGACAGTCTCAGGTAGCTCCCATAATGCTTTCATTTTAAGGTAGTCCATCGTCACAGCAAAGTTGACCGATAAAAGACAAGTGGCAGGATGGCTATAATATCTTCTGTGACATCCAAGGGCATCAACAAAAAAAAAGTTATGAGGATAAGCTGGCAGACACCAGCATAGTCATGGAGATATTTTGTAGCCAACCTGCTCAGAGATGTTATTACGTACCTCTGGAACCCGTGGGACTTGAACCAGGCCTCCTAGATCAGGCATAAGGATATTACCATTGCACCACAAGCACCCTTCACAGAGCATACCACTGGCACTGGAAGCATCAGCAATGTGGTAAAACTGCATTGTCAGTCCATTAATTTGATCACAATGCTACTGTGCCAGTTGTTTACAGTATTATAGCGTATACAGCACAGAGAAAGGCATGTGAGTACATTGTGTCTGTGCAGATGTTTGCTTTCTGGCAATGTGCCACCTATTTTAACCATATTTTTCTGTTTGATTCCCACCCTGCAATATTCCTTTGTACAATTATCTGATACCCGCCACTCTCACATAACAATTTACAGACTCTGCTTCCAAAATGTTTAGGGCTAGGAATACTACAATCGAATTGTCCTATGTAAAAGGATGTCTTTCTGACTTGCCCTTTAATTCTTCCTGTGGGTATTTGAAATGTCTGCCCTCTCAGATACTGCCTAACTGACCAGGGAAAACAAATCTAAACATTTAAGTTATCAGAATCATTTATAATTTACTAGATCTCCTCTGGATGAAATGCCCTGACTTGCCTCAAGCAACTCTCCATAACAGGAGCTTTCCTTATTTCTCACAGCCCGTGAGCAAATCGACAACATACCTTATCCCATTGCATTCACATCTTTCCTACAGTGGGATTCCAAAATCTACCACTGAGTCTGTAGCAGCTTCCCCTGCTGATAGAAGGTCATGGATCTACTATTTCCGAGGAGTATAAAAGCCTGCTCCGGGAATGAGGGCAAGAGCTGACACTGGCAATCTCATTTTGCCACCTGGAAGATGACTGTTGAGCTTTACCTTGGGGGTTGGGATGTAGCCAACATCACACAGGTAGATCTTTCACAGGACTGGAAGATGGGTTATTCAGGATGCAGCACAAATCTGATCATTGCAGTCAGGGATCTCTGTGTGAGCTGCAGGGCACCCATCAAGGAGGGACACCTTCCCCCACCCCCTCTCCCACCATCTTCAAGACCCTACCTTGAGGTATGCAGGGTTTACCTGCGCCAATGTGGACAAAGTGTCAATGGCCCCTATTTTGACCCTTCAGTTGTTCAATGGAGCAGTTGCCACACCAATGTTCCCATCACTGGCCAGTACTTTGTACCCACCTGCAAACGTCACCACCCCCACTCTCCCATGCCTTCCTGCCAGCCTGTCACCATGGGGCCAAGCCCAATCCTAGAATATAGAAGCAGGAGTAGGTCATTCTGCCCCTTGAGCCTGCACCAGTCTTACATATGATCAGGGCTGATCATCCAACTCCGTACCCCATTCCTGCTTTCACCCGTATCCTTTGATCTCTTTAGTCCTAAGCACTGTACCTATATGGGTGGCTCAGTGGTTAGCACTGCTGCCTCACAGCACCAGGGATGCAGTTCAATTCCAGCCTTGGGCGACTGTCTGTGTGGAGTTTGCATGTTCTCCACATGTCTGCATGGATTTCTGCCAGTTTGCTCCGGTTTCTTCCCACTGTCCAAAAATGTGCAGCTGAGGGTGAACTGGCCATGTTAAATTGCTCATGGTGTCCAGGGATATGCAGATTCGGATGGATTGGTTGTGCTAAATTGCCCATAGTGTCCAGGGATGTGTATGCTAGGTAGATCAGCCATGCTTAATACAGGGTTGCAGGGATAGAGTGAGTGCCTTACTCGGGGTGGGATGCTCTTTCAGGGTCAGTGTGGACTCGATGGACTGAATGGTCCCTTTCCACACTGTCGGGATTCCATGATGTTTCTTGAAAGTCTTCAATGCTTTAGCCTCAACAGTTTCCTGCAGCAGAGAATTCCACACTCTGGGTGAAGAAATTCCACCTTATTTCTGGCCTAAATTGTGCACGCCCCACCCCTCCCCCACCAACCCTTATCCTTAGATAGTGACCCCAGATTCTGGACTGCGCAGTCATCATGAACGCTATGCTTGTTTCAGTTGCCGTGGAAGATGCCTGACCTACTGAGTTTTTCCAGCATTTTCTGATTATGTTTTGGATTTTCATCTCTTGAGCTATTTTGTCTTTTCTGAAATCTGACATTATTTTCCTTCATGTGTGTGGAAACTCCTAATAACTTTATTACAGGCTCTCAATAACTGTTTGCTATTTTTCACATGGTGGATGATCCAAACCAAGTTCCAGGCTGAAAGCTTTCCTGCTCCTATGATGCTGCTTGACCTGCTGTGTTCATCCAGCCCCATGCTTGTTATCTCGGATTCTCCAGCATCTGCAGTACCTTTTATCTCCAGGCTGAAGTATTTCTTCCTGTTGCAAGTAATCTCAGTGCACCAGCGCCCTCTAAAGGAGAATGTAAGGATTGTGAATGATTTAAAATGTGAGTCCACAGTCCCACTTCAATATTGCTGCAGCAAAGTGTCTTGTTCAGTCAAACGCCTTCTAGTGAAAAGTTTTTTCACCAGTCAAAGGCACCAGGAATCGGCAAGAAAGCTGGTGGATCTTTGCTTGTGGCCTTTCTGTGAAACTGAAGTATTCTGCTGTCTTGAACATGAGATGATTATAATGGCTTTCCTCAGAACTTCTTGTGTTCCACCACTGTAAAAATCCTAAAGTAACTTTCAAATTAAGCAAGGGGCTAAATACTAATGCATTTTCACTCCCACCCAATTCTCTGTTGCATTGGAGCAAATAGAACTATATTTCAAGCAGAGAGGGTGTAGCCCATCTGATGTTGTCAGAATTTAGTTGCCACTCGACAGTCTAAGTAAAAGATACTTGCAGGGTTTCACCTTTCTGAGGGAGAGCAGGGAAAATGCAGGATTCCAAGAATGTCATCCATGGTTCCCCCTATCCAATAGGAACGAAAGTTGGTCAGACAAGTGTGGCAATACCCCTGCACTAGTGATCCCAAGGTCCAGGTGAGTTTGAATCCCAACACTGGTAAAATTCGATTTGTTATTGTCACATGGTACCCGGGCACAGTGAAAAGTTTTGTTTTGCATGCAGTGCAACCAGATGATACCATACAAAGTGCATGAGGGTATTAGTAAAGAGCAAGGAATACAATGTTACAATTTGAATTCAGTTAATAAATTAAAAGCTAGTCTCAGTAATGGTGACCATGAAAAGGTCCCCTCTGGTTCCTTTCTTGATCTGGCTTACATGTGATTCCAGGTTCACAGAAATGTGGCTGACACTTGAAATGCTCTCTGAAATTATCTAGCAAGCCACTCAGTTGTATCAAACTACTACAAAGTCAAGAAGGCATGAAACCAGACATCCTACCCAGCAGCATTCATACACTGGAAACAGCACTGGTAAATCCAGCCCTGTCAACTTTGCAAAGCTCTCCTTTGTAACATGCAGGTGCAAGATTTGAAGAACTCCCTCAAGCAATGGCTGAATCATACCTTGTGAATGACACACAACCAGACATCGCTGTCACCACCCCTGGGTATAGCCTATCCCACCAACAGAAAGGACCCATCAGTGATGGCAGTACAGCAGTATGTAGTTATACAAACATATGAACAGGGAACAGTAATGGGCCATACAGCTCCTCCAACCTTCTCTGCCATTCAATAAAATCATGACTGACCTGACAGTAACATCAAATTCAGAGTATGCTCTAAACTTGAAATGTAAATATCCTATTTTTGCATTCCCTTTGCAATAAATTATAATATTCAATTAGTTTTGCTAATTACTCACTAACTGCACACTAACCCTTTGTGAATTATACATGAGGACACCCATGTTCCATCTTAGAGCTCTGCAATCTCTCAGCATTTAGATAATATTCTTCCTTTTTTTAATGGATAATTTCACATTTTCTCAAATTATACTCCATTTGCCAGATCTTTCCCTAACTTTTAACCTATCTTTATGTTTTGTACCGCCTTATACATCCTCACAACTTACTCCCCTGACTGTCTGTGTTGTGAGCCAATTTGGCAATCATAATGTCCATCCTTACACTCAAGTCATTTATATGTTATAAACGATCGAGATCCCAGCATTGATCATGCCAATATGAAAAAGAACCATTTATGCCTATTCTACTTTCTGTTAGCCAGACAATCTTTTACCCTTGACAGTATGTTTATCCCTATGCCATGAGCTTTTATTTTCACAAATGCACACCCCTCCTGAATGATGGCAAAACACAGCACATCAGTAAAAAGACAAGGCTGAAACATGTGCATTTGTGTTCATCTAGAAATGTTTCTGAACTAGCCATGCCCTAAGCTATTCCAGAATAGCTACAATATTAGCATCTGTGAGCAATGTTGAAAATTACACAGCCAAGTACTGTCCACAAAAAACAGGACAAGTATAATTAAGCCGCTAGCATCACCCATAGATAACACAGTATGGAGCTGGACAAGCACAGCTGACCAGGCAGCATCAGAGGAGCAGGAAAGTTGACGTTTCGAGTCGGGCCCGGCCTACTGTGCTTCTCCAGCTCTATGTTGTGTTATCTCTGAGTCTAACATCTGTAGTTCTTGTTATCTCTCCGTAGCATCACCCATCTACTCTCCATCAGCAGCAAAGTGATGGGAGGGATTGTTGGCAATATAGTGCTATCAAGTGGCACTTACTCAGCAATAATAGCTCACTGAAGGTCAGCTTGGGTTCTGCCAGAGTCGTTCAGCTCCTGGACCTCATTGCAGCGTTGGTCCAAAACATGACCAAAGAACTGAACACAAGGGGTGAGGTGAGAGTGGCTGCTCTTGATATCTAGGCAGCATTTGGCAGAGTGTGGCATCAAGGAACCCTGACAGCAGTACAGACAATGGGAATTGGGGAAAACTCCAATTGTTTAGAGTCTTGCCTTGCACAAAGGAAGATAATTGCGTTGATATAAGTCAAACTCCCCTGTCAGATGACATCGCTGCAAGAATTCCTCAGGATGGTGTGCTGGACACAATTGTCTTCAACTGTTCCATCAATGACCTTCTCTCTGTCATAAGGTTAGAAGTGGGATGTCCACTGATGATCACAGTGTTCAGTACCATTTTCTATTCCTCTTCTACAGAATAAGCAGCAAGACCTGGACAAAATTCAGGCTTGGTCTGGCAATTGGCAAGTAACATTCATATCACAGAAGTGCCAGACAATGACTATGTCTAACAGGAATGAATCTACCCACCTCCCTTTCGCATTCATTGACATTATCAACTATGAATTTGCTACTACCAACATCCAGAGGACTTACCATTGATCAGAAACTAAACTGGACCACCCAAATAAATGCTGCGGCTACTTGAAACACTTCAAATGCTGGGAATTTTACCATAACTCATCTCCTGACTCCATAAAGCCTATTCTCTATCTACTTGCCTGGATGAATGCAATTCCAACAATACTGAAGCTTGACAGCACCCAGGAAAAAGCAGAGCAGTTGTTCCATGATCCTAACTGTTCATTCCAACCACCACTAACAACACAAAGTATGTACCATACACAAGATGCACTGCAGTAACTCTTCAAAACTCCTTTAACAAAACCTTCCAACCCCTCGACATCTATCATCTAGGACAGCAAATGCATGCAAACACCACCACCTTCAAGTTTCCCTCCAAGTCTCATGCCCACTCTGACTTCAAAATATGTTGCTTTTCCATCACTGTTTTTAGGGTAAAATCCTGGACTTCCTTTCCTTGGAGCAATTGATGTATTTACACCAATACAACTGAATTGCAACATTTAGAGAGACCAGTTCACCACCACGCTCTCCAGAATAATTAGGAACAGGCAATAAATGGTGGCCGAGTCAGTGATACACAAATCCTGACATGCGAATAGCATCATTGCCTATTTGTTTCCTATTTGTATTCACCGTGGACCAAGTCCTTCCTGTTAAATGAAAAACACTTGCACACTTTCACTCTAAACACCCAGATTTAGCATCACAGCCTCGACATGCAAAATAGCCCTGATTAGACCTAGTGGAGAGCATCTAGCAATATATGTCTCTTATCTTCAGAAGTTACCCCCTTGTTGCAGCAAATGTAACATCTCTATTACCCACAATGGCTGCAATCTCAAAGTGAAAATGAAAATTCTGTATAAATCTGTACCAAATTTAGGGGAGCCTCATGTTACTTCTTATTACTGCCCCACGTCATTTTATAAACAAAAAAACAGAGTCAAAGGTTTCAGTCTCACCTATTTGGACTGCCAGAGATGAAAGAATAATTTCCCAATCATGTTTCCAGGGAAATGTATTTCACTGATTTGTCTATAGATTGAGTGACCAACACCTGATCTATTTTCAATGTAATCCATCTCCGCCCCGATACACTAAACCATGTGTAGATTTTTTTGTTGAATAAATTCCTAATCTAAATTCATTCTGTTCTAACGTGAAAGCAAAATCCTGAAAATGCTGAAGTCAAAACAGAAAGTAGTGGAAATACTCAGCAGGTCTGACAGGATCTGTGGAGAGAGAAACAGAATTAATGCATTGGGTCTAACATGAGTCTTTCAGAACTGCCACTCTGTTCTATGCCTTATTAATCTCCAATATTAAATATATATTATATATAATCTTCATTTCCACAATGCAGTAAAATAAGTTGTGTTATTTTTGAATGTGTTTATTGGAACATAAATATTAAACAACTGTCATTAATTTCCACTACTTTCCACCACAACTACTTGCTTTTCAACTGAACATGGAAATCAAAGCACATAAGCATTCATTATCTTATTTTAAATTCAATCCCAGTGAGCTGTAATTACAACTTTTCTGATGACATTTTGTGATAATGTGGGAGGGAGGGGGCAATAACTGTCTTTGCCAAGTGTCTGGCCCCTAACCTCTCATCCGAGATATCAGATCTATTCTATGATTGTGATTTAGTTTGGAATTTGCTCTTGGGCAGTCTGGGAATTTGCTCCAGAATTTACTCCTTTTAAAGCTGAGTGATATTGAAGCTTTGAGCAACCAATTATTTAAAACCTTCATTATGGTCAATTGCATTGAGCTGGCAGGGAACAGAGCTTACTTTGCATGATCTGCTTGTGGCCTGATATGTTATAAAGCAGTGAGTTCCGAACAAATAAAACCATTGTATTTACATCTACCTTTTACTGTATAAAAAAGACTGGCTCCCTTAATTAGGCTGAATAATATCCCTTTGATTGCTGCCAAGATTGCCTTGCTCCAACCTGAAAGACAGCCTGTCCATTTTACTCAGAACTGGAGGCATCCTGTCCCTTCTGTTACTCATTATGATTAAATACTTACTGATACACAGACTGCTTTTTTGGTACGTAGAGGAAAGACTAATTTTAGTTGTAGCAGCATTTGAAATAAGTAACTTGCTGCAAAATCCACGTTGGTGTGATGTTATCAAAAAAAGATTGCATTGTGGTAAAGGCAGGCTATTCTGGACCACTTAAAACTATTTACTGGCTCCTAGAGGAATATGCTGGTAATGTAGAAAACCAGCCAGAAGTAGGCACTGCTGACTAAGTGCCATTGGAGTGGAAGTGAAACAGTGCCTTGCCTGCAGATCCAAACTGAGGACACAGAATATCACTGCATCAAGCAAGCCTGACCAAAATTGAGTGCCCTAATATAAATTAGACTGGCAAGCTATGGATCCTCTCTGTGCACCTCTAGGCAACTCACCGGTGAAGCATCACAGTTGGATCAACAACAAACTACAAGTAAGTCTCACAAATGGTGTTAGAGTTGGTTATGCCTTTAAATGAATTAACATGTTGACCATAATTAAATTCATGCTTGGTTGGTGGTCACAGGGACTGACAAGTTCAAACCAGTTGTCTTTTCTGCTCATCAATGGCAAGCTTCTCCAAGAGATCCTTCAACTACTAAGACTACCTTCTACCCCCTACCAACTGCCTTCAAGAGATCTCACACTTCTTTTCGGCGATTACCTGGGCTGTATAAAAATTGCCTTCACAAATCTAGCAGTTGGATCAACACCAGCACATATTGAGTACAGGCCCTTCTACTGCTAAACTGGCCACTCTAAATGGATTCAATTAGAAATGGTTAAACTCAGTAGATCTAAGATCTACCATCTCAGATACAGTAAGGGATTGCATGGTATTTTTATTTTAATTGAGAAACTTGAGTTAAGGCCTTCAGGACATAAGTTGAAAACATAAAAATGTGCAAGTGTATGTTTCTTTTGGCAGTACATTGCAGAAAATACCCAGGAACAGACTATCTTAGAGGTAGTAATCTGTAAGGATAAGATTAATGAGAGATCTTGCAGTTAAAATTTCTCCAGGGGGTAGAATTGCATATAAAAATTAAAATTCAGTTTGAGGGAGAGAACCAGTGTCCTCAACTTAAATTAGGGCAATTACTGAAGTATGATGAAAACACTATTGAAAGTGGACTGAGAAAATAAACTAAGGGGAAGATCAATAGATGAGCAATAGCATTTATACAGATATTGCAAAACACTCCACAAAAATTGATTCTAGTCAAAAAGAAGGACTTGGTGCCAAGGATGAATCGCCGGCGTTTAACAAAAGTGGTCAAGCAGAATATTCAATTAAAGATTAAGGCGCACTAAGCACAAAAACTAATGATAGGCCAGAGGATTTGAATATTTTTAGGAACCGTCAGCAGACGATTGAAAAGTTAAAAGTGAGGAAAAATGTTGATATGGAAGTAAATTTGTAAGAAATGTATAAACAAACAGCAAACGTTTTTACGGATACATTTAAAGAAAGAGAGTAGCTAAAGTAAGTGTGGGACCATTGGAAGAAGCAACAAGGGAAAATTAATAATGGGGAACAGAGAAATGGCAGATAACTTAAACCAATATTTTGCATCCATCCTCACAGTGGAGGGCACCCATAAGAATCCCAGAGAAAACATAGAAACACTGTGCTAATAGAAGAAAAGGTCTTATGAGAGTCATTATCACATGGAACAAAATATTTGCTAGACAAATAGGACTGCAGGCTAACAAGTTGCCTGAACCTGATGACCTGCTTCCAAGAGTTTTAAAGAAAGTGGCTGAAGAGATAGTGGAGGCATTGGTTGAAATATTCCAGATTCCAAGAGGGTTCCAGTGGATTGGAAAGTCGCTAATGTGCCCCGCCCCAACCTGTTTAAAAAGGACTGGAGGCAGACAACATAAAACTATAGGCCAATTAATCTAACATCTTTTGTTGGGAAAATGTTAGAGTCCATTATAACTCTCTTCCCCAACAGACTGTGAAGACATATATGAAATAAAGGATTAGGGTTACTAATTTATCTGATATTTAATACTGATTATTGATAATACAATTCTATTGATTGCAGTAGAACTGAATATCAGGCCCAGGTTTTGTGCTACAGGTTAAGACAAATTTCTCCCCCTTACAATTTAGATATCAGCACTTGAGGAGAAGTTGAAACATGTTAACTAAAAATCAAGTCCAAGTCACAAACAATGGAATAGAAAAGGAAAACCAATGTGCTTCTAGTCAACGTCACTAAATGTGTGGAGGCTTAACCAAATATAAGTCAATTCCTCAGAAAGACTGAAAAGAAAATTACGAACAGGGATATTAGTAAAATCCTTGTACAGACATTTCAACATAGGTTGAAACCCTTCTGTACACATATAAAAATGATTTGTAAAAGTTAAAATTTGGTTTTCAATCACAAGCAGGTTTACTTGTTAATTGTTATAGATTTGGTTTGTTTGTTACACAACCAGACTTAATACAACAGACAGCACACCAAATTATTCATAAGACAAGGGTTTCCTATCAAAATTAGCTTGTGTATATTTAAAGGCTTCAGTCTATTACTAATACTTATTGTGCATTGCCATATGCCTTAAGGTGGATCAAAGATTATACAGCTAGAATTTCAATACAACCCAGAAAATGCAATGCCAAAACGTTTTTGTCAAACTGAATGTTTACAATCTCAGGTTGGATTACCACCTTTTCATGCACCAAATCCAGACAGGAAACAATGAGTGGAGTAAGAGCTGAACTTAGTTTTATGGTATGGAGTATCATCCTCACATTCGAAGACACAAATGAAATAAAGGATTTAGGGATAGAAATTCACCTGATATTTAATACTGATTACTGATATTAAATTCTACTGATTGTGGTAGACCTGAATATCAGGCCCGGGTTTTGTGCCACAGGTTAAGACAAATTTCTCCCCCTTACAATTTGGATATCAGCATTTGGGAAGAACTTAAAACAACATAGGAAATGTGTCAATGGAAATACCTTGAATAGAAAGTCACAAATGCCAAAACAACAGCAAGGTGAACCAGATCAATCTCCAGTCTGTAACAGTTTTGGATGGTGGCTATGTTTTTACATATCAATTACCTAGCAATCAATGAATTAATTGCTTTTGAAATTTACTCACTGTTATTAAGCCAGCAAACACAGCAGTCACACAGCAAGCAAGATGAATGATGAGTAAATCTGTTTAATTTTGCTGCCATTACTTAAGGGTGAAATATTATTCCAGTCACCAGGAGAACCTCAAATAGAGAGATCTTTTATTATCACTTGAACATGCAAATAAGTTGTGATTATATAGCACTTTGCTCAAGATCATTGTTTAATATTTTGTAACAAAGCAAGTTTTGGTCTGCTTAGTCAAGACACAAATTGCTCAGTTCAGAATCTACTTCAGTGTCTAATTGTGATAAATCAGAACCATATTCTGTACTAAATCTTACTTAAATTAAGCAATATTTATAACATAGTAAAGTAAGAATTTAATAGTAAAAATTTAATCATTTGAATTCAGAGACTTTGAAGAAAAGGGAGTAAATGTATCAAGATTTCTGTATTTAGTATTTTCTTTAATGAACTTGTTTCATTTAACCCTTGGACTTAATGATGTCTAAATGTTTCCTCTGCACAACTGTGATATATGGGCACATTGCCTGTAGCTAATGCATAAAAATTCTAATTATCTGCTAAGTCACAGGATTCTGGAATTATTACTTTAATGATTTTTCAGCAAAAGCTTTGTGAATTGAAGTCTTATAGTCAGCCATCTTGTCACCTCAGCGCTGTGTTGAAGATTTAACATGAGCATCCATGCTGATCTGGCTTAATTTTATGCATACTAATGTATCATCATGCTTTGCAATTTCTTGTAAAAATGATTAAGCTGCTAATTAAAGCTGTTTATAACTTGTTTCTCTCGATCTAAGCCATCAGCCACCATGATAATTAACATGCAAATTACCTCAGGGGAACAAAGGCACAGGGGTTCTCCACTCCCAAACGTCTGCAAACTGATTTAATTATTGCCTGAATACCAAAACATCACAATTATGAATGGTGGCATTTGTTTTAATGGGCAATCAGATAATTATCCAAATGACATTTTGGGAAAAAATCTTCTTTTAGTTTAATTTTTATAGCTTGTGGCTAAGATGATGAAGTTACATCAAACATTTTGATGTCCAATTTACTTTATCCAATGATGATAGACTCAGTGGCATAATAATTGGACTTCAGATAACATCCGAGGGGCACAGATTGATTGAGATTAAAGACATTATAGCTACATTTGGAATGAATGGCAATTAAACACTCCAGCACACAAAGGCAGAAGAAAACTATCTGCAAGTTGAGAGTTTGGTGAAGAGTACTATAAAAATGACATTGGTGAACTGTGTAAATAACTGTAACTTGTAATTTAGTGCTTTTTTAAGTACCTTCTATTTTTCTTGAGTCTTTGTAATATTTAGAATATAAATAAACTGTTTATTTACTGATTAACTAAGGATGAGAAACATGGCTAAACTTCTAATCCACAGCAGACATTATTAAACATTCATTTCCTTGCAATACTTTGCATATAAATTTGAACAAAATAGATTTTAAAAATCTTGAATTGAAGCGAGAGAAATATTGAAATTACAGTAAGTTTCAAAACGGAAGTGAGTGCCTTTCTTATGCTGAAATTGACCAACACCTTTTTCAGATTCTCCAAGTTTTAGCAAACACTGATTAAGCCATCAACTTTTTAAAATGTGTTTTTCAACCTATTTGATAATAACTATATAACTCCATGTCACAGAATTTAGAGCTCAGAAAGTAAGTATCAGCTGGCTAGTACATGAGGGGTTTTAGATTTAGATTTAGATTTTATTGTCACTTCTACCCAACTATAGGAGTACCGTGAAAATTGTATAATATTGCAATGCATGTCTCCATCTTAAGTACAAAGGTACAAAAATCTTAGGTATGAAGTAGTAAAAGAAACAAAATTTAAAAAGTTAAGCATAAGTAGAAAAATAAAAAGATGTGGTTGTAGTTAACTTTAAAGGAATAGGAGACCATGGATTGGTAAAACATTGCTGAGCCCACTTCTATCCTCACCTGAGGTCCACGTGATTACGACTCTTGCAAGGTGGCCTTAGGTGAATCGTTTTCTTCCGTTCTTAAACGGAGCAGTTGTGCAAAAATTCTCATTCCCAAACTGCCCAACTGAAATCAACTAACACAGCATTGATTGGGTTTTGAACTCCAGAACTTTGGTTATTCCCTGTATTTACTGTCTGAGCAATTGGAAGAGTTTCTGAGAATCCACTTAATTAAATTATAAATATTTACTTCTGCTCAAAACCCACAGAAACAAAACCCACTTCTGAACAAAACCCATAAATTAGTTCCCCACTTTGTGTAAATAATGATGAAGAGTAGGGCTTCCTGTCCCTGGCTGACTTTGGATTTCTCTAATTCTGTGATACCACATAAAGAAGCCTATGATGTCATCATGCACAAGGATTTAGTTCCAATGATGAAACAATCTTATACAGCGACATCATGAACATGTATCAACTGAGATTTTATGTTGCGAGCCATTGCAATCGCCTTCAATTGCACCAGCTCAATGTGATCATCATTAGATTTTGGGAGAGGTTGAGGACATGAAGTAAGCCAGCTGGTCTCGCTGAGAGCCAGTAAGGACACGATGGGCCAAATAACCTCCTATGCTGCAACCATTCTATGATTCTATATGAATTCATTTCACCAGGTGAGATCAACATGTCATGAGATGATTTAAAAGGTCAGTTGCCTTTGTTCAAAAGGTGGTGAAATAATAGTTAGAGATAACAAGGTGTGGAGCTGGATGAACACAGCAGGCCAAGCAGCATCATAGGAGCAGGAAAGC
>JAHRHZ010000004.1:10824208-10843409 GCA_024137785.1 Ginglymostoma cirratum | reverse complement strand
CTTGTTATCTCGGATTCTCCAGCATCTGCAGTACCTTTTATCTCTGAAATAATAGTTTGGCTTTTTTTTCCAGTTTGGTGTTAAAGAAAAGTGATTGGTCCTGTTGATTACAATGACATCATGCAGAACTGTGTGATGTTACAACATGTCTTTAGACCTCATGTCATAAACGTGAGATTAGAGAAGGTTTTTGTTTAGGTGGTACACAGTTTAACCACTCAAAAAACCTACACAATTTAATTTTGACAAAGGAATTCTATCAAACAAATTTTATCATTTTGTACTGGCAGTCCAGAATGTCACACGACAGAAGCACAATTGAAATAATGAGCCCCGCGAACAATGTCCTGACTAAAGATTGCTGCAACAGGATGACAATGATTGGATGAGGGCAACAGATAAATAAGGAACAACTTAACACTGGACGATGATGATGATCCAGAAGAAAAAGATGTGAAATATTGACACAAATACCTCCTTGTGTACTATGATGAGAATCAGGAAGCCAAGGAGAAAGATAATGAACAGTAAAGTGAAGAAGGACAATTTTGATGAAGCCAACCCGTAAGTTCCTTCAAATCTCCTGTATTGGTGTTCCTCTGCCTCAACCCCTCTCAAATTTTCATCTTGCGTCCTTTGTTTCATTGCTCCTATGAACAAACTCAAACGTATTCACCTGGCAGGGAGGAGTTAGATAGTGTTTAGTGGATATGGTAATGGAACAGATTCACAAAGCATGAGGGGGGTGTGTAGAAGATGGATCAGTGTGTGCATCCTATAAGTGAAGGCTAGAAAAGTAGTCTTCATGTATCTTCAGATTTGTGGAACTTCTGCAATTGAAATATTAGGCACCGAGGTGAGGAATTTGTGATATATTTGATACTTTATGATGAGACTTGGGGAATAAGCTTAAATGAGGGAATCCTGAAGATGGATGGGGCTTTGACTGTCAAGGCCATATCACTAGAATTCCTTTCCTAAGTCTTTTGATCACTCTCATCCTGTCAGACACTCCTTAAAAACTAACTCTTACTCAGCTTTAGGTCACTGTCCTAATTTATCCTTAAGTGGTTCAATGTTACATATTGTTTGCTAATGTTCCAATGAAAGACCTTGGGACACTTTATGATTTAACATTGCTTTGTAAATGCAACAATCTGTCACTGGGCACATTGCAGTCATTTGTTCTAAGGAAGCACAGCAGTAACTTCAATTAGGGACTAATTCAATTTGGGGCAACACCTGGGCAGCTTATTTATAAAACAATGTAGACATCAGCAGAATCTTCAGTGGAATCTAAGTTGGTGATCAAATCTGAGAAATGATGAAGGATCTTTTAATACATGCAACACCACTGAAGAAAACATCACAGCACTAGTAGAAGAGCAAAGATAATAATCATCATGCTGGAGTACGCTGGTCACAAGTCTTTCATTGTCTTTCAACATGCTCTTTGTATCTGATGGTTACCTGATTGAACAGTTTTAGCAGTGCTCAACAAAGACACAGTTAGAGAACCTAGGAGTGGCAATGCCAGGAGCCCTTATGTCAGATATTGTTATCTCTTAAAACACCACCAGCAGAACACAGGAGGAAACATCAAGCTGGTCATTAACATGTTCCAGAGATGTCAATGGCAATATCCTATTACCAAAACCAAGCTACCACAAGAAGAGACCCTGGCTTTGCTTTACAAAATGAGCAACCTATTATAAAATTGGAGTAAATGAAAGTAAGGCAATTGTAGACATCCAAAGAATGCACACTGTTAGGAGAGAATGCATTGGCTTGTATTCACTATTAGATATTGTTGCGTCAAACTATTCAACCAGGTAATAATTATTGGTGGGCTTATTCAGAAACAAAAAGGCCTGCCACGTGCATATTTTGTACAATACACAGTAGATTGAAGGATTATCCCTTATTTGACAGTGGACAAGAAAGAACTAATATGCTGAGAAAATGTGCAATATGTGTTGAACACAAATAAAAGGGATGAATCATGTTGTAATGCCCTTGCAATAAGTCACTGAGGAGAGCTCTATGTGAAGGTCATGATAACGTTCGCTTCCATGAATTCCTGCTTCAAAACCAATTAGCCCCCTCCCTTCAAGTGTCCTGGTCCAGAACATTTTATGCAGTGGCTTCACACAGGACACATCAGAGTTCAGCTACGCAGGTCATACAAGCTTTTACATATGGCAGAGGCTCGCCTTATTTAATAGAACAACAGAAGCCCTCTTTTCAGATTCTAAGTATTCACGATTGACCGCTCTTGTAGGGATCTCGGTTGCTGTTCACTTCACTCTTAGTGGAGCTATCTGTCTTTCTGATGAGCCGTTAAACCAATGTTTGCCTTCTTGGCTGATGTAAAAGATATTGTGGCACTATTTGAGGAAAAGCTGGAGAGTTCACCCTCACATCCTGACCAACATTTGCCTGTCAACTGACATGATGTGATCAGTCATTCTAGTCATTAATATCTACCTGTCACTCCATGCAACATTCTCGCAAGTCAATTTTTAGAGTTTTTTTTATTATGTCGTTTGGGCAATGGGGTACCTCAAGGACAAGAAGAAAGACCTTCTTGACTGCAGATATATTATATTAGAAATTTGGAGAGGTATCCTAGCATTAAAGTCAATGCTTTCAAACTCATACACAGTGTGTAACTGATTTTCTGAAATGTGTGCTCTTGCGAAGTTTCTGTTGGCAATGCAAAGTTGGAATGTTAGTCCCAGCATTTGTGATTTGTTCATTAGATCCCCATAGCACAGGCATGATGGGCCATTTGTCCTCATTCTGCATTCTGTGATTCCACGTGTGTTTGAAGTTAATATAGCGTGTCTTTTTGTTGTATTTCAGTTTCTTGTCTCTTCTGAATAATGTTACACACAAGTGCTAGCGATGGCCCAGTTCCTCACTCAGATGGCCATTCTCTTTATACAAAGCTGTTGTTTGGCCCTGAATTGAACTCGATTCTGTCCTTCTCTAGTATTATGCATGCACAGTGATTCGAAGTGAAATTCCTGGCTGACTTTTCTTCTTCACTTAATTCGTCCACGATTAGAATAGTATGATAGCCATATCCCTGAATGCCATCAGTTAGTTCATTTCAAAGTTAGCTGTTAATTTTCTTTTTCTCCAATGTTAACCATTCATCATGCAAAAATCAGCAAAAGCATGTCAATGAGAAACTCTCAATCATTTATCAGTCTCCATATAAATAGCCCAGGAAGCATTGTTTTCAAGCTGGGAGAGGGTAGATGTTACGAAGCAATTTGGATATTGCCAGACAAAAAGACCTGTCACCTCTCAGTTATATGAAAGGCTTTTAGCCCTCACCTCCCCAACCTGTCAATGCCCAACCATTCCTTATACCTCCTTAATGCCCCCAATGCTAC
Organism: Ginglymostoma cirratum; assembly: GCA_024137785.1. Lineage (NCBI taxonomy): Eukaryota > Metazoa > Chordata > Chondrichthyes > Orectolobiformes > Ginglymostomatidae > Ginglymostoma > Ginglymostoma cirratum. The sequence goes on along the minus strand of JAHRHZ010000004.1, from coordinate 10,840,005 downwards.
ATCCATGTCGCATGTCATCTTCATATGAATTACAAATTTACCCACCCATTATGTAATACATATAGTATCAATGAACCATATGATAACAATGCCAAGTATAGATATGGGAAAAAGATCAGAAGTGGCTTTAAAAATGTAACTATTTTTATGACATTATAGTAGTGTCAATCAGACACTCTTATTCACATTTTCAGGAAATACCTTCACACATACCAATCTTATAAAAATAAACAAGACATTGAAAAACAGATCAAAAGAAGAATGCCATATTATATCCTCATTAAATTAAAGCAAATGCTCATCTTCAGCGTATTAAAATAAATGTCAACAGAGCTGATACATTAGTGAGGCTTGTGACTCCTAAAATACTGAAGAAGTCCAACTGCTTCAAGAACTGGTCAATGTCCAGGCTTAGGCTGAAAAGTGGCAAATAACATTCGAGCCACACTAATGCCAGGCAACGTCCATCTCCAACAAGAGATAATCTAGCTATCATCCCTTGCCATTTAAAGTTGTTACCATCCCTGGAGACCCACTATCAACATCCTGGTGGTTAACATTGACAGGACACTGAACTGAACTAGCCATATCAATACACTGGCTACAAAAGCAGGTCAGAGGCTAGGAATCCTGCAGCGACTAATTCACCTCCTGACTTCCCAAAGCCTATCCACCATCTACAAGGCACAAGTCAGGAGTGTGATGGAACACTCCCCACTTGCCTGGATGAGTGCAGCTCTAACAACAGAACCTTGCCAAGAACCTTGACACCATCCAGAACAAAGCAGCCCGCTTGATTAGCACTACATCCACAAACGTTAACTCCATCCACCACCCACAGTCAATAACAACAGTGTGTATCATCTACAAGATGCACTGCAGAAATAAGCCTCCTTAGATCGCACCATCCAATCCCATGACCACTTCCACCTTGAAGCTCAGGGGCAGCAGACACATAAGAACACCGAGATAACAAGCATGGGGCTGGATGAACACAGCAGGTCAAGCAGCATCATAGGAGCAGGAAAACTTGACGTTTCGGGCCTAAACCCTTCATCAGAAATGTTCATAAGAACACCACTTCCTGTAAGTGCCCCTCCAAGCCACTCACCATTCTGACTTGGAATATTGGCACCTCACTACCACCTTCTCCAGGGAAACTAGAGAAGAACAATAAATACTGCCCCAGCTACAGATGCCCACATCCCATGAGTAAATATTTTAAAAATTGCTCAATAGGGCAAAGTGAGCCTAAATCCTTACCCAAACTAACATATTTTGGTGGCATGGGGTGGGGGGTGGTCGTGGTGGTGGATTCCCAGAATCAGTTCCATCCACCATTTTAAAAGACCTCCAAAATTGGTCTAAATCCACAAATCCCCTGGCCTAAGTCTTACTCAGGCCTTACGCTCAAAATTTGAGACTCCTGTGCAGTTCTGTTGAAGATACCATTCTTGTATGGGACCTTTAACTAATCCACTCTTGTCCTCTCTCAGGTGGACATAAGAGACGTCATAGTACATAAAGAAGAGCAAGGAATTATTCTTTGTGGCCTGGCTAATTGTTGTCCCAACATTGCCATCACGAAAATAGATGATCTTGTTGTCATTATCATGTTGGTAGTTTTGAGAGCTATTTCCTACACTAGAACACTGTCTACACTTCAAAATACCTTTTGCTTAAAGTGTCCTTGCATGTCTTGTGGTTATCAAAGATGTTATACACACACAAATTTTGCTTTTTATCATTACCTTCTGATTGTGTTTCAATGGCAGTGTTAACAGTTCATCTAAATGTTCATCTAAAGTCAAAATGCTCAGCTACTGCTGAGTGCAAGCATTCCTGTGATGTTTGTCATTCAACTTTGGGGACATTTGAGGAGCAAACATGTCTCATAACAGCTACATGGAGAAGGGAGATTACTTGAAGGGGGCAAAACTTCAAAAAAAAATCAAAGATCTCAAAATGGAAGCAGGCTTTCAAGCAGTGAGTGCTTTGAGCCATGGTACTGACCAGATCACCTTCTACCAATTTTGTTTTTTATCATTACTTTGTGATTGGCTCTAAATGGCAGTATAATTTTTCCAGTAAATATTCAACTGAAGCCTATGTGATCAGCACATTTGGGAACTATAGACTATTAATAAAGAACTTCTCCAGAGATTAGATGGGTGGTACATGGAAGTAGTTTGATGAATCCAAAAACCTTTCCCTGCTGCACCTTTTACTATTCTGTATAAGGTAGTGTTCTTATTTTACTCCCTTTAAACCCAATGTATGTGATAAAAGGACATTTTTCCCATGACAATTATGTTTCTTTTCAGGTGAATGGTGGAAAATATGGGAAGGTAAAATCAAGGTGGTGGACAGAATCGTTGAAGATATAACAATCAACAGGATCATGAAACTACTTCAAATTGTCTACCTATTGTTGCAGTTCCAAAACACAAGAGTGGAAAAATTAAAGGATATGATTATGGTTAGACATGAATCAGTTGTAGGAGTGAGAGAAGGTCATCGATTTACAGCATTCTGCAGACTGAGCAACATTGTATCTGAATCAGGCACTTTTGATATTGAATGGGAACGAATCACAGATGGCCATACCTTGGAGAGAGTACTCCATCACTCACTCACTCCAAATGAGGAAGTAGTCCAATATCTGTCTGAAAATGTCAAAACAAGAGCACGTGAGAGCTATCTCAATGCAAGTTTTTCCATCTTGCGCATTAACCCAACATTACTTGAAGACAGTGGAAAATATTTTTGCTATGTCAATGGTCTCAAAAGTCTCACTATCACTCTCATTGTTTGTGTACCATTCAAGGATATTTTTGTAGACTATGAACCAAAGGAACTAGTGGAAGGAAGCAAAGTGTCAATAAACTGTGCTGCCAAGAAAGGCTTTCCCGAACCCTTGGTTCAATGGATTGCTGCAGGCAATGACATTACAAACAAGGCAACCACCATCATGGAAAAACTACCTGACAAAACATTTGACATAAAAAGTTCTCTTGTGGTCAGCGCTAAGAAGGGAGTAAAGTACATCTGCAGCATTTGGAATAAGTACATTGAAAACTTGTTGATGGATTGGGTGTTGCCTTTGCCAAGTGTCACAGTTTCTACACCATATAAAAATGTAGTCGGGCTGGCTGGAAGTAGTGTTGAGCTGATTTGTGATGTTTCCATTCCGGACAGCGATCCAATCACCATTGCTGATTTGGGCTTCTACTGGGTCAACAAGGATTCAAATAGCAAGGAGCACTTGGTCTATGCTTTCATAAATGAAGAGGAAAATCTAACTGGTCAAGATCCAAGATTTGTAGACCGAGCTTTCCTATACTGGGAAGACTTTTTGAGTGGGTCTCCAGACTTGAAGATAAAAGATGTTACAATTGAGGACATGGGAGAATATATCTGTAGAGTTAAAAGAAATGAGAAGATAATCGATGAAGATCTTTTGGAACTTCGAGTCGCAGCACCCTATAGTGAACCAATCATCACATATGGACAACATTCAGCCAGCTTCCACAATGTGTTCCTCATCTGCAAAACTGAAGGAGGATTTCCTCTGGGAAACATCAGTTGGCTAGCAGATAATGGCAAAGACATCACCTCTCGTTCAAAAACAGTCATGAAGTTGTCAGATAGATATTTTAATTTCAGAAGTGACCTGTATGTTTCAGTGGCTGAGGGAGCACGGTTCACTTGTATCATATCAAACCCTTGGCTGCCAGATAAATCAAGTTCAACAGTAACTTTTATGAGCGAATAAATGGCGAGTGCATCTACATTTACTGGCTTGTGGTATACGTGTTTGAAAAAATATTGTATGTTTTTTTAAATAAATGACTTAAAATGCTACTCCTTGTATAATAAGAGTATTAACTGCCATTGATTCAGCCAATAACATTGCACTCTTTTAGTGGACATTACCATAGATTCTCTTGCAATGTACTCACTAAATCATCACATTTTGATCCTCCAGATGTTGTTCCATCGTCAATGAAAATCTTCTTTCATTTCTCTGACCAGTGGAGTATGAACTTACTTGCCACTTTGGCATGAGGCAGATACTGCAGATCAGGGGGCTATTATGGCAACTACTCATTTATGTTTACTGCAAATGACAATTGGACAGTTTCCATAATGCCAGCCAATTCACCTTGTCAGTTCATATCAAGGCGGCAAGTTGAAAATCCAGCCCAGTTTTTGTTGTGCATTTCTTACAAATCTAATCATTGCAACAATATATTATCTTTGATGATTCCACTTTTCATCATCCTTAGCCAGTTATTGATGTTTTTGGCCTCATTACATCCTCTAGGTACATCTTTGCATTGCCAAAGCCTACTTTCATCTTTTTGCCTACAACATCCTTTGATTCTTTGTAAAACATCTATTTGCATAGCATCCTGAAATGGCCCAAGGCACTTCATGGGAGCATTATAAATCAAATTATGATTCCTAGAAAATTAGCGGTTTGTCAAAAAAGTAGGTGTTAAGGTGTGTCAAAAGGGGGAAAGTGACCTGGAGAAGCCAAGGGGAACAGGGGATTTATTCCACAACTTGAAGAATAGGCAATCGAAGACACACCCACCAAGTGATAGAGTGATTAATATTAGGGGTGCACAGGAGGCTAAAATTGTGGGAGTTCAGACATCCTAGAGGGTTGTGAAGCTGGAGGTGATTACAAAACAAGGCTGTGTAAAAATTTGAACAAAGATGAACATTTTATAAACAAGATATTGTTTGAGCCAATATAGATCCATGAGCACAGAACTGATTGAGGAACTGCTGTGAGTTACAACACAGGTATCGGAGTTTTGAATGACTTCAAGGTTACAAAGGCTAGAATAAGGGAAACCAGACACAAGTCCATTGGAATAGTAGATTCTACAGGAACAAAGGCATGAATGAGGGTTTCAGTTGTAGATGAGCTGAGGTACGTACAAAGTTGGATAATATTAAAGAGGTGAAGTAAACGAGTTTAGTGATAACACAAACATGTGGTTGGAAACTCTCCTTGGAATAAAATGTGAGGTTAAGATTGTGAACACAATGTGTTAATCTCAAATTTTTGTCAGGAAAGGAGTTGGTAAGTAGGAACATAGTTCAAAGTGAAACTAAAAACATTGGCTCCAGTGCAGCTGCTCCTGGGATTGCTGGCTTAATTAAAGATTTATTATAGTTTTTCATTTACACTTATTATAGTCATTTTTATTTTTTTTATTCATTTTGTTTCATTAGTATTCAAAAAAACAAAAGAAAAAAGTCATGATTTTTTAAAAACAGATTTTTTTTAAGAACAAGCTTTCAAGGGTCTACAGTGAACGGCTGAGACTTTGTTATCCTACATTCAAAAGTTAAAAATGTCTAAATGTGTTTTAGACTATTTTTTACAGTGTAAAGGTTTTGTTTTTAAGTAAGGAGTTACGTTGTTGTTTTAGGGAGTCCAACATGTGGCCAGCTCTGGAGAAGATATCTTTTTCAGTGAGGAATTTATTGAAGAGGAGTTGTTTTTATTCAGTTAATCAGACAAGTGGTTGTTTTTATTTAAGATATATATGTTTAATTTTTAAATTTTTTTTCAATTTTAGTACTATTTTCTGTAGGTAATGAAGGGCAGTTTATACGTAAGGTGTTATTGAAATTGTTTAGGCTTAATGTTATTAAGGTCATACAGAGTGAGATGGCTATTGGATTTAGAAAAGTAACTACACAACAGAATCAGTCCGTTAGATGGGTGACTGTCAGGAAAGGTAAGTTATATTACTTATAGGGGACTGTCCTGTCAGGGGCATAGACAGGAGATTCTGCGATAGTGAGCATAAATTTAGGATAGTTGTAGGAACAGAGGTATTTAGGGGTACAGGTACATAGTTCTTCGAAGTTTGTATCACATATAGACAGGGTGTTTAAAAAGGCTTTGGCATGCTTGCCTTCATTGCTCAGTCCTTTGAGTATAGGAGTTGGGAAGTCGTGTTGAGGTTACAGCACATTGGTGAGGCCTCTCCTGGAATATTGTGTCCAGTTCTGATCACCCAGTCATAGGAAGGATATTATCAAGCTGGAAAGGGCTCAGAAGAGATTTACCAGAATGTTGCCAGATATGGAAGGTTTGAGTTATAAAGAAAGGCTGGATAGGCTGGGACATTTTTCACTGAAGTGTAGGAGGTTGAGAGGTGACTGGATAAAAGTTTACAAAATAATGCAAGGTACAGGTAGAGTTGACGTTAGTTGTCTTTTCCCTAGGATGGGGGATTTCAAGACTAGGGGGAACATTTTTTAAGGTGAGAGGAGAGAGCTTTAAAAAAGATTTGAGGCGTTTTTTTTAAACAGAGGGTAGTTTGCGTGTGGAAGGAACTTTCTAAGGAAGTGGCGGATGCGGGTACAATTACAACATTTAAAAGACATTTGGATAAGTACATGAGTAGGAAAGGTTTGGAGAGATATGGGCCAGGAGCAGGTTGGTGGGACTAGTTTAGTTTGAGATTATGTTTGGCATGGACTGGTTGGACCAAAGGGTCTGTTTCCATGCTATGTGATTCTATGACTCTATAAGTTAAACCCAAATCTTAATACTTCATCCAAACATGGTAAAATGTTTTTAATATCTATCTCACACTACAGGATACAAGTAAAAGATTTTTCTTCATAAAACTTACTTTATTCATGAAATATTCAGTGCAAAACATTACAAGTTTAAAGCTACAGAAAGTAGAATAGAATTAAGCTTTTCTCCATAGAGCACATTCCACTCTGAGTTGCTTCAATACGATTGAAGTTCTCTTGATATTCATAATATACATTCCATGAGAGGCATACTGCTCACCAAATAAAAGCTTGATCACTTTCCTAACTCATCCCCTTCCCCACCAGCCTAGTATTCTCTATTGCAACCAATTCTATTAATACTGGCTGTCAATTGTCTTCTGAATTTCCTTTACTGTTCCAAATAATCTGCAAATATAGTATCTTACACCACTCTATTTCTGCAAATACCTATTTTGAAGATATTATTTAAGTAAAATGTGCTTTTCTAAGCAACTTTCATGGTTTCAAGTGATCCCAAAGTACCTTACAACCAATGAAGTACTTTTAACTATGATCCCTGATGTAGAAATTTACCCTCACTGCATTCTTATTTTTCTTATGATTGCCCCAACTCCTTCTCTTTGCCAGCATCTTAAAATGGTGGAATCACTAAATTCCCAGAGTTGGCCATCACTAAACCATTGGGCTTTAATTCCAAGATGAGATAACAATCACTCAGTGACCACTTATCCTTTCATTTCCTTCACTCCTCTCATTGTTGTTGATACATTTGGACCTTCAAACAAATTTCTGAAAATAATTTAAAAACTACAAATAAGAAAACTTCGGCCGTAACAATTTGCAGCATAAAACATAATCAAGGAAGTTACTTTAAGCAGAAAAGAGGGGACAGATCGCAATAGTAACAACTTATAGGAAGAACTGCTAATAGGAATCAAGGTGAGAACAAAAGAAAGCAAAGCTAGTAATGATATAAATATAAAATATGGACAGGAAATTATACTAAAAGGATGGTTGATAAAACAGATAATCCCATTTTACAGGAAATAATCCTCAATTCTTCTGAAAATTTACTGGTTTCTCAGAAGTATAATATATTATAATAGTTTATCTGCAAATCCATCACAACCACTCTGCAACCTCTTCCAAACTTATTGCGCTGTTTTGACTCAGTCTGACCCTGGTGCTTTTTCCATCCTACCATTGTTACAACTTTCTCCTGTGACACTTTCCAGTAGAGTAAATCACAGAGGAAAGACATTATAGAAAAAGGGGCTGAATTCAGTTACCAGTGAAAAAACTCTGACATCAGGACTGAAAATGGGAGTCTAACATATGGCATCAAGTGGTAGAATCCTGGGGCAGCATTTTCTCAACAGCAACAATTAACAGGCCACCACTGAGACCTCTGGCCAACCAGAGAGTTGGCAGCTCATCACACTGTGGCCTGTCATGATTGAGCAAGAAAGTTCCTGAATATTGAATTGCTCTCCAAGGTAAGGTATTTTCTGCTGAAGAAGCTGCAATCAGAGGTGGAAGGCACATATCAGCAGTGGTATCATAATATTGGAGCAGCTATTGCCATGTGGGCAGGGTCTCATTTTGAACGAGCAGCTATAAAGGAGCAACCCTACCCCTGGAATTTACTGGCAAGCCACCAGTTTTTTTATTCCTCTTTATTCATTTATGGGATGAGGGCATTGCTGGCCAGGCAGCATTTATTGCCCATCCCTAATTGCCCAGAGGGCAGTTAAGAGTCAACTACATAGCTGTGGGCCTGGAGTCACATGTAGGCCAGACCAGGTAAGGATGGCAGTTTCCTTCCCTAAAGGACATTAGTGAACCAGAGAGGTTTTTACAACAATTGACAATGGATTCACAGTCATCATTAGATTCTTAATTCCAGATATTTTATTGGATTTAAATTCCACCATCTTCTGTGACAGGATTCGAACCTAGGTCCCCAGAATGTTGTCCGCTCTCTATATTAGCAGGCCAGCGATAACACCACTAGGCCATTGCCTCCCACTACCTGGCAGACTTCCAAAGCTGCTACAGCCACTCCGAAACCTTGACGCTCAGTTGGGCAATTGGTTACTCAAAGCACAGCTCTGTTGCTGAGGTTCCCACTACTGATAATATACCATGGTAATGGGAAGACATTAGGTTTCCCTCCTAACATTTTCCCATATCACATTACTACTCTCCCACCTCCCAACCAAAGTAGTGGCCACTGTAAATGGCAATAGAGAATTGAGGGAAATAGTAGGGGGAAAGGTGAATTGGATCAGTTTATTAAATGGTCCTTTTGTTCTTTCAGATTCACATCAATTTTAATTTTTTTTTACTTATTCATTGATTGCGAGCATTTCTGGCTAGGCCAACATTTATTGTCCTTTACTTTTTGCCGAGCAGGCAAATAGGAGTCAACTGCATTGCTGTGGGTCTGGAGACAAATGTAGGCCAGAATGGGTAAGGATGTCAGATTGTACAATAAATGACAAAAGTTACACTGTTGCCATTAAGTTGGCTTTTTAATTACAAACTTTTCATTGAATTCAAACTTCCCTATCTGTCACCTGCAACTATTTGTTTTTCTTTGTATTTTTAAATGAAAACAGTTATTCAATCAATAGATTGTATTATACAGTTCAAAACTGAAACTTTTATCTTCAATCAGACAAAGATAGTGGTGTCATTTGTTTCAACTTCAGGATTTCTTTTACGCAGCAAAGCAACTGAAGACCAAACGTCCTCAGTGACACAGCCTGGGAGAAGGCTGATCTTTCTGTCTCTGCTGGTCTCTAAGCGAAGAGAGCCTCTGTTTGTCTTTGTCTCTGCCTCCAACAAAATCTTCTGCTTTGCAAATCACTCCAAGTAAGTGACAGTTAGTTTGGTTCAGGGTGACAGAAGTATGGCAGAGTCTGTGAGAGCCTCTAGGAGACCTCCTATAGTAGTGAAAGAATCCCACCAAACTGTAACCATAGAAAACCGTTGCTGGCAGACTGTGGCTCCCTGCGGTGCTGAATCTGCGTGATCACGACTAAGAAGCTGTTCAAATTATAAAAGTGGTTTTCCATTATTATTTTGATTTCACCCCTCTTCTGGGTAGAATATTAAATATCCTTAAAGTGACATTGCTATGTTTATAAAGTGGATTTCATTTCATTCTTTCAAGGTTTTTAACTAATAATTGAATTACGTAATTGTAAAGCCAATCATTTTTCCAATAAATATTTTGCAGTCTTCTCAATTTCTTGGTATTCTTCTTCCGAAGGCATTGGTTCATGTTGGGTTATGCATGTACAGGAATTGGTTACTCTGCCCTACCTCAAATAAATAGTTATTCTTCTCATGAGCTTAGGCATTGTGTATGGATAGGGTCTCCAAATCTGATAATCATCAAAACCAAGCAGAATTCTGTTGTCAGCTGTCACAGTGCAACTTTTTACAGTGACGCATGGAGTGTTGAAATATAAGGGAGTGTATTCTTCATTCAAAAGTATTTGGTAACATTTTATTTTGGACAATGATTGTTGCCAACTCAACTGTAAGGGTGCATTCGCCACATTTGCAGTTCCAGTTCATGCTATCATAGCATTGAATCAGAAATGTTGCATTAACAACTTGTAGAACACGATGCATGTTCACTGAGTTGATGGTCCTCCAGGTGCAGCTGATGTTTGTCTCAGCATGCATCCTGGGGAACAGGCCCGAGAGCACAGAGTCCTGCGTTGTATAGCTACCTGGAACAAGCTTTTACAAAAACCACTGCATCTTTTCTCCAGACTTTCTTTGCAAAGGCACATTCTGGAAGGCGATGCATGATAATCTCATTGCCCGCCCCCTCCCCTGCAGCTGCTTTGAGGGCAGTGTGCAGTGGTGCAGTCCGACCAGGCATACATTAGAATCCCTACAGTGTGGGGTGCTGCAGTCTGACCAGGCATACATGAAGGGTCTCACAGGTAGTACCCTTCTCACAACTAGCCAAATGATGGCTTGGTGCTTGTTGGAAAACTCTGGCGATGCCTCAATGCATGAAAATATAGTTTTGTATGTGTAAGACACATCTTTGGTTAGTTTGGATATTCAAACTCCAATATTTGTTTCCTAGATATGCTACGTACAGAACTGAACTGCATTTGTGACTATGTATATATATATAGATACTTTTTCTGAATAAAATATATTTTTGAAATTAAAAAAACACACAATTGTCTAAAGACATTGAGACAAGCAATCTGCCCATATTCTTCACTCTTTAAATGAATAGATAAATAGTGTTAAAGGTGTAGGAATTACAGTTTAGCTGCAGGAACCGTTCTGAAATTTGTACACACCATGGCCAGCAAATGAAGCAATGAGGAAAGCGAAGAACAGAGCAGTGAGTGGGGTAGCGAAAGTATGGAAAAATGGAATTACAAGGGGAATGAAAAAGACGGTGTTGAAGGAGAGGCAGCAACAAGAGTTCTCTACTTCTAGTTCAAGTTCCAACTTTGGGTTGCTGTGTAGGAGCATAATGACAAAGTCAATGGCACCAACTTCCTGCTTTAGTTGTTGGCAGGAGACACATCTATTACTTGAGATAAGAGTATAATGTCAAGATGTAAGTAACCTTTGTGTGGCACAATGATATTAATGCATCAATGAGGGCTTGATGTCCTTGCAACATAAATGATATAAAGCGGTTCACAATTTTATTTCTCCTTTCACAAAAAAATCTACACTTTTAATGTGTTATTCTGCCCCTTTAATATCATTAACAAAATTCTGTGGATGTTGGAAAAGCAAAATAAAAACAGAAAATGGCAGAAATATTTACCAAGTCAGACATCATCCATTGACAGGAAAATAGAGTTCAGACAGTTTAATGTAGAGCAAACCATCACGTTGTAAGCTTCAGGTTTTTTTCTACGGTTTCGATATCTTAGAATACAAAATCTTCTGTACTTGATTGTCATCTAAGTAAAGCTAGTTTATAATAATGTATAGTGAATTCCAGATGAGCGTAGACACCATGGCAATAAAATCTGTCAGGTAATAAATAGAAATTACACTGGTGTCGATACTTAGGTCGACACTTGTGGAAGTGTTTTTAAAAAAAATGTTTTGTATTCCCCTTCCTACCTCCCTAATCATCCCCAAGGAGTTATGTTCCTTAAAGTCCCACTGGTACTCTCAGTTGTCTTCTCCCAATTGCCCAGACTACATTCTGGCAATATTACTAAAGACTTGTGCCCCAAGACTTGCCATGCTGCTAGTCAAGCTATTCCAGTACACAATGACACGAGTATCTTAATAGCAATTCGCATAGGAAAAGTCCTACTGAGTCAACCACAGCCCCATCAATCTAATGTTAATCATCAGTAATGTGATGGAAGGCATCATTAACAGAGCTATCAAGCAACACTTGTTTAGCAATGATCTTCTCACTGACATTCATTTAGGTTTTTCCAGGGCCTCTGAGATCCTGACTTCATCACAACTTTTGGTTCAAATATAGACAAAAGAGTTGAACTCCAGACATGGGAGAATGACTGTCCTTGACTGGGTGTAGCATCAAGAAGCCCTAGCAAAACTGGAGTCAAAGGGAATCAGGGAAAAAAAAACTTCCTGCTGATCAAAGTCATACCTACACATCGAAAGACGATTGTTGATGACCCAGTACTGATGCTTGTTGCACATCTCTTCTTACATCTTGGCAATCAAAAAATGACCCTAACCTTTTTTTTTACCTTTATTTATTAATGGGAGGAGGACGTCACTGGCTAGGCAGCATTTATCGCCTAGCAGGCAGTTCGGAGTCAACCACATGGCTGTGGGCCTGGAGTCACATGTAGGCCAGACCAGGTAAGGATGGCAGTTTCCTTCCCTAAAGGACATTAGTGGACCAGATGGGTTTTTCCCAACAATCAGCAATGGGTTCATGGTCATCATTAGATTCTTAATTCCAGATATTTTTATTGAATTCAAATTCTACCATATGCTGTGGTGGGATTTGAACCCAGGTCCCCAGAATGTTATCTGGGTCTCTGCATTAACAGTCTAGCGATAATACTACTCGGCCATTGCCTCCCCTAAATCCCTACTCTGTTTCCTGTTACTAGCCAATCTACTTTCCATGCCAATATGTCATCGCCTATGCCATTAGCTTCTACTCTTTGAAATAACCTTTGATGTGACGTCTCATCAAATGCTATCTGAAAATCCAAGTAAAGTACATCTTCTTCATTCACTTAGCCCTTTATCCATACTTCCTCAAAGAACTTCATTAAATTGGTTGAACATGATTTCCCCTTCAGAAAATCACCTGACATTCCAGTGCAGTGCTGAGAGAGTGCTATTGGATTGGATAGAAATCAAAGCCCTGCCTGCCCTCTTAGAGTTGAGTTGCCATAGACCATCAGGCTTCTCTCTCCTTAGAGAGACAACTGGAGGTCATTTAACTGGAGAGCACCATACCAAAGGCAAAGGGAGAGGTTGAGAAGGAAAGTCCTTCATAGTAACGTCAGCCAGTGATGGGAATTGAATGTATGCTGTTGGCATCACTCTGATTCCTAAACCAACCATCCAGCTATTAGAAAGAATTAAAATCCTACAACATTGCATGAAGTGAAGGAGAGCTCCCTCCTGTCAAAATTGGTCAAAATTTATCTCTCAATCAATATCAGTGAAACAATTTACTGAGTTCTGAGGAAGGGTCACCGGACCGAAACGTTAACTTTTTCTCCTTCACAGATGCTGCCAGACCTGCTGAGCTTTTCCAGCAACTTCGGTTTTTGATTTTGATTTACAGCATCCGCAGTTCTTTTGGTTTTTAAACAATTTACTCGGTCATCATTGTTGATTGTAAGATCTTTAAATATAATAGGTGGCTGCCATGTTCCTACATGATGACTTAACAACGTTTCAAGAGAATTTCACGACTGCAAAGTGCTTTAGGTATCTGAATATTGTGAATGGTGCTATATTCATGCATTGCTTTTATATTTTCTTTCATTTACCAACATAACTGAAGAGGAAAATGGTTTGTCATTATTAATGTAAAGACTATGGTCTTGGTTCGTTTTGATCTGGCGACCGACTCCGAACTTGGCAGTCACGAAAGCCAGCGCGGCGTTGTGTTTATTTGCAACCGTGGCAACGGGAGGCACGTGATCCTGAAATCGATCAAAGCCGGCTTGTTGCAATTTTGTATCGGGACGAAAGGGGTTACAACGGAGCAGGGGAAACCCCGAGAGCAAGACACCTGACATCGGATTAGATCCGCAATTGAGGCGTAAGACTGCATTTTTTTTTTTAAAAAGAGTTGCATGCTGCACTGCTACAAGTCTGAAAAGTAAAAGGCGGAACCTATTCTATCAGAGTCTGTGAAACCGGCTTCAGATCATCTGCTCTGGAGAGGTGAGTGTTTATTAAGGGGAGAAAAAAAAACCATCACCAGCAACTGGACTGCAGAAAAGATACCGTTCAAAGGGAGGTTACGTCAACTCAAATAATCCTTTCATCCCTCAATTTGCATTTGTCACACTGTTTACGAATCAAAAAGTTATGAGAAACGTGTTACCCTGACATAACGAAATAAAATGGTCGAAGAGTCTTACAGTGTAGGTGAGGAAGCAATGGGACGACAGGCAGGATACAACACTGTTGATGATCGTTGTAATTTAGCAAATATATGGCTTTCTAATGGTTCTTGTGTAGTGGTAATATCCAGGAGGCTTGGCTTGAAGTCCCACGTGATCCAGAGGTGTGTTCTAACAACTCTGAATAGGTTGGTTAAAAAAAATCCTGCCTGACAGGATTGGCTATTCATTTCTAATAGTCATTATTGAGTTGAAACTTTGCAAAATCCGGTTTGTCCCTCTAAACTGATTAGGTTCTCCTATTTTAATAGGCGCATCTTGAAGGTAATGATGCGCTGTAAATCACCCTCTACTTAAGTACTTGACTGCTCCACAAGGTTAGAAATACTAGCGAGGCATATATTAACTAAATACAAAAATTTCTGTATGTTTAATTTGGTAAATATTTTACAAACTTTGCCCAAGCGCAACATAATAGGAGGTCAAAGCAGCAACTCTGGCTTCTCGCCCCGGCTGAGAGCCGATCTGCTGTATTTGTGTAGTTAAAAACATGAATGCTGCTTATTTAATTTGTGTTAACAGTTTAAAAGATTTGCCAATCATATGACAACCATTCGGTGCTTATAAAGGGATTTTATGTTTTTCTGTTGCGTGCTGCTTTTTGTAAATACTCATTAAAATGGATGAACTGCAAAGTGGCTTCTGACTTGAAGCCAAATTGGAATCTCTCCTATTTATGTGAATTGGGCCTATTTAATCAGTCCGATTAGGTACTTCTACCACACAGGGGCCAAGATAGTTCATAAAGAGTGTACTGTGTTCAACTTGAGTATAAACTATTGAATTATATTAACGACGTTCTGGCCTAAATTATAAAATGGACAGATGCACAGACGAGGTTAATATGAGATTTGGTGAAAGTCCTGGTTTGTTATGCATATGGAAATAACCAGTCCCCAGATTCGTTTCAATTAATGATCTCTTACTGAGCTACTTTCTTCTGCGCCGAAAAATCCTCCTTCTGTCCGATCTTTTCCAAGCTTTATTTGTTCTCTATCTTCCAGGCTGCTGATTTTTCCGAATTTTCTGTACGTTACGAACAAGAATGCAACTGTTCATTCTGTTGTCACAACTGAGTTCCTTTTCGCGAATCTGCTTCTTTAAAATGAAGTGAGGGATATTCTACCGGGAATCTGTCACATTCCCTCTTTTAAAATCAGCTGATTCAATTTTCTGAGGAAGTGTTACATTTACTCAAGGGTAGGGCCGAAGATGACAGCGATTTTGAATTTCTAATTCCAGTGGGCGAGCTCACTGCCAATGCAACAAAAAAATGTCCGTCAAATTGTAAATTTTGAAAGTATCCCCACAACTTTATTTAATTCGTAGGTGAGACATAATAAGGAATTAAAAACCAAAAGAACTGTGGATGCTGTAAATCAGGAACAAAAACAAAGTTGCTGGAAAAGCTCAGCAGGCCTGGCAGCATCTGTGGAGGAGAAAACAGAGTTAACATTTACTCTTCATCAGAAATGGGGGAGGGGAAGAGGGTTCTGGAATAAATAGGGAGAGAGGGGGAGGTGGAGAGGAGGCAGACAAGTCGAAGAGGCTGGGATGGAGACAGTAAAGGTGAGTGTAGGTGGGGGGGGGGGG
>JAHRHZ010000004.1:10758707-10824108 GCA_024137785.1 Ginglymostoma cirratum | reverse complement strand
AGAGGCGGGGATGGAGCCAGTAGACGTGAGTGTAGGTGGGGGGGGGGGTAGGGAGGAGGTAGGTCAGTCCAGGGAGGACCAACAGGTGAAGGGGGTGGGATGATGTTAGTAGATAGGAGATGGGGGTGTGGCTTGAGGTGGGAAGAGGGGATAGGTGAGAGGAAGAACTGAGCGCAGGTGTTCTGCAAAGCGGTCCCCAAGCCTCCGCTTGGTTTCCCCGATGTAGAGGAAGCCACAACGGGTACACACTTCCGCCATCTGCAATCAGACCCCACCACCAAAGAAATTTTTCCCTCCCCACCCTTATCTGCCTTCCGGAGGGACCACTCCCTCCGCGACTCCCTTGTCCGCTCCACACTCCCCTCCAGCCCCACCACACCCGGCACTTTTCCCTGCAACCGCAGGAAGTGCTACACCTGTCCCCACACCTCCTCCCTCACCCCAATCCCAGGCCCCAAGAAGACTTTCCACATCAGGCAGATGTTCACCTGCACATCTGCCAATGTGGTATACTGCATCCGCTGTACCCGTTGTGGCTTCCTCTACATCGGGGAAACCAAGCGGAGGCTTGGGGACCGCTTTGCAGAACACCTGCGCTCAGTTCGCAACAAACAACTGCACCTCCCAGTCGCGAACCATTTCAACTCCCCCTCCCATTCCTCAGACGACATGTCCATCCTGGGCCTCCTGCAATGCCACAGTGATGCCACCCGAAGGCTGCAGGAACAGCAAATCATATTCAGCCTGGGAACCCTGCAGCCCAATGGCATCAATGTGGATTTCACAAGCTTCAAAATCTCCCCTCCCCCAACCGCATCCCAAAACCAGCCCAGCTCATCTCCACCTCCCTAACCTGTTCTTCCTCTCATCTATCCCCTCCTCCCACCTCAAGCCACACCCCCATCTCCTATCTACTAACATCATCCCGCCCCCTTGACCTATTGGTCCTCCCTGGACTGACCTACCTCCTCACTACCCCCCTACCTACACTCATCTTTACTGGCTCCATCCCCGCCTCTTTGACTTGTCTGCCTCCTCTCCACCTATCCTCTCCTCTATCCATCCTCTATCCGCCTTCCCCTCTCTCCCTATTTATTCCAGAACCGTCTTCCCCTCCCCCATTTCTGATGAAGGGTCTAGGCCCGAAACGTCAAGTTTTCCTGCTCCTATGATGCTGCTTGACCTGCTGTGTTCATCCAGCCCCACGCTTGTTATCTCGGATTCTCCAGCATCTGCAGTACCTTTTATCTCTTAACATTTACTCTGTTTTCTCCTTCAGAGATGCTGCCAGACCTGCTGAGCTTTTCCAGCAACTTTGTTTTTGTTCCTGAGATACAATAAGGGTTGTTTGTTCAATAAACCACCGGTCTCATGCAAAAATTGAACATTAGAGCGACATCTTGGATGTATTTCTGGTACTGAATGGATTTACACCTTTACACAACACAGGTTTACGCACAGAAAAGAGTGAAGAAACAAAATGCGGATAAATGGTGTTAATAGTAATTGAATTAGCGTTGCAAACACCTGGGTCAATTTGCAGAATGTATTATTTCAAGCGCAAAGATTTGTATTGAATTATGACTGAATCTGAAGAGATTAATTAACCTCGGTATTGGGTTTACAGTAAAAACAGGCCATAACTTTAACAGTGAGGCAGTAAGAACTGCTGATGCTGGAGTCAGAGATAACCGTATGGAGCTGGAGGAGCACAGCAGGTCAGGCAGCATCAGAGGAGCAGGAAAGTTGACGTTTCGGAAGGTCCTGACCCGAAATTCTTTAACGCACAAGTTGACGTTGCGACATATTATTTTATGCAATTAAGTATATGTTCTCTCTGATCAAACCAATCCATTGAAAGGCAAAGTTAGGAACTAGCAGGAAGAGTTAAGTTAACTGATGATGAAAACTGGTTTGCTATATTGTTCAGGGTTCCAGTTCAAGCTCTAGTAAGAGGAAGGAATTGAAGGAAATCAATATTAGTAGAGGCCGATAAATCCTCAGAATCTGATAATCTACACCTCAAAGTACTTAAGGTAGTGGTCCTAGACGTAATTGATGCAATCGTGGTCAATTCTGGAACAGTTTCTATGTACTGGAAGGTAGCTAATGTAACGCTACTTTGTTTTTAAAAGGAGGTAGAGAGAAGACCGGGAATTATAGACCAATTAGCTTGATTTGGTAGTGCAGAAAATGCTATAGTCCATTATAAAAAAAAACATAATAGCAGAATCAGACAGTCATTATGGATTTATAGAAAGGAAATTGATGTTTGACAAATCCACTGGAATTTTTCAAAGATGTAACTAGTAGAGTTGTTGGTAAACCAGTGGTGTGGTTTACTTAGATTTTCAGAAAGGTCTTGGTAAAGTCCCACAAGTGATTAGCATGTAAAATTAAAGCACAGGATTGGGGCAGTGTACTGACATGGAAAGAGAACTGGTTGACATACAGGAAACAACGGGAATAAACAGATCTTTTGCAGTACGGCAGGCAGTGAACAGTGAGGTATCACATGGATCAGTGCTAGGGTGCTAACTATTCACAGTGTGTATTAATTATTTAGATGAAGGAACAAAATGTAATATCTCCGAGTTTACAGATGACACGAAGTTGGATGGGTGGGTGAATGCTGATAGGGATGCAGAGATGCTTGTGTATAATTTGTACAAGTTGTGAGTGGTTAAATACAAAGCAGAGGAAGTGTTATGTGGATAATTTAATTACGTACTTTAGTCGCAAACGCGGGAAGGCAGATTATCATCTGAACAGCAATAGATTGGGAAAGAGGAGGTGCAAAGAGACCTGTCCATCCATGAACACCATTTGATGAAAGTAAGCATACAGGTGCAGCAGAAATTGAAGAAGGCAAATGATATGTTGGCCTTCAAAATGAGAATTTGAATTCAAGGACTTGAATGCCTTGCTGTAATGGTATAGGGCCTTGGTGAGACCACACCTGGAGTTCTGTGTGCAGTCTTGGCTTCCTAATCTGAAGGAGAATGTTCTGGCTACAAATGAAATGTAATAACATTTTACTGGACTGATTCCTGGGATGGCAGGACTGACATATGAAGAGAGACTAGATTGATTTAAGATTATATTCACTGGAGTTGAGAGGAAAGAACACAAACCTTTAAAATTCTAACAGGACTAGATAGGGTAAATGCAGGATGGATATTCCAGATAACCTGGAAATCCAGAACGGGAGTCACAGCTTACTGATACTGGGTTGACAAGCATGGGGCTGGATGAACACAGCAGGTCAAGCAGCATCATAGGAGCAGGAAAACTCGACGTTTCGGGCCTAAACCCTTCATCAGAAATAGGGGAGGGGGAGAGGGTTCTGAAATAAATAGGGAGAGGGGGGAGGCGGATAGAAGATGGATAGAGGAGAGGATAGGTGGAGAGGAGGCAGACAAGTCGAAGAGGCGGGGATGGAGCCAGTTAAAGGTGAGTGTAGGTAGGGGGGTAGGGAGGAGATAGGTCAGTCCAGGGAGGACGGACAGGTCAAGGGGGCGGGATGATGTTAGTAGATAGGAGATGGGGGTGTGGCTTGAGGTGAGAGGAAAAACAGGTTAGGGAGGTGGAGATGAGCTGGGCTGGTTTTGGGATGCGGTTGGGGGAGGGGAGATTTTGAAGCTTGTGAAATCCACATTGATGCCATTAGGCTGCAGGGTTCCCAGGCTGAATATGATTTGCTCTTCCTGCAGCCTTCGGGTGGCATCACTGTGGCATTGTAGGAGGCCAAGGATGGACATGTCATCTGAGGAATGGGAGGGGGAGTTGAAATGGTTCGCGACTGGGAGGTGCAGTTGTTTGTTGCGAACTGAGCGCAGGTGTTCTGCAAAGCGGTCCCCAAGCCTCCGCTTGGTTTCCCCGATGTAGAGGAAGCCACAACGGGTACAGCGGATGCAGTATACCACATTGGCAGATGTGCAGGTGAACCTCTGCCTGATGTGGAAAGTCTTCTTGGGGCCTGGGATTGGGGTGAGGGAGGATGTGTGGGGGCATGTGTAGCACTTCCTGCGGTTACAAGGAAAAGTGCTGGGTGTGGTGGGGCTGGAGGGGAGTGTGGAGCGGACAAGGGAGTCGCGGAGGGAGTGGTCCCTCCGGAAGGCAGATAAGGGTGGGGAGGGAAAGATGTCTTTGGTGGTGGGGTCTGACTGCAGATGGCGGAAGTGTTGGAGGATGATGCGTTGGATCCGGAGGTTGGTGGGGTGGTATGTGAGGATGAGGGGGATTCTTTTTTGGTTATCTGGGTAGTGGTTTAGAAGAGTTGAGGAGAAATTTCTTCACCTAGATTAAGCCTGTGAAATTCTCTGCCACAGAAAGAAATTGAGGCCAAAACATTTAATGTTTTCAGTGAGATATTGTTCTTGGGGCCAAAGGGATCAAAGGATATGGGGAGAAAGCAGGAACAGGGTACTGATTTGTATGATTAGCCATGATCATATCATATGGCAGAGCAGGGTCAAAGGGCTGCATGGCTTATTCCTATTCTCTATGCTCATTATTTGATTAGCCTGATGGAACAGAAGCAAACTAAAGTGAAGCATCCTGGAAATAACGAAGAGTCTCAGTCGATGAGACTAAAGGTGAAAACCACTTTGCAATTGCCATTTTCTTTTGATAACCATGCTATTGAAAAAAATTGTATTAATGCAATAAGGACATGAAATGCATTATCGCAACAAACCCTGCATTATTTTAGTTTCCTTATCTTCCCAAAGGACTGCATATTACATTCTCAGCTGGATTTTTTTGTGGGGGTGGTGTGCTTACAAAATATTGACAGTGCCCAACCAGTTAGCTATTTTGGTGTCAGATATGCCATATGGGCATATCAACTCAGTAGACTGAGTTGATGCTTAGGATGAAGGTTACTGCCACCATTCCCTTGAAGAATAGGAAACTACAGGGATATTGCGGTTGAGGAAAGCCACTTCTTGGTCCAACTAGAAGAAATTCTTGTAAGTTAACAAGATATAGTTCATCGCAACTTGTTACAGGCTATGTTGCTAATGATTGATCTTGTTAGAGACTTTAGCCAGATTGTTTAGTCTCGCTCTCGATTCTAAGCCACTCAGTCCACCGGTCCAAATGATCTCATCATAGTAGGTGGTCCTTTATGACACTGATCATTTTTGAATCAATATACATTTCCTCATTATTATTCAACAATTATGTATGTAACTTCATTTACCAGTACCACATCTCCAGCTGCCCCCTACCAAAGTTTTTACAAATGCAAGGAATCCAGAGGTTTCACAATTCTACTGTAATATATTATCTTCAGATTCAGAAAACCGGCAGTTTGATGAAAGACTGTTGCCTCTGATGTTCTTCCTGTCTGTGTCTAAGACATAAATGTTCCTTTGAACTAGGGGACCTTTAATCTCCCAGAATTCCTTCAAGGCAGATGCTCATCCTGCCTCTTTGCAGAGCCCTGCTTCCCTGAAACAGGCAATTTCTTCCATGTAGTCTCTTGAAAAATTGAACATTGGTCATTCCTTTGCAGTGGTAACTTCTGTAGAATTGTACGCACATCATCTTTAATCTGTGTCAGCATATTTTTCTTTCTCAGTCTGCTTGTAAGCTTCCTACTTCAACATGTTGATTGGCTGGGACTCTCTCATTTCCTTTCAGCAATGTGCATTATTGATGAAACCAACATGTTCACTTTTTTAGCTCTGCTATTTAAAGATTGCTTCCAGCTTGACATGATCTCTATCACTGACTGAGGGTTCTTCCTGGGGAAATAACAAAGTCCAATAGTTTGCTTGAAAACATGTCCTTTTTGAGTCACCTCCACATCTAACATCAGATTCAAATGTCATAGCTGTTTGTTCACAAAGCTGTTGCTTCGGTTATAGGTTTATCAAGTGGAGTGTGCTGTTCATTGACTGTCTCATTGCAAACTTTACTGGCTGTTGCAGTCTGAATACTTTGCAGTATTGATAGTACAAATGTTTCCCTCTGCTAGTCCACCTCATTGGGAGTATGAAACTATTTTTTATGTCAATATAACTTATCCTCAATGGACTATTTTTTTTGTTTAGGCTCCATCATGAGTCTAGAGAGACCTATGTAATATTCTACCAGCTGTTCTGTGACCAGTTATTTCTTAACTGGCTGTTCCATAGTTTTACATTATTTAACTTCTTTTGACTATTTGAAGGTTGAGGTCAAGGTATGTCTTCCTACTCAAGTAAGAATTCTTGAATGTGTAGTATGCATAGATTTTCTACTATTTAGCATCCCCTATATTCGAGTTGCTTCTAGCACACCATTTAATCTTGTGTTATATTGTTGCATTTTTGAAGGTAGGCAATGTTTTCTTAACCATTGCTTACAATCTGATCTGTCTCAGTCTCCCTCACCATTTATTGCCAAAATGCAACGTCTGGATAATCTAAGACGACTTTTGGTTTCCCTTGTTGCCATTAACCTCTGTGCAGGTAGCTACTTGATTTCTTACTTTTCTGAAACAATGTTCCACTTATGCACATTTTCTGAAAGTGGCCTATTGTGAAAAAGAATTCACTTTTAATTGGTATGTTTCTTTTGCCCTCCAAAATTGACAAGGACTTTCTGTCTGATGCCTATCCTAGTCACTGTACTGGTTTATCATATGTCGTTTGTGATTTTGTGTCTTAAGTGTCAAATGGAACTTTCTGATCTCCTATATCATGGTTTTTCATTTGTCTTGCTTCTAGGCTTTTGACTTATTAGCCATCTGAATGGCTTTCTCTAGTCAAGTCTTCTTTGGAGTGGATTGTGACAAATTTGATAAAGAATCATCAGCAATTCCTAAACAATATTATCTTAGTCACCATAGTTACAGTCCTCCACTTATCTGTGAAGATTGTTAATGAAAACATCCTTGGGATTCCCCTGAATGCTGAACTCTTCTATTAAATCTTTACTCTTTCCAGAACTTATTTTTAGTTTCTAGGTTGAAATAATTGTCAAAAGACTTTTTGTACCTCTTCCAAGGTACCTGTTGCCATTTTTACTCCATGGTGAGATATGACACTAGCAATACTCCCAACTGTGTATAGAAGTGCATTTACTTGTTCTGCTTCTGATTTACCATATAATTTAGTAGTTGTTCCATATTTCAAATTATTTTCTTCCAAGATGCCCAATTCTGGTTTATTTAGCCCATCTGAAATTAAGTCCTTTTTGTCAATATTGTTACTAATGTGACATCTAGTTCTATATATGACTGACAAGTTACAGGTTACATTGATATAGATATTGTTAGACATCTTGAGGAAAAACTAGATATTTGGCCTCACTTCTTTTGAGATCCTAAGTTGTTCTGTCCATATGACTTCATCGTAATAGGTGGTGTTTCTGACACTGTATGGGTCTGAAAATGTTTGAAGCGATATACAAGAAATGCACTTTGTCAAATTGGATTAAAAGGTACCCGATCTACAGGTTTATGGAAATGTTCATCCAGTGCTAATTCTGAAGAACGAGTTTACCAGGTTATTGATCCAAATAGTGAAGGAAAGCATTGAGCAAATTAACGGACCGCACTTCATGCACCCCCTACCGAAAAACAAAACATTAAGTAGTTTTCACTCAGTGACTCTTCAAAATAGCATACATTCCAGTGACTTTAAGATGATTTGATGATGCACTTTCAGGGTGATTGGAGCAGCCCAAATTTTCTTTCAGTGATGTGACTCACCTGGAATCACTCCCATTCTTTATGGCTTATCATTGGTGTGATTTGGAATGACTTGTAGGAACAAAATTAATGTGTCTGGCCACAGTATAAATGCACTTTCAGTGGCCATAAAGTCCTAGCTGGAACCTGAACCTGGAGTTTCTGGCTCAGATGTTGGGACACTTCTCACTACACCTCAGGACATTCCGCAGTTGAATAGCCTAGGATATTCAGTTTTTAGTCTCTTCTATAGTTAGCAGTTGTTGAGTGACATTTTGGAGATCTGTTGAATGCAGGGACATTCTTAAGTCAAGAGTACATCCTATTGGGAAAAGAAAATGTTTAGAGAGATTATTTTAAACTGGCCGGCCACCAGGGAGTTAAGGTTTTCTTGAACTATATCATTAGCTAGGTTCTCTGTGGGTCTTAAAAAACAGTAAATATATACGAACAGGGCACTAACTTACGAAGTATCTGGTACGCTTTCATTTAATTGGAGGTAGAGAATAAGTGGAAGAGGTTTGTGTAAGTTTCAGCCTTAACGGCAAGAATTTAAACTGAGTGTCTCAGAAGGAATGTATGTCAAACGCTGAGATGCTGACAAAGTGACCGCTGCTTTTTTTTTGGCTATTCCTTGCTGAACAAATTAAATGCCTTTTTCATAAATATATTTATAAATTGTTTTCTTAAATGAGAAGATATTTCAATGTCTGTTACCTTTTTTCAGAATCGAAGGATCTGGCTCATTTTCTCTTCATGATTCATTGTCCAAATTGTACTGCTTCCCTGCCATGGCTACAAGCATCAGTGATGATGATGTTGATATTCGACATGTTAATGACTCGTACTGTTACTTTCTCAAGGATATTTTGTGCTTTTGCACTCGAGGACATTTTTATTCTTTCAGGGGAGGGGAATGGGAGTATGGGTGTGGGAGATCACTCGCAAAACAAAACTTTGCTCATGTCTAATTGCCCTTCAGGACTGGTTGTGATTCGATTTTGATTTGACTCGTTATTGTTCACATGTACCTAAGTACTGTGAAAAGTTTTGATTTGTGGGCAGTACAGTCAGATCATAACAAACAAAGACATATCAATCATAACGTGCTTACAGCGAGGCATAAAAGTACAACCGCACAAAAGCGAAGCCAACATTAAATTAAAATTCTAGAGGTCTATTCAGCAGTCTAATAGCAGCAGGGAAGAAGCTGTTCTTGAATATGTTGGTCTGCGTGTTCAAACTTCTGTGTCGTCTGCCTGACAGAAGAGATCAGAAGAGAGTACTACCAGGGTGGGAAGGGTCTTTGTCAGCAGCCTTTCTGCAGCAACAAGATGTGTAGATGGAGTCCATGGATGGGAGGTTGGCTTCCCATGATGGTCTGGGCTGTGTGCACAACTTTCTGTAGTTTCTTACTGTCCTGGGTAGAGCAGATGCCCTACCATGCTGTTATGCAGCCAGATAGGATGCTTCCTATGGTGCATCTGTAAAAGTTGATGAGACCATCGATGGGGAATCAGGAGTTATATGGTGCAGTATGGACAAGCTCTAAACTGGTGTTGTAGCTACAGTATTTGTACGGCTGGTCCAGTTCAGATTCTGGTCAATTGTAACCCCTAGAATAATGATAATGACAGGACATTCAATGTTGATAATGTCAAGTGGAGAGACTTAGATTCTTTGTTGAAGATGATCTTTTCCTGGCACTTAAATAGCACAAAGGCCATCTAAAGGCTTGTTGTCCAGATATTTCTGCACATGAATATGGAAAAGCTTCTGCATCTGAAGGATTGGGAATGATACTAAACATTTGTGCAATCATCGGTATATATCCTCCCATCTGATTTTATGTTAGAGTGGAGGTCATTAATGAAACAAAGATGATTGATCCTCTTGTTTTCTTAAATGAGCCAATAGTACAATGTCAGTGCTGTCTTTCTTTTTATAATTTTAAGGATCTGGGTCATTTTTTCCTACTCCATTAAGACTGTGTATGTCCAAATTGTATTGCTTCCAGAACATTAGCTGAGATACACCAATTCTTTCCCGGGCAGTCCCTCCAACAATTGCAATAATCCCTTGTACCACACGTATAACTTCAAGCCCATCCAAGTGGTAAACTATTACCAATTTGGGCAACTTTAGACTACAAATACAAATTTGATTATTGACTGTGAATGCTTTGAAATTAACTGCATGCTAAACTATTCCAAATCCCTTAATGACTTTCCATTATCTGCCATAAACCTGAGCTCAATCAGAACTCTACTATTCACATCCTAACCTGCATTAAGTCCTGCTGTCAACATCACCCACACTTTGATGTACTGTAGCTTCCTATCCAGAGAACATACCAGAATTCCACCTCTCAACTCATCACATGGCAGTGTGTTAGTGATCAGAGTTTCTACTGAGATAACACGGTGTAGAGCTGGACGAACACAGCAGGCCAAGCAGCATCAGGGGAGCAGGAAAGCTGATGTTTCGGGTCGAGACCCTTCTTCAGAGTTTCTAATGTTCTGAATTTATTTAGCCTAGCAACGTTTGCTTAATTGGCCACCCGAACAGTTAATGTTAGTTCTAACTTTGTACCTCTACTTTTTGCAATAGCTGAATTTCTCCCTTTTTAATCTCCAAACCTCCAATCTCTCATTTCCAACAAAGCTCTAAACAGATTTCTTGTCCCCTCTAATCGTCAAAGCTATGTTGTATTACTTCCTCCAGACAAATTTGAAATCAAATGTCCACTTTAGCGCTTTTTTGTCGGATATCCAACACTTCTGCAACATTATTTCCTTTAAAACTTGTCCCTATGTAGTGCTTCTACTATTCGTCTCTTGATGCGATATGCTGTGGGTTTGCAAACATGAAAAAATATCGCTGAATCAGAGAATATAACTAAATGGTCATTTCGTGTGGGCCGGAGTGGGGTAGATCGGGTGGAAAGCCAATTTTATACTTCAAACCGAAGAGTTCAATGGGGAGTCAATCGGGCGGCTGTAAAACGTGTGTTGTACGCAGTCTCGTCAGGTTAAAATTGTTTCGTCGTGATGCATCTTGTCGGTCTAATCCGGAAATTTTGCATTTTTCTTTTTCTAGGTTTGGATTAATTTTGCACGTATGTAAATCGCTGGCATGCCAGTTCGGTCGTGGTGATGGCTGAAGAGGAGGTGCCTGCCCAGCTCTGTGCCAAAGGGGACCGGTTCCTGGTGAGCGGTTCTCCCGTCGATGCCACCGCCTGTTACACCTCAGCTTTCAGCCTTAGCACCGAGGCGACTGTGCAGCATGTCAAGTCCTTAGGGGAACCGGGCCTGGGCGACGTGTTGGCCGTGTTGGAAGGCTGGTGCACCGGCCAAAGCTGGGTGCCAAGCCAGGTTGGCAGCGACAAACCTGCGGTCGAGGCCCCTGTCGGCGTGGGAGTGGCCGCTGTCTTCCTGTCGGCGCTGAGTCCAGGCAACCTGACGGCCTCGGTGCTGAAGATGGACGCGCTGCTGAGGAGCGGGCGGCACCAGGAGGCGGTGAGCTGCTGCAACGCTCTGCTCAACGCTCATCCTAGCCACTCGCTGGCACTGCTGCTGACCAGGGCCCTGGCCTGGGTCCTGTCTGGGAGACACTCGGCCAACGGCGTGGTGGACTACATGCAGGCCTTCGGCAAGCGGCGGGAAGAGACCGTGGCATTCGTCGTCCTCCACCAGAACAGGGATTTGCCTCAGATCATTCGCGCCGTCGCCCGTTACCTTTTGCTGCATGAAGGGCAGCAGGAGCAAGATGGCTGCGCCACCGACCTGCTCGCCGATTGCCGCCGTTTCCTCTCACTCGTGGTGCCTCGTGGCGACGGCGCACGCCCCTTTGAAAAGCGGCAGTTGGCAGAAAGCGCGGGAAGCCCAGAGCTCGCAATGCCACCCTCGGCCATTGATAGGTCGAAGCCTGAGAAGGTGAAGGGTATCTCACTTGTCGAGGATCGGGCCACTGCCTTCACGGCTGGGGGTCACACCGACCGGGAATTGATCCGCCACTTGACGTTGGCCTTCGATGGCGGAGCCTCGGGGCGGCTCCAGGCACCGCACGGCGTGCTGGAGCTGGCCAAGCGTCTTATTGAGGCTCGGTTCTCCGAGTACAGGGAGGCGGTCCGCTGCCGCCCTGACCTGCGATCCGACGGCGGCGCCGAACTCCTGCGTCCCGCCCTCGAAGTTCTCCGGCTGGTGGCCCACCTGGAGCCAGAGGCCAAGCGGGAACTGGAGATTCGGCTGGCCGACTGCATGCTCCTCTGTGGGGACGTGCAGGGCTCCCTCCGGCAGTGCCAGCGCCTGATCGCGGCGGACCCGACCACCTACCACAGCACCATCCTCGTCCTCCGTGGGTTCTGCCACCTGCATGGTGGGGAACTGATGCGGGCCCTTGAGGATTTCCAGTCTATCCTGGAGCATGACCTGCCACACCCCGGGAGCTGTGTCAAGGCCATGTGCGGCCGAGGCCTGGTGCGAATGCTGTGCGGCAGCCCTTACCTGACAGCCCTGGACTACATCACAGCCAGCAGGCTGCGGTTGGACGAAGTGGCCCTGTTTGTGAAGTCCTATGTGCCCTGGAATCAGCGAGGTCTCTTGTATAAGGTGCTGCAGGAAGAGGGGCAGAAAATCCTCCAGAAGCAATCCTCTAGCCCCTCGGCCACTACTGCCGTAAGGAAACAGAGAAGGGGGGATCATGGAAGCCAAAAATATTCTTTCAAAGAAGGGTACTCATAATTAAAAACATCTCTAAACTTGATTTGGATTTCTTTCAGGAAACAGCATGTTGGTGTGTCGGATATACATTGAACATTTTGGTCAGTGTAGAATATGTACAACTCAGGAATTAGCTTCCCAATGTTTCTCAAAGTTTTTAATATCAGCTGTGTGATTCCAGTTGGGGAATCAAACATCACAGTCTTCCCAAAAAAAGAGTTGATCTTTAGGAATGAGATGAAGCAAAATTACTTCACTGTAAAGAGTTTGTGTAGTTGTTTTGGAATGGCCTGCCAGAGTTGTGGATCGTCAGTCTTTAAACACATCTAAGGCTTAAGATTCTTGCGAAGATCTGTAGCTCAGGTTGTGGGTGAGGTTGTTGACTTGCTCGCCGAGCTGGCTGGTTATAGTTCAGACGTTTCGTCACCATGCCAGGTAACATCATCAGTGCGGCCTCCAACGAAGCTCAATTGTTCTATGGGACCAAAGACCCCATACCCACGACATGCAGGACCAACGAGTGTACAAAATACTGTGCAAAGACTGCCAAAAACATTGCACAGCCAGACAAGAAGGAAACTATCCATCAGGATACACAAATACCAGCTAGCAGCAAAACGACGCGACGAACTTTCCCTCGTTTCCATACACTCTGACAATGAAGGCCATGAATTTAACTGGGATGATGTGACCGTCCTAGCTCAAACCAACCATAGACATGCATGGGACTTCTTAAAGGCCCGATTCTCCACCCATAATGTAATCAATAAACATGTGGAATTAGACCCCATATACAAACCCTTGCAGAAAAAAACTGGAAATGACACAAAACCCTCACAGACCGGATCATATAAATACTAAGCGAGTAGAACAACATTGCTTCATTGGAGGTCGCACTGATGATGTTAACTAGCATGATGACGAAACGTCTGATCTAAAACCAGCCAGCTTGACAAGCAAGTCAACAACCTCACATTTAAGGCTGGATGGACTTTTTCTTTAATTCTCAGCAAATCCAGGAGATGGATAGGGGAAGCAAGTAGGAGAGTGGAGTTGAACTCCAAGATCAGCCTTGTTAGTAGAGAATAGGCCAATGGTCTGCAGCTCCTGTTTCTTTTGTCTGGGTCTGTTGTAACTTAATTCAAAAAAGTTTGACTAGTCAGCCACTGTTGTTGTACTAAGGGATGATCTGCTGCCGGATGTATTAGATCTGCGGTCTCCAACATATCTCTGACAATTGATCTTATCTCTTGTGTGTGTTCCTGCTGCTGTGTGCACATTGATTGTCATGCCATGCATGATATCTGTTTCCTGAAGCTACGTAACTAGAGAAAAATGCATGTCAGGTTGTTGCGTCACGTTTCAGTTTGGTCCAGTTGGACTATCATTGCAACGTAAAGGAATTCTTTTTGAGATAGCAATGCAAATAAAATGAATCAATGTTGAAAGCTGTATATTACAGTACTAGAAACATCACAGGCTATGCAGTTCACTGTCTCCATGCAGATTCTCTGCGAGGGCAACTCAACTCTATTCTTCAGCTGCTTGTCTAATGGGATGAAGAAAAGTTAAGGGGAACGCTACCATACTTACCATATCCAAGCAAAGCAAGCTGACCGAAGCCCCTGGAAGCAAATAGAGACCACAAAAGTGACTTGTCGTGCCCCCACTCTTGAAAGCAGCCAGCTATATTCTGGGTGTTACAGAAGCATGGATCCAGAGGCCTACCTGCAGTGTGACCTGCAGAGTGATGTCACAAACTACAGGATGCAATTTTTTTAATTCACTCATGGGACCTGAGTGTCACTGGCTGGCCAGCACTCATTGCCTGTTCCCAATTGCCTTTGAGAAAGTGGTGGTGAACTATTGTCTTAAACTGTTACAGTCCATGTGCTGTAGGTAGACTCACAGTATTGTTCGGGAAGAATTCCAGGATTTTGTCCTAAAGACACTAAAGGAGTGGTGATCTATTTCCATGTTGGAATGGTTCTTGGCTTGGAGGGGAATTTGCAGCTGGTGGTGTTATTATGTGTCTTCTACCCTTATCCTTCGAGATGATAGTGGCTATGAGTTTGGAAGGTGCTATCAAAGGATCTTTGGTGAACTTCAGCAATGCCTTGGGTAGATGGTAAAACACTGCTGCTCCTGTCAATAGTGGAGGGAATGGATGTTTGTGAATGAGGTGCAAACCAATTGGGCTGCTTTGGCCTGGATGGTGTCAGACTTCTTGAATGTTATTAGAGCTGCACTCATCCAGGCATCTCATACTCCTGATTTGTACTTTGAAACTGGTGGACAGGTACTAGATGAGGAATGATGAACCCGGATCATCTTAAAAAGAAACCAAAAATCTGTGATTTCTATGCAGAATGGGGGAAATGAATTTCTGTTCACAACTGTAAAAGTTAAGATTATATTCTTTATATGTCACCAAAGTATATCAATAAATAAAAGGGGGCATTTGGAAGAACACCACATAACAAACCTAAAGTCAAAGATAGTTTTCCCTTGATCAGCGTACTTAAGACAAATTTTGAGATAAAGGCTGTTTTAAAAGCTCAACAGTAGTGCTCCTTTAAATTCTAGTCATAAAAGAAAAGGCCTGAACTGCAGCATCTCACTTTTGCTGTATCCTGGCAAAGCATAAGAAATCATTCACAGATGGCGAATAATTAAAGAAGCAATTATTGTGACCACTGACTCTTTATTTGAAGACTTAAGAAATAAGAGGTAGTAATAACGGCAACCTCAACTTGTCACTTAGTGTTTCCAAAGTGGCATGATGAATAGAATCTCTGTCCAAAGAGGTCTTACAGCAACACCAGCATCACCAGAAGGGCTATGATTGTTTCTTGCTGCAGTTCAATGATCCATCAACATGACAAGTTGTCCATTTGTTTTATTTTATGCATATGATCTTTAAAAACAAAATAAAAGAGGATCATCATGCACATTGCTCCTTAATGAGAGAACAAAGGGTGAGGATATCCACATTGAATTCAAAATGTATGTGTTGAGAAAAATCATTCTGACCAAGAACTTGGCTTTCATCATGACTGATGCTGCACCAGCTATGTTTGGTGCAAATGGGGGCTTTGCTAAATTTAGCAGAAATGAACCCAATTTTCCCAATTTTGTCAATTAACACTAGATAATCCACCACGAGCATTGGACTTTACTCATGTAATGGAAGTTGCTGTTCAGATTGTAAACTCAATTCGAGCAAGAGCCTTTCAGCACTGAATTTATTCAGTAAGGCCTTAAATAAACAATGGTGTCTTCAGTTAACTAATCCAGCATGCTAATCTGAGGTGGTTAAGTCAAAGTAAGGTCCTGCAAAGGTTATTAGATCTGATGCCTAAAATTGTTAGGTAACTGAAGGAATGAAGTGTGCAGCGAACCATCAGACAATGTTTGGTTGCTCAGTTTCAGGTTCCTTACAGACAACATCAAAACTGAACAGGCTGAACTGTGAACTGCAGGGAAAGGTCAGAGGCTTAATTGTGAATGCATTTAAATTGAGGCAGTAGTCTTCCCAATTTAAAGAAAAAAATACTGCAAAGCTTTCCAAATCTGGAGAAAGTACTAGGAAAAACTCAAAAGACAATGTAAAATGGTTTCATCCAGAAAATCACTTTGCGCACCTTAGGTTAGCAGGGGAGTTCAACAGCTGATTTCAAGAATTTGATGGAATGGCACAAACTGATGTTTGACTTCATTCCTTCAAGCAAATATTGTTGGGTTGGCTACCAAAATCCATCAGGTGTTGGATTTGCAAAGCAGTGGAGTTAATATGGAGATAATTGCTGTGCAAAAAGATATTAAATTGAAAATCCGATCAGGGAGTCAGACTGAGAAAAAGCTTACTTTGCTCCACGTACCTCCTCTGAGACAGCATTCTTCAAAATGATGATAATCAACTCCAAGTAATGTAGCGCTTCATACTTGTTTGATGGACTGCATGTGACTAGCAGTCTCAAACTATAATGCCGATCTCAAGACAAAGGCAAATATTGTGCAGTTACAAGT
This sequence comes from Ginglymostoma cirratum, assembly GCA_024137785.1. NCBI lineage: Eukaryota > Metazoa > Chordata > Chondrichthyes > Orectolobiformes > Ginglymostomatidae > Ginglymostoma > Ginglymostoma cirratum. The sequence continues at coordinate 10,807,674 of JAHRHZ010000004.1, read as the reverse complement.
ATTGCACTGGCTTGGTGAATAGAGGACAAAATGAATAATTACATGTACTTGGTCTTAGAATGATAAAGCACTACAGATAAACTTTATATTTCCTTAAAAGTAGATCCTGCGTTGCACTTAAATTTAAAAAATCATGTGTTTAAAAAGGTTGGAGACCACTGCTTTACAGGGACCTTGGTCTTCCATATCTTAGCAGACTCTAGCATAACTTGGATTGCAATGGAATATGTTTGTTGGTCATCCAAATAGACTTCTGGACAGTGCAATTGTAAACTGAAATGGGATTGCAGATTCAAAGAAGACTAGAGATCAACAAAGCCTGACATGGCCAGGAGGTGTTCATTTTGCTGAAACCCAGGATTGAACTGGCGACTTTTAGATCTTCAGTCTAATGCTCTCCCAACAGAGCTATTTCATCTGGCAACGGGGAGGCGATAGCCAAGAGGTATTATCACTGGACTGTTAATCCAGAGACCCAGGTAATGTTCCAGGGACCTGGGTTTGAATCCTGCAACCAGTAGAAGGTGGTATTTAAATTCAATAAAGATCTGGAATTAAGAGTGTAGTGATGACCATGAATCTATTGCCGATTGTTGGAAAAACCCATCTGGTTCACTAACATCCTTTAGGGAAGGAAACTGCCATTCTTACATGTGACTCCAGACCCACAGCAATGTGGTTGACTCCTAACTGCTAGCTGGGCAATTAAGGATGGGCAATAAATGCTGGCCTTGCCAGCAATGCCCTCGTCCTATGAATGAATTTTAAAAAAGCTCCACTGGTGACTAATTAATTTTGATGTAGCAACTTCTGCTTTGCACCAATGCTAATTTAAGTTTGTGAAGTACCCTGGAGCCTATTGCACTTTGGTTGAATTGTACTGGTTTCAGCATAATTCTCTTTTGGTTCAGGCATTCACGTTAATATACTTGAAGCTAATGTGAAAATATGTAACTATTCCTGCGCGCTTATGGTAGCTTCGAATATTTACATCATTATATTTGTACAATCTGATTTGCAAGAATTCAGTTATTTTCAGATTTTGGGGAGTATAAATTAAGATTAGTTTGATTTTGGATTGTGAGATAACAAGGCGTGGGGCTGGATGAACACAGCCGGTCAAGCAGCATCATAGGAGCGGGAAAACTTGACGTTTCGGGCCTAAACCCATCATCAGAAAATGATCAGAAATGATCAGAAATCAGAAATGATTTTCTGATGAAGGGTTTAGGCCCGAAACGTCAAGCTTTCCTGCTCCTATGATGCTGCTTGACCTGCTGTGTTCATCCAGCCCCATGCTTGTTATCTCGGATTCTCCAGCATCTGCAGTACCTTTTATCTCTGATTTTGGATTGTCACAGGACTTGAACATTTCTGCTTATTTTTAAGGTGTAATTCTGGAATATGGTAGGTATTGTGATGTACACTGTGTGATTTATATATACTTAATATATATTTTCAAGCTTGTATTTTTGACATTGATATTTAGGTTTTGTGTGTCTGAAGGGTTTAACCATTAACTTGTAAATAGTTCTGTACCATAGTGATTTATTTTAAACAACTTGATAGAGAAGTAGCCTCCAGGGGTTTTTGCTTATATTGCTTATGTTCACCACAAGCAAAGTAAACAGTTGTGCATTCAGATTTCAGTCAAATAATTCTTGATTTTGGGTTTTTTAAACTTGTTTGAAACTCTCATAGTTTGGGAGAGAAAAGGCTGTTTTGTTTGTTTGGGGCAGGTCAGAAATGTTTTGGATGAAGATGAATGGGTAAAGCAGAGCTCCTGAGAGACTGTGGAGATCGTAAAATGAATTGCCTTCAGTAAGGAGTTTAGTAATAGCTCCAGACTAGGAGTGTTTGGATAAAACCTTAACGATGTTATTTGAAGTTGAGAATATTGAAACTCTAGTAGATCCAGGGGAAGGTTTCAGATTTTCAAGCCTGGGTGTTGAAGTCACAGTTAAATTAAACCTAATTAGATGTTAAGGGATAGGAACTTTCTCTGTGCTAAGTACTATATTGGGGGTGCTTTTGGGTACAGTACAGGTGTGTGGAATTAATGGGATTGCATGTTATCATTTGTTTTAAAATGTTTATGTTATATGTAAATAGTTTGGTTTAATCTGTTTTACCTTTTAATTTATTTTGCTTAGTAAACTTCTGGGTATTTTTTTTTTTGTTAAACCCAAATCGGTAACCTTGCATGCATACATTTCATTGAGGGACCACTTTGTTAAAGCTAATGAAAAAGATCAAGCCATATCTCAGTCTAGAATCAGACATATCCAGTAATAACATCAGCTGGGATCATAATAGTGTTTAACTGGTCATTTTAGTTTTCAAAGATCAAAGTGTAGCACCTGCAAAGCAACTCAGTGCCTTTAATGTATGCCATTATATGGAAATATTTCCACATGTTTCACCTAAATTATTTAATTCACTGGAGTATGTTTCAGCAATTCCGCACCAACATGCCACAGTTGCCTAGCAATTTATGAACTAGACAATCCAGAGTTTGAGGTCAGTTGTACCGTGGCAGTTTGAAAACTTTGATTTGATTTATAGCTGGTAATTTGAAGACTGGCAACAGGTAAAAATCAGATCCACTATAAAATGCCAACTTGTTCACTAATGCCATTCAGGAAGGAGAACATGCTATTCCTGTGTGGCCTGAACTAAATATGATGCGGGTCTTGTTCTGCATTGGTCAACTCTTTCTTACTGCCCTCAGAACAGCAAATGAGACTTTTTTGGTGTTACCCATAACTGAAAACACATATGTCAATAAAGTGTAATAATGTGTTTTTGAGGATCAAAGGTAGAACTCCATTTTGTCTTGTAGTTACATGATCTGTGGTTCTGTTGGTAGCACACTTGCCTCTGATTTAGAAGCTCATGGGTTCAAAACCTCTTTCAAAATGTACATTTTTTAATTGACATATTTTTCTAATCACCCTGTTCAGAGATGATATTATACAGCTATGGAGCAAGGGAGACTTGAACCCTGGTGCCTTGGTCCAAGGGTAGGGATTGATTTATTGTTTTCACATGTACCAGGATACAGTGGAAAGTGTTGTTTTGTGTGCTGTGCAGGCAGATCATATCATACAAAGTGCATCAGGCTAGCAGAATGGTGTGCAGAATACTGTGTTACAGCTGCAGAGAAGGTGCAGAGAGTGAGAGATCAGAATTAACATTTGAGAGGTCTGTTCAAAAGTCTGATAACAGCGAGGAAGAAGCTGTTCTTAAATCTATTCGTACATGCATTCAAAATTCTTTCTCTTCTGCCCGACAGGCCCACAACCCTTTCACAATGTAAGCTCACAGATCTAAGCTGATACACCTACTCAGTACTTGGGCAGTATCACATTTTCTGAGGTGCCATCTTTCAGCAAAGATTTTAAACTGAGACCTCATTCAGCTTTCAAGTGTGTGTAAAAAAAAAAAAATCTAGTGGCACTACTTTGAAGAAAAGTAGAGCAGTTAGCCCCATATGTCCAAGTTGAATAGTAACAATTTGCTGTATTGATTTTGAACCAGATTCCACAAATGTGCTCCATGCTTGCCTCTTGGTCAGTAATATACAAAGTGTATAGTTGGCATAAAGCTTTGACAGCTGGAGCCCAGGGGTCATAAGCGTTATTTTTTCCCTTTTCACTCTTGGGACATGAGCATCGCTGGCTGGCCAGCATGAGAAAGCAGTGGCCTTGACGTATTATCAGTAGACTATTAATCTGGAAACCCACATAGTGTTCTGGGAACCTGAGTTCAAACACTGCCACGGCAGATGGTGGAATTTGAATTCAATTTTTTAAAAAAGACACTGGAATTAAGATTCTAATGATGATCAGAAAATCATTGTCAATCATTGGGAAAAACCTGGTCCAGTTCACTAATGTCCTTAAGGGAAGGAATTCTACCATCCTCACCTGGTCTGGCCTGCGTGTGAGTCCAGACCCAATTAGGGATGGGCAATAAATGTTAGTCTAGCCAGCGATGCTCACATTCCATGATTTTTTTGTTTAAAAAAAGCAGCCTGCCTCTAGTTGTCCTTGAGAGGGTGATGGTGAGCTGCCTTCTTGAACTGCTGAATTCTATGTTGTAGGTTGACCCACAGTTCCCTTTGGGCTTCGTTAATCTTGGTGGAAATTGACACAAATGAGAGGCTTGCTGAGCCATTTCAGAGAGCAATTGAGAGTCAGCCAAGTTGTGGAGTCACATGGAGGCCACACCAGCTGAGTATGGCTGATTTCCTTCCCTGAAGAACATTTGTGAGCCAGATGGATTTTTCCGACAATCGGCAATGGTTTCGTGGTCATTGATAGATGATTAATTCCGGAATTACTTCTTAAATCGAAATTAAATTCATCATCATCTGCCATCAAGGGATTTCAGCCCCGATCCCCAGAACATTAGCTGAGTTTTTGTATTGATAGTCCTGTGATAATACATTTTCCACTGCCTCCTCACATTGTTGGCAGTGTTTGGCTTTGATTCTTGACCCTGGCTAAAATGATAACTTCTGATTTTTAAAGGTAATGTTCTTGCTAATTCAATCCACCTACATTTGTTTACTCCTAGAGATGCAATGGGTGTTCATTATTTGGCTTTATTGCTGCTTGAGCTGGATCCATCCGATGAGGTTTCCCAAATTCTGTCTGCAGATGCCCTGTACCAGCTTGGTTCTGTGGAAGAAGCTCACAAGTCGTTGCTGGGATCTCTTGGCAAGAACCCTCAGCATTCTTCAATCTTGGCTCGGCTTGCCCTGCTTCAACTGAAAAAAGGCTTTCTGTATGACGCCAACCAGGTATGATAACCAGGATGCTGGAATCAGGTTGTTTAATGTGAAGTGTTCTTCAGTTTTGTGTTCCTTGGCATCATTGATTTGTTGTTGTGGAAGACAGAATGCCTTTTCGATGACCTGATCAAAAATGAGTTTTAAAGCAGATTATTGGTGGACAAATCTATAGATACGTATAGCAACAAAAAGTAGTCATTCACTGCTTCATATTTTTACAAAAAAATTGAGATACGAATATAGCTGGCTGAGTCGGCAACTTTTACCCATCTCTAGTTTGCGTTTGAGAAGGTGGTAGTGAGCTGTCGCCTTGAGACTGTATTCCATATCTGAGTTGATATGTTGCTCAAACCATCTAAAGATAATTGCACTCACTCACTATGGTACTATGTTCTCCTCTGCTTCAATGTTTATCTATCCTTTTAACAATGTTCTCAGCCTCTTACCACTCCTTATGATCCATGCCTTAACGAATTGAAATACAATTTCCTGAATCCCTTTTCTCAGTCTCAGATTCCAATGAGATGTTTTGGTTATGGGAACACTTTGCATAACAATTGAGGTTGAGTGGCATCCAAAGGATTATTAAAACCTGAGTTATTGAAGCAGATAGTATAAAAGTGATCAGAGACACTTAGACATGTTTTTAGAGAAGCAAGGGCTCATTGATGAGTTGAGAAGAAGAGACTACAGGTGTGGAGTTTTATCTATGCACATTTTATTTTGGTCGTCTGATTTTTACCTGTTTCAAGGCTTCTAATTGAATTATTTTTGAGGAAAGTTCTAATTATATCTCCAAAATTGTAGCTTTGAAAATTTCGGTGTGTATAAAATTTGGTATGTATAGAAAAGCCCATAGCTTTTAGAAGGCAACCCTAAGTCTTTTTACCACAAGATGGCACCAAAACCACAGATTACAGTATTTCTTCAGTCAGCCAGAAAGGTGATTTTTTTAAAAATTGCTTCAATGCGACATTCAAGGGATCTTTGACAAAATTTGGTTATCGAATATGCTATAGAGAATTTCAGTTTAAATCTGAAGCCATTTGGGAAGGATTTAAGCTAACTAGAGAGAAGGCTGTGAAGTGAAATGGATATAGATTGCAGATTTCATTCAAGTAGTGTGTAGGTAGTTGATTTTCTGTATGATAGTATGGGATTCACGAATGGTACTGAGGTGTGTATACTGTATTGGAGGTAATTGGGCATTGTAGAAATTGTTTTGAGGAATGGTTATGCTATAGAACTAAATGAAAACAGAAAGACTTGCGTTTGTAAAGTGCCATTCACTACTTCTGAATACTCAAAATATTTTCCAGCCAGTGTAATGTTTGAAACCTTGACACTGTTAAATGGGCCTGCATAGAATTTTACTGAGGAGGTGCATGATATGACTGTGGTTACCTGTGGAAATATGTCTGCAGAATGAATGGAATATTGCCTAACACTTACAGCAGGAAATCTGAGCATTTTGGGGTGGGGTGGGGTTGTGGTGGGGTGGGGGGGGGGTGGTGGCGGAGCGTGCGGGGGTGCACCAGAGTGCTAACAGAGTGTTTCCTGTAGAGCTTTCAGTTGGAGAACATGTGGGAGCGCAGGTCACCAGCTCCAAAGTTTCCATTTTGGTCACACTGAATCACCAAATTTTCCACATCATTGGATCAGAAACATTAAGGTCTTCAGTGGACTGCTCAGACTGTACCAAATGATGTTTAATTTTTTTATTCTGTTTGATGTTAATGCAATCTCCCTACACCACATCTCATTCATCTTCTACCACCTCCGTTACTTTGTCTCTAACTTTCTTCCCCCATTGATGAAAATCTAAACTACAGATTCTTAATCTCTGACCTTCCTCCACATCATATTGGTTCCACATATGCAGGAAGTACAAATATTCCTTTATTTCGCTTCTGTACCAAATCATTGCATTTTTAAAAAAAATCTGACTGTACAAGTTGTCAGCAGCTTAACTACATCTTATCTGAAGGATCATCTCTACTGAAGCACAAAGCTTATATTCTGAGTCTGCGCTATTGTTACCAATACTACAACTCCTATGTTTAACACCACAGCTTTGCATGCTTTATAACACCCCCAATCTTCTGTTGTCCTGTCTTCTCTTTTGTATTTGGAACACTTTCTTAAAAAAAAGACTGCGGTGATTCATTGTACTGAAATTGTAGATATAGTACAAGGATGTGGGCATTTAGTCACAGACAGCCCATTACTTGCAATTCTCCTTTCTCTCATTTTTCATGTACTTCTGCTCTTCTTTTGAAATTACATTAAACTTTTTAACACCTAATTTAACCAATTGATTCTTTCCTGATTTTTGAAAAATTGAATTGGAATTGTTGGAGTAGATTCCTCACCCAGTGCTGTTCTTTTATAAAGATGTAGCACATCTTCAGTAGATGGCTATCTGATTTATTTTGAAAAAAGAGCATTAACTAACTTTTGGAATTAATTGAAAGTACATCTTGCATTCATGAAAAGAAGGGCAAACTGAATAGGTCTGTTCCAGAGATTGAAAGCGAAAAGAAAAATTTTGTCTTGAGCCTTTCAACCTTTGAACTATTCTAATGTGTTTTATTCACAATCAATTTATATTTTAATTATCTCATTTATGCAAGGCGACGTTATAAATAACTGGTTAATCTGTTTTTTTGGTGATGGTTCAGAATGGACTCCCTGCTTCCCCAAAAAGTGAATCTTTTATAACTGCCTGAAAAGTCATACTGGGTCACAATTTGGTGCCTCATCTGAAACAACTTTCTCAGGACTTTATTGCAGAGGAGACCTAGATTATGGGCTTTATATGGCAATAGGAATGAACATGGAGGCTTTCTGGCTCCAGTCCTGCTGAGACCATGGGAACGTCACCTTTCAAACACAACTACGTGGTATTAAATTGATCGTTTTATGTCATTTGGAAATTAGAAAAAAATCCAGTTTTTTGAGGGGGGGGATATAATTTAATGGCTTGCGGTCATTCACCCCTCTTGGGAATTTACATCAATAACAAAAATATTGGATTCGTAACAAACATATTACTGTGGCTTTATTTTGCCTATTGAATTGCTTTGTACAAAGGTGTATAAACATTCTATTAACTTGTTTGTTTTAGTCAGCAGTCAGGAAATTGATCAGGAAAGCCATCACAACTTTATCTGAACTCAATGCAAAAGACCTATCATGTATGAAATAACTCCTCAGAGGCCAGTATCCTGTCACCCTTTGTTTACATGTGAATAGTAATCGTCACTGGTCTGGCTTCCTCATAACCAGCTCTGAGTGAACAGAACCTCAATCCATTTTATATTTGTCAGTTGGGGCTACCTGATTTGGGGTTGTTAACCTGGTCCTATGCCTCACAACCCATTTCACCTTTAACGACCATATATTCAAACAAATCAATAGAACATCAATGGGATCCCCGATATCAGGACTGATAGCAGAAGCAGTAATGCAAAGATTAGAATGGACAGCGCTCTCCAATATCCAACCCAAACTCTGGGTCCGCTATGTAGATGACACCTTTGTGATAATCAAATGCGCAAGACTAGAAGAAACACACAAACAACATCCTCAATGGAATAAAATTCACAATAGAAGAAAAGAACAATAACCGACTACCCTCCTAGACTTAATGGTGGAACGTAAGAACGACAAGGAACTCCAGACTAGCGTATACAGAAAGACTACCCATATGGACCAGATACTTAATTACACCAGCAGCAACCCCAATGCCCATAAATAGAGCTGCATCAGGACATTAGTCAAACGAGCCACAACACACTGCAGCAACCTGGAAGTGTGCAAAGCAGAACAGGATCACTCATACAGAGTTTTTAAAAGGAATTGATATCCAAAAAGCACAATCTGCTATTACTGCCACGACAGACCACAACAAGAGACACAACAAGAAAACACAGCACGACCAGACACACTAGTCACCCTACTGTACATTAGAGACATATCAGAGATGACCACAAGACTACTCAGACCCCTAGGTATCAGGGTAGCCCACAAACCAACAACCACCCTATGACAGCCACTGACGAATGTAAAGGAACCCATATCCACAACCAATAAAACCAATGTAATATACAAAATACCATGCAAGGACTGTGAGAAACATTACATCAATCGAACTGGAAGAAAACTGACAATAAGGATACGTGAACGCCAACTAGCCACCAAGAGACACGACCATTTCTCACTGGTCTCAGTACACATGGACAAAGAAGGACACAAATTTGACTGGGACAACACATCCATAATAGCACAAGCTGAGCAGAGACATGCCAGGGAGTTCCTGGAGGCCTGGAATTCCAACCAGAACTCCATCAACAAGCACATTGAACTGGACATGATATACAAACCACTGAAAAATGAAACCAGAAGTGATGCCAACCCCAGCCAACCGAGGCATATACATAAGAAGCAGGACAGAACACCAACACTTCACCGGAGGCGCACTGACAATGTTACCTAACAGGGTGATGAAACATTTACAATCAAACACACCGGCTCGGCGAGCAAGGCTACAGCCTCGGGGAACTCGTATTCTGTGAGGTCCACCTGGCTGATCTTGTCACAGTCCCTACATCCACGCCCCTCCCCCACCCCTCCCCAAAAGTCTGGGGACATAGGCTGTTCTTGTAGCCTGTTCTGGAGTGTATTCCCTCTGCGTGTGGTTCCTCCGACTCTGCTTCGGATATGGGTGGCATGTACTGGACCGTAGCCTACTTTTTGCGCCCAGACTTGGAAGCAATTCATTCTCTTCAGGTAGTAAATGCTTTGAGGCGGCAACATCTGCTGTGTCCATCTCAGACTATGAGGTTTCGTCAAAGCTGGACGAAGGGGGAGAACCCACAGGTTCCGACAGCCTTTCCAGCTGTTCTGAGGGGCTGGGTACATTTGCTCTTACCCCATTGGCGGGTTTGCAGCTTTTGTATGGTCCACGTACTTGTTCAGGTCCACCTCATCTACCTGAACTTCATACGTCATCACACCTAATCTCGTATCGACGCTGCCTCTTACCCATACAAGGGCGATTCTGTGGTTTTGGCACCAAACTTTGTCACCTGAAGTAAATTTTCTCTGTCACAAAGCGGAGTCTCATGTCTTGATGCTGTTTCACCACCACCACATCCCTGGCCCCCTGATCCAGAAAGACCAGATTTAACCTGATACAGAGTCTTCTCCCCCTTAGCAATTCTGCTGGAGTTATCCCAGTGGTTGCATGAGGGGTGGTCCAGTAATCAAATAGGAACCATGCCCATTTGATATCTTGTGAAGCTGTAGGCTGGTTCTTAAAGCCTGTTGTCAAAGTTTGAGCTGCTCTTTCCACCAGACCATTGGACGATAGATTGTATGGAGCTGTCCTTGCATCCCAAATGCCATTCAACTTCAGGACATACTCAAATTCACTGCTGGTAAATGATGGTCCATGATCTGTGACCTCTGGGAGTCCATATATTGCAAAGATGTTCACTGCTTTTCTGTCATTGTCCCAGTGTTTGAGAAATGAATTCTATGCACATCCAACCACTTCGAGTGGGTGTCCACAATGGCCTAGAACATTCAGCCCATGAAAGGGTTGGCATAATCGACGTGTAACCAGGTCCAGGGTTTACCCAGCCATTCCCATGAATGTGGGGGAGCTGCTGGTGGTAATTTTTGTCCTTTGTTGGCACGCTGGACACTGTCCCACCAATCCCTGCCACCAGCTAACCTCCTGCCAACATCTTCATTTTGGATACCTCTGGTGGAGTTCAGCCAGTATCTGGCAGTGACCTTTATCGGGACAATCACGCTTGCTGTCCATAGTAAATTTTTTTTTTCTTTATTCACTCACGGGATGAGGGAATCGCTGGCTAGGCAGCATTTATTGCCCATCTCTAATTGCCCAGAGGGCAGTTAAGAGTCAACCACACTGCTGTGAGTCTGGAGTCACATGTAAGCCAGACCAGGTAAGGATGGCAGTTTCCTTCCCTAAAGGGCATTAGTGAACCAAATTGGTTTTTCCAAAAATTGACAATGGATAACATTAGACTGTTAATTCCAGATATTTATTGAATTCAAATTCCACCATCTGCCGTGGTAGGATTCGAACCCAGGTCCCCAGAACATTATATGGGTCTCTGTACTAACAGTCCAGCGATTTAAAAGACAAAACTAGGTCATTGCCTCCCCACTGTACTCTACGATGACCTAGTCTCACTGGGTTCGGAAAGGTTTCAGTTCTGGTTGTGATAGCCCTGTTGTTCTCCCATCACTATCAGCTGTTTTAGTTTTGGCAGGACCGGATCTTTTGGACAGGTGTCCAGAAGGTTTAAAACCAGAACAGACTCTTCCAGTGGTGGCACCACCAGTGATGTATCTGCCAGCAGGAGGTGGCTCAAGGCATTTGCATTTGTTACTTGGCCTCCTGGACAGTGTTCCAACTTGTAATTGTATGCAATTAGAATGAGAGCCCATCGCTGAATTAGACCTGAAGGTATGGGCGGCACAGCCTTTTCTCTTTTGTAGCCCTAGCAGGGGTTTGTGGTCTGGTACTGTATTAAATTTACATAGGTAATGGTATTGGTGGAATTTTCTCACACCAGAGATGACTGCCAAACCTCCCTTCTCTATTTGGGCATGTTTGTGCTCTGTATCAACCAAAGTCCAGAAATCATACACTATTGGCCGTTCCTGTCCTTTGGGCCATCTGTGTGCCAACACTACCTCATTACCTTACGGGGAGGCTTAGCATGTCAGCACCAGATCTCACTTGGGATTATAGTGTGCCAACACGCTGCTTTGTCACTTGCCTAAAAGCTACACCTTGGCTCTGAGACCATTTCCAAGGCTGACCCTTTTGGGGCACCTTTGATCTCCTCTTTTTGTCTTCCAATGGGTATCGTTGACTTTGACTTTGTAGTCCAAGTAGGTCACTTGGGCTGCCTGGAACACACATTTTTCCCTTCTAAGGCATACGCTCACCTTGAAGAAACGTCTCGGGACTATGACCAATTTCTCCAAGTGCTCCTTATTGGTCTTTCCTGTTATTAGCAAGTACTCTAGATAAACGGTGACCTGGGATTGACCTTGTAAAATGTTCTCCATCATCCGCTGAAAAACTGCAAAGGCTGATGATTCCCCAGATGGCAGTCTCGTTTATTGAGACAAACCCTTATGCGTATTAATTGTAGCATACTTCTAGGAATCCTTATCTAACAATAATTGCAAATACACATGGCTCATATCCAGCTTCATGAAGGATAGCTTCCCCTGCCAGCTTTGTATACAGATCCTCTATGCAAGGGTTTGGGTATTTATCCAACTATAAAAAGCAGTTTACTCTTGGTTTAAGATCCCCACAAAGGCGAGCTGACCTGTCTGGCTTAACAATTGGTAGGACCATTGCTGCCCATATTGCAAATTGGACTGGTTTGATGATTCCTCCACTTTGCAGCCTCCTGATTTCTGCCTCTACTTTTGTATGTAAGACCAATACACTGGACAGCCCTTGCAGAATTGTGGAATTGCTTCCTGGTCAACATGCAAGGTGGTCTTGACTCCTTTGATATTCCCTATACCATCCTGAAAAACATCCTGGTATTTAATTAGGACTTCCTTCAGGCAACTATTTTCTAATCGAAAAATGTGGAGTCAATCAAGGTGAATCTTCTTTTTTCAACCAATTCTACTCCATCAGGCTTGGGCCCGAGCCTTTTACTACAGTCAGCGGTAACTGAACCAGCTACTTCTCACACGAGTTCGGAACCGCAGTTGTACCCTTAATGTGTGAATGTTCCCGGGTATAGGTTCTCGGTCTAGCTGAGGCCTTAAGCAATGTAAGGGTTGGAGTCCAGAGCGAATGTTTTTTAAAGACTCGTTCTACAATCATTGATACAGCCACCCTAGTATCAACCTCCATTTGAACCAGGTGACCATTTAACCAGACATTTACTTGTTTGGTTCTGATTTCAATGTTGCTCAACAAGTTAATTGTTCCAAGCCACATGTAGGTGGGCTTTCCAGGGTGTACACTCTCCTCGATACCAGTCTATGAGTTCTCTTACTCAGTTCAGACCTAGTGGCTCTCTTTTGCTGTCTCGAGTCTGCATACCGGCAGCAACTACAATAGCTTGGGAAATGTTAACTATTTGGCCAAGGCTTGGTTTTGCTTTGGGCTTTTGCTGTAGGCTGACTTAGAGTCCCTCTGTTCAGGATATGCCCTAAGTGAGGCTACACAATTTCCTTCACTTGTGATGGTGTGCCCCAAGCTCAGTTGGCCAGGTGAGGGTGTCCACTTCCATCAGCATACCCTTTAATTCATATGCTCCACTTGCCGTATTTTCTTATGATGAAGCCAGTTCTAGTGCCTGTTTGAAGTCCACTTGGAGTTCAGCTAGTAGGCACTTTTGCGTGGTTACATCTTTGTTCCCATGTACCAAATGGTGATTCAGCATCTCATTAATGGTTATACCAAAGTGACATGTCTCTGCCAGTTGCCTCAGCCTCGTCAAAAATCCCAACATGGATTCCCCTGGTTCTTGAACAGCCAAGCAAAACTGGTGTATCTCATAATTTGAGGAGGCTTGGGGTCATAATATTCCTTAACTAAATCCTTCAACTCTTGAAAGCTTTTAGTATCTCGTGCCTCAGGGAAAGTTAGGCTCCTAATAACTGAAAAAGCTATGGGTCCGCAGTTGTCAGGAGAATTACTCATTGCTTTTCATCTGCCCCCAATGTCATTTGCCTGGGGGAGAAAAAAAATCCCATTCTTTCCATGTACTGGGCCCAGTCTTCAGCAGGATCAAATGAGGCATGCTTCCTAATTAACTTTATGACGCCAGAGATGCTCATCCAACTCAAAGATGATTGTTGTGAGCAAACTTCTCCAGCAGTATATTGCTTTTTCTCGTTGCCACTGAAACAACTCCAGAGGCCAGTATCCCATCACCAAGTCGCCCTTTATTTACACATGCATCATGCTTGGCTTCCTCAGATCCAGCTCTCAGAGTGAACAAAATCTCTGACACTCCAGTTTGTATGTCTCAGCTAGGGCTGCCTGATTGGAACAGGTTAACAGCCCCAAACAGGGAACTCATATTCTACGAGTCCACATGGCTGACCTCCATTACAATTACAATAAACTATATATCTAGGTCATATTGGCAGACACTTAAGAGTCCACACGTAACATGGGGCTAGAGTTGCATGTAGGCAACAATGGCAGATTTCCTTTCATTCCTTTTGAACAATGAGTGGAGTGGTTTAATTTCCACCTTTTGCAGATTTTATTCTGCAACTCAGTGGGACAGGATTTGAATTCATGATCTTACGTTTGTAAGTTATATTGTAAATCACCACTTTGCACTATTTAGTCAGCTGTGTTTTATGATTTTCAGAGGTGGATACGTTATGGAAAGGATGTAGAATCATAGAAGATAGGAGCAGGAGGAAGCCGTTTGAGCCTGCTCCGCCATTCTTCACGATCATGACTGATTATACAACTTAATAGCCTAATCCTGTTTTCTCCCCACTAGAAATGTAGAAGATAGGAGCAGGAGAAGGCCAAGGACATACAATAAAATACCAACCACCTCCTTTGGGCTCAGCAAACTCAACAAAATGAGACAAGTTTGCAAAAGAAAGATTTCCCAGAAGATTATAAGGGGGATTGTGTAATTAAAATCGTTACTGCATACTGGGGCTGATGAAAGAGCCTTGTCTTTCCAGATACTGTATTTTCCTGTAAATAATTGCTGAGAAAAGGTTAGTAAATTTAAAGGGCCTCCAATTAACTCTTGAGGTCTCACAAAACATTTCTTTTTTAAGCTAATAAAGAAAGTCATTGAGATCGGTGATACTTCCTGCCTCCTGCCCATAATGGACATTTTCAAGTCAGAAGATCGAGACTTAATGCAGAAGCATTGTCATTCCAGTGCGATGTCAATCCTACAAAATCAGGAAGGTGACACATATGTAAAGGAAGCAGTGGCCTATCTCTCTCTGGCCATAATTTCATCAGGTTAGTGCCAGAAGTTGTTCTTTAGATTAGATGTGACAGTGAGATGAAACTTAGTCAGGATTATAATAATAGTCTAAGAATGATGTGTGGGGATTGGGGGGTTGGGGGGAGTGGTGGGGTTGAAGAAATTTAAAATCTGAAAGTGAACCTAAAAAAGGAAGATTGGAAATTTCAGGGCTTGCAGCGAATATTCTTTAAGCAATTAAAAAAAAAACTGAGTCGACTGTGACAAACTTATCAACATTTCTTAATGTTGCAGAACTTTATTAGATTTGGAGCATTGCAAATTGAGGAATAGTCATAGATTATTCACTACTCAATTCTGAATTGCCATTTGCTTGGGGTGTGGCTGATTTGAACCTCCATTCCATTTGTCTAATACAGTTAGCTAATAAAACTTCCACTTTCATTCTTGAAGGCTCCAATTATCCTAGTATTTACTGCCTTTGATTAGTTTTTGATATCAAGTCCACCAATTAACCATCTTTCATCAGTAAAACATTGCTATCCTTAGCCCTTTACTGCTAAATTTCTCATGAATGCCTTTGTGACCTCCAGCCTGCTTCCATTCTAGTTCCAAGTTCCACCCTACAGAAACTCTTGACTCAAAATGACCTCCACTGTATACGCTTCTTCTTGTTCAATATACCCATTCCCCTTGCCTACCTCCACTGGAGCTTCCACATCCCTCGTTAGCTTCCTCTTATTTTCAAATCCACTTAGAAGGTGCATCTCGAGCAGGAATGGTAAATTCTATCTATGTTTTGCATGAGGATGTAAAATAACCCCTTTGTTTTGGCCCAAAATATGCAAGAGAAATTCAGCTAGTTCCACTCCCTCTTGTTTCCTTGCAGCATTTTCATTTGTTTTCTTCTTTCCAGTGCTTATCTGATTCCTGTTTGGAAGCCATAATTGAATCTACCTCCACCTCACTTTTAGGCAGTGTCTCCCAAATTATAATTGCGCCTTGCATACAAATGTTTTTCTTCATGTGTCCAGTTCTTTTGCCAGTCACCTTTAAAGGGTCCCTTGGTCCTAGCCCCTGACAGCAGTGGTAGCTGTTCAGTTCCAACCACACTGCCTGAATCTCAATATATAATTTGTTAAATCAATTCTGATAAACGAATGTACATACAGCCATTGAAAGAGTATATATTCCATTACAGCCGCTCGTCCTCATCAATCATCTTGTTCTCTTCTCCAAAAAACTTAAGTCAGTTAATAAGATTTGTCTTAATCATGCTGACTTTGTTCAATTAATCAACACTCGTCCAAGCAGCTGTTAATTTTTGGGGTTTAGAATCTCCAAGTATCCCCATCACCAATGTTAAATGACTGGCCTATAATTTCTGGTTTATCATTGCACCTTTGCTCAAGAAAGACTGTAACATTTGTAATTCACCAGTCTTTTGATTTTACCCCCATTTTTAAGGTTATTGAAGGTTATAGCTAGTACCACTTTTTAGTTTTCACCCTTCTATCCCTCAGCAGCTTGAGATACATTCTATCTGGATCTGGTGAATTATTTGCCATTAGTACAGCCAGCCTTTTCAGTACTTTCACTACCAATTTTTAGCCCATCCACTATCTCAACTGCCTACTTGGACTGTTTAATATCGTTCTCTTTACCATCTTGTGTATTTATTACCTCATTTCTTTAACTGAGAGCAGAAAAAGTATGTATAATTGTATTCCAAGACTCAACATGGTCATATGAAAATCTTGGCTTGTTGCAGGGCTAAGACAAATGGAGATTGTCCATTCTGTTTTTGTTGGATACAATGAAGGTTTGCTTGCCAGGACTCCAAAGTAAGAGTTTTGATTTGTAATCAAGAGTTTGGGAATTCCAGTGTCATAAAGATTCTGCTGGGGATTTCTAACAAATGTTTTTTTCCTTTTTTGCTGTGTTCCACCCATTTTTATGTGAAACTGTTTCTCTGAAGCTTTCTTTAAATGCCACCCATTCTCTTCCTCAAAAGAGGCTACATTATATTAACTTAACCTCGATTCAATACTTTGTCATTTAAAGCTGTGAGAACTTTTATTTTTAAAGAAACCTAGGTGAAGAACTCTGGTCAGTTAGTACCACATTCTGCAAAGGTTGAAGAGAGTAGAGGGAAGATGGGACAAATCTGGAAGTAGCATTTGAATGACACTGAATTTGTGTTCAGTATTCCTACCATAATTACAATCTCCTGCAGTATTTTCACAACTTGAAACATGTTGCTTATGTTGGAACAAGGTCCACTTTGTCAAAGGCCCATGGAGAGGTATTCCATGGCCCTCCTTGTCTGAGTCCTCCATGCCTCATTGGTATGAAGGACAATGCTGAACTTCCATCAGCGCGTGATCTGAATGTGATTGCTGAGAATACTAAGGACATAATCTGTTTCTGAAATTCCCCACAGAGGTTCATTAGATCCATCCACAGCACAGGTTGTCATCTCTGTGAAACTAGACATGGAGAAATTAATAAGGAACAAATCAGCTAGCAAGCTCAGGACCAGCAACTATCTCCAGAGGTTGCTGAACAGTCTCCACATGAGGAAATTGTAGTTGAACAGCCTCTCAGGATGTGAAGGAGGTACAAGAAATCCAGAGTCTATTGTCCTCAATGCCATCTCCTCCAGATGGAAGAAGCACATTGTAACTGCAGACAGAGGATGTCCCGGGACACCTTCGCAGAACTATGCCATCTAAAGGTTGGGTGATCATCCTACCCCAGTTGTCATCAAGGTGACAGCTGTGCTAACTTTTTTAAGTAGCTGACTGCTTCCAAGGATGCACTGGGGATCTGTGAAGGATTTTTCAATCCTCAAATGTATCAAGGTTGTTATATAACAGGGTTTTATCTTGTTTCTTCAGAATGAGGTCATTACTGCAGCCTGGGCAATAGTCTATGCCAACATAGCTGGCTTAGCCCAGATATAGGGTGCTGTAGACTGTACATACAGTGTTGAGAGCACCATATTGTGATGCAACTGATTTTTTCAACAGAAAAGGGTTCATAAGTGTACAAGTTTTCTGTGGTCTTCAGGATACATCTGTAAGTTTGCAGCAGGACCCTGGAAGCTGCCATGATGCCAGTATCCTGGAGAACTCTCATGCTGCTTAACTTTGAAGGGTCAAATGCCATACAAGGATTGTTATGGGGGTACAAGGACTAATCTCTGCAACCATGGTTGACTGTGTTATGCAATCTCCTAACTGAGGCAGAGGATAGATACAGTGCTTCTCGTTATTCCACAAGAGCTATCATGGAGCAGATGATAGGCCTCCTAAAGATGAGGTTCCAGTGCTTGTATCGGTTTGGGGATGCCATGCAGTACAATCTAAATATAGTGCACTGTGTAATCCTTTCATGCTGTGCCCTGCACAACAGGACCAGTCAAAAAGGGAATATGATAGATGCTGAAGAGCTGGGAGAACAGCAGCAGCCTTCCAAGGTGTAAGGCAAGGACGTTGCAACACCATGATCTCATATCTTCTCTAGTAACATTTTTGTGTCCCTTTAGTAAATGCCTTGTGAAAACCCAAACTCACTTATTCCCCATGATCTGTCCTGTTTGTTTCTTTCCCAATGAGTTGACCACAGTTTCCCTTTCACAGAATCGTGTTGTCTCTCCCTAGTCATATTATTATTTTATTCAATGTCCTGCTGTTACCTCCTGAATAATTGATCCTAGGATTTTCCCAATGTCAGGTTGAACTAATTACCATATTGTTTTCTGATTTTCTATCTGCCTCCTTTCTTAAATAGTGGTGTTTATATTTGCAGTTTTCCAATCTACTGGAAGCTTTCCAGAAACCAGAGAATTTTGGAAGATAACCAAAGTTAATGGTATCTCTGCATTCATTTCTTGGAAGATCCTTGGATGCATGGATGCAAGGATCCAAGGAACTTGTCAATCTTTAGCCCAGTAGTTCGTCCAACACCTTTGTTTCCCTTGTGACAGTGATTTGTTTTAAATTTCCCCCTGCCTTTTCCCTCTTGGTTTTTCAGATTTCTTGGGATACCTTTTGTGCTTTCTACAGTGAAGAATGGTTCAAAATACCTGTTCAACGCTTCCTTGTTTCCCATTACTAGTTTCCCAATATCATGCCCTAAGAGGCTAACACTTATTTCAGCTACTCTTCCTTTTAATATGCTTGTAGAAACTCTAGCCCAGATTTTCCAGGGATTGGTAATCTCGCACAGATTGCCAGTCTACTCGCTTTTTTTAATAAAGAAAAGCTCTGCCTTTCTGACAAGAGATTCCAATCAGAGCTCCTTCTGAAGTACAGAGCCGTACTTCCATTCTGACAAGTCCCACACGGTATAGAACAGCCAGGGGAATGCAAATCATACCCCGTTGGTACAGTAGTCAGTTTCCATTCTCTGAAACATAAAGGTTCAGAATCACAGCTACTTTGATAGCTCCTGTGCAAAGGAAACTACATAAGATAATTGTGAGGGTAGGCTGCCAGGTGCATAGGGTCCAAGGTGGCAAGAGAGCCAGATAAGTGATTAAGTGTTTTTAGGGTAAATTGGAGTGGGTGGGAGATATTGGGTCGTATGTGTAGTTTAAGTTTGGGAGTCACTTTAATCGCTATTCAGGAATTAGACTAGAAAGAAAACCATTTACTTCAGAACTCTCCATATTTTCTGATTTTAAATGGATATTTTGAGAGTTTTATGTTTGGGGAATTGCCCAGTGGAATCTACAATTTCTTGGGCAATTCCTTCAGAATTTACTACAGTAAAATTTCACAGAGTCCATGTGCACAACTCCCATCTGTACTACAGAATCTGGTATCTGGCCTTTGGAATATCTGGGCTTCTGATTTTGTATTTCTAGCTGGCTTTCTCTTTTATTTTTCCTTTTTATGGAAAAAGTCATTCTTTGCTGGTTTCTAAAAGTTGTCCAATCTTTTGACCTACCATTAATCTTCACAGAACTGCATGTGGTTAAATTCTATGGTTAAGTTATAGACATTGCATGTATAATGAATTCCCCATCTGTCTCGAGCCATGAGTTGCTCTGGCACTGAGTTTTTCTTTTTGCAGGAATTCATATTGGTATTTGTCAACCTGACCTTATGTTTCATAACAAGTTGATTAATTAGCCTGAAAGTAGACACTTGCACTCTAACCAAATTTTAAATTTTGTAATGTTGTTGTAGACTTTGTTTATCTGTTTCTCCAGTGTATTATCCCTCTTTTCAATTTGCTATTCCATCATATAAGGAACTCACTGAGACCTCACTAAACTTGTACCTGAGCCTAGATGGCAACTGTCTACAGGTTTTGTTTTAACCCCATCCTGTCTAGGGGCCTGACACTAATTGAGCTTTTAACATTATGCCCCAGCTTCTGTTAAGAAATTACTCAAAGGCAAATCTCAGAGCTCCTTAAAATGCACACATTGTGGTGAATTTACCAAGTTGAATTTAGTTCACTGTGAGTGTTTCTTATTTGTGATTTCTGTGATTGTGTTAATGCTGATTCCTTGTGCATACTCCCAGCTAGTTAAAATTTAGCGCTGATTTATACTAATTACCCAATCATATTTTTACAAAATAGCTGTGTTGTTATGGCTGACCTGTTTGATGTGAAAGATTGACGAGGAGGGGATTAAATTCGACTGACAATGTGTTCATAAATATAAAGGCAACAAATGAATTCTAAATAGATCAGTGAAGATGAACATTGGCACCCTCAAAATTGGAGGTAGGCAGCACAGTGAAAGCCATCAGGATTTGAAATAATGGACATTGATGGATAAGTGTCCTTTGTATATCTTTATTTACATAACATACAAGACTAAGTAAGAGATTGCAGAGATATTGATTTAGCTCTGTTTTATACCAAAGTTTGAGCATGTTGAACACATTACCTGAAGGTACCATCTCAATCAATTGAGGTGTTTGAAAGAGAACTGAATAGTTACTTTGGAAGTATAGGTTTCAAGTGGTTAAAGGATGAGAACTGAGACTCATTGGTATGTAGATGTAAGTTTGAAGGGCTATATTGGGTATTTTGACCCATGATCAGCTGTACCAGCAGCCTTAAGAAGGACTACAGCTAATTTATTGCCCTGATTTTCCTCTGCTTCAAATACTATTCTACTTTTCTTGCAGTCTTGGAGAGAATGTAAGTAATGCTGTCTGGTCCTTGATTCTACTAGAAGGGGAAACAACATTTCTACATCTACCTTGTTAAGACCCACAAAATATCTTAAGTTTCAAAGGAATTATCTATACATAGACTCAGTGGTTTGTCAATCCACATTCTTATCACATTTCCCAAATGTTGTTACAACACCAAAATAGAATCAACTATATTAGTTTTTTTTCGTTAAAAGAATAGCTTTTATTTTTGTCAAATATTGAAGTCCCCATTGTTGACAGGATTTAATTGTGCCAAATTGATGAGATTCCATATTTACTCATTAAGTTTAAATTCCGTCTTGTCAAGAGCAAGCATGCAGGTTTATATATTCTCTCTGTTTATAACAGGGCCACATACCAAATCAGCCCAATATTAAAAATTAGAAATTGAATAGGATAGCAAAGAGAAAATAATGAATTCAAAATTATCTATTTCTATAAAGCTTGGTTAGCTAATGCTCGAGTTGCCTACATTACATAGTTTGCACTGAACATACCTATTTAGCTCATCAAGTTGCAAATGTCTTTATCACCGCTGGTTGTGCTGCTCCTTGTCTTGTATTCAAATAAAAGACAAGTTGTAGGAAATTGTGTTTTACACAAGGCAAAACCTTTCACAAAGATACTCTGTTGTTTCTGCATTCATCATGTTCAGCACCATAGATGTATGTATACATTGATTTGGTCTTTTTGTCTTTCGATCACATTGTTTTGTATGTTACCGTTAGGAGTTTTATTTAATCTTCCAGTTCTCAGATCTTGGAAAGAGAGAGCTGTTTGATTAATTGGAATTTTCCAGTTGCCTTGGTTGAAAACCGCCTGCAAGCTGGTGTCATACTACACACGCAAACTTGACACTGAAGTGCTGCTGTGCTTGTGACCCTACTGGCATATTTTCCCTACATACATTTGATTCCTAGCTAATTAATTCCTAGCTCTTTCCAGACAGTGCAACATTATATAACAACACCCATCCAACGGTGCTAACATTTTTCTCCGTTCCTTCTCTTTACTAGTCGTATGTTGAGAATCAGGCGCAATTATAAATCTGTGCAGGGCTTTAAATGGGATGAGGCTTTTGCTTACTCTTGACCACTTTCAATAGCAAGAGGGGAAAAGGAAATCAGACAGTAGATTTTTCTCTGTGGAACCGAGAAAACTGCAATTGAATCAGCTACTTAAGGACTGTGCTACTAGAGCAGATCAAAGACTTGGAACTCTTCACTTGGAGTTATCAACTGTGCCCCTAAGCAAGTGTTCTTGAACAGTTACAATACTGGCGTCTAGTTAACAATTTGGAAAATTGCCTAAGGGTGTCATGTCCCTTTTAAAAAGTAGGGCAAATCCAACTCAGCCAAATATAGGCATCAGTCTACTCTCAACTATCAGATGTGATGGAAATTGTTAGTGATTTGCTATGAAGTAGCACTTAGTCAGCAATAACCTGCTCACTGACATACACACGTTGGGTTCCACCAAGCCCCCTCAGCTCCTGACCACATTACAGCCTTGGTCCAAGGATGGACAAAAGGCTAAACTCGAGGGAAAGATAACGGTGGCTGTAAAGCTAGAATCAGTGAAAATCGGGTGAGAAATCTTCTGCTGGTTTGAGTCGTTTGGAATACAATGGAAGACGGTTGTGGTTGCTGCAGGTCTATCATCTCAACCACGGGATAATGCAGTGTGGGGGCTCCTTGTGATAGTGTCCCAGGCCTAACACTGTTTCACCAGTGACCTTGTCTCTACAATGAAGTCAGATATCGGGATATGCGCTGATGATTTCACATTGCTGACCATTCAGGACTTCTTGGTTACTAAAGCTCTCTGTGTCCAAATAGTGCAAGACCTGGGCAACATTGATTCTTGGGATGATTGTGACATGAATGGTTCTTGCCATATATTGCCATCTCCAACAGAGAGAACCAAGTGCAATTAGCATGCAGGATAATGAAGACTGTGTGAATGATACCCCAATCGTTATCTTGTATTTACTCTCTCCACAACAGGGAGACAGTGACATATATCATATACCAAATGCACTGCAGAAACCTGCCAAGCCTCCTCCCAAAATAGCATCCTGACTTGGAACCATATCATTGTTTCTTTTCTGTAGTTGGGTAATAAGTCTTTAACTTCTTAACGGTGCTGTGAGATTAACTACTCCAGATAGATTACAGCAGTTCAAAAAGGCAGCTCATCATAACTTTCTTGGGGATGGTAATAAATGCTAGCCTTGCCAGATACGTGCATCTTTCTTAAAAGAATAAAAAAGAAATCATTGAGTAAAGGAAATGGCTGATGCCGAAGATATGGTTCTTGGAAAGTTTTGGGGCTAAAGAAGGTTAAAATCGGTGCAGGTGAGGAGTGAGGCAATGGAGGGCTTTGAACACCAAGATAACTGTTTAAAAATTGAAACACTAGTGGACACAGAACTAGTGCTATTCAGCAAATGCAAAGATGTTAGCTGAGAGGATCATGTTATAAATAAATTATGGAAACAGAATTTGTAGTGAACTCCAGTTTATGCAGGTTGGAAATGGGAGGCAAGTCAGGCAACTGCTGGAATAGTCAAGTGAGCAATTCAATGCAATAATCAGTTCTGTGCTAGAGAAATAAGTCACCCAATTTATAGTGCCTGAGCTACAATTTGCTGGTTAAATTTAATTTTTTTAAATTAAAACACTACAGAAGTGACATTATGTAAAGTAAATTGTATTCTAATCTGCAATGCCAGTAATTATTGGCCTCACTTCAGTTTGAATAATTTTAAAAACTGGCTAATGGGAGAAACATCTTTGTTTATCAAAATGCTTCTCCTGTCCTGAACAATTCTCGGTGCTGATTTTTGCAATAAACTAGCTGCTATGAATTATGGAAATATCAAAGTAGCTTCAAGATTGCTCCAAGCTTGATGGCAAATGTTTTGTGGTAAATACATGAGTAATTCATGCATGTTCTCTGTAATCGCTGGTAATTCAAATCCTTTCATAATGCATCCTGTGTTGCTGAAATGAAGAAGTTAGAAGTCTGTACTTACTACAAATCTTTGCTCTATTTTCATCACATGCCTTGCTTATGCAGAAAGACAGTCATTCTGGCAGAACATATATATTCATTGTGCCTGTTTCGACTCAACAAAATAGACGACAGTCTTGCTTCATTCCTCAGGACAGTACCTTCACACATCAGAATCAACCTGCCTGGTTAAAAAATTAAACAAAGCTTGGCAGTTAACTGTTAGTCATCATCTAACTGGTGTATTCTTAGGTTACCCAGAAAAATGAAGTTAGGACTATTCTCCTTGGAGAGGAAAAGACAAAGAGAAGATTTGGTTGAGGTTTTCTAGATCATGAGAGATCTGTACAGAGTAAACAGAGGAACTGTTCCTGCTTGTGAAAGGGTCAAGGGAATGAAAGGGCTCATTTAAAATGATTTGCAAAAGAAGTAAATCAATGTGAGAAAACACCAATGCACATTTTTTTGCATACAATAGAGGCATTCAAAAGGGCATTAATTGTCTATTAAATAGAAATAATATGCAGGATTATAGGGAAAGTGCAAGAAAACAATATGGAGTTGTGGTCATTTGGAAAGCTGAAACAGATACAGTGGGCCAAAAAAAAAGCTTCCATATCTTAACAATTCTGTGACTTCTGAGCAATACTTCTACCAATCAGAGCACACTTGCCAACCATTCAGCACTCTTTTTCATCTTATACAATGAAATACTGTTTTTAGTTTACATTGGTATTTCTTGCAAATTATCCTGATGAGTGCAAGATGGAAAGTTTCGATAGAATGTGTTTTTTTTTCAGCTATAAACCAAAATAATATAAGTTGTCACAGGTTTAATATGATGCCAGTAATGCATTCTCCAGATAATGACATAAAACTTATTACCCTGAAAACTAGCTGCATTGTAATATGTCTTTCTGAATCAAGCGTGGGTCTCTTGAATTGATCCCATTCTATAGAATTACCATGGAAATCCACTAAGTGATTCAATGGAATTGTGTATTAACTTAGTTGTAGGTGTGGTCTTTTTTTTAAATTTAAAGCTTCCCATTGCCAGTTAAAATTTGAGAAAATTAATAAGAAAATTTATGAAGTCCAACTGTAATGGTATCACTTTTTGGTCTTCAGCATATACATTATAATAGACTTCCACTGTGTACTGTGCTTTCTGTTATGACTACATCATAACTTGGAATCATTTATGGAATTTCCTATTTTAAATTCGAACATTAAAGTTTTAAAAGAGGACTAACTTTAGACATAAGTTCAGTGACTATCTGGCAGAGTGGACCCATAGAATGTCTCACCTACAGAGTAAAGAGGTACTTTAATTGGGAAGACTAAAATGGAAGCAATGAAAAGAGGTTGACTACCCAACCTGCTCTCAGCAGAAAGCAATCTCCTGCAGATATGAGATAACAAGGTGTGGAGCTGGATGAACACAGCAGGCCAAGCAGCATTATATGTTCGAGTTTTATCTTTCCAAGGACATACAAAATTAAGGTTAAAAGCCAGCTTCAACCCTAGTCTCTATGTGGCCTTATATCCTAAAGTGTATACTAGTGTGCTTTGGAGACATCTTAAAAAGGGAAAAGACACTCTCACTGAGTGTTGTTAGCCAGCCACTGTGAAAAGGAACCAAGACAAAAGAATTTCAATTGACCTGCAAACCCAAGAGTATCTCAGTCAACTGTTCATCTACTATTGTCAGCAACACTGGTAATTTGCACAGTAATGGGTACAACATTCTACCATCTAATCTGCACAAAGAAATCAGAGGCTCATCTGTTGTTTGTAAATTTTTTTGTATTCACTTCTGATTTGTTATCCGTGTGTATGTTTGTTGCATTGTCATGTGTTCTCAGGTCTTTGGTGACTAATAAAGTCACTCTTAATTCAATGAACCCACCCCCGACCACCAAACCATCATCTCCCAAACCATCCACAACTTCATCACCTCAGGTGACCACCCACCCACAGCCTCCAACCTCATCATTCCCCAACCCCGCACCGCCCACTTCTATCTCCTTCCCAAAATCCACAAACCTGACTGCTCTGGTCGACTCATTGTCTCCGCCTGCTCCTGCCCCACTGAACTTATCTCCACCTATCTCGTCTCCATTTTCTCCCCCTTGGTCCAGGAATTTCCTACCTACGTCCGTGACACCACCCACAACCCCCACCTCCTCCAAAACTTCCAATTCCCTGGTCCCCAACACCTCATCTTTACCGTGGATGTCCAGTCCCTGTACACCTGCATTCCCCATACAGATGGCCGAAAGGCCCTCCGCTTCTTCCTGTCCTGCAGTCCCGATCAGTCACCCTCCACTGACACCCTCTTCTGCTGAGCCAAACTCGTCCTCACCCTCAACAACTTCTGTTTCAATTCCTCCCACTTCCGACAGACAAAGGGGGTGGCCATGGGTACCCGCACGGACCCAAGCTATGCCTGCCTCTTTGTAGGTTACGTGGAACAATCCCTCTTCCGTAGCTACACTGGCCCTAAACCCCACCTCCTCCTCCGTTACATTGATGACTGTATCGGCGCCACCTCGTGCTCCCATGAGGAGCTCGAACAGTTCATCCACTTCACCAACACCTTCCACCCCAACCAGAAGTTCACCTAGACCACCTCTGATACCTCTCTCTCCTTCCTGGACCTCTCTGTTTCCATCTCTGGTAACCACCTGGAAACCGATATCCATTTCAAGCCCAGCGACTCCCACAGCTACCTAGAATACACCTCCTCCTAACCACCTTGCTGCAAAAATGCCATCCCCTATTCCCAATTCCTTCACATCCGCCGCATCTGCTCCCAGAATGAGAAATTCCACTCCCGAACATCTCAGATGTCCTTGTTTTTCAAGGACCACAACTTCCCCCCTTCAGTGGTCAAGAACGCCCTCGACTGCGTCTCCTGCATTTCCCGCAACTCATCCCTCACACCCCGTCCCCACAATAACAACCAAAAAAGAATCCCCCTCGTCCTCACGTACCACCCCACCAACCTCCGGGTCCAACGCATCATCCTCTGACACTTCTGCCATCTGCAATCCGACCCCACCACCAAAGACATTTTCCCCTCCCCACTCTTATCTGCTTTCTGGAGGGACCACTCTCTCTGGGACTCCCTTGCCCGCTCCACACTCCCCTCCAGCCCCACCACACCCGGCACTTTTCCCTGCAACCGCAGGAAGTGCTATACCTGCCCCTTCACCTCCCCCCTCACCCCCATTCCCAGGCCCCAAGAAGACTTTCCACATCAAGCGGATGTTCACCTGCACATCTGCTAATGTGGTACGCTGTGGCCTCCTCTGCAGCGGGAAACCAAGCGGAGGCTTGGGGACCGCTTTGCAGAACACCTCCGCTCAGTTCGCACTAAACAACTGCACCTCCGAGTCGCGAACCATTTCAACTCCCCCTCCCATTCCTCAGATGACATGTCCATCCTGGGCCTCCTGCAATGCCACAGTGATGCCACCCGAAAGCTGCAGGAACAGCAAGTCATATTCAGCCTGGGAACCCTGCAGCCCAATGGTATCAATGTGGACTTCACAAGCTTCAAAATCTCCCCTCTCCCAACCATCCCAAAACCAGCCCCACCCCCATCTCCTACCTACTAACCTCATCCTGCCCCCTTGACCTGTCCGTCCTCCCTGGACTGACCTATTCCCCTCCCTAACTCCCCGCCTACACTCATCTTTTACTGGATCCATCCCTGCCTCTTTGACCTGTCTGTCTCCCCTCCACCTATCTTCTCCTCTATCCATCTTCTATCCGCCTTCCCCTCTCTCCCTATTTATTTCCGAAGACCCTTCCCCTCCGCCATTTCTGAAGAAGGGTCTAGGCCCGAAACATTAGCTTTCCTGCTCCTATGATGCTGCTTGGCCTGCTGTGTTCATCGAGCTCTACATCTTGTTATCACTTAATTCAATGAAGTCTGATTAAATTAGTTACTTTTAAAACATAGATTAATGTAGTCTGGGAGAAAGTTTAAAAAAAATCAATTAACCTTGAAGCAGTCAAGGGTGAATAATAAAGAACAGGAGTCAGTACATCTCCCCTCTGCCCTCTGCCCCCTGCCCCAGGAGCTGAATGATTTGGGATATCCCATCTGGGAAATTGGGGGAAAATTGTTCAGGGCTTGGTGTAGCATTTCAAAGAAACCTTGATTGATAAGCGGATTAGAACAGAGGGAAAAGGAAACAGAGATTCAGGCCTTGCTGGTGCTGCCCATATGTTGGGAATTAATAAAACAGACCTAACAGTTACTATATTTAATTCATATTGTAAAACGGTTTTACGTCATTTAATGTATATTTATTTTTGTTCTAGGAGGCACTGATGAAGCCTCACTCCTCACCAGAGCACGATGTTATGTACATCTTAACCAGAAGAAAACTGCCATCTTTGATTTTGACACAATTTTAAAGGCAAACCCAACCCATGTCCAAGCACGATGTGGACGGGCCTTCATGTATGTGATCCTTAATAAAAAAAAGGTAAATTTTTTTGTTCTCTTGTTATGCTGCCCATATTAATCCTAAAGGTGAGAATAATTCCAACCAATTGAAACGATTCATCTTTCTTCTGATGAAAGCCATTGTTGGTGACATCCAATATGAAACTGAAATCTTGGAAGTGAGATATAGACTTAACGAGCTATATCTGCTCCAAGCATCCATTTGCACCAAAGTTTCTCCAGTATTTTAGAACAGGTTGATTTATTTTAACCACAGGCTTTTAAATGATATAGTTTTGCTCTTTGTTCCAGCGCAATGTTAAATTGTTCAGTAAAATGACATGCTCACTTGCACTTCATTGATATCTTTTTGCGATTAGAAATCTGGATTATTTTCTTCAGTGAAAACAGGTTTAGTTGCTTGAATTTTTCTTCATAATCAGTTTCTAAAACTCGTAATTATTTCTCTTCCGTGGCCCCTCTCTGCTGCATTCACATCCTTTTTGGCCCAAGTTGAGCAGAAGGGCGGACTACACTTCAGAACGAACCTCGTCAGAGATACGTTTTGGCTTGTGCGCTAACAGTGTACACATAACTGCATATGCCTGCATTATAAACGTCGAGAACAGTGAATGAATGACTGAATTCTAAATACTACATTTTTAAGCCTTTATGCATCTAATTTAAATGCAACTACTTGTAACTTATTTTATAGAAAGGAAACAGGTGATTTGAATTCTGTTAGTTTTCTCACTTTTTTTATCTGTGTTATCACTGTGATGCGAGCAGTACACTGTCTTTATTTAGTTGCATCACATCAAAAAATTAATCAATTTGCCAATGGTATTTTCTCTATATTAGACTACAAAGGGACTTGTTTGATGGGTCTTGTTTTACTTTAAGACAAAATTCCAGGAGGACTGGCAGAGGAGATGTTGACACCAGACTCTGGCAGCCTGGACCAAAGGTCACCAGTTAACAACAATATTCCTGAACATGGAGATGACAACAGTTAGAGATTCCACTTGACTGACAGCCTCAGTCTGTTCCCTTAGAACTCGTCTTTGGTATCCCCTGAATTCACATGAGTGATCTGTTGAATGTTTTGCAACTGGCTCCTCCCCTATTGCTGGGCAGAATTGAATATTACCAGCTGGCATCTCTTGGAATGGTGCTATCTGTAAATCATAGAATCCCTACAGTATTTAAGCAGGCCATTCAGCCCGTTGAGTCCACACTAACCGTCCGAAGAGCGTCCAACCCAGATCCATCTCCTCCAACCCTATCCCTGTAACCCACCCTGTATTTCCCATGGCTAACCCACTAAGCCTGCATATCTCTGGACACTATGGACAACTTACCATGGCCCATCCACCTAACTTGCACATATTTGGACTATGGGAGGAGACCAGAGCAATCGGACGAAACCCATGCAGACCCAGGGAGCATGTGCAAAATCCTCACAGCCAGTTGCCTGAGGGTGGAATTGAACCTGAGTCCCTGGCACCATGAGACAGCAGTGTTAACGGCTGAACCACTGTGCTGCCCCATCATGTTATCAATTATAGATTGATGACTTGCTCAGTACAAAACAAGGATACAAATAAAGGTTTTCATCACAATGGATTGACCTAGCAATGATACGATTGCATCACAGCATTCAAAACAGTGTCACTGGACTAGTAATCCAGAACTTCTAGGCTAATGTTCTAGGTGCATGGGGTCAAATCTTGTGAATCCATTATGATGAAACTCGAACTCACTAAAAATCTGCAATAATGTTAGCCTTATGTTAACCATTAATTATTGTTAATTGCAGTAAAAAGGAATGGAGGGATGTGCACCAAGGACAGGAGAAGGGATTAGTTTAATTTGGCGTCATGTTCCGTACAACATTGTGAGCTGAAGGGCCCGTTCCTGTGCTGTACAGTTCTATGTTTTATGTTCTTAATGCTATCTCGTTCACTAAATCCTTTAGGGAGAAAGATCTGTCATATGACTGGAGACACATTGCAATGTACTTGATTCTTAACTGTCTGAGCAATAAATACTGGCCTAGTCAGCCACGCCCACATCCCATGAACAAATTTTAAAGGTATATGATTATGCAAGGTACCCATTATGCATATTGTCTATGGACTTGTGTATTAAATGTGTGTACACATCAGAGATCAGTTTAGATTGTGAATGCGGACAGAACCTAGAAGTGTGCATGACATTTCAGAATCCCGTCCCTAAATTCTTCCATGTACAGTACTTGCATTCTAGTGATCTAAATAACATTATGATATTCTTTGTAACAAAAATCAAATGGCCACAAGTGTGATATTGACACATGCTATTTGGTTGAATAGGAATGATCTTCACTGTTGTAAGCCTGCATGTCTTGACAGAACCTTCAACAGTATAACATATCAGGCTTTTTCTTCAGACTTCAAATTTCAGTATAATTTAAGTTGGGACACGTCCAATCTCTACTAATCTCTGCTTCAGTCACTAATTTATTCTTCAATGCTTCAAACCTTTCTGAAATACAAATAGCTATAGTTGCCTTGACAAATGTTTCAGAATGCAGACGACAGCTGGAACGAAAAAGAGAAAAGTGACCCTACTGCTGAAGGCATCGATTAACCATTCAGGCAAAATAATAGAACTGACACCTTGATGGCTCATTTAATCTAGTTCTATAAGCCAAGTTCTTCATAACTTTTATTTGGTTTGTTAAGAACTGAGAAGGGCATGAAGACCTGCACAGTTTGTTCCCTGTTGATGAAAATAAATGCTATATTTTAACCTTAGTACCATTCTTTCCCCACCAATTTACTTCCTTACATGTGGGGTGCAGTTATACAAACAGATGATACTAACTAATGCTTTTCTTTTCTTTTATACACTGGTCAGCTGGGTGTTTGAAGCGTATTGACATTGTAACAGTACTGAAGAATTCCCAAACCAAGTGATTTGAGATATCTAATTCGAGTTTTAGTTTGACTGATATTGACGATATCATTGCCCAAAGCCCCACTCCGTCCCCAGAAGTACACTTAGTTCGGAGAGTTTAGATGCAAATTACAAACACTTGTGACTTAGTATAAATATTTAGTGTACTATTAGGGTTTAACCAACTAAAATCATGCAGTTCATCAGCAATGGATAACATTTCCAATACTTGTCCAGTTGATTTCACCAAATTTGTTAAGACATTGTTCCAGCTAATGCTTTGAACCAGATTGAGAAGTATTTAGTCCTGATGACAGAGTTAAAGTCCCATTAATGTTTTGGCGATATTTAACAAAAGCTTGAACGCTCTTGTGGCATAGTGGTGGTGTCTTTTCCTCCTCAGGCATAGGACCTAGGTTCAAGTCCACTCCCTCCATGTCTGAACATGTTGATTAAAAATATCTATAAAATTACACTGGAATACTATGCACTGCCACTTCAAATATTAGAATCATAGAATCCCTACAGTGTGGAATCAGGCCCTTCGGCCCAACAAGACCACACCGATCCTCAGAGCATCCCACCCAGACCCGTCCCCCTATAACCCACCTAATCTACACATTAAGCGATATGCCATAGATTTGACTTTTTTGTTCTAACTTTCCATCACTATGAAGCATTAGACATACTTTGACCTCAAAGGCATAACAATTATCTCTTTCCCCTACCTACCCACCCACCTGTAAGGAGGAGGTTATTTATAGTTAAGCAACTGAGAAATGTGAACTTAAACCCTTGCATCATAAATGTGGCTACACATCTTGCAAAAACTGTTGGTGTACTACTACCATTATCAAGCCATGGGAAAGCACGTCGCAAATGTGACTGAAGAGTGACACCACTAGTTGCAATTCAGTAATGGCAATGACTGTTGTATAGAACACAAAGTCCAGGTAACTACATCCGGTAGTTTCCTGCAAAGCCTGAAATTTCCTCATGAACTTTAGGTTAGATAGCTACCTCAATACAATGTTCATACCTACATTCAGGATACAATTTGAAGACATCTCAATGTACTAAGTTCATCATCATATGCCAATATTACTTTAAATCAAAAATTTTTGAGATGCTTTAACAAACTGACATGCTTGCTCAGAGACTCTAACACAGTTACAAGTGAAATCAGTTATAATAGCTGCTAGCAGAGGTCAGCTAATTCAGCACATACTAGGCTTCAAACACACACTGCATAGTTCAGTGCTACACCAAAGGTCACTCAACATCTGAATTATCAGAAGAAGATTGTATCCTAAATCAAATAAAACTTAGTAAGCATTCTGAACAAAAACATATGCAAGTATAATGTTTGCAGATTAATTTTCAAACTTAAAAGTAAAGCTTGTACTTGAGAAAACAAAATATTTGCTATTTTAAACAGCAAGGTAATGTTCAACTTCATAAGTCATGTCATTTTTAACAATTTTTTTTTTGTCCTCACTTCACTTTCTCTGGGATCTAATTCTGTGCTTCTTGCTTTTTAAAGCCTGTGATTGCTGAAAGTAAGTTGCAAAGATTTGAAATGAATGCAAATAACAAATGTAAATTACTGTAGAAAGGGAGAACTTCAGTTGTTAAGGATCTTTTAAGTGGTGACCTTGAGTACCATCTCAGGTCCAAATCAAAGATCCACTGTCAGTTTGGATTGCATTAATTCAGCTTGTCCAAATTGAATTAGTTAATCTTAATGACCACACATTTCACCTGAACAAGCCTGTAAGACAAAGAGGAATTTTAAAAAACTATTTCTCTTTCAAAGTGTTGACATATATTGGTTAATAACTACATGATTGTTGCCATAAAATTGCTGGAGGTTACAGATAATAAACTGGTGAATGCCTAATTGAGCACATTTACTCAAGTACAGTATATTGAATTGTGATTGTTATTTTGAGATGTATTTCATTTTTTTTATTTTTAGAGGTGGTATTCTAATAGAGGAAATCGTAGATTAAATGAAGTGTGTTCCAGAAAGTAACAATTCATGTTAAATTTACTGAATGTCAATTTCACAAACTCTACCAGTTTTCAGGTGAGAAAGTAGAACATGAAAATCCAGATCACCTAGACTTGAGGTGCCCAACCATTTCATTGACAGCCTTCCCTACCCAAAACACTTTGCAAAAAAAATTGGCAATGCAGATTTGCATATTATGTGCTGTTTTTATTACTGCTTTGCAAAGATACAGTGATGGAGTCACAACAGTGATCACGGTTTTGTAAAGTTGCTGCCTGTTCAAGTTGGTAACTATTCAAATGTTGGCAATGTTTGACTTTCTCTGTGCATAATAGCTGGTATTTCTATGAATGCTTGCAAATCCACCAATAAATTAGTCTTGAGCAGTCATTTTCTTTTCAGATTGATACCAGTCTGATTTTAGTTAACGCAGTGAATTTTCTTTTTGAAACCACATTCCATTTTGCTTGTAACACAAATGAAATGGTAGTAGTCTGTGTTCATCCAGCCCCATGCTTGTTATCTCGGATTCTCCAGCATCTGCAGTACCTTTTTATCTCCGGTAGTAGTCTTCCAGGTTCTGGTGCAGGTTATACATGATGCAATGTTTACACTAATGGTGTATTTGTGTTACAAATTTAGCATCAATGCAAAGCAATATTAACTTCATAACAAACATTATAGATTTGCTGCATAAATCTGGAGTTCGCACTCTACCAGAATGAAATTTAATGGAGGTGGTAGTTCAGCACCATGTGGAGTAGAAATTAGTGTCTTGTATAAAAATAGATTTACAGAATACTGGAGAAAAGTTTATTGCAGCTCCAGAGGATTTCTTTTTAAATTCTAAGGAAGGGTCACCGGACCCGAAACGTTAACTCTGTTATTTCCTTCACAGATGCTGCCAGATCTGCTGACCTTTTCCAGCAACTTCGTTTTTGGTCCTGACCTCTTCCCGAAACGTCAAGTTTTCCTGCTCCTATGATGCTGCTTGACCTGCTGTGTTCATCCAGCCCCATGCTTGTTATCTCTTTTTAAATGTATCTGTCCACAATTGTCATGTTTGTAAAGCAGATATTGTGCCTTCTCTATGCTCTACACCTTTAACTGTTCAGATCCTCTCTTTCAGAACAGAAACAGCCAAGCTGAAGTTTAAACATATTTCTGTCTGGCTGGTATTTAAACTTAAGCTCCGGGTCTCAAATCTAATAGCTGTAACACAAATTCAGCCCTAATTTAAATACTGATCACATTGATGCTAAACTGCCCAAGCTTCATAGTAAATTTCATTAATTTCTGCTCATTACTGATGATAAACAATTACATATTTGTACATTTCCACCACACGGTGGTTGTAAGTATTTGCCTTTATAAAATTTAATTAGTTATTTACTCAATCTTTATGTTGATCGGTCTGGTACTTCAAAGAAAGTGGGGAAAGAGTGAGTTAAAGTGAAGTTTAACTCAAATATGAGTATTTGCACTTCTTAAAAGTGCCGGCCACACGTCATTCAATTTTTCACATTTTTCCACCACTTTGACTTCAGTTTGGGATCAGAATCTCCAATACGAAGAATATTAACAGAGATAATGGAACATTGCCTTGTTGAAATACTGTTGCCGCGAGGACTATCCAAAGAATGCTGTTCTCTGTTATACAGGTTCTTACCATATTAACACATCAGAGACAGGAATCAAGGATGCACCTTTGGATTCAACTTCATAAACACGTAATAAGTGATGTTGTCTCTAACCAGTGATAACTTTTCTTGGTCGGTTTTTTAAAGCATTGAGCTAAACTTGCCTTTTTTAAAACTAGATTTTCTTTTCCTGTGATGGGGTCCATTCTCTACCTGCACTGATGACATGGTCTAAGAATTGTATATTTCAAGTCAAGAAAGGAAGAAGTGCTGACGCTGATGAAGTCATGATGTCTTCAAAGAATGATGGAATTCCGACAGTGTGGAAGCAGGCCATTCAGCCCATTGAATACACACTGACCCTCCAAAGAACAGCCCACCCAGACCCACCACCTGACCTATCCTTGTAATCCTACATTTCCCATGGCTAATCCACCTGGCCTGCACATCTTTGGATTGAGGGAGGAAAACTGAGCACCTGGAGGAAACCCACGCAAACACAGATAAAACGTGAAAACTCCACAAAGACCGTCACCCGAGGCTGGAATCAAATCTGGTCCCTGGCGCTCTGAGGCACTAGTGCTTAACCACTGCTCCACTGTGCCACCCCATCTTGTAGAAACAAAACATTTCTTAGCAAGGATAGAAAACAAACTAGCATAAACTGGTGAGCCTGACATCAGTGGTGTGCAAGTTTTTGAAGGGAATCATGAGGGATAGGATTTACATGTATTTGGAAAGGCAAGGACTGATTAGGGACAATCAACATGACTTGTGCTTGGGAAATCGTGTCTCACAAACTTGATTGAGTTTTTTGAAGATGTAGTGAAGAGGATTGATGAGGGCAGCACTGTGGCTGTGATCTATATGGACTTCAGTAAGGCATTTGACAAGGTACTTCATGGTGGACTGGTTAGTAAGGTTAGAACACAGGGAATACAGGGAGAACTAGCCACTTGGATACAGAACTGGCTTGAAAGTGGAAGACAGAGGGTGGTGGTGGAGCGTTGCATTTCAGACCGGAGGCCTGTGATCAGCAGTGTGCCAGAAGGATCGCTGCTGGGTTCAATGCTTTTCGTCATTTATATAAACGATTTGGATGTGAAACAAGGAGATTAGTAAGTTTGCAGATGACACTAAAATTTGAGGCGTAGTTGACAGCAAAGAAAGTTACCTCAGAGTACAATGGGATCTTGATCAAATGGACCAATGGGCTGAGGAGTGACAAATGGAGTTTAATTTAGATAAATGTAAGGTGCTGTATTTTGGAAAGGCAAATCAGGATAGGACTTGTACACTCAATGGTAAGGACCTGGGGAGTGTTACCAAACAAAGAGACCTTGGAGTGCAGGTTCATAGTTTCTTGAAAGTGGAGTCGCTGGTAGATAGGATAATGAAGAAGGCATTTGGTATGCTCGCCTTTATTATTCAGTGCATTGAGTATAGGATTTGGGAGGTCATGTTGCGGCTGTACAGGACATTGGTTAGACCACTATTGGAATACTGCACACAATTCTGTTCTCCCTGCTATAGGAAGGATGATGTGAAACTTAAGGGTTGGAGGGTTTGAGCTATAGGGAGAGGCTGAATAGACTGTGTCTATTTTCCCTGAAGCATCGGAGGCTGAGGAATGACCTTAAAGAGGTTTATAAAATCGTGAGGGGCATAGATAGGGCAAATAGACAAGGTCTTTTCCCCTGGGTTGGGGAGTCCAAAACCAAAGGGAGTAGGTTTAAGGTGAGAGGGGAAAGATTTAAAAGGGATCTGAGGGGAACTTTTTCATGCAGGAGATGGTGCGTGTTTGGAATGAGCTGCCAGAAGAAGTGGTGGAGGCTGGCACAATTACAATATTTAAAAGGCATCTGGATGGATAAATGTATCGGAAGGATTTAGAGGGATATAGGCCAAATGCTAGCAAATGGGACTAGATTTATTTGTGTATCTCGTCGGCTTGGACAAGTTAAACTGAAGAGTCTGTTTCCGTGCTGTGTATCTCTGTGACTCTAGCAGACTTGGAAATGAATTATTACGGCAGACATAAAGACGCTCTGCCTTACCTGAACATATGTGAAGTCCTGTGTTAGCAAAGACCCAAGAAGCTACAGTGTAAGTACACAGGCCAGATACTGCTACTTTATTAACTTTAAAGGTCATTGTCTATTACTGGGGCTTTGCGAATTAATTGAGAGCAGTATTAAAGAAGTCTTGTGTGTTTCTCAGGCTGATCAGCAGAATTGAGGATGTTTCTCAGAAATTATAATGATGTTGAGGAGTAGGGCACTTTATTTGAAATTTAAGGATCTGATCCAGAGACCATTGGTGAGGGTATACCTACTAGTGGAGTTGGAGTTCATCCAGTAACATTTTCTAACTATACGTATGCAAACATTAATCTGTTCGATAGAATAGCTGTGTAATGGTGTTGATTTATCAACTATCTAAAGAATCTAATTCTAAAATATTCTTGTCAGTTAATATCCATTTTTGACACTGGTCTCAAATGAAATTTATAATCAAGGAGTTGATGATGAATTTTTGTGACAGATCTGGGTTACCTTTTTGTAATCTGTGAGGAAGAAAACAGAGTTAATATTTCAAGTCATTGACTCTTATCTGAAAAAGTAGGCTGAACTTTTGCATACCTGACCCACTGGGAGTGGGGTTTCCTAAAGTTTACAGGGACTCCAAACTTGAAATTTCTGTGCATGCCTGAAAATTTCAACTGGCTGTCATGTGTGTGTTGTTACTGATCAGTTCTTCACCTGGAAGCACGGTGGTGGGCAATGGGTGTCCTGGTGGTGCTGGGAGATCAAGGGGAAGGTTGGTGAGTATGAGGCTCCTCAGATAAGCATCTGAATCCAGAAGGTTGGTTAAAGGCACTCCACTGCTGAATCCACCAAGGCTTTTCTCGGAGAAATTGCCAGGTTTTCCGATACTCAAAACCCAGCTGACAAGATAAATTTGAAATATTAAATAAAGGTCAAGTTT
Source organism: Ginglymostoma cirratum (assembly GCA_024137785.1). Classification (NCBI taxonomy): domain Eukaryota; kingdom Metazoa; phylum Chordata; class Chondrichthyes; order Orectolobiformes; family Ginglymostomatidae; genus Ginglymostoma; species Ginglymostoma cirratum. The sequence goes on along the minus strand of JAHRHZ010000004.1, from coordinate 10,769,637 downwards.
GCAGCCTCATTACAATAGTTAATGTTCCAGCCCACCACCTTGATACATGTTGGTCATCCATTCACCTTCTGGCTTCCAATACAGCTGGAAATGGGCAGTCTAGGGGTGGGTTTTGGTCGAGGAACAGATTATTCTAACTTTAATTATCCACTGATCCAACCGTCCCTGTGTATTTTCAGTTAATATTTCCCTGTTACCTGTTTTTTTTCTCTACACTTCTGCCTGGTTTAAGTACTTCTAACATGCCAAGAGTAGCACCAGGTATACTTAAAATGAGGTATCAACCCAGTAAAGTTATGGAACCAACAGCATATGCAGCAGGTGGTGGTCAGAGCCAAGTGATTCCACAAAACTGAAGATTAGGTGCAAGTTCTGCAGTCCTGCCACATTTAGTCATGATTGGTGTGGACAATTCAATGATTCACTGGTCAAGGCGCCTCCACAAAGATCCCCATCTTCCATAATAGGGAAGCCCAGCACACCAGTGTTTGGAGTGTTTGCAGTAATCTTCAGCCAGAAGTGTCAAGTCGATGATCCACCTCTGCCTCATTCAGAGTTGCCCAGCATCACAGATGCCAGTGTTCAGCCAATGCTGTCCACTTCACATGATATCAAGAAAAGTTTGGAGACGCTAGTTATTGTAAAGGCTTATGACCCTGACAACATTCTGGCAATAGTACTGAAGATCTGTGCTCGAGAACATGTTGCACCCCAAGCCAAGTTGTTCCAGAATAGCTACAATACTGTTGTCTATCCAAACATGTGGAAAATTGACCAGGTACAAGAGAAGTGGGACTAATTGCTATCCAGCAATCACTGTCACATCAATTTACTTTTGATCAATAGTAACGTGATGGAAGGTGACATCAACAATGCTAAGAAGCAGCATTTGCTTAGCAATAACCTGCACACTAAAGCTCCGTTTGGGTCCTACCGGAGCCAGTCAGCTGCTGACCTCATTACAGCCTTGGTTTATATATGGACAAAAGAGTTGAATTTGAAAGGTGAGGTGACAGTGACTGTCCTTGACATCAAGACTACAAGTGACTAAGTCCAGCATCAAGGAGCTCTAGCAAAACTGGAGTTCGTAAGTCAGGGAAAACTTTCTGCTGGTTGGAGTCGTACTTAGAACAAATGAAGATGGTTGTGATGTTTGGAGGTCAGTCATCTCAGCTTCAAGACATCGCTGCAGGAGTTCCTCAGGTTGGTGTCCTAGGCCCAACCATCTTCAGCAGCTTTAACAATGACCTTCCCTCCATCATTAGGTCAGAAATGGGGATATTCATTGTGCAATCATCAATGTTCAGCATCATTCATGACTCCTCAGGTACTGAAGCAGTCTACGCCCAAATAAAACAAGATGATTAGGGATCGTCACCATGGCTTTATGCATGGAAAATTGTGTCTCACTAACTTCATAGAGTTTTTTGAAGAGGTGACAAGGTTGATGAAGGAAGAGTGTTAGACATTATCTATATGGACTTCAGCAAAGGTTCTGCATGTAAGGTTAGGTCACATGGCATCTGAGAGAGCTAGCCAATTGGAAACAAAATTGGCCTGAAGGTAGTAGACAGGGTGGTGATAAATGGTTGCTTTTTGGACTGGAGGTCTGTGACCAGTGGTGTGCCACTAGGATCGGTGCTGGGTCCACTGCTTTTTATCATTTATATAAATGATTTGGATGTGACTATAGGAGGTATGGTTAGTACTTTCGCTGATGACAGTGGACAGTGAAGAAGGTTATCAGCAAGTACAATGGGACCTTGACCAAATGGGCCGACGGGCCAAGAAGTGGCAGATGAAGTTTAATTTAGATAGATATGAGGTGTTACATTTTGTAAGGTGAACCAGGACAGGACTTGAACAGTTAATGGTAGGGCCCTGGGGAGTGTCGCCCAATAAAGAGCCTAAGGGTGCAGGTGCATAAATTGATAGAATGATGAAGAAGGTGTTTGCCATACTTGCCTTGATTGGTCAGAACATTGAGTACAGGATTTGGGATGTCATGTTGCAGCTGTACAGGAGTGTGGTGAGACCACTTTTGGAGTACTGTGTACATTTCTGGTTGCCTTTCTACAGGAAAAAAGTTGTTAAACTTGAAAGAGTTCAGAAAAGATTTAAAAGGATGTTGCCAGGTCTAGAGGGTTTGAGTTATATGGAGAGTCTGAAAAGCCAGGGCTTTCTCCCCTGGAGCATCAAAGGCTTAAGGGTGATCTTATAGAAGTTTATAAAGTCATGAGGGTTGTGGATGGGGTGAATAGTCAAGGCCTTTTTCCTAGGGTGGGGGAGTCTGAGACTAGAAGGCATTGTTTAAGGTGAGAGGGGAAAGATTTAAAAAGGACCTGACGGGTAACTTTCTCACGCAGAGGGTGTTGTGTGTATGATAATGGGCTGCCAGAGGAAGTAGTGAAGGCAGGTACAATTACAAATTTAAAAGGCATCTGGATGGATATATGACTAGGAAGGGTTTATAGGGATCTGGGCCAAATGCTGGCAAATGGGACTAGGTCAGATTGGAATGTCTGGTTGGCATTGGCAAATTGGACTGAAGACTCTGTTTCCGTGCTATGTGACTGTATCTGGACAATATCCAGGCTTGAGCTGACAAGTGCCAAGTAACATTTAAGCCTTGCTTTTCCAAGGCAATGATCATTTCCAACAAGACAGAAACTAACCATCATCCCCTGACATTCGGTGGCATCACTATCTGGGAGTTACCATTGACCAGAACCTGAACTGGATGAGACATTATAAGTACTCAGTCAGAGGCTAAGAATCCTGCAGCAAGTAACTCACCTTCTGACTCCCCAAAGCCTGTCACCATCTACAAAGCACAAATCAGGAGTGCCTTGGTATATTCCCCATTTGCTTGATGAGTGCAGCTCCAACAATGCTCAAGAAGCTTATCTAGCCTATTTGATTTGCACCACAACCACAAACATTCAGGCCCTCCACCACCAACAGTCAGAGTGCACTAAGAAGCACTGCAGAAGTTCAGCAAGTCTCCTAAGACAGCAGCTTCCAGGACCACAACCACTACCACGTAGAAAGACGAAGGCAGCAGGTATATCAGAACACTATCACCTGCAAGTTCCTGTCCAAGTCATTGAACATCCTGAACTTGGAAATGTATCGCTGTTCCTTCAATGTTGCTGGGTCAAAATCCTGGAGCTTCCTTCCTAATTAAATTGTAGGTGTACAAATGGACTGCAGCGGTTCAAGAAGGCAGTTCAGCTCCACCTTCTCAAGGACAACCTGTGGATAAATGCTGGCCCAGCCAGCAGTGCCCACATCCTTTAAGTAATTTTAAAGAAAAACTTTCTGTTCATATTTGTTTTCTAACACCTATAGTATTTTGCTTTTTTCGGCAAATTCTGATGTGCAATTAGTCATGTAAATAGTATAATTTGAACTGGTTAATGTGAGACATTTCAGCAAGCTGAATTTGGACATCAAGAACTACTTAAGCATTGAATGTGTGGAAAAGGGCTCCTGTGATGTGGTACCGTCCCTACTCCGAGGCAGGATGCATAATATCACTAAACCCGATTTATGTCTGGACTGTGTGGGGAAACATCATGCAGTTTCTGAATATTCTTATCAGTACTGAAAATAATTGTAAAGCTTCGATTGTGCCGCATGCATCTTGATTTTATTTGGTGGGGGTGCATTTCTGGATCATATGAAATTCATTTATCCGTTATTTCTGCGTTATTTAACCAGTTTACAATAATCATACTTTTTGAATTTGGTAAATAACTTGACGAATATATTTGGTGTTTAGTTGCTAACGTTTGTCTATTACCAGTAATGCCATGGATCAAATTGAATGACTCGGGTAGATACATGAATGAAATGCATTGGTGAAACCTTTTTTATTCCATTTTTTTCTTTTGTCCATCAGTCTTAAGGAAAGGCTATATGGATGTAGTAGTTGAGCTACTGAGCACTCGCACTACTTCCAGCTCCCCAACATCATCTAACTCTGCAGATACTGAAACCTTCCTGTTACATCTGCACTTGACCATTACAATAGTCTGCTGTTCATGCTCACGTCTTTCACTTCCCATAAACTTCAGCACATCTATAATGTCTCTTGCCCATTTCTTAACTCATATCAACTCGTATTTACCAATTACTGCTAAGTGACCTATATTAGCTTCCAGTCTGGCAAAGCCTTAAGTTTAAAAAAATTCATTCTTGATTTCAAACCCTTCCATAGCCTTGTCATAGTCTCTCTCCATGACTTCCTCCAGTCTGCCGCAGCCATAAGCTTTGGAATTCACTCCTTAATTCCCTGGTTCTCCTCCTTGAGATGCTCATTGAAATCTATGTTTTTGACCAGGGTTTTCCATCTGCACCATTATCTCCTTACATGGGTTTGTGTCAATTTTTTAATAATGGTCTGTAATAACGTTTTGTTATAATCTTTAATAATATTCCTGTGAAATCCCTTGGGATATTGTACTGCATTAAAAGTGCAAATACAGTGTATTGCAGTGTTACTAACACCTAACAGAGAGACTAATTATAAGAATTTTACACACAATTTTACAGTTTACATTTTCAAAGTTTTTGGATCTGGTAGATATTTCATTCTGTTTCTATTTTTTTCCTAACAGGAAGCAATACAAGACATTGTTTTAGCTCTACAGGTGGATCAAAAGTTGGCAATCCAAGAAATCTCATCTCTGAAGGTTGAAGCTCAAAATCTAATTAGCTGCTGGCTGCGTGATCACTGTATTAGCACTGTAACCAGAATGGCAGAAGCAGAGGCAAAAGTTTTCAGAGAAGAGCTTGTTAATCTTCCTGCAATTGGCCAATCTCTTCTACTCATAAATGGGAGAGATTCAACCTGGCACATCCTATACATTGATATGTTGATTGCAGAAGGTAAAGTTCAAAAGCTTTAAGGTATCAAGCTTAAAATCGTACTTGATTTTTGTGTTGTTCTCTTTACAGTCAGACATCTTCACAAAGGAAAAAAAATGCAGGCATTCAAGTTAAAGGGGAGGAATTTGAAATACTAGATTATATAACCATTCTGAGAAGGATATCACTGGAGGAAATGACCTCCATGAAGGTGGATGTATCATTATTCAAAAAGGGTGTGAGGGAGAGGTCAAGTAATTTTAGGCTGGTCATACTGACCTCCCTGATGGCCACGGTACACGTTACTGGAATCAGTATTCAGAGATAGGATTAGCTCTTACTTAGACAGGCCTGGGTTTTTGAAGAGAAATTTGTGTTACTAATTTAATTGAATTTTTTGAGTAAGTACAAGGAGCGTTGATTGAAGGTAATTCAGTACGTGTTGTTTATATGAATTTTAGTAAGGCATTTAACAAGGCCCCGCATAGACTGGTCAGAAAAGTTGAAGTCCACAGAAGACAGGGAATGTGGAACTTAAAACTGAAATTGGCTCAGTGACAGGAAACAAAGAGTACTCGTTGACAAATGTCTTTGCGAGTGGAAAGCTGCTCCCAGTGGAATTCCATAATGCTCAGTGTTGGATCTTTTGTCATTCGTGGTATGTATGAATGACTTAGACACACATGTAGAAGGTTTGATTGGGGAATTTGCAGGCGGCACAAAAATTAGCCAAGTAGGCAACAGTGAAAAGGATGGCTGTCAACTGCAGGATTATATCAGTGATATGATTGATTTCCATTTGCCATTTTTCCACATGGTCGGTCTGGAAAGATGCAGGGTTATGCATTTGGGGAGGGCAAACAAAGCAAGGAAATATGAGCCAATTGGGAGTAAATTATGAAAGGTAGAAAAATTGAGAGACCTTGGAGTACATATCCAGAAGTCCATAAAGTTTGCATAACAGATAAGAGAGTACATACAACCTATGGAATCCTTTCCTTCTTGGGATGAGGTATTCAAAAGCAGGGATGTAATATAGGAACTATTTGAGACACTGATTAGTGTCTTAAAACAACTGGAGGTTTGTTTGCAGTTGTGGTCACCACTGTAGAGGAAGTAGTATGTAATGCAAATACGAGGTAAGAAACACAATTTTTTGCAGAATGAGATGTCTGAGCTTTGAATGCCTGGAAGTGTAATGGAAGCAGGTTTAGTTGAAGCATTCAAGAGTACATTGGATGATTACTTAAATAGAAACAATACGTGATGATGGCAAATTCATGTTTTTCCAAAATCAAAGTGCACTGAATAGCCTCTTCCAACCTTGTACCAATTCCACAATTCTCTGAATTGGTCTGGAGAGAGAACAGTGGAAATTTACAACAAAGTTGCCAAAGCTTGAAAATTACAGCCAAGGAAAGATTCAATAGACCGTGCCAGTTTTTCTTGGAATAGAGGTGGCTGAGGGGTGAATTAATTGAAATGCACAGAGTAATTGAGGGCTTGGATAGAGTTGACAGTAAAGACCTGCTTTCTCGATCAGGAAGTATAGGATTTGATTGTGCAGCTAGTTTATTCAGCTGGCACAGGCACAATATGCTTGTACGGCCTCTTTCTATGCTGTAACTTTTCTATGATTCTGTGGTTTACCTAAAGACAGAATATGACCAGACAGGAGATCAAACGGATAGACAATATCTTGGATGTATTTTCTCAAAATTCTTGGACGGAATCTTTTGTCTGAGCACAAATCTTCCTTTGTCGAGAAAGTTTGGTACAATCGTAGCACTAATACAATGATATACAAATTTAGATTAAATCTAATGTACCATACATATGTTCTTTGGAACTTCTATAATATTTCTAGAAGTGGGTTTCAGAACAAGCAAATTTGTTGCCACTGAACCTGTCTAATATGTTGCAGTTTTAAATTCCCTTATTTTGACACGATCAGCTATAATCCTAGATTTTGAAAACAGTATCTCATAAATGTCTCCTTTCTGCAGAAATGTATGATGATGCCTTAAAACATCTGCAGGAAATTTTTGGACCAGTTCCTAGTGATGATGCTGCCTCGGCCAGGTATGGACTCATTCAAATGAAGAGAGAAAATGTCCAGCTTGCTGTGCAGAATCTGAGCATTCTTGCTGAAAAGAACAACAAGGACTTGCAGTTTCTGTTACTGTTCCTGGATAACAAATCACGTTGCCATGTGGCTCAGGTAATACTTTGTGATTCAAGAAGCCAGACCATCACCTGCTCTGGAGCACATGGGGAATTGTATTGAATGCTAGTCTTGCTATGAATTTCACATCCCAGTGAACATATTTTTAAAAATAATTGCACCATGAGAACAACGATATTTTGCTATTTGTGGAGTTCTGCTGAGACCTGTGCAATGTTACCTCTCAGCTGCCCAAATTGCTCAGAGTTGGAGCATGCTAATCAGTGTGCGAATGCATTGACTTTCAATTCTAAAGGTCATTTGAACACATAGACGGAGATCCATGGAGCAACAGGAAAAAACTGAGGGAATGTAGGACGTATGCATTCTTTTAGACTCCTTACCTAAGGAATAATATATTTGACTTGAGTACAATGAAGATTTCACAAAATTGATTTATTAGGAAGACAGGGCAGTCTTGTGAGGAAAAATTGAATTGGAAGGATCTAAGTTGTCTGGAGGTCAGAAGAATGAGAGTTTATTTATGTGAAATGTATAAATAATTTCCCTTTTGAGAGGGCTTGATAGGATAGGTGGTGAGAGGCTGTTCCCCTCGGTTGAAGAGTCTAGCACTAGGAATTATAATACCAGGCTGGGGGTTGGCCATTTCTCATTGACATGAGTAATTTCTTCACTGACAATTGTGAATCTTTGAAATTCTGTACTCCAGAGAGCTTTGGTGCTCAGTCATTAAGTATATTAAAGATTCAAGGTCATTAGATTTTTAGGCACTGAAGGGGAGTTGAGGTATATGGAAATGAAGTGGGAAAGTGGTGTTGACGAAAAAGGCCAGGTGTGATCTTGATGGAGCAGACTTGACAATTCTACTTTCTTTTGATGTTTTGGATCCATTAGAGTAGAGTTGTTGCTACGTTTGTTATATAATCTGTGCAGCTGTCAATTCGTAGGAGATGGTTAAAGAATGTTGGTTAAAAACATGTAGCAAAAGTTGTAGGATTTTCTGCCTATATTTTGATGCCTTAACTGAAAGGTGACACCCAAACAATGCAGTACACCCTGTCTACTAAATTGAAGAAAGCATTAAGGTGAAGGGTAGGATTTTCCTGTGAGCACCTGGAACCTCTCGTCAAAAGAAAACATCAGGCTGAAATGGAGCCAGAAGCTCACTGTTTAGAATGTTACTCACCTGTGATTTTATTTTCCCTCTGAATTGGCTAGTTATTGTTGATGGGTTGGATTGCTTCCAGTTAAGGTCAGATTATAGATACGTAAGGCTGAGAGATAACAAAAAGCTCCCCCACCCCACTCTCGCTTGAAAGCAACAGCAGGATGTCATGGAAGGTAAATGACAGAGAGGGCTCCCCAAAATAGAGTATTTTGTATTAGAGATTTTTTTTTTTTTAAAGAAACTTTCACAGCTGGGCCATCATGGTATCTGGTGCAGACTGTGAAGAGAGCCAGTGACTGCTGATGAACACAGGCAGGAGGGCCAATAAGCCAGTTCATGAATTGGACCAAGCTGCATTTCAGGGCAGTTATCTTGCCTTCGCCATGCTCACTCAGTTAGTGTCTGCCTGGATGCTCATAGCATCCCTGCCTTGCCTTTTTGTGTTGTGCCCACATAGATGCACAATGTTCTTGATTTGCCTTTTAACATGGAAACAAAGCCAGGACATAGTTGCCAACACGCATCAGTCAAGGAAGTGGATGTGTTGCTGTATGGAACCGTGCTATGTCATTCTTGCATCTGCATTGTGTACTAGCAATGTGCATGTCAAAAACACTGCATGTGCTACCTCAGATGGCTGTGTCTTAGAGTCTATTGGGAGTAGTCCTCAGTCAAGTTAAAGGTGACAGTTAGGGATCCTGGCACAGCAAGTCAAAGGCAACCTCTGATATCACTCTAGCAGCTTGGACACAGTCATTTTTCTGCTCAGGGTGGTCAGAATTGGGATTCACTCCTTGCAGATGGTGAAGGGCCAAATGTTGGGTACCCCACTATGCCTTGGCTCTTTGTACCCTTTCATTCTTTTCTCCTGGATTGACAGGAAAGAAAGTATTGAACAAGAGGAAAGTAGTTGGCACAGTTGTGAGTGCTAGGCCAGGTGGGGGAAAAGTGGCAAGGTGTCCTGAATGAGTGAGTAGGTAGCATAGAGGCCATGCAGAGTTAGTGCGTTGGGGAATTTGGTTGGATAACAATGAGTGAGGAGTATGTTGAATGCAATTGTGAATGAAAGAGCTTGAGCCTTGGTTGGAGGTATGTGCGATCAAAGATGGTGAGTGTGAGGTAGCAAAGAGAAGATGGTGCCACTCACTCAGAGCAAAGAAGGCGATTGACTTTCTTACTACATTGCTGGGTGTTACTGCAGATGGCTGAGACAACACTAACACTTGTAGCAACCTCAGACTAAGTTGGCAGTGTTTGGTGTTCTGGCCTCCTCTGCAGATGCTATGGGAAGAGTGTTTCCCTCCTCTGCACCACCCTGTCCACGAGGATTCCCAGATCACGGTTCGCAATGCGGGCTGCGGTTTTCCCCTTATTTGCCACGGTCAGGGTAAAAATCACAAACCATGTTGGGCAGCTCTGGGCTGACCGTGCTTGACAGTACACTTTTTAAAAGTGACACCGGTGCTAGGGATCCTAAAATATCCCAGCAGAGGCAAGTACATCAGCTAACGTGAGTGGGAGAATTGTGCTAGCGTTGGATGAGAAGTTCAGTGGAGCATGATAGGTAGTTAATGAGGCAAGTTTGAACAATAGCACAAGATAACTCGTTAGGCCTCATGAGAGAAACCCTCCATGAAAATGAGTTTAAAAATTATACTCTGCCAAAATATGGTACAATTCGGCCCCAGGCTAAAGAATAAAAAGGATCAGTATAGACAGATTGACTTAAATTTTCTTAAAAAATCACTAAAATCAGTTGATCCCAAATCTATATACTGAGCTAGATGATCTCAGTCAGAACTGCAGTGCATAACTGTAGCACATTTGTGAATTAGGAGAAAGAAATCAGCTAGACTCCAAATCATTATCTTGGCAACCCTTGCTGGAAAAGTGCGAATTAGGATAGCATTAAAGTTGATGTTTCAGTACACCCTGTGTCCTTGAGCACCACTCATCCAGTACTTAGTGTAAAATTTTATATTGAGATATTTGCCATTGGTTATGGTAATGTATTTGATGAGCACTTCTGTATCAGATTCCGTAAAGAATTCAAATTGCCCGGAGAAAAACTGACAGGAAAAACAAAATGAAAAGGGAGAAAGATAGGTACAGAGAATGGAAGAAAAGAAATCAGAACTGGGATTTTACATTTTGGAGTTGAAATATGGCATTAAGCATGTTGGTTAGTATCATACCAGCTAATAACTGTGTAAATTATCTTGTGCGATCACATGCTTTTCAGCTTATCTGTGCAAGTGAGATGTTGTGTGGGTTATTCAGAGGATCAAATACTGAAATGGCAGGCTTCAGGTGGGATCTCCTGGGTTAAAGGTTCTAGCGATATAATTAAAGACCACCTGGACACCACTTCACTTGCTGCAAGCCAAGATCGCCCCTCGGCCTGTGATAGTCACCCCTCAATTCTCAGAAGTTCAAGTGAGTTAACAAGGTGTAGAGCTGGATGAACACAGCAGGCCAAGCAGCATCATTGGAGCAGGAAAGCTGACGTTTCAGGCCTAGACCCTTCTTCAGAAATGGGGGAAGGGAAGGGGGCTCTGAAATAAATAGGGAGCGAGGGGGAGGCAGATAGAAGATGGATAGAGGAGAAGATAGGTGGAGAGGAGACAGACCGGTCAAAAAGGCGGGGATGGAGTCAGTAAAGGTGACTGTAGGTGGGGAGGTAGGAAGGAGACAGCTCAGTCCAC